>CM066044.1:54926492-55536508 GCA_033557465.1 Ichthyophis bannanicus | reverse complement strand
TTTTATTTAAGACTATTTCTTTGTTATACCCGCCCCTTCCAGAGACCCTCAAGGGCGGTTTACATATACCCATTAACAGTCCTTGTACACAATTTTGTATACATTTTTACATAGAACAATAGAAATTCAACTATTTTACATTGAATCAGGATAAAAATAAACTTTGTAGGTAATAAAGCAAAAACATCTTGTAGGTATTAAATCAAGAACTTTGTAGGTATTAAAGCAAACCTATCAAACTTTATACTAAAGTAGAGTTACAGCGGGTGGTGTGTGTGGTGTATGGGGCCGAGATTGGGGTAGGTGATGGAGTTTAGTTCCTTTTTTTTCGTGTTTGGGGAGTGTGTGGGGGGGGGAGAGGCTTGTGGTTACATTGTTGGGATTAAGGGAGTTTGTGCATGTGTGACCACGTTTGTTGTAGAGCTGGCTTTGGGGGAGTAGGGGATTTCAAAGTGTTCAGTGAACAGGTAGGTCTTTAATTCTTTTCTGAATTGGATGAGGTCTCTTATGGTGCGAAGTTCAATAGGGAGGTCGTTCCAGAGTGTAGGAGCAGTGAATGAGAATGCTCTGGAGCTAGTGGTATTCTTAGTTTTACGGATGGCTTTTGGTATGATGAGGGAGTGGGGGTTGCGTTTTGTTCTGAGGGTCCTTGTCGATTTTGGAGATTGTAGTAATGTGGATAAGTGTGAGGGGGTTATGTCGTTTATGAGTTTATAGGTTGTTAGGATAATTTTATATTTGATTCGGCTGTTTATAGGGAGCCAGTGGAGTTCCAGCCGTATTGGGGTTACGTGGTCTGTTAGGCGAGCTTTACCAATTCTTTTGCACAGATGTTTTGTGCTCTTTGTAGAAGGTATGTGCTTTTTTGAGGGATGCCTATTAGGAGACTATTGCAATAGTCGAAGTGAGGGGTGATCAGTGTACTTACTAAGGATCTAAGTCTTGTGTTTCGAGGAGTGGCCTTAGGTGCTGAATAGTTTTGAGTTTGTAGAAATGGTTTTGACTGTTTGTTTTATGTGTGGTAGCATGGTGAGAGCGTGGTCTATACTCCTAAGTATTTTACCTGTTTTTTGACAGGTATGGAGGTTTTGTTGATTGTGATTGTTTCCGGTAAGTGTTCTCAGTCATAGATGATCTTGTTACAAACATTGCCTCAGTTTTTTTGAGATTTATGCTGAGGTGGTTAGTTTCCATCCAAGAGGAGGTTTCAGCCATGCATTTGGATAGCGCGTCATATGTAGGGTTTTTAATGGTTATGGGGATAGCTAGCATGATGTCATCAGCATATATAAAATGGTTAATCCTGTGTTTTTTAAATATGTTAAATAGGAGGGCTGAAAGGGCTGATCCTTGGGGTACCCTGTCCTTGGGGGAATGTTTCTGATGCTTGCTGGTCAATTTGGACACGTATTAATCTATGTGAGATGTAGGATTTGAACCAGTTAAGGACAATCCCGCCTATTCCTAGGTTTTCTAATCTGTTGATCAGTGTCAGGTGATTAATGTATCGAAGGCGGCAGAGATATCTATAAATAGGAGTAAGAAGCCTGGTGTTTGTCATCTGTGCCCTTGATGAGGAAGTCCATAAGGTGTTAGGAGGGTTTCTACTCCGTGGAATGGGCGGAAACCAAATTGGTGTGAGTCAAGTGGTTTGTGTTCATCAATGTGTTCTTGTAACTGAATTTGAATTGTTTTCTCTATTTAGTTTGGCTAGGAATGGAATGCTGGCTATGGGTCTGTATGAGTTCGGGTCTTTTGAGTCGAGCTTATTATTCTTTATTATGGGTCGGAGTGTTGTGAGTTTTAGGGCATCAGGGCATGATGCCCGTGAAAGGGATTGGTTAACTATGTGTTGTAGATTTACCGCCAGTTCATCTTTCACACACTTAACCCTGATACAGGTCATGGTTCGAGTGGGGAGGTGGTGGTGTTTATCATTGTTATGATTTTGAGAAGTTGCTTTTGTTCAACCAACTGGAAACTTGTCCATTCATGTGTGGTTTTCGTGTTTGATAATAAAGGAGTTGGGGTAGTGGTCTTGTTTTTTAGTTTTGTGCATGTAGTCATTAGCTTGGGGACTACTAATGTGTTCAATGCAGTAGACCTTCTGTTTCTATTTTCCAGGGTACTATGGACTAGCTTGCTGATTGGCGTAGGGGGGTAGTTATTTAGGGCTTTGAAGGTGAGGAACAATGACTTATATTGGAGCCTGGCATGTAAGGGTAGCCAATGCAAATCCTTCATGATGGGCGTTGTGATCGGATCTTGACGATCCGGAGAGGACTCTTGCGGCTGCATTCAAAGCTAAGCGGAGCGGGTTTAAGGTTGATTGTGGGAGGCCATGGAGGATGATGTTTGCGAAATCAAAAATGTGGAAGGACTAATGCCTGGAAGGTTGTTTGGTAGTCTGTGAAGTCCAGTAGATGTCGGAGGTGCCGTAGAGTTCTGATTTTATGTTATATTGCCTTTGTGGTGTTTTTCACATGCGTTGTCATATCCAGGTGCTGGTCCAGGGTGATGCCGATGTAACGGATTGTGGATTTGGACTTCAACTCTACATTGTTGACAAGTAGTGATGAGGGAGGTGTGAATTTGTGGTTCCTCGTGACAAATAGGACATCTGTCTTGCTGTGATTGATCCGTAGGTTTTGTGACAGCAGCCAGTCAGCTACTGATTCGAATCAACTAATTATTGGTGAGCACTGGTTGGTCTGTCAAGAACGGCATGTAAAAGGAGGATGTCATCAGCGTAAGCAAGGCATTTTATGTTGAAGGATCGGATTAAGTCACATATCGGCTGCATATAAATGTTGAACATTAGTGATAAGGACTATCCTTGGGGAACACCCTGTGTTTGCAGAAATGGTTCGGAGGATGAGTGGCCGGCCTTGACTTGCTGCCACCTATTGGATAGGTAGGATTCACACCATTTTAGAGCTGTGCTTTGGATCCCCTTTTCTCTCAAGCGTTGTAGAAGTATGTCATGACTCACCGAATCGAAGGCGGCGGAGATGTCCAGGAAAATAAGGACAAAGCCTTGTTTGATACTGTTGAATCCTGTGACCAGATCGTTGAACAGGGTTGTAAGGACAGTGTCGACTCCATGTGCTTCTCTGAATCCGTGTTGGGCGGGATCCAATGGTGCTTCGGTGTCGATATGTTGCTGGATTTGTTATTGAGCAGCTTTTGATGATCTTGGCAAGCTGGGGGATGCTCGAGATTGGTCTGAAGGATTCTACTTTAGATGGGTCTAGTCTGCTGTTTTTTAGTAAGGGCTTAATAGAAGTGTGTTTGAGGCTTTGCGGGAATAATCCTGTGATAAAGGACTGGTTCAGTATTTTGCACAGTATGTGGCTTATGTCATGTCGCAGTTCTTTGATCCAGTTGGCTGGGCAAGGATCGTTGGGTGCTGTGCTGGGGTTAACAGAAGCAATGTCTTCAACCTCTTTATCGGATACTGTGGTGAAATTGCATAGAGGAGTTGCTTGAAATGCTTTAGGCGGTGTGGAGGGGTTATTAATGTCTATGTTTGCGTTGGTCTTGACCATCTTCGATTGTAAGTAGTCTGCGTAATCCTGTGGTTGAGGCATTGGATGGTGGACTGAGACTGGCTCTCCTGTTATGGACTTTACTATGTTGAACAAGGCATGTGGTTTGATGGAGCGTTTTAATATATCGGTGTGGTAGAGTTTCCTATTCTGCATTATCTTCGCACGATGGGTCAGTAAGTATGAGTTGTAAGCAGTGCGCGCTTCAGAGGAGTGGGTTCGGCGCCACTGTCTCTCGAGTTTGCGTAGATGGTGTAGAGATGTTTGTAGGTCCGTGGAGAACCAGGGTGCATGTTCTCTTTGTTTTGTAGACTTTTCAGTGTATGATGGACAGGAGGCAGCTCTAAGGTTTTCATCCCATTTAGATATGAGGTCATCTAGGCTGAGGGATGTGTGTCCAAGTTTTGACTCGTTAGAGATGCAGTTCTTCACAAGAGGCCAGAGTTGCACAGGATGGTGAATGGTTGCTTCATCATGATAACACCCCAGCTCACTCATCTCACCTTGTCCAGCAGTTCTTGGCCAAACACTAAATTAAGTAAGTCAGTCTCCATATTCACCTGACCTCACCTTATGGCTTTGTTTTCAAAAATGAAATTACCACTGAACGGAGGGAGATTTAACAACTTTGAGACCATTAAGTAAAATTCAACACAGCAGCTTCACAGCATAATGAAAGAGGCTTTTCAAAATTGCTTCCAGCAGTAGCAGGAATGCTGGAGAAGAGTTTTATTGGAAGGGGACGACCAATGTTCCCTCTAATTTTCTGTAGGCTGTGTGCGCATAAAATATCAGCTGTGTGCAGCTTTTGAAGGAAGGTTACATTTTTGTGCGCCACATAACGACACTCAGAGTTATATACTTTAAAATTTGACTACACGTCAGAATACAGTATGTACACCACATTGATTTTAATCAAATTAAATGAAAATAGACGATTACTAAATGAAGTGGGAAATTTCTAGTAATTGCAATCATAACTTTTAAATTTTAAGACGTCTGTTTTCTATCAGAATCAGAGCCGTAATTTTTGTGCGCTCTGTTGTAAAGTATGTGCGCTCGCTCGGCGAGGTGTGTGCGCGCACACACGCGCACAGCTTAGAGGGAACAGTGGGGACGACTAAAGGAGACAGTGTGATAACGATCAGTGTTATAGTTCTTGTGTTATTGTACAAGTCTAGATATATTTTAGGAGGTGCAAACAAAGTGGGGAAAGCATACAGAGCATAGCTCATGGAAGTTTTGCATATGGTGTGCACACATTTGTTCTGTTTTGTGCGTCTGTGGGCTGGTATGTCTGGAAGTTTGAATGCACATGTGTCACATGTATGCTTGTATGTGTCTGAATATTAATATCACTTCCGGAGCGAGATTGATTAACTCAAACAAGCAGAAGTCACTCCACTATCATCCAAGTTCCACAGATTTTATACAGTCTTAGTACTTGTGTCGGAACTCTTGGATGTATATGTGCGTACAAATGTAATCTGTTTCTCTGTCCCTCTTCCACCACCCCCCCCCATAGGGAGAGGAGCAATGAGGAGAGGGCTGTTTGACAGGTGCAATTCCATCATCACTGTTGCTGTGAATAAGTGTTTGCATAGTGCAGCTGTTGGAACGCTTTCCCCCCCCCATAGAAAACATACTGACACGGGAGGGGAGGGGGGGGGGAGTTGGAATGGGGCTTTGGCTTCATTTCTCTTCCAACCACAGGCAGAAACTAAACTACCACCACAGGAAGTTCCACCAGCTCAATCCCTCCCTTTCTGTGAAGGCAGCCACTCTGGCGCTCCAGCCTTCCCAACCATTAGGTCAACCAGCAGCGGCATCAGCTCACTGGGGAGGGGGAGGGAGGCAGTAAAGAGCAAGGCATTCAAAGCTAACAATAGATTCTGAAACTCTGGGACAAGCCCCGTTTCCCCACCAGCTGTATCCTACCTAGTCTGTTTCTAGTTGCATTGGAAGCAAGCAGGGGAAGGTGTTGGGGGGGGGGGGGAGGGGGAGGGAAGGCATTAGAGAACTGCAGATAGATTTTAAACTGAAAAATGTTAAGCCTTCCTTCCAGCTTTCAATCCAAGAACGTAAAAAGGTTTACCTTAAGACTGATAAGTCCTGTCTGGTTCGATTGAAAGTAAGATCTGTGCTGACTTAGTCCTTAGTGGAATGCAGGATCTGTTGTGAGAATGGTATGACATTTGATTTAATAAAATGGAAAGAGGATAGTAATGAAACCCACTGTGCTAGCATTTAGCTTTCAAAAGAGAATGATAAATGGTTAAGAATTAAAAAAGGAGCAGCTGCAAAAAAGAGTTAAGGTTTACATTAAGCCTGGATGTTGAAAATATCATGGACGCCCAGAACAGATTTTACATGAAGGTAAGAGGAAGGCCAAACTACTACTGTCATGGTTTAAAGGAGAGGTCAGAAAGGCTGTTTTTAGCCAAGAGCATCTTTCAGAAAATGGAAGCAGGAGCCAAAACAAGAACCACCACAAGCACTGGCAAGTTACATACAAGGCACTGATATGACAGAAGGGCATGTGAAGAGGAGTTTGCTGTGGAAGAAAAACCCCAGAGTTAGTTGAGCCATTAAATAGAATATAAGGGGCAGCAAGGACAACAGGACTATAGCAATGAAACCAAATGAATTCTTTGCTTTGCCCTTTACTGAAAATGCAGGGAAGTTACCCATGCCAGGCATGACACTAAGGTGATGTACTGGAGGAATCTAAACAAGTGTCAAAGCTAAAAAATGTAATTTAATGAACTAAAGAGTAGCAGACCTACTATTAGTCTCTGAACTCATTAAAATCTGTAGTACTTGAAGACAGGAGAGGCCAATGCAATGCCAATTTTTAAAAAGAGGTCTAGGGGTGATCTGGGAAATTAAAGGCCAGTTAGTCTGATTGTCAGTACCAGGCAAAATAGTAGAAACCATTATAAAGAAGAAAAACTCTAGACGATACAATCATGGTTTAATGGGACAAAGCCAGCATGGATTTAGCTAAGGAAAGTCTTGTCTTATCTGCTATATTTTTTTTCCAGGTGTGAACAGGTAGATAAGGTCTAGTCTTTAACAAGGTCCCTTAACCCTGGAATTACTGAGATTTTTTGCACACACTGAATACCGTTGGGGTCATAAATGACCCCACGATGAATTTTAATTGTTAACCATGAAAAAGTTAAACTAAACAGACAAATTATTCCGAATTATATGAAGGTTAAATTTTTGAAATTTAATGCTTAATCATAAAATTACATGAAGAGTTGCCATGAAAGCAGTTTTTGCATGCACTTGATGAACACAGTAAAGTACTAGTGTCATTTGCATGAGACAGAATTTCTGAATGTTCTTTGCAAACATTGCGCTTGCAGGAGGTGCAAACTGTTGCTTTTCTTGTCTTTCTCTGGAACAGCAGTGACACCTTGCCCTTTCCTTTGGGATCCCGACATTGCAAATAGCATCAGTGGCTTCTTCAATTCTGGAAGAAGTCTCGCTGCAATTACTCTGAAGCAGCTGCTTTCCTAATTCCAAGAGAAATAGACGACATCTGTGCTTTGACTTGGACTGCCATTCAGGATTTAGTGACATCCAAACAATGTTGTTCATGTCTGTTGGTTGCATCATCAAATCTGAGTGCACAAGAAATTTGCTGAAAACAGTTACGGGCCATACTTTTTCCAAACACAGAATGACCATCTTGAAGGTTCCACAACTGAACTATGGATTCATTTTGTGACTTGTACACGCCTGAGGGGGATCAGAAGTCCAAGAAAACACTGAAATTCTCCGTCTGTCAAATCTTTCCAGGTGTCTTCATAAATGTGTCTTCGTTTGCTTGTCCACATCATGATTTCATTCAATAAGTTCTTCCTCATGAACAAGTGGAATGCTGCGAGAGGCCATCAACATTTCGTACAGCATACCTTGTAGGACCTTGTTGTACAGGCATGACATTAGCTCTGGCGTATCTTCCAGCAGCTTGCTTTATAGGTTTCCTGTTCCATGATGTGGCATCCTTAGATACATAGGCTTCAATGGCAACATTTGTGCTTATAGTTGATGACCTCTTAGCTCCTCTATGACCACAACTAAGATTCATCACAGATGATACTGACACAGAGGACTCCAGCCTCGACCTTTGCATCAACCTGTAACTTGATTCTTTGCTGCAGGCAATGTTACCGGCTCAACAACAGTCTCACATTCACTTGGCGACCAACTGCTGTCGCCATCTGAATCATGACTGTCAGATTTATCGCCTGAACTTGGCTGATATGCTTCTTCGCTTGCTGAATATGCTACATCAGACAACTCAGAGCCGTCCCTGTCAGCACCTCGTTGCAATTTCTCTTACTTGGGCAGCTGAATACTTTTGTTTTGACATCATAAACAACCTAAAATAAACAAAGATAAAATTGAATAAAACGCAAAGCAGTTTTACTATAGGTGTACAATAATCGTGATGAATGAGCTGAAAGCCTTTAGATTTCATCTGAAATGAGAGAACGTATGATATCAATTACAGAAAATGTGTAATTTTCATAAAATAAGAGTACAAAATATAAGTAATGATAAATACCTTTGTCAGATCAAAAAATTCACAAAACTGCAAATTGTATCACGATCCAAACCGGATGTAAACAACTGGGGTCAAAAATGACCCCACTGGTACTCAGTGCTGCAATTCATCACTAGTGTCACCTAGCGGATGAAAATTATTCCTCTCATGGCGCAATATAAAGAGAATATTGACATGTGAAAAGTCATAAAAAGATTACATTCTTGAACTAGTTTCTGAGATACGTGTTGTGAAACTTGCAATGGGGTCACTTTTGACCCCATCGGTACTCCCAGGGTTAAGAGATTTGCAGAAATCAACATGAGTACAATGCCTATCCCATAATTTTAAAGAAAGGGGTTCACTCTAGCTCCTCTATTAGTGGGCGTGTCTAACAGCAAAGATAGACAGCCTTTGGCCATTTAGTGCTGCCCAAATCCTTACACTTCTTTCGAGCAGTTTCTCTAGTCTGTACCTGATGTTATGGGCAGGCAGGGGAGAAACCATTTGCAAGTTCAACACTCCAAATCACATGCCACCCACTAACACACCTGTCCCATGGTCAGACCATTACCTCCTCACACTCATTACCCCACCCACATCTACCCCCTGCACAACAAGGCCACATTGGCAAGAAGATCCACCATCTTTGAAGAGCCCTCCCTTCTCCAACAAACTGTCAGCCTTTAATGACATCCCACTCGAAACAAGCCTAGATGCCATAATCAGCAAATGGAATTTTGTCATCTCCAATGCTGCTACAGCACCCCACATGCTCCACCCTTCAAGCAGAGACATGCACCCTGGTACTCCACAACCAAAAAAGAACTCTAGTGGGTGGGTTGAGCGCTGAAGCTGAATATCATGTACCTGGAACAGTTCAAAGAATACTTCAAGAGCACTATCAATGTGAAACATGACTACTACAGTAACATACTCCATGCACTCAAACCCTGAGAGCTTTTTCATCTGTGAGATCCCTCACTCTAGGGACCAACCACAAAAGGGCAACACTCTGAACCCACAAGACATGGCAGACTTCTTAAAGAAGCACAGCTTGACCACACATGCAGTGTTCCTCATACTGGCAACATACCTGAGGCCATGCAACCATGGATCACAGAGACATGACATCTGAACTCGACACCATCTCAAACACAACCACCTCCCCACTAGACCCTTGCCCAGTCGCATGGGTGAAATCTACCAGAGCAACTCAATCACGCATCCCCCCAACCCTAAAGCAAGCCTCGGTCAGACCCCTCTTAAAGAAACCTCACTTAGACCCCAAACTCACCTGCCTTGTACAGACCCATAGCCAGCAGACCTTTTTCTTGCAGATCATGGAAAAGGTTGTCCAAATCCAGCTGCAAGAACACGACCTACACTCGCCCCTTGACAAAACAGGTTTCACAGCACAGAAACCTTGACCTCTTTACTATCAACCCTCATTATTGGAATGGATAAAAACCCAAACACACACCACTTGCGGTTTCATTCTACTATTTTTAGACATCTCCGCAGCCTTTGACATGGTCTCCCACCAAATGTTACTCAACTCCACAGTACTGGTGTACAGGCAAGCCTCACACGGTTCCAATCATACCTCTCAATGTACCCAACAGATAATTGGTCAGTTCACATCAGCCCCCCTTCACCCTGCCCCAAGGATCTGCTCTCTCCTCTACAATACCTACATCCGACCTGTGTGCGACCATCCAGAGCAATGTCAGTTATCGAATCTATGCCAATGACAATCTTCACTCCATTCTCCAACCACTCAGAACTTGTTGCCTGCTTCAAAGAAATAGTTGACTCCTGTTCCATAATTTAGCAGTCAACTTTGGCAAGACAGATCATGCACATTACAAAGGACCTCACTTTTACACTCTCCTCATCCAGAGTTGATAACTTTGACCTTAAAGTCAAAACTGAGATCAGATATCTTGACATCACCCTGGATTAGCAGCTGAACTTCCAAACCCACATCCAGAATACTACCAAGTCAATCTACTTCAAACTCTAACCCTATGCAACTTACACCCTCCTCCTACCCCAGAACACTTTTGTACATTATACCAAGCCTCCATCACCCCCATATTTGACTACTGTAATTCTATATATCAGGGGCTCCCCAAACCCACCATCCTACTACAGCTTGCCCAAAACAGTTGCACACCATCTTCAAAGCATTCAGCCACACCCCCATATAAAAAAACAAAACACAAAAAACCCACAAACTCGCTGCTGGCTCCAAATTGCTGCTAAAATCAAGCACAAAGTGCTCTCATACATAAAGCCTGCCCCCATATTACCTCCATTCACCTTCAGACACAGCAGCCCCAAGATCAAACAGACCATGATGGCAGAGCAACCAGAACACTCCACCTACCCTTCTCAGATGTGCAAAAGCACCCAATGCGCCCAACTAAGAGCCATCATGCTATATGCCCCTACTCTGGGATGCTTTATCCCCCACACTATGGGGTATCCAGGCACACCAGGTATTCAGAGAGAACCTGAAGACTTACCTATTTCAAGAACACTGCTACAGATCAGCCAGTTGGCCTACAGCGGGACCCACCCAGCATGCAACATTTTCTTCCCCAACCCTGTAGGTTCCCACTCAACAGCCCCCCCTTCCCCCCGCCAGCCTTCTCTCTCCCAGAAAGAGACATTCACTGCCCTGCCAGTTACATATGCATGATGTAATGTTCTCAATCTTGCTGTTTGCTCACCTGTTTGCACCCTCCCTATTAGAATATTGATGTTATGGTGTAAATTGCCTATACCCCCACTGTTAGACCTTGTTTGTACACCATTTTGACTGGTAGAAAAACAAAACCAGTTAAAAATGCATGGATAAGTTTCATGAAGTTGGCAAGGGATTAGAAATGGACTCGAGAAACTAGTTCAGCACTTTCTCAAGTCCATTTACCCAGAATTTAACATGCATGCTTTACCATAACCAGTGTGTGAAGCCGTAGCAGAAACTAGGTGGTCACGCTTCCTATGCTGGGCAATAGCCATATGCCACTATAAAGTAAATAGGACAAAAACTAGTAAATCTCTTGGAGCCTTCTCACAACCTAGATGTGTCAGAACAGCAGTTTAGCCCAGTCAATCTGGTTTTCAAGATAGCCACATGCGATGTGCAAGATGGAGGCAGGCCATGCAAACTGATTTTCAGAATATTTACAATATGCATTATGCATCACCATCAAGGTGGAGGCCATGTATTATTCTGAAAACAGGCTGCCTATACCAGGCTGAGGGCCCACGTTTTAGTGGGGGACTGTGAAATGAAAGTCTGGTAGTTTGACAGCTGGCAGGATGAATGGGATACTATTAAACCAACTGAAGAACTGGATTCTCTAAGGAGCAAAGGTTCTCCTGTTGTCACTAAGGGAGCAAGCATTGATGCGTTTCTGCTGTAGGACATTGTTCAATTCATTCTCACTAGACTGGTTGAAGGGCATTACCTAGCTTAGAATTCATCTCTTTGCTAAAAGCGTGCTTAAAATAAGGTCCCTCAAGGCCATGGCTGAAAGGGCTTTTAGTGTCCAATAACCTTTCTCCGCTCCCTCCAAGATGCTTTGATGTCCTGTTACATGACAGCAACTCAACAGGAAGGAATGAGGAAACTGAGGTATGACCAAACTTCAAAAGGAGAGATCAAAATAGGAGGGCCTAAAATGTGGGGAAAAAAACCTATAAAAATTAACATTTGCTGGGCCAATCAGTCTGTCCTTCCTAGGAACAGAAAACAATGGCCAAGCTTTGATTGTGTATCATTTATCATACTATCCTCCCCCCCCCAGCCAGAGTCTTCAAAGCCAGCTCCTTCCCTCACCCACCCCCCTCTCCAACCTCAATGTCAAGTGCTCCAGGTTTTTACAGTCTGTAGACCTTCTGGCCATATACCAGTCAAAATATCCAATAGGTTGGGACGCACCCCTGCTCCCTGAGCCAACTCAGACTTGGCCAAACCTCGTTACACTTGAATGCCTCCTCTTATTGTTCCTGTCAACCTATCGCCCTGGCTAAGCTCAGGTCTCTACCCCCCCCACCCCCCGCTGATAATGGTTGAAGCCAAATACCCCAGTTAATTGTGTCACAATACACAAAAATCCATCTATGTATAGAATTAGATTACAGGGAAGGGAGGATTGGGGAAGAGATTTGACTGCCAGCAAGGCTAACATACCAATACTGAGAAGGAGGGAGGGTGGGGGGAGAAGGAGCACCCCCTCTTAGCAGCATAACCACTAGATTAATTGCTGATTGGTAAAGGGGATGCAGAATTCAAGAGAGTCTCATAGTGGGATTCCCCTGCCAATGGAGTTATTCTGTGATCACCTTCCACCCATGTGCATGCTAGAGGTGGTGCAGAGGTAGATGCAGGCGCATCAGTGCAGCTTTATGGCATGAGTGAAGGGGGGGTGCCAGAAATGCACCTGAAGTAGACTTTGGTCATTCCTGCCCCTCCCCCTGCCATGTGGATTAGGAACTACAAATCCTACCATCATGTTGCTAGTGGTAGGCTAAGACAACCTGACCCACCTAAACTTATTGAAAATACTTCCCACTGATGGACCATTTTTCCCCCCGAGGTATTTGCACTAAATATTTACTTACAACATTTATAAATCTAATCACAAGTGTTAAGATATTCAAAGTGGTACAAAGCTTGATGAAAAACAAATGGCTCTTCAATGTCTGTCGAAAGGACAACACATTTAGACATCCACGTAACGTGACTGGCAAATGGTTCCATAAACAAAGCAAAAGCATGAGACCCCATAACCTGCAAACTAGGCTGAAACGAAGATGAAAGAAGAAGAGCATCACTCAAGCCCTGGCAAATCTGGTGGAAGTATACCAAGAAAATAACTGTTGTTGAATAGGTAACCAATGCAATGAACAGACAAGGAGTAGCATGATCAAAACATGTCTTACCTAAGATGACCTTTGCAGTGTTCTGTGCCAGTTAGAGCATTGACAAGGACACAGGCAAACCCAACACCACCACAATTAACAAAACGTGACAACACTGCCTGAAACAGAACGAAAGTCAGAAGGTGACAGACCGAAGACTACTCAAAAGCTGGATCAAGAAGG
This sequence comes from Ichthyophis bannanicus, assembly GCA_033557465.1. Taxonomy (NCBI): domain Eukaryota; kingdom Metazoa; phylum Chordata; class Amphibia; order Gymnophiona; family Ichthyophiidae; genus Ichthyophis; species Ichthyophis bannanicus. The sequence continues at coordinate 55,523,278 of CM066044.1, read as the reverse complement.
AACAGTGAATAAGCTTAGCTCCATGAGCTCTTATTCAAGCACGAATCCAGTGGCACTCCAAGAAACTATTTCCTGATGCACAACCAACAAAACCCCCTTCAGGGGCAACAAAGGACCTATTCACGGGAGATACATAAGACCTCCATCTTCTGATAATTAATCCTCAGTCCACAATGAAACAACCTCCAAAGGACACAAGAGTGGCAAAGAAACGTATCCTGCAGAAACATCAAAAGGTGTCTACACTACAAAATCAGCATAAACATGGTAAACACCAAAATAAAGCACATAGGAGCCATATATAGGTTAAATAGCAAGACAGACATGGAACTTGTGGCACCTCACAATCCAGGAGTCCAGTCTGAGATGCCCAAACCTATTTGAACCTGAAAAAACGATCTGTTAAATAAGATACAAACCAAGTCCAACACTTGTCCTGTGATTCCTAATGAATGAAGGTACTGCAAAAGCAACATGTGATTAACCGAATCAAAAGCCACAGAATCATAACCACTGTCTTCAGCCGATCCAAACTACACCAGAGGGCATTAAACAAGGACAGCAGCAAGGTTAACACCAAAATCCTGATGGAAACCATGCTGCTGTGCATCTAAGAGGTCAAGAGACTCCAAACTGACAGCTGCAACACCAACCTCATATGCAGCTTCATCACAAAAAGGGAGACTAAATGGGGTGATATGATGCAGGCAACAATGCAAAGAGTATGCCTCTTAATCAGTCAAACAAAAGCCAACTTAACTGCTGGCACAGTACCTGACCAAGAGTCATCATGTCCCTAAAAAATGAGGCACACTCATCCGGAATGGACCTCATCCACCAAACAGGACAGGGATCAAGAGGACCTGTAGAGGGCGATAAAGCTGAAATCGTGTCCCTTACCTCATGCACTGAACAGAAAACTGACCAGGTATCATTCAAAAATGTAGGTGAAGAATCCATGCAAATAAGTAAACAATGTGGTGATTTAGAAACCACACCCTGACCTGCTCTGAAACGCCCAGCAAGTGTTTGAGCTGAAGGGCAACACACGTCTCTTCTTCCAAGCACCTTAAAGGCTGAACTATAGTGAACTCTTGTGGCTGATTCAATGACCGGGTAAGCTGTTCAGAATATGCCTTTGCCAGCACTAAATTCCGATAATCAGTTAAAAGCTGCAAATGGGTAATTTGAGCCACATCCCTACTGTTTACACCAACTAAGTTCAGCTTTGACCTGAACAGAATCAAACCAAGGTGCCACATGCCCTCAAGGACCTGCAGCTATACTAGTTTGCAGACAACTACAGCCACAGATGAGTTCCAGGCAGAAACCATATAGTCTACATCAGTTTTCACTACATCACCGAAACAAGGCATTAAGGCATGCAAAAAGCAATCCTTATTAAACGGTGCAAAATGACAGTTGAAGATGAGCCAGACTTGATAAGTAGAACGAGCACCCATTGCAGGCACAGAACAATCTGACCAGGGAACAGGCAAAGCGCAACCTAGAAACAGTGTTTGACACTGGGTTGAATAATCAGTAAGTCCAAAACTGCATCACCATGTGTCGCCTGCTGTACTATCTGAATGAACCCCAAAGCTTCCATAGCTTGTCTGAAGATGGACACCACAGGGTCTGAGAGACACCACAGGCAGAGCCTACAAGGGCAAATTAAAATCACCTATCAACAGCATACGGTCAAGGTCAATATCTGACTTCAATCCTCTTATCAGCATAGAAAGGCCAGAAAGACATGCAGGGGGGGGGGGGGATGACAATACACCCACACCACCCTAACCATCAGCCATTACCTGCAATCACTAAGTCAACATCCAGCTGAGAAACTGGCCAACTTCAAAAACCCCACGCCTTCACAAGCAGCATCACTCCACCACCCCTTGTCCTCACTTGCAACCAAGGAAAAGCAGCATAGGCAGGGGGAACATAACAGATTCAACAAGACTTGAGTCACTAGAAGCCATCCATGTCCGAGACTCATCACATCCAGCCCATGATCCAATAGTCATACAGAACAGCCACCTTATTACAGGCAGAACACATTCAGTGCAGCAGCATATGTGAGAACTATCAGGGACAGACGAGGCAAGAGGAACCGTTGTATGAACAGCAGGCCCTCTATCCTTTGTTTTGTATATGGCATTAGACAGCCCATACCTGCCAAACCCCTGAATGTGATAAACCACCCACCCCATCCCCATCATTCTCACACTATACAGTTACCACCACAAATAAACCTTATACAAAAAATAAAGCACAACACCCCCCAAACCTTAATGTCCTTTACAGGCCCCCTTGGTGTCTGATGTCAGCAGAATCACCAATGGTACAGGCAGACAAACAGCCCAGCTCAGCAGAATGAGGCACAAGGACAAGCAGGTAAAAAGGTGAACCAGACTTGTTAGAGCGAGCATCCATTGTCAAATGATGATCTGACCAGGGAACACAACCCAGAACAGTGTTTGGTGCTGGGTTGGATAATCAGTAAGTCCAAAACTGCACCACCATCATGTGTTGCCTGCTGTACTATTATCTGAATATCAAAGCATCTTATACAAGAGCTGTCCTCTTGCCACGTTGGGTGGCCTGGAGGCACTTGGCATTGCATCAGAGAGAGGGTGGTTAGCTGGCTTTACTCAAGCTCTCATTAAGCTCCCTCACACCTTGTTTACACTGTCACATTTCCTGTTCCTTCCAGTCTAAACTATAAATGCTATATTTTGTTTTTGATTTGTTTTACCCTGAATAGACTACTACTTGTGTTTTGTCTCAACTAGATTGTAAGCGCTAACGAGCAGGGACTGTCTCTTGCATTATATCTGCAGTGCTGCGTGCGACTAGTAGCGCTATATAAATGCAGAGTAGTAGTAACTCTTAAAGCCAGTTCCCACTTGCTGCACAGAAATCTCACAAGGTGAACTGATGAGGACAAGTCAGAAGTAAAGGTCTAAAATCAGGCTGAATGGCAAAAACCAGAATTTTGGCTCCTAGTGTCAACATCTCTATTCTCTTTGCAACCCCTTATGAAGCAGAGCTCTCCAATCAGCTATGACCCCCAGATAACAGGCCTCCGTTGCCCTCTACTTCCTCCTCCCCTTCCTAACTTACCCAAGCATGCAGTCAGCAATGGTGGCAGCAACAGTAACAGAAGGGGCCCTGTGCTCAGACCCCCATACTCCACATAGGTTTCTAGTCTAGCAGGAGGCCACACAGGCCAATGCAGGGCCTGTGAACACTTGCAGCTTTACATCTCTCATGCTGGCCGCCATAACTGAATGCTAAAGCCAACATCAATCTCCTAGCTCAGTCCAAAGCAGTGTCAAAATATGGAGGCCCATAAAGTACCAAATTTTAGTTTACTAACTTTCTGAAAATAACTAAACTGTTATCAAAAATGTAAATTTAAGAGACTAGTAAAAAGTATTAATAGAGTGAATTATAATTAGAGGTATGGCAAAATTAGAGCTAAATTCAGTCGAGAGTCATAAGATCATAAGATATGCCATACTGGGTCAGACCAAGGTCCATCAAGCCCAGTATTCTATTTCCAACAGTGGCCAATCTAGGTCATATGTACCTAGCAGTTTCCCCAAGAGACAAGTTCCACAATGCTTGTACTGGGTCAAGCATTGATATCTTCGGTCACTTCTTAATAATGGTTTATGGACCTTTTCTCCAGAAACTTGTCCAAACCTTTAAACCCAGCTACACTAACAGCCTTTACTACATCCTCCGGTAACAAATTCCAGAGCTTGATTACACGTTGAGTGAAAAAAAATGTTTTATTAGTCTTAAATAGTTCACCCTGTAGCTTCATTGCATGTCCCCTAGTCTTTCTATATTCTGATAAGGTAAACAATCGATCTACGTTTACCCGTTCCACTCCGTTCATTAATTTATAGACTATCATATCTCCCCTCAGCCGTCTCTTTTCCAGGTTAAAGAGCCCTAACCTTTTTAGCCTTTCTTCACAGGAGTATCCTTCCATCCCCTTTACCATTTTGGTGGCTCTTTGAACCTTTTCTAAAATCGCTATATCCTTTAAGATACGGCGACTAGAATTGCACACAATATTCAAGGTGCGGTCTCACCATGGAACGATAGAGGCATTATAATATCTTTTGTTTTATTTTCCATTCCTTTCCTTATCATACCTAGCATTCTATTTGCTCTCTTGGCCGCCGCTGCACACTGGGCCGAGGGTTTTAACATGGTATCCACAATGACGCCTAAATCTTTTTCCTGGGTGGTGATTCCTAATGTGGAACCTTGCATCGTGTAACCATAGTTTGGGTTGTTCTTCCCTAGGTGCATAACCTTGCACTTGTCCACATTAAATTTCATCTGCCATTTTGATGCCCAGTCTTCCAATTTATCAAGATCCTCTGGCAATTTTTCACAATCCTCTTAGGTTTTTAACAACTTTAGTTTTGTGTCATCTGCAAATTTGATAACCTCACTCGTTATTCCACTTTCCAGGTCATTTATGAATATGTCAAAAAGCAGCAGACCCAGCACAGATCCCTGGGGTACACCACTATTCACCTTTCTCCATTGGGAAAATTGGCCATTTAGCCCTACCCTCTGCTTTCTATCTTTTAACCAGTTCCTGATCCACAATAGTACACTGCCTCCTATCCCATGACTTTAGTTTTGCCAAAAGTCTCTGATGAGGGACTTTGTCAAAGGCTTTCTGAAAGTCCAGATACACAATATCAACCGACTCACCTTTGTCCACCTGTTTATTCACTCCTTCAAAAAAACATAACAGATTAGTAAGACAAGATCTTCCTTGTCTAAAGCCATGTTGGCTGTCTCCCATTAGGTTGTGACTATCTACATGCTGAGTAATTTTATTCTTTATGATGGTTTGTACCATTTTCCCGGTACTGACTTCAGGCTCACCGGTCTGTAGTTTCCCGGATCACCCCTGGAACCCTTTTTAAAAATTGGTGTTACATTGGCGATCCTCCAATCTTCAGGTATTAGAGATGATTTTAATGATAGTTCACAGATTACTGATAGCAGGTCTGCAATCTCATATTTCAGTTCTTTCAACACCCTAGGATGTATACCATCCGGCCCAGGTGATTTGCTACTCTTCAGTTTAATAGTTGTAAGACATCTTCCCGATGTATCGATATTTCCTTCAATTCTTCCGCACCTTTAAATACCACTTCAGTCATGGGTAACATCCCTACATCTTCCTCAGTAAAGACCAAAGCAAAGAATTCATTCAGTCTCTCCGCTATCGCCTTGTCGCCTCATAGTGCTCCTTTAACCCCTTTATCATCTAATGGACCAACTGACTCACAGGTTTTCTTGCTACGGATGTACTGAGAAGGTCTTTATTTTGCGTTTTTGCTTCCGCAGCAAGCTTCTCCTCAAATTCTCTTTGCCTGCCTTATCAATGCCTTGCATTGACTTGCCAGTGCTTGTGCTGTTTCCAGGTTTCGTCGTTTGGCTCTTTTTTCCATTTCCTGAAAGATGCTTTTTTGGCAACAGCCTCTGACCTCACCTTTAAACCATGCTGGCAGTTTTTTGGACTTCCTTCCACTTTTCTTAAAGCGTGGAATACAGCTGGTCTGGGCTTCCAAGATAGTATTTTTCAACAACACCCAAGCTTGATGTACGTCTAACCTTTGCAACTGCTCCTTTTAGTTTTCTTAACTGTTTTCCTCATTTTATCATAGTCTCCCTTTCGAAAGTTAAAAGGTAGTACTGTGGATTTCCTTACTATCCCTCCTCCACTAATTAAATCAAAGGCAATCATGCTATGATCACTATTGCCAAGTGGCCCCAACACCCTTATCTCTTGCACTAGATCTGGTGTTCCACTAAGGACTAGGTCTAATATGGCTTCCCCTCTGGTCGGTTCATGAACCAGATGCTCCAAGAAGCAGTCATTTATTTCATCTAGGAACTTTATCTCCCTAGCATGTCCTGACGTGACACTGACCCAGTCGATACCGGGGTAATTGAAATCACCCATTATTATTACTGAGCTGTAACTTTTGTTAGCTTCCTTAATTTCTTTGAGCATTTCATCATGCATTTGGTCATTCTGGCCAGGTGCTCGATAGTACATCCCCACTGCCATTGCCTTCCCCCTTTTACATGGAATTTCAATCCATATAGATTCTACAGCAGATTTTGTTTCCTGCAAAACTTTAATCCTGAGTCAATGCCCTCTCTAACAGAGCACAACCCCTCCACCAATTTGATCAGCTCTATCATTACGATATAGTTTGTACCCAGGTATCAGTGTCCCACTGGTTGTCCTCCTTCCACCATGTCTCTGATATTCCAATCATATCTAACCTTTCATTTAGTGCTATATAGTCTAACTCTCCCATCTTATTCTTTAGACTTCTAGCATTTGCATACAAGCATTTTAGAGAATGTAGTTTATTCATGTTAATTTGGCTATTGTTAGACATGGGTAAATTGGGATCTTTAAGCTCTGTCTGCTCCATACTTGAGGGCATTTGGGCTACTTTACTCTTTTGTGGAACCTCTCTGCTTTTGGTAGTATCCTTCAAGGATACATTCTTCCGAAGCATCCGCTCTTGGTCCTCAAACCATGGTCTGTTGGATTTTTGAATCCCTTTAATAAAGGCTTATAAAGCGCTGCAACATACGAAACGCTGTACAGACAGTCCCTGCTCAGAGCTCACAATGTAATAACACAGAAAACAAAATAAGTTAAATACAACTATCTATATGGATACTCAGAAATCTTCAAAAAAGAAGGCTGTAGGCAAAACACCATTAGATCATTAAATTTAATACCACCACTATTTAAATTGTCAAAGTAATTAAGAATTAGCACAGTGGGGGTTTGTTAAACAGTTTCATGGGACAGCTTTTTCAGAATTAGGATTGTGTAAGTGGTGGTACATTACATTGTTCAATAACAGATTACTAGTCAATGCATCAATGATCCTCTAACAGTTTTAGAAATGTACATATTGGGCTATCATCCAAAAAGTAATTTAAGAGCCTTTTAGTAAATGAAATTAAAAAATTGGAGTATTTTGTGGTCCTCCAAGTCGAGGCGCTGCCCTAATGGTTTGAGCAGCAGGCTAATAGCATGGGAGACCACAACTGCTCCTTGTGATCTTGGGCAAGTCACTTAACCTTCCCTTGCCTCAACTACAAGATTAGATAGGAAAAACATCTGAGGGCTTTCAATCTATTGTACCTTGAGCTTCTGAGAAGAGTCAGAGCCAAGTCCAAATCCAATCCTCTCACTTTAACTGTCATTTTTGGGCATATATCGGTGGAGAACCAGAGGGAAGGGGAAGGGGGAAGGGGGAGCAGCCTATGTGGCCCCCATTTAGGGTCCCAGCCCACAGTGAACTACTGCTCTGAAAAAGAGAGGTTCAGGCAGCAATTGGGAGTCATCTGCAACAGTTTCAAGTGTGCCTTGGAGAAGCACAGCAATGCTGGCATGTCCACCCAACTGTGGGAGATCAGCAGTGTCATGCTCATATACCCCTCTTCTCAAGCCATTAGCACATTCATTCTGCAGCTTCTTGCTACCTTTCCTTAGCCCCCTACACCCCTCCAAGCTCTGCTCTTCTGGCCAATTGCTTCTGTGCCTATTACTAATTCCAGACTGGTCCTTTCACCTTGCTGCTCCTTATGCCTAGAACTACCCGAGTCTGTACGTCAGGTGCCTTCTGACCCTTTTCAAATCCAGGCTGAAACTCCTTTGCTGCTGCTTTCAGATCTTGACTCACCTGATGTTTTGTTTTTCTCTACCATTCCTCCTAGATGTATCCCATGTCTACAGCTACTGTATTGTCTGTCTTGACTAGATTGTAAGCTCTGATGAACAGGGACCACCTTTTACATGCATCTGTGCGGTGCTATACAAATGTTTATTAGTAGTAATCGCTAGTGGCTCTACTACAGCTGTAAGATTCTCTTCAAATCTGCAGCCAGACCAAGTGCTAGTTATCCAACTAGGCTGGCATTTTACTTGGCTGAGCAAAGCACCTTGACTTCATGTCATTTCTCCTTTTAAAGGATCAGGACACTCTACAAAATGCATTTTACATCAGCTTCCCACCCCCTCAATATATCCCAGTTATACATCTGTATTAACTGGAGAAAAAAAAAGCACAACTACAAACCACCAAATGCTTCTTAGTCCCTTTACATGGTAAGGGCCTGTGCAGGGAGATCAGGTCATTTGGTAATCACCAGCTGTGGTCAGGCAGAGACTGCTCTGGCTTTTCTAAATTCCCTTGGGGGTGCTGCTGGGCTGTACAGCTGACTTACGAATGTCTATCTAGCAAAGGTCAACAGAAGGGCCCCAGAGGCTTCATCTATCAGACCCCCTCCCCCCCCCCCAAAAAACATCATAGCAGAAGCCACAAATGCAGCTTTCAGCAAGAAATTCCAGGTCCCCAGGGCTTGGATCCATGGACTCCATTTCAGCTCAGCAGTTTCCTCCAACTCCTTCAGCCTTCCAAAATTCTCCCCTTTGGGGTTTAGAGTCATGAATTGAGCAAGATTTTGCCTTCCCATCCTCTTCTTGCCCAGTCACTCTAGGGATAATCCTTGAACACAACCCCCTCCAATACAAATGGAAGCAGAGGAGGACCAGTAGGTTCAGGCTGTGTGATGTGCTCATATCTAGGAGGTATGACTGCAGCTTTCAAGGTAAATCCTCCATGGTGATAAGTCATATGGGGTTCAAAGCTCAGGTAAGATCAGAGTATCTTCATGACAATCACATTAGCTACAGGCCTCGGGGGAGGGGGGGGGAACTTTAACGAATTGAGGAGACAAACCATTAGGGAACCTTGTACTTTGCATCTCTCAACATGACATGCACAAATGCTTTAGTGGAGCCAACAGTTCTGGTGTCTGCCCCACTAGTCAAAAGGCAACCTCCTGACCACTTGGTTTCATAAAAAGCATTTTCTTGCATCCCTTCCAGAACCTTAATCCCCTGGAAAAAGCACAGGGGATGGGGGATGGAAGCAGTGTGCCATGAGCATCTTCTGAAAGGGCTGCCCCTCAGTTTCCTCGCTGTAACAGGTGTGAGGTGGAGGGACAGCACTTCAGTCTGTAGAGTATGGAGGCTCCTTCTGGTGCCCTCTAATCACCCGCCTGTTGTACCAGTTCAGATTAATGTGAATTCAAAGTGGATGGGACAGAGAATGGAAGCAAAAATAGTCTTATACTTCAACAAGGAGGGGGATGACCTGCATGGAACAGCGGGTACAACCACTCTAGCCACCTCACTAGGCAGACTATATAGACCATACTGGTCTATCAGTCATCATATGTTATGTTACTATGGCTGATTGAGTGTAAGCTATATGATCTGGTTACACATTTGGTTGTCCCCATTCCTTTATTTTTGCCCATTCTGTGTCCTGCCTGCATCTGTTCTGCCTCCACCCTATGGGGATATTCCATTGTATGGTACCAACATTGAGTAACCTATTTGTCATATGAATGTTGTTCTGGGCTGCCTATTAAGGTGTATCATTTGTATTCAGCTGACATTGTATCCTATGTGTTTTAAGATGTATGTTGCTACCATTACTGTCATCATATTTCTATCCTAAAGGAAAAAAGGGGACTGTTGTAGTTATGGAAGGACAGACAAGATAGAAATATGACAACAGAAAAAGACCACATGGCCTATGTTTCTATTACTATTGCCTAGCTAAATTTCCTGCTGTTCTAGTCGTCTATTATGCTGTCCTGATGTTCATTTTGCTATTTGTAAGTTGTCTGTTGTACACTGCCTTGGGTTAATCTCTTCATGAAGGTGGACTAGTCCTGATTCACCCCAATACTGGTCCAAGGTTAGGGATGTGCCTTTGCTGCAGTTCATTCTTTTGGCCACCTAAAATATTTAGTGCATGCATATATTTATGAGCATGTACGATAGACTGCATGTGATCAGGGCCATGTGCAACAGATAAGCAAAGTGAGCATAAGATGCCCAAAACTTGGAAGTTTGCTTATAAAACAAACTTTTGGGCTGTACATGCCACATTCACAAAACCATGTGCACACTGGGAAGACAGATCCCGATTAGATATAATGGGAGCTACAGCAGACCTGCTTTTTTGCAGCTTACCCCTAACTAGGCCTTTTGAAATGGATCTGGGTAAAAATAAAGATGTAGCAAGGTTGCATGAAGAGACTTCAGACGGTGAACTTCTGCCTTCCACTCAGGAACAAGCCTTTGCTTTATGTTCACTGCTCCCGTCTTAGCAACATTTCCTTAGCCATTAAAGAGGTAAATCCCTTGAGAACGGATTGCTGCTCACATCCTGTCTAACGTAGACTTCCCGAAACTGATAAATATAGAATGTGCTTTATGCTAGCCAACACCTGCTAAGGTTTCCTGGAGGCCTCCTGTCTCTCCAGCCCCAGCCACATCACCCTCCCCCAGAACTCCCATCTCCCTACTCCCCACCTGACCTGAGCAGCCCCACCCCCATCCTCATACCTGGATGTTGCCGCCTTTGGACTGGATATTTATCAGCCTTTCACCAGTTCTCGCCCCCTCCTCCAGGACCATGTCTCAGGCTCCCACCAGCATCTACTTGACACTAGTCAATAGGCAGTGCTATTTACATACACAAAAGTCTCTGCTCAGAGCTTACAATCTACTGGAGAGAGAACAAAGGACTAGAGAATCACATTCCCTCCCTTCTAGTGCCTGCACCCTGCCTGCTTCCAGGGTCAGTGCAAGGATGAGGCACCCTGGGTGACCCTCATGCCTGCCTCACCTCTGGGTCCTGCTGCGGCAGCAATGCCTGTAAAGCAGCATAGCAGAAGCCTCTGCCCCCTCTAGATGCACCATGGTGTTTATAGGCATTTCCTAGTTCATCCAACGACAATGCCAGTTGTGTCAGCTGGTTCTCTAGCAGAGACCTTGCGGTGGTGCCATGTACATACCCTAACTTGATTGCACTGCTGCCTCTGGCTCCTGCTAAAGCCTCCAGTGGGGCAGATGCGCATGCCCCACCGCTCACTACCTCATCCTGTCCCATACTTATTGGGTTTCTTGCACCACTGGTATTCATGTCTGCCAGAATAAGCATTAGTGTACATGCGCATTCCATCACCTGCTTATGGGCACCACGTTCTGCCTGAAAGTATACAAAATATGGAATCAGATTGAACATTTTTCCATGTCTTGCTTCCTGAGAGACTAGGAAGAGCAAAGAGTGTTGGTGCTGTAAAGGTCAGCATTAAATGGAATGAAATTGGACGGCCCTCCCGATGGAAGTGGTGGGGGCAAACAGTGATGGAGTTCAAAGTGGCATGGAACAGACAGTGGATCCCTTTACAGCAACAGGATAAAATCAAAATAAACTGAACCATCTAATTTCTCAACAAATAGGGGTGTCCTACATGGAGTGATGGGTTCACCCCTAAACAAAGACATGGGGAGGGGTGGCCTGCACGGAGCATGTGCACCTACCCTTGCCATCTTACTGGGAAGACTAGATGGACCATACTGGTCTTTAGCTGCCGTCATTTACTATGTTAAAGACTCCTCTTCAGGTTTTTACATTTAATTCCAAGGTGTGAATTGAGATTTTACAAAATCAAGCACGTTAGCATTAAATCCTCTACCTCTGTATAAAGCTTGAAGTTAGTCACATTCAGCTGAGTGTTTTGAGCTTAACATGACCAAGCCAAAACTTGTCATACTCCCCTCCACCTGCTTTATTCATAAATTAGGAGGGGTGGGGGAGAACTATCCATGCAGTCCCCTCTGCAGGTAACAAAGCACTTTCCTTTTTTGCATATATTCAGACAGTAGAAGTCATGTCCCATTCTTTTCAAGCATGAGGGCCCCTTCCAGGGTCAGCACTACCATTAGGCAAACCAGGAGATCACCTAGAGTGCCTGTTTTCTGAAGGCAGCCTCTCTGGGTCCTTTGTGCTTCTGACAGACATCCTGTTTATACAGGGGAGGAAATGGCTGGACCAGCTGCTCCCACCCCCAAGCAAAAGGAGTGGAATTGGAGGGCGTGGAAGCTGAAGCAGGAACAGGACTGGAGGTTACGATGAACAGTGGTGCAGTTTAGAGGCATTCTGCTACTTCAGGTCCTGGAAGGGGGGGAGGGGGAGAGGCATCTCATCTCCTTTGCTCGTTACCTCTTGTTTAAGCTACTGCAGCTCACTCCTTGCAGGACTCGTGCTTTTATCACTTCAGTCTATTGAAAGTCTGCAGTGCAGCCCATCCTCCGCTTTCATTGTTACAACTGTGCAACGTCTACTGAACAATGTCAACGTAGTGATCATGAGCTATCCACTTCAAGCTTTTTGGGCTCACATAAAACACAGTACTTACCTGAGGAGCAGAGTTCAGGAGATGGAGTATAGGGGAGGGTAAGTTGCTACTATGTGCTTCCTTCCATTGCCATATCTGAAATTCATGACCTCCCACCTTGCCCAAAAGACCTCCCATATTCCCCCCCCCTCCAAAAGAGTCTGTATCTGGCTTGCTCACTGGCCACATTCAAATTCTGCCTCAGAACTCACCGATATGGTCTTTTAGAATTAAATCAGTTGGATGCCAAGATGAGATTTAAAGGATGATTTAAGACAATTCAGACTTTCATGGAAAAAAAAATATGATAAAAAGCAGTTTAGGTTTTAACTGAGCTAATGCTTAGGTGCCCCCTTTTTCTAAAGGCTTTGAACCCAGCATGTGTTTGCACAATGCACACTAGTTTCCATACTAAAAAGCCTCCATGGGAACTACTGGGGCATGGGCGCATGTTGCACCGATATGTACCTAACTTGCAGCACGGTTCAGGTGGATGAACTAACACTGCCCCCTAGAAGCACTGCTAGCCGCACCCACACTGCCACATTGAGAGTTAACATGGGAATGCACGCGTGCCATCTGCCATGTGTTCTCTATGCCTGCACTCCCCACACTATCCCTTCACACAATGGGCAATTAACACATTTCAGTGGCTGTCATGAGCATGTGGTAACCATTACCAAAGGCCATCATTGCCCGCTAAAATGCAAGTTTACCACTTGGCGGCTTTGGTTAGGCCGACTTCTTTTGAAGAGTTCGTTTCAGACATGCCAAGAATTACGTTCAGATGTTTGTAATGTAATTTGTAAGTCAGAAAGCAAGAGATCTGCATTAAGAAATAAGAATTTGGAAACTGCTTCTATCACTCCCAAAATGTTTATATTTGATGTAGTCTTGTTTACAATAGAAGGTAAAACAAAAAAAAATATATAAGAAATTTAATATATTGGATGCAACTGTTCATTCATTTGTTATACTGCTAACAGCAGCTCCAGAAGGTGTGGATCCAAGTGGTGTACACAATCCATAAATGCTGCAGAAACCTACATCCAGCAACAAAATCAGGAGTAGGCCAGAGAAGGTCAAGGGAATAAACAGAGGGAAAGGAATGGAAGGTAGAATAGGTAAGCCAAACACAAAGGTAGTACATATAGAAAGAATGAGGAGTGGTCTAGTGGTTAGGACAAGGTACTTCAGGCCGGAGGGCCGGGGGTTCAAGTCCCACCTGGGGACAGCAATCTCAGGCCGGAGGGACTGGGATTTCTAGTCCTATAGGCACTCCTTGTGGTCTTGGGCAAGCCACTTAACCCTCCATTGCCCATGTTCCCTGTAAGTATTAGCATGTTAAATGTATTCCCCAATTGACCGCTTTGACCCGGTGAAAAGCGGGATATAAATACAGCTAAATAAGTAAATAAATAAAAGACAAATGGGCATGAAGCACAAGTCTTACAGATGTCGCTGGAAAGCCTGTTGGAAGAGACCATGTTTGTACCAGTTTCTGAGCAAGCTTCCAGAGGAAGGAGTTCCGTAGGGATGGGGCATTCCATAATTCTCAGTAAGTGGGAGCAACTAACTGTTAGTTTGGGATGAGCCTCTGGTGCCCGAGGCATATACAGAGTGAGAAAAAGTGGTGAGGGAGGCCAACAAAAAATGTGCAAGAGAATGGTAAGATTAAACTTAGCATGCAAGGAGGAAGAGGGAGGTGACCACCACAGTAACCAGTGATCCTTAACCAAAAGAGGGGTAACAATCCCTTTGCTTGGCCCCATAGAGTAGCTTTGTGGCTGTGTTTGAATGAGGTGAAGGTGCCAAATTGTGTATAGTGGAAGGCTGGAATATAGGGAATCGCAATAGACAATTACATTTGTTGTTTACGCCGACTACATCCAGCTTCCTTTTTGATTACACACTCGCCAGCTGTCATCTCCTAGATTTCTCTCAAGCTTAACTCCATTGCAGACTTGCTTCCAATCATGGACTAAAATGCAACACCTCCAAGACAGTATGCCTTCTTTGCTACTCCTCTTCTCCCTTCCTGACCCCTCTCCTATACAGGGTACCCTACTTCCCTTCCCAAGGCATGGTCAAAATCCTGTGTCATTTGACTGTCAGCTGTCATTCTCCCATCACATTGCCTCCAGTTTGTCAGTTTCACTGTCCTGCATCAGATCCATTCCATCTAAGATCCTCGATCAATCTTCCATTTTGGCTTTCCCTAGTCATCACCCGCCTCTACTATGCCAATTCCCTTTTCTATGGTCTTCCTCAGTGTTGCATCCATTGTTTAATTCAAAATACCACCCTTAAACTCCTTCACGGTGCCCACAAATTAGACCATGTCACCCCCATTCCTTATTGGATACTGGCTCCCAGTATCCTTTCATATCAAAGTTCACACTCACACTGCACTTTACATTCTGGTAACTCCCTTTCCTCTTATAGCTCATCTTACACTCCCCAGTGTGCCTTTGATCTGCATCCCAAAGTCTTCTGGATGTTCCCAGTTTACACATTAGTTTGCTCATCCTTGGCACAGTCCTCCTTTTGAGTTGACTTCAGATTGCTCCAGGTCAGTCTTAAGTTCTTTGGATGATGTACATTGTGTTTTTCCAACAGTTTGCACTAACCTTCAAAGCTTCATGGATTACATATTCCTTTTTTCACCATGTCTTGACAATTCCATAAGAAAAAAAATTAACATTTTGAACTGTAGACAAAGGAATCCAAAGGTCTGGAGATGGCCTTGTACCCTTTTGAAGTTTGTTTGGCAATAATGGTTTTTGACAGTCTTGGGCAGCTCTGTCTTCTCCAATGTGAAAATGGAATGGAGTAAATGTAGCCATTTTAACATTAGAGCCATCGTTCATTGGTTGAGTCAATCATGAGTACTGAATTTCACAGGTGCATCTAATTTTACTGCAATGGGAAATGTGGTTCTTCTGTTCAGACCGATCTGAATTGTTTATAAGAAGGTGCCAATAATCATGTCCTGGCAATGTCCCAGTTTTTATAGAGTTTCCTTTTTTAACTTGGTCTTGTTTTAGATTCTGTTTCAAATGTATGCATATATAGTCCAAAGTCATTTCACTGGCCCCTTTTTTGGAGATATTGTACATTAAGGGGCTGAACTGCAAGGGTGCCAATGCTGACCACAACTGTACTAGGAATACCTAGTGCAGTGATCTTGTCCTTGAGTGGGATAGGGGTGCCAGAGGTGCTAGGAGAGATGTCAGGGGAGAATTATCACCAAACCAAATGACTGAGGATTTGATAGTCTTAAGCTGATGTTGCAGAAACCAGAACATGGTACTGATGTGAGCTAGGAGACTGGACCAGAATAGCAAATTCCAGGAGGTATGGGGAATAATCTGAATGTGCTGAGGATGGATTTGCAGAAAGTGACATTTAAAAAAGTGAAAATGCTAACTACTTCTGTTCTGTATTCATGAAAGAATCCTGGAGAAGGAACACAATTGACAAATATACAAATGGGAATGGAGTAGATACCACACCATTCACAGAGGTTTTTGAACAGGTTGCAAAACTGACAGTAGACAAGGCCAATGGACCAGATGGAGTACATAAGAACATAACATAAGATATGCCATACTGGGTCAGACCAAGGTCCATCAAGCCCAGTATTCTGTTTCCAACAGTGGCCAAACTAGGTCATATGTACCTAGCAGTTTCCCCAAGAGACACAAGTTCCACAATGCTTGTACTGGGTCAAGCATTGATATTTTCGGTCACTTCTTAATGGTTTATGGACCTTTCCTCCAGGAACTTGTCCAAACCTTTTTTAAACCCAGCTACACTAACAGCCTTTACTACATCCTCCGGTAACAAATTCCAGAGTTTGATTACACGTTGAGTGAAAAAATATTTTCTTTTATTAGTCTTAAATAGTTTACCCTGTAGCTTCATTGCATGTCCTAGTCTTTCTATATTCTGATAAGGTAAACAATCGATCTATGTTTACCCGTTCCACTCCGTTCATTAATTTATAGACTTCTATCATATCTCCCCTCAGCCGTCTCTTTTCCAGGTTAAAGAGCCCTAACCTTTTTAGGGTCTCTTCATATCCTTCCATCCCCTTTACCATTTTGGTGGCTCTTCTCTGAACCTTTTCTAAAATCGCTATATCCTTTTTAAGATACGGCAACCAGAATTGCACACAATATTCAAGGTGCGGTCTCACCATGGAACGATAGAGGCATTACAATATCTTTTGTTTTATTTTCCATTCCTTTCCTTATCATACCTAGCATTCTATTTGCTCTCTTGGCCGCCGCACACTGGGCCGAGGGTTTTAACATGGTATCCACAATGACGCCTAAATCTTTTTCCTAGGTGGTGGTTCCTAATGTGGAACCTTGCATCGTGTAACCATAGTTTGGGTTGTTCTTCCCTAGGTGCATAACCTTGCACTTGTCCACATTAAATTTCATCTGCCATTTTGATGCCCAGTCTTCCAATTTATCAAGATCCTCTTGCAATTTTTCACAATCCTCTTGGGTTTTAACAACTTTAAATAGTTGTGTCATCTGCAAATTTGATAACCTCACTCGTTATTCCACTTTCCAGGTCATTTATGAATATGTCAA
Source organism: Ichthyophis bannanicus (assembly GCA_033557465.1). NCBI lineage: Eukaryota > Metazoa > Chordata > Amphibia > Gymnophiona > Ichthyophiidae > Ichthyophis > Ichthyophis bannanicus. Next base: position 55,506,326 of record CM066044.1, on the reverse strand, counting down.
AAAGCAGCGGACCCAGCACAGATCCCTGGGGTACACCACTATTCACCTGTCTCCATTGGGAAAATTGGCGATTTAGCCCTACCCTCTGCTTTCTATCTTTTAACCAGTTCCTGATCCACAATAGTACACTGCCTCCTATCCCATGACTCTAGTTTTGCCAAATGTCTGATGAGGGACCTTGTCAAAGGCTTTCTGAAAGTCCAGATACACAATATCAATCGACTCACCTTTGTCCACCTGTTTATTCACTCCTTCAAAAAAACCATAACAGATTAGTAAGACAAGATCTTCTTGTCTAAAGCCATGTTGGCTGTCTCCCATTAGGTTGTGACTATCTACATGCTGAGTAATTTTATTCTTTATGATGGTTTCTACCATTTTTCCTGGTACTGACGTCAGGTTCACTGGTCTGTAGTTTCCTGGATCACCCCTGGAACCCTTTTTAAAAATTAGTGTTACATTGGCGATCCTCCAATCTTCAGGTATTAGAGATGATTTTAATGATAGTTCACAGATTACTGATAGCAGGTCTGCAATCTCATATTTCAGTTCTTTCAACACCCTTGGATGTATACCATCTGGCCCAGGTGATTTGCTACTCTTCAGTTTATCTAATAGTTGTAAGACATCTTCCCGATGTATCGATATTTCCTTCAATTCTTCTACACCTTTAAATACCACTTCAGGTCATGGGTAACATCCCTACATCTTCCTCAGTAAAGACCGAAGCAAAGAATTCATTTAGTCTGTCTGCTATCGCCTTGTTGCCTCTTAGTGCTCCTTTAACCCCTTTATCATCTAATGGACCCACTGACTCACAGGTTTTTTGCTACGAATGTACTTGAAAAGGTCTTTATTTCGCGTTTTTGCTTCCGCAGCAAGCTTCTTCTCAAATTCTCTTTGCCTGCCTTATCAATGCCTTGCATTTGACTTGCCAGTGCTTGTGCTGTTTCCAGGTTGTCGTTTGGCTCTTTTTTCCATTTCCTGAAAGATGCTTTTTTGGCAACAGCCTCTGACCTCACCTTTAAACCATGCTGGCAGTTTTTTGGACTTCCTTCCACTTTTCTTAAAGTGTGGAATACAGCTGGTCTGGGCTTCCAAGATAGTATTTTTCAACACCCAAGCTTGATGTACGTCTTTAACCTTTGCAACTGCTCCTTTTAGTTTTTTCTTAACTGTTTTCCTCATTTTATCATAGTCTCCCTTTCGAAAGTTAAAAGGTAGTACTGTGGATTTCCTTACTATCCCTCCTCCACTAATTAAATCAAAGGTGATCATGCTATGATCACTATTGCCAAGTGGTCCCAACACCCTTATCTCTTGCACTAGATCTGGTGTTCCAGTAAGGACTAGGTCTAATATGGCTTCCCCTCTGGTCGGTTCATGAACCAGCTGCTCCAAGAAGCAGTCATTTCTTTCATCTAGGAACTTTATCTCCCTAGCATGTCCTGACGTGACACTGACCCAGTTGATACCGGGGTAATTGAAATCACCCATTACTGCGCTGTAACTTTTGTCAGCTTCCTTGATTTCTTTGAGCATTTCATCATCCATTTGGTCATTCTGACCAGGTGCTCGATAGTACACCCCCACTGTCATTGTCTTCCCCCTTTTATATGGGATTTCAATCCATATAGATTCTACAGCAGATTTTGTTTCCTGCAAAACTTTAATCCTTTCCGAGTCAATGCCCTCTAAGAGCGCAACCCCTCCACCAATTTGATCAGCTCTATCATTACGATATAGTTTGTACCCAGGTATCAGTGTCCCACTGGTTGTCCTCCTTCCACCATGTCTCTGATATTCCAATCATATCTAACCTTTCATTTAGTGCTATATATTCTAACTCTCCCATCTTATTCTTTAGACTTCTAGCATTTGCATACAAGCATTTTAGAGAATGTATTTTATTCATGTTAATTTGGCTATTGTTAGACATGGGTAAATTGGGATCTTTAAGCTCTGTCTGCTCCATACTTGAGGGCATTTGGGCTACTTTACTCTTTTGTGGAACCTCTGCTTTTGGTAGTATCCTTCAAGGATACATTCTTCCGAACCATTAGTGAACCACATCGCAACTATTAGTGAACCACATCGCAACATCCAAACGAGTTTCATATTACTATATATAACATTAAGTTAATCTGTACATAGTTCCCCCGGTTGTCCTATTGTTGAAATTCCCTGTTCAATGTAAAACTCAATGTTACTTGTATGCATTGTAGTATGTTACTTGTATGCATTGTAGTATGTTCTTGTTCAATGTACACCGCACTGATTGTAATAGCGCGGTATAAAAGAATTGTTAAATAAATAAATAAATAAATAAAATCCGCTCTTGGGCGACTGTCGGCTTTCCCCTAATATCTAGTTTAAAAGCTGCTCTATCTCCTTTTAAGGTTAATGCCAGCAGCCTGGTTCCATCCCAGTTAAGGTGAAGCCCATCCCTTCGGAAGAGCCCCTCCTTTCCCCAGAATGTTCCCCAGTTCCTAACAAATCCAAAACCCTCATCTCTGCACCATTGTCTCATCCACGCATTGAGACTCCGGAGCTCTGCCTGCCTTTTGGGTCCTACGCGTGGAACAGGAAGCATTTCGGAGAATGCTACCATGGAAGTTCTGGATTTCAGCTTCCTACCTAAAAGCCCTAAATTTTGCCTCCAGAACCTCCCTACCACATTTTCCTATGTCATTGGTACCGACATGTACCAAGACAGCAGACTCTTCTCCAGCACTATCTAAGACCTTATCTAGGTGGCGTGTGAGGTCCGCTACCTTCGCACCAGGCAGGCATGTTACCAGGCGATCCTCACGTCCACAAGCCACCCAGCTATCTACATACCTAATGATCGAATCACCAACTATAACGGCTGTCCTAACCCTTCCCTCATGGGCACATGGCCCTGGAGAAACTTCCTCTGTGCGAGAGGGTTTTACATCACCTGGAGGACAGGTCCTAGTTACAGGATCACTTCCTGCCACACCAGGGTGATGCTCTCCTGTCACATGACCTCTCTCCTCCATGGCAACAGGGGTGCTGCCAGACTGGAGGTGGGACTTCAGGACTATATCCCTGTAGGTCTCGTCTATGTACCTCTGTCTGTCTTATGTTTTCCAAGTCTGCTACTTTAGCCTCTAGAGAACGGACTTGTTCCCTGAGAGCAAAGAGCTCCTTGCACCTAGTGCACACGTAAGACCTCTCACCAACTGGGAGAAAATCATACATGTGACACTCAATGCAAAAGGCTGGAAAGCCCCCATCCCGCTGCTGGACTGCTGTCTGCATCTTAGTTTTAAGTTTGTGTCTAGATCTTTAAGTTCTTACTTACTAGGGGTTGCTATGGGTATTTATACCAATAAAACTGTACCTAATACGTTTAATATACCTTGTTCACCTGAAGCTTAATTAATCTCAGGTCCTTAGTGTCTGACTGATTTGGGTAATGAGCTTCACCTGAAAGTACCTCCTGTCTTAAGATGTGTAAGTACCTATAAAGCTATGATTATCCCAGGGGAGGGAGGGAAATAACACTTATTAAAAGAGGGCTGCTACACAGTACCCTGTCTTGTGCTGCTGAGGTAAGCTAAATTCTGATTTGATTTGAATTATAGCTCTTAGCTGCTGCTAGGCTCTAACTTCTTATGAAATTTAAAGTACAAGCTCTCTGCTGGTTTATAAATTTAACCAGAAAGCTCTCTTCTGTGTTTTAAAACTAAGTGTACTTTTCTGATGCTAGGCCCTGAGTGACTATTAAATGTACACTACAAGCTCTCTGCTGGGTTCCAAATGTAACCAGAAAGCTCTCTTTTGTGTGTTAAATTTAAACTAAAAGTACTTTGCTGTTACTTGGCCCTGAGTATTAAATTTAAACTACAAGCTCTCTGCTGGGTATGAAATGTAATCGGAACGTTCTCCTCTGTTTTAAATTCAAGCTTTAATTGCTGCTACTAGGCCCTAACTGATCCAACAAAAAACAGTGGGTTCACAGATTAAGTAGCTTTAATACAAAGAATTCTTTTTAGAAAATTACCAGAAGTATATACTCACAGTTGCAGATTTCTCTCCAGAAGTAACAGTCCCCCTTTCTAGTCCTTCAAGACATCCCAGAGGTTCCGACAGGGCCTTTGAAGTATATTTTAAATAGGTCCTTTGAGACGGGAGAGGTTCTGCAGGACTGGAGAAGGGCTGTTGTGATACCTCTTCACAAAAGCGGTAATAGGGAAAAGGTGACAACTATAGGCTGGTAAGCCTTACCTCTGGTGGGACAAGTAATGGAGGTAAGGGGAAGATCAACCAAACAAATTTGAGGTCTGATTGGGTGATCAAGGGCATGCAATAGGCTTAGCAAAGGCTTTGCTGACATCTAGGTATTAGGAACATTATCAATAAACTGAGCAGCCTGAGGATAGGTCCCAAAGTGGTAGATTGGAGCAGAAATTGGAACTCAGAAGGCAGGTGTATAGTGGTGTGCCTCAGGATCAGTCCTGGGACCGATACTGTTCAATGTATTTGTGAGTGATATTGCAGAAGGACTGAATGGAAACATCTACCTTTTTGCAGATGAGAAACATTTGCAACAGAGTGGACATTGAGAGGAAGATGTGAGGAAAGATCTAAAATCCACTGGAATGGTCTAACACTTGGCAGTTATGATTTAAGGCAAAGAAATGCAGAGTCATGCACTTGGGATGCAGAAATCCAGTGGAGGTAGTAGAGATGAGGACAGTATCTGAATTCAAAAAAGCATGGGACAAACAGGATCTCTAAAGAAAAAAGGGGACTGTTGAAGTTGATATGGAAGGACAGACTAGATAGGCCATGTGGTCTGTCATTTTTTTATGTTTTTATGTTTATGAATTGTATACAATAAAGGGATATGAGGTTGGTATGCATGGACCAGGAGAGGGATCCCAAAGTACTAGTGTCTGAGGATCTCAAGGTGCCAAAACAATGTGATAAGGTGGTAGACAAAGCCAGAAGGATTGATGGGCTGCAAAATGTGTGTAATAACCAGCAGAAAGGAGGTACTAATGCTCCTGCACAAGTCATTGGTGAGATCTCACTTGACTATTGTGTTCAATTTGAGAACCTCTCTCAAAGGAGAAGAAACCCCCCCCCAAAAAAACCCCAGACTTGAAATGGTTCAGAGGAAGGTGACCAAAATGATTCAGAGCCTGTGCCAGAAGATGTATGAAAAGAGACTTGAAGACCTAAATATGTATGTCCTAGAAGAGGAGGAGATATGATACAGACGTTTAAATAATTAAAGGGTATCAAACCTTTTTCAAAGGGGAAGCTGTAAAACTAGGGGGCATATGATGAAGCTGCAAGGCAGTAAAAACATCAGGAAATACCCTTTTAGTGAAAGGGTGGTGGATGCATGGATTACCCTCTCAATGGAGGTGGTGGGGCAAATACAGTGACTGAATTCAAAATGGTATGGGACAGACCATGTATCCCTTTATAGCAAGAAGATGAAATCAAACAAAAATCTTACTGGGGCGGGGGGAGACCTGTATGGAGCTGCAGTTACAACTACTCTAGCCACCTTATTGGGCAGATTAGATGGACCATACTGGTCTATCTGCTGTCATATACTATGTATACATATGAACACAATAGCCCAAGTTCTGAATCAGTGTTGCTAGAAAGGCAATAAAGATATTGAAGAGTAGGGGGACAAAATGGAGCCCTGGGGACCACCACAGAAAAAGGGGAGAAGCTATCTTGCACCATTACCTTAAATGAGCAATCAGTGACGTATGAATGGAATAAGTCTAGAGTAGTGCCAGCCAGGCCAATCTGCCCTAGTCTAGAAAGCAGGTGTGATTTACCTGATTGAAGGCTGTGGATAGGTCCACTGAGTAAGAGGACTTTTCCCACCATCCAGATGGCCACTAGGAGAGTTTGTACTATGCTGAGCTCTTAAACCCAACTGTCTGGGGTAGAAGATTTTTGGACTCCAGGGAAGCAGGTAGCCAAGAACCAGTTTATTTATTTAACATCTTTTATATACCGCACTATTGTCACCAGCGCGGTTTACATGTAACAAACATATACATACAAAGAACTGTAATGCATTTTACAAGTAACAGGGTTATTGAACTTCTCTATCAATGGGAGATTTGATATCAGGCAATAGCTTGAGGGGAGGGATGGGTTGGAGTTAGGACCTTTCCAACATAGAAATGAGCATTTCCAGGAACCCAGGTTGACAATTTCCTGAATGTTCCATGAAAGCTTGAATAATTCTAGCCTGGTGGTTCTCCTGAACTGCTGTGTCACACCATAGTAGAGTGCCAGCAGACAGGAAGCACAGCAGCACAAGAGTCAGAGAAATGGTGGTAGATGCAGCTGCACAAGCCGTGGTATTCAGAGTTACGCTCCTTCCCAGAGTTGCAGCAGCCGGCAGTACTGGTCATGGATTTCAGTTCATGTGCTCTATGCACTGGAAGCAAGAGCTCAACACACCCATCCTGTTGCTGCAACCCTGGGAAAGAGCAACTAAACAAGTTGAATACTGTGGCTTGTACAGCTGCATCTTTTGCCGCTGCACTGTTGGTGTTGGGGGAGGGGAAGGCGAGATACTGCACAGTTAGAGGAAAGAGGGAGGGAGATGCTGAGCTACAAGGGTGGAGGTAAGGGGTAAGAGGTGTGCTGCTGGGATGGCAAAGGTGGGAGAGGCCATGGGAGGGAGGTCAAGATGCGTGCAAGGAGGATGCTGAGCACAGAAGATAGAAGTGCAGGAATGGGAAGTAAATGAAAGGCCAAAAGGTCAAGGAAGGGGGTGAAGCTGGGTCGGAGGTGGAAAACAGTTAAGAGAATTAAAAAGGAGATGAAGGGTGAAGTTTGATTAGACTGAAGTGGGAGAGAGAAATGGAGAAGAGGGCTAAAAAGGGGAAAGATCAGTATGTCAGAGGTAGGTAGGTAGGTAGGGAGGGAGGTAGGTAGGTAGGTAGGGAGGGAGGGAGGCAAAAAAGACTGGGACAATAAAATTACCCAGACTACAAGTAGCAGGAAAGCAAAAAACAAAACATTAACACAAGAGATGTTTGCTTTGGGAAGTGTGGATCACGGGTGTTTGTATTTTAGTCAAGAGGCAATGCGTTTGAGTATTTCTTCAGTGTTCTTGGAATTCCCAATTCAATTTCCAATTTGTGGTCACTTTTGACTTTAATGAGCCTGTATTTTGCATGTGACCAAGATGTGGTATCAACATGAATTTTGTTTAGAAATCTGTAATAGTGCAACTTGTTCTATTTTCACAAAACGTATAGAGTTCTATACCCAACATAATGTCTATTCATAGATAGGGTTTACATTTCCATGTGCATGGCAGTGGAGTGTTGTTGCTGTTCATTCTGGTTTTTGTATCCTCTGAGCATTTTTGGTATGTTGGACTTCCATGAAGAAATGTCCTAGTTCTGCTCTGCATCTGTTGATGGGGGATGTTTTTGTGGATGCAAAGTATGTTTATAAGAGCTGTTATACTGCGTCAGACAAAAGATTTGTGAGGGTTGTGTGTGGTGTCACATGACAGCATCATCCATCAGATATGTCCTGACAGAAAAGGTAGACAGATGGTTTATTGATATACTGCCTTTTGGTCAAAAAAGCAAAGTGGTTTACAAAATAAAAACAAATTAGGAAATAGAAAGAATACGAAATGTAGGACAGAAAGGGAACGAACTAGTAGAAACAGAAACAGCTGTTTTAGCCTAATATCTGGCAGCAGGAGTTTGAAAGTGGGGGCAAGGACTCTGAAGGAGGCTTGTCTTGTTCCTTCATGCCAAGCTTCTTTATATGGGGGGAGGGAGGGAAGAATCACTAAGCTGTTGGGAGAAACAAAACAATCTTGCAGGAACAAAGAATAAAAAGCAACGCATTTAAGTGTGGTAAACTTCTATGAATATCCTGATAAGCAGTATTTTAGAAGGAATTCTGTAGGACAATTGAAGTTAACAGGTCCCTCAGGAAGGTAATATGGTCAAGCTTTATTGCTCCTTTGATCAGCCTGGCAGTGCTATTTTATGTTAATTGCAGCCACTGGGTGGTAGGGGGGCTTGTGAAGATGAGACCATGAAGGAAATTGCAGTAGTCAAACTGGCTCTGCACTAAAGCAGGGGCCAGTCTATGGAATGCTGCCTTGTCAAGCATAGACCAGAAATATTTTAATGCTCTTGACAGTCTATGTAACCCTGGAAGTATGTGATTTAAAAAAAAAAAGTTGACAAATTCCTATTTTTTCCTTAGTGTCCATTTATCCTCAGTCTTCTCAACTAGGCTAAGCTCTGAGTAGGACTCATCTCTTGTGTCTAAGTCTGTAGGACTTAAAGCATTTGAGTAGCAACAACTTATTTTAATTTTTTCCAGTGATATCTCTGAAAGTTAGGGGGAACCTACAGAAGAGGGTTTTAAACTAGGTTCATTGGGGGAAGCCCCAGGTAAAGCTAAAGCCCTCAAGTAAAGCATTTAAATACCTCTGTTGAAACTGGTAAAATGGGCAGTGTCTGGAAAGCAGTGTGTATAAATGTCTTTAGCAATGGAAATAAGATCCCAGATGTTGAGGCTTTAGTGGAAGAGGCTGACTTGGATTTAGTGGCAGTTACAGAGACACGGTTCACAGACAACCATGACTGGGATGTAGTTATGCCAGGCTATTACTTTACTCAGAAGGATAAGGTAGGAAAGAAGGGGAGGAGGAGTGGCACTATATGTAAAAAAATAAAGCAATAGCATTACAGGGCTTAAAAGGGAGAGGGAGTGAGGAAGCAGCGTGGGTTAAATTTAGAAAGAAGAAAACAGGAAATCCACTTGCATTGGTGTGATCATACAGCTCTCCTTCACAGGAAGACGTGGTGGATGGAGCTTTAGACACATGCAGTATTGTCACGTGAGAACAAGGGCTACTGAATGGCACGTCCCTGCTGCCGTGTCATCTAGGAGGAGATCCTGGATTCTCTACAAGGAGAACTACTCCAGCAGCTGGAAACAGCTTACATGTGAAGGGGCCATACTGGACTTGGTGCTTACCAATGGGGAAAATGTTTGATGTTTTAGTGGGATCCATCTTGCATCCAATGATCACCAGATGGTGTGGTTCAGTATTAGGACTAGGGCTGATAAGGTTCATTCAAAACAGATGGTCAAACTTTTTTTTCCTAAAGTCTTTGCCAACATGGGACAATATCTTAAGGCATCATTAGCATGATGGAATGGGGGGGGGGGGAATATAGAAAAGCAGTGGGCAAAAAACTGAAAGGAGATATTTTAAGGGCAACAAACCTTTTTGTTGGAAAGGTAAATAAATGTAAGAGGAAAAGGCCACGATGGTTCTCAAATTAAGCTGAAAAAGTGAAAAAGAGGGTGGACTTCATAAAGTACAAGAGATTTTAGAGGGAGGCAGACAAGCATCAATTGGAAAAACTAAGCAGCTAGGAAAGTTGTCAGGAAAGCAAAGATACAAAAAGAAGATATATCCTCCATTTAACTGCATTGGCTAAGACATTTTAGATAGGTTAGTGAGGAGACTTGCAAAAGTGATATTGTCAGACTTAAGGGTGGAGGGGAGGATTATGTAGAAGCTGATGAGAACAAAGCAGAATTGCTTAACAAATATTTTGTTGTGTTCAGATGAAGGGGCAAGGAGCAGGACCTTCATAATAGGAGCAGAAGTGAAGATGTTTAACAATTTTCAGATGACTGTTTATGAGGAACTAGCTAAACTAAAAGTAGACAAAGCAATGGGCCAAATGGGATACATCTGAGAATACTGAAGGAACTTGGGGATGTTCTAGCAGCTCAGCTGACTGACCTTTTCAATGCTTCCTTAGGATTGGGAGTGGCCCCGGAAGACTGGAGAAAGGCACATGTGGTCCCTTTACACCAAAGCAGAAGCAAGGATGAGGTTAAGAACTATAGGCTGGTTAGTCTGATCTCTGGTGAGTAAATTAATGGAAATGCTGCTAAAACAGAGCCTGATTCAGCAAGGGGGGCATGTCTGGGCTGTCTGGATGGCCCTGACCAGGACAGGCCTGTTGGGACCTGATTCTGCACAGTGGGAGCAAGAGTGGGCCTGGTGTTCCTCTGCAGTCAGTGGACATCCTCACCGCCTCCCAGACAGTCCACTGCATTGCTGTCCCTTTACCCTGCTGTCAGGGCCCAGATCTGGTGGCAGGGCCTCACTATGCCTGCTGCTGATGCTGCCAGGGGGCTGGCTGATCTGGAGGGGGCAGCCAGTACTTATTCCACCCCCCCATGCCCTCAGGATGTACATGGCTGTGACTGGAATTGGCCCTGTATTTCCAGGTGCCAATCCTGCCCATGCTCCACCCACTCTGCCCATCCCCTGCAGCCCATACAGTGGCTGTGCAGGCAGTGGGGATGGGAGGCAGAATATGGCAAAGGTGGATAGTGGGGCTGTATGTCCCGGCATGACATGCAACCCCACTATCTGCCTTATAGAATCAGGGCCAGTGTGAAGTTTGAGTCCAATGGACTGAATTATCTGAAGTAGCATGGGTTTACCAGAGGTAGATCTTAGACAAATCTGATCGATTTCTTTGACTGGGTGAACAGAGTTGGACCAAGGGTTAGCCCTAGATGTGGTGTACTTGGATTTCAGTAAAGCCTGACATCATTCTGCACAGGCAACTTATAGAGCACCCTAAGGATGGGCCCTAAAATGACTGACTGGGTTAGAAATTGCTTCTCAGAGTGAGCTCCATGTACCTGTATACTATCACCTCCCACTCAACCAATCTACTGCAGGGATCTGTCCTTGGCCAGATATCCTTAACAAAGACGTTAAAGTATTGTGACCTGTCTGGTAAGGTTTGCCTCTGTAGATACCAAAATCTGCAAGAGTAGACACAGGAAGGAGTAGACATGAATGATCTAGCTAAGCCTGAATTGTTGAGAATTTGGCAGCTGAGATGTAATGCTAAAAAATGTAGGATCATGCTTTTGGGCTGCAAAAATCCAAGGGAGCAGTAGAGTGGGGGAGGGGGCACAAAAGAGCTGGACCTGGGTGTGATTGTTTTTGTTGATCTTGAAGTGGCTAAATAGGTAGAAAAGGTGATGGCAAAAGCCAGAAGGGTGCTTGGGTGCATAGGGAGAGGAATGGCCAGCAGAAGAAAAGAGGTGATAGTGCCTCTGTATAAGTCTTCGGTGCGACTCATTTGGAGTCTTGTGTGCAGTTCGAGACCGCACCTTTAAAAGGATAAACAGGCTGGAGTCAGTACAGACTGTAGTTACTAAAATGGTTAGTGGTTATTATAAAGAATATGGGGACAGACTTAAAGATCTTAGTATGTCTATGTTAGACATGTTTAAAATACCTGTGGCATAAATGCACAAGAGCCTCTTGATTGTAAGTAAGCTCTAATGAGAGGTCATAGGATGAGGGTGAAAAGGGGATAAACTTAGGAGTAATATGGAGACATTTTTTATGCAAAGTGGTAGATGCATGGAATAGTTGTCCAGTAGAGGTAGAGATGGACAATATCTGAATTCAAGAAAGCATGGGATAAATGGAAGATCTAAAGGAGAAAAAAAAGGGACTATAGTATTTGATATGGAAAGTGGACTAGATAAGCCATATGGTCTTTTTGCTGGCATGTTTGTGTGGTTATTGGGACTTCACTGGGATACAAACTGAAAATATAAATATTGCCTACAGCATTGTTAATTACACACTTCCCCCACTGATCTGGTGAAGGGAGAACAAATCTTAAGAGCTTATTAAAAACCCAACCCCACACACAAGTTACCACTTTTCCCTTAAAAAGCAAATATGGGATAGAGCTGTGTGAACCACGATCATCTCAATCTAGGTCCCTTCTATGGGCAGAGCCAGAACGAACATTCTCACTGCCACCCCTTGTGTCTATAGAAAGGACTGCTGTCTAGTAAGGACCCATGTGATCACCTATAGGGTGGCACAAATGGTGTGGCCAGACCAAATCTCTAGAGTCCCCTGTGCTGATCATTCTGCACAGGTCTAGAGTACCTTACTGGCAACAAGGGTAGCGTAGTAAGGGGCCTGGGTGTTACTGAAGAGAAGAGTGCCAAGTCTTCCAACCTCAAAATCATTGTCCATCCTTTGGCACTATTTAAAAGCCAGGGGTCAGGAGAGAGCAGCTGCGGAATAAAGAACTTTTCCTACGACTCATGGAGCACAGTAGTCAGCAAGTACCAGCAGCATTCTAGAGAACAAAGAATACTGGCAGGTAAAAAGGGAACTAAGAAAGAACCGAGGCCCAGAAATATGAGGGGAGAGAAAGTGAGCAAAGTCCAGAGCAAGTATATAAGAGAAAACTAAGGGTCTGATCCTGTAAGCTTCCTTCCCCTCCAGGCTCAGTGAATCCAAGCCTATGTGAGAGAACATGGATAAAAGACTAGACAAAGAAAGTCCAGAAATAGGAAAAGACTGAACCACTGCCTCATGATCTGTTACTGGACACAGGCTTCACTCCATCCCAAAGAGGGCTTTGATACCCAGCAGCCTATGCACAAGCACAGACGTGAGAATGGACAACATGAAGGTACAAAATAAGACAGTCACACATGCTTTAGGACCACCACATGTCTCTGGACACTTAATCCAGGGGGAAATGTATTTTTGCTCTTATCTTGCACATTATTCACCATTAAGCCCTTGCCTCGAGTCCAGAATTAACAGATGACTAGATGTGCTCTGTGTTAACCTTCATCTACAGCCATACACCTGAATCCCTTTGTTTGCTGCCAATGCCTTAGATTCCACTCACCTATAGCGAGCAGCCTGTTGCTCATATTTCAGCCCTGGGCACAGGAGGATCCCAAGAAAACTCATTCCAAGAGGCCCATGTGCCAAGACAAAGGGGGAAGGAGTAAAAGCAGGGATTAAATCTGTAAGGGGAGGTGGGGAGGGTACAGAGACCTGGGTGATGCAGCCACTTTCCAAAGTTCTTAAATTCTTTAGAAATTTACTAAATTGAGGTTTTCAAAGCAGATTAATTTAGGAGCCTATGGCAGTTTGCTTTGAGGTTTTAAATTTCTTTAGGGTTACGAATTGAAAGCTTTGATAGAAATCTTAGAGTAACAGCCTTAGTCTAGTGATCAGGAGAGAGGACTGAGCCCCTACCACCATTACCAATCCTTTGCCGCGCTCTTACATGTATGTGCAAAGACAATCCCTGCTCAATAAAACAGGGTCCAGTCAAGACAGACAAACTGGGGACTAAAGATGCACATGGGTGAGGACAACAGAATAAGAGGGTCAGGAAGCAAACAGCAGCCTTCAAGAGGTGGGGGTTTAGCCTGAATCTGAATAGAGCCAGAAATGAAGCCTGACATACTTACTAATTTGCTCCAGTTATAAGGAGCAGCAAGGAGGAATGGACAAAGTCTGGAGGTGGCAGTGGCAGAGAAGGGCACAGATAAGCAGATCTGCCAGAAGAGCGGAGTTCCCGAGGAGGGGAGAAGGGAGGAAAAGTAGTGAAGAGCTGCAGAGTGATGCACTTATAGGTCAGTAGGAAAAGTTTGAACTGGATGTGGAAACAAATAGGCAGCCAATGAAGTGACTTGGATTAAATGGAGTATAGCAAAAGTGGCTGAGGATTAACTGTGCAGCTGAGTTTTGAACTGACTGAAGTGAAGAGATGATTCAGAGGGAGACCAGCAAGGAGTAGGTTGCAATGATCTAGATTGGGAGGTGACTAGATTGTGGATAAGGGTCTTAGTGGTATGTTCTGAAAAAAAAAAAAAAAAACCCGACAAATTTTGCTGATATGCCAAAGAAACAGGTTTTAGCATCAAAGCTAATGACTGGTTCTTGAAGCGGTTCATGAACAGACCAGAGGGGAAGCCATTTTGGATCTAGTCCTTAGTGGAACACAGGATCTGGTGCAAGAGATAAGGGTGTTGGGGCCACTTGGCAACAGTGATCATAGCATGATCACATTTAATTTAATAAATGGAGGAAGGATGGCAAGGAAATCCACAGTTCTACTTTTTAAACTTTCAAAAGGGAGACTATGAAACTGAGGAAGATAATTAAGAAAAAAAACTAAGAGCAGCAGCTGCAAAGGTTAAAGATTTACATCAAGAATGGGCATGGTTTAAAATTACTATCTTGGAAACCCAGACCACATGTACCTTGTATTCCAAGCTTTAAGAAAAATGAAACGCAGGCCAAAAGTCAGCCAGTATGGTTTAAAGATGAAGTCAGAGCCTGTTGTAGTAAAATAAACTAACACAAAAACACAAAAAAACCACGCATCTTTCAGGAAATAGAAAGAGGAGCCAAGTGATGAAAATGGGGGGAAACAGAAATATGATGACAGAAAAAGACCACATGGCCTATCTAGTCTGTCCTTCCATAACTACAACAGTCCCCTTTTTGCCTTTAGAGATCCTCTGTGTTTGTCCATGCTTTTTTGAATTCAGTTACTGTCCTCATCTCTACCACCTCCACTGGGAGACTATTCCACGGATCCACTACTCTTTCCGTAAAGAAATATTTCCGCATATCACTCCTGAATCTATCCCCCTTCACCCTCATCCCATGTCCTCTCATAGCAGAACTTGCTTTCAATTGAAAGGCTCTCTCCCTGAACATTTATGCCACGGAGGTATTTAAACATCTCAATCATATCACCTCTATCCTGCCTTTCCTCTACGGTGTACATATTAAGATCCTTAAGTCTGTACTCTATATGCTTTATAATGAAGCCCATTAATCATTTTAGTAGCCACCCTCTGCACCGACTCCATCCAGTTCACATCCTTTTGAAGGTGCGGTCTCCAGAATTGCACACTATACTCCAAATGAGATCGCACCTAAGACTTATACAGAGGCATTATCACCTCCTTTTTTCTGCTAGCCATTCCTCTCCGTATGCACCCAAGCATCCTAGCTTTTGCCGTCGCCTTTTCTACCTGTTTAGCTACTTTAAGGTCAGACACAACCACGCCTAGGTCCTGCTCTTCTTTAGTGGACAAAAGTACTTCACCTCCTATACTGTATTGCTCCCTTGGATTGCTGCAGCCCAAACACATGACCTTACATTTAACATTAAATCCCAGCTGCCAAATTCTAGACCATTCTTCAAGCTTAGCTAGATCCCTCATGTTATCTACACCTTCCTGGGTGTCTACTCTATTGCAGATTTTGGTATCTGCAAAGAGGCAAACCTTACCCGACAGCCCTTCCGCTATATTACTAACAAAGATGTTAAAAAGAATCGGACCAAGGACAGATCCCTGGGGCACACCACTGGTAACATCCTTCTCCTCAGAGTGAGCTCCATTTACTTGTACTCTGTCACCTCACACCCAACCAATTTCTAACCCAAGCAGTAACTTTAGGGTCCATCCCTAGGGTGCTCAGTTTGTTTATAAGTCGCCTGTGAGGAACAGTGTCAAAGGCTTTACTGAAATCTAAATACACCACATCTAGAGCTCTCCCTCGGTCCAACTCCCTGGTCACCCAGTCAAAGAAATCAGATTTGTCTGACAAGACCTGCCTCTGGTGAATCACTAGCAAGTTAAATGCAAGGCATTGATAAGACAGGCAAATAATTGTGGGGGGGGGGGGGGAAAGAAAAATAAAGCTTGCTGTGAAAGCAAGAAATAGGGGTAGATTCTGACCCATGTTTAGTGGGGGATATATGTCCAGGTTGGACATATATCCCTGTTAAATGCCAGGGTGCTAATTCCACCCACAGAGCTCCCTGCATGTACAGCAGAGATGTGCTGTGTGGGATAGGTCAGAGGTGTGACCTCTACCCCAGACGTACAGGGCTGATTCAGTTGTTGGCCCTGTATGTCTGCAGTCTGCCATTTGGAAGGGGGACTTATTCCACCTTGGAGATGGAATAAGTCTATTAACCATTTGATATACCACCGTAGGTGACAGGGCATCAGTGGTTTACAATTATACAAGGCTGCATAGGAAAGGAACACCATGTATTGACAGGCCAGTGACGATAAAGGGCAGCCAATGCTCGTTCCAGGCAGGGAAAAGGTAAAGGAGTGCAGGGGGTTCAATGCAGTCTGACCCTGGCCATGGCAGGGCTGATCGGGGGAGGGGAGGGGTTTGGGCAGCAGGGAAAGGAGCACTTTGGGGTCTGCTGGGGATCGTGGCTTGTGCATGGAGCAGTGGTACCATGGCAACAGGATGCAATGACACCACAGCTATCTGCAGGAGCTTGGCTGGGCTAGCCAGGTAAGTGGCTAGATGTCTGGGAACCCAGAATCAGTGTATGGCCAGTCCAGGTGCACCCGATTCTGTTCCAGTGGAGACATGTAGCCCCTGCAGGATCAGAATCAGGTGCAATTCTAGCCCATCCAGACAGGCCAGAGGCACCCAGATCCAAATTGGCCTCCATAAACTTTTTTCCAAGTATATTCATAGCAAACTAACCTGTGAGAGGGGCAAAAGGGGTGCTAAGGTAGGACAAGGCCATAGCAGAGACTGAATGAATTCTTTGCTTTAGTCTTTACTGAAGATTAGGGAAGTCACCAATGCCTGAAATGGGATTTAAAAGTAATCGGAAGAGCTGGAAGTAGTTGTAAATCTCAATTTGATAAACTAAAGAGCAGCAAAATCTGGAGCGGATGGTCTACATCCAAGGCTGTTGAAAGAACTGAAATATGAGGTTGCCGACTTACTATTAGTAATCATTAAAATTGTAGTACCTGAAGATTGGAGAATGGCCAATGTAATACCAGTTTTTAATAAAGGTTCCTGGGGTGATCTGGGAAACTACAGACAGGTGAGCTTGATGGCAGTACTGGGCAAAATAGTAGAACCATTATAAATAAAATTACTGAACATGTAGATAGTCATGGTTTAATGGGAAAGCCAACATGGATTTAACCAAGGAAAGTCCTGTCTTAATCAGTCTCCCCCCCCCCCCCAAAAGGTGTGCATAGGTAGACAAAGGTGAGCCAGTTGATATAGTGTATCTGGATTTTCAGAAAGCCTCTGACAAGGTCCCTCATGAAAGACTTGGTGAAATTAAGTTATGGATAAGAGGCAGTGTACTATAGTGGATCAAGAACTGGTTTAAAAAAAAAGTTAGAAAGCAGGGAGTAGGGCTAAATGGACAATTTTTTCAATTGAGAAAGGGCGCTTTTAAACATTCATAATGACCTGGAAATGGGAACAAGTGAGGTGATCAAATCTGCAGATGACCAAATTATTCAAAGTTGTTAAAACACAAGGATTGTGAAAAATTGCAAGAGGACCTTGATAAATTGGAAGACTGGATGTCCAAATGGCAGACAACATTTAAATGTGGACAAGTGCAAAGTTATGCACTTAGGGATGAACCCAAACTATGGCTACCAAATACAAGGTTAACATAAGTGCCATACTGGGTCAGACCAGGGTCCATCAAGCCCAATATCCTGTTTCCAAAAGTGGCCAATCCAGGTCACAAGTACCTGTCAAGTTCCCCAAGAAACCAGGTTCCAGTGTGCTTGTATTGGGGCAAGCAGTAGATTTCCTGGGTGCTCTTCGATCATGGCTTATAGACCTTTCCTCCAGGAACTTGTCCAAACCCTTTAAGCCCTGCTACACTAACAGCTTTTACTACATCCTCCAGTAACAAGTTCCAAAGTTTGATTATGCATTGAATGAAAAAATATTTTCTTTAGGAACCACCACCCTGGAAAAGGATTACAGAGTCGTTGTGAATAATACATTGAAACCCTCTGCCCAGTGTGCAGTGGTGGCCAAGAAAGCAAATAAAGTGCTAGGAATCAAATAAGGAAAGGAATGGAGAACACACACAAGATAATGCCTCTATCATCCCATGGACTACACCTTGAATATTGTGTGTAATGCTGGTCACTGTATCTTAAAAAGGATATAGAAGGAGCTGGATCTCCATCGCATCACTGGATGCTGCCAGTGTTTGTGTCCGGCAGCTTCTTCCACCACACTAGCTGACTTGAGGGCCTTTAAAGACTGGGCTCTGCCTGGGAGTGTGTCCAAAGGGGCAAGTTCTGGCTCCTATGTGCTCTGGAGAACTATATCATGGGTAAGAGAAAGCAGAAACAGTCTTCTCTGGGAGCAGAAAGTTGACTGTTGGTCCTATGGATCACCAAATCATTGTCATGTCCTCTACACCTGTGTTAAGAGTCCTGGATCTACTTTGGACTCCCTTTATTATCTGGGTACTACCCCACCTTGCATGCCAGTGTTGCAGCAGGAGAAGATGGGAGCATCTCCCAGGTACTGGAGAGTTCACACCTGCCTCCATTTCTGTTGCCCCCGAAGTCTGAGCCTCTGTGGGGAACTTGGATACTGGTGCAATGGCAGTTTGCATTGCCTAAGAGGTATGCTTTTCTCCCATATCTAAGTCTGACTGTTTCTTTGGACAGCGTTACCTTGAAGGACATCCTAATTGCCATTACATGTTTGAAATCCTCATTAAGTTCCTCACTGAAAGATCTTTCAGATTTTACTGCTGATAGTGCAAAGCTTTCTGAGCCGGATAAGATCATATGTGGCTGATTAGTTTTGATTCTCATATTTCCTTGTTACACAAGCTGTTTTTCTACAAAAGAAACTTAGCTATTCACCGGCACTGGAGAATACTCAGCGTTCACACAATTTGAGATTTTTAAATTTTCCACTCACTAATTCCTCCTTCCCCTCCCTCATTCTCCTTCAGAAATCTCTAAAGGAAAAATTAGGTATGTGATATAGAGTCTATAAGAATCTCAAAATATTTGTTATCTACCTAAGGGGAAAAACTTCAGATGCAGTAGGTCCAGGTTTGGATCAGCTCTCCCCTGTAGAGAGCTCAGGCTTGTCTGCATTTTTAGAGCTCTGTTGATAATATTCCTGCTTGTGCCACACTCTTTGTTCTCTGAATGACTAACAATGTATTGTGCTTCCCCCCCCCATAAGAACCACCTTTTCTTTTGTGGTAAGACATTGAATATTTTTCCAGATGTTTCTAAAGTTATGCAGTTGAGGTTGCTTGTGGTGCTAAAACCAACTGTCTTAACACTGGGGGCAACCTTCTACCTCAAGTTTCCTTGTAAATGTATAATAGTTTCAGTATACAGTATATATTCTTTGAACCTCCCCATTTGGAGACTTTTCTTCAGGGCAAGTAATGTTCTGCTTTCTTGTATTTAGTTTTATTATTGCTCTGAAATGGCTAGTATTAATGGACATTTGCTGAATTGTTTTTTTCTGAGATATTACAGTAGGGGTTTCTGTTTTCCCCTTGATGTGGGCTTGAATTGTTACTTTAATGCTTTTTGTAGCAATGGGTATCCCCCCATTTTGACTTGGGGTAATGCATGAATGTCTATTTTCTTGTCTTATAAGTGTATTGTAAGATACTTGAATGTCAAATATTTAAAAAATATATAGCAGAATTAGAAGAGATACAGAGAAGAACCAGCAAAATGGTAAAAGGGGATGGAAGGATACCCCTATGAGGAGAGGCTTAGGTTAGGGCTCTTCAACTTGAAAAAGAAATGGCTGAGGGGAGATATGATAGACGTTTATAAATTAATGAATGGAGTGGAACGGATAAGTGTAGATCATTTACTCCTTCAAAGGTTAGAAAGGCTAGGGGACACTCAAATGTAGCCCATTTAGGTCTAATGAGAATATATTTTTTCACTCAATGAATAACCAAAACTCAAGTTAGTTTCTGGAGGATGTAGTAAAAGCTGTTAGTATAGGATAAGCATTGTGGAATTTAACTTTTTGGGAAGGTGATAGGTACTTGTGACCTATGTTGGCCACTGTTGGAAACAGTATGTTGGGCTTGATGAACTTGTCTGACCCATTATGGTATTTATGTTATGTTGAAGGTGTGCAAAGAATAAAGTCAAAGATGACACACAAGGTTGCAAACCAAGAAAACAGGAAAGAGTATAGTATTAGAAAGGAGGAAGGTGGGTTTAGGGGGAAAAAAGAGCTTTGTTTTGGCCATGTTCAATTTCAGACAGTAGTGAGACATTCATTCTGCAATCTGCATGGTACAACTCTGGACATGGTCTTCATGCCAATGCAATTAGTGGAACAAAACAAGACCACAAAACCAACTATCACGCCAGTCCCTTGGTCAGACCACCATGTGATTGAATTCACCATGACCCTGAATAACCCCACCAAATGCAAAGATGAACGAATAACTAGACGGTTCAAAACATTTAACAGACTCATTCATAAACGAAATCACTCCACAACTTCAACAGAAGCACGACACCCTTGACCTAAACAGAAGAATGGAACACAATATCCAACGCAGCATCTGCCCCAGCCAAAGAACCACAAACATGCAAGATATCCAATGCCCCATGGTACTCACATGAAATCAGAGTTGCAAAATGCACTCAGAAGACTGGAAAGAAAATGGAGGCAGAACAAATCACACTACCTCCTAACCCAATACAAAGACAAACTGGAATATAACAATCTAATAAATGAACGTAAACAGCAACACCATACCAACCTAATCATGAAATCTACCAACAGACCAAGAGAACTCTTTAGCATTGTCCAAAAGCTCAAAGGATGATACGCAACAAAGTACCCACCATCTTGACCCACAAAAATATGCAGATTACATTATGTCAAAAAACACCAACCATAACATGCTCTACTACACTACAAACGACGACATGATAAAAAAAATAAATAAATAAAAAAAAAATAACACATGGGAGAGCTTCCACATAAAAGCAGCAAATAGAAGACATATCTGGACTAAACAACCTCACCATCAGACCCATGCCCAGTGTCGTGGCTCAAAGCTACAAAAAGCCAACTCTCAACACATTCAAATTGTCAAAGACTCACTCCAACAAGGATACATGCCGCAACCACTAACACATGCAATGATACGACCAATACTTAAAAGTAGCAATCTGAGCCCCTCCGAACCAAAATCATACCGTCCCATCTCCAGCCAGCCATTCCTTGCTAAAATCGTGGAAAAGGCAGTGCAAAGGCAACTTCAGGACCATACTAACATAAATGCCCCACTGGACATCCATCAGCATGGATTTAAGCCCCAACACAGCGTGGAAACACTACTCACCTCCCTCTTCGACAATCTCCTAAGAGGCATAGACAACAAAAAAACAGCTTCCTGCTAGTGTTCATGGACATTGGCAGCCTTTGACACTGTCCCACACCAAGCTACTGCAACACAACAGATAGGACTATGCAAGAATACCCTGAACTGGTTTACATCATACTTGGAAGGGTGAACGCAACAAGTCAAATGCGACCAAAAGAAAATCAACACAATTCCCCGTCACACAGGGAATACCCCAAGGCTCAGCCCTATCAATGCTCTTTAACATCTACATACAGCCCATATGCATCATCAAGAACCACAAACTTCACTATCACATTTATGCTGACATCATGGTGTATGCTCCAATCAACCTACTAGCACTAGACACCACAATAACCAAATGCCTTGAAGACATGAATGACTGGCTCATAGCCAATTTAATCAATTATGATAAAACTGAGGCAATGTTTGTCACCAGGAACACCTTCATACCTCCACAAACCATCAACATCCTAGACAAACACATAGTAGTCAAAGAGGTTAAGTATCTGGGCATCACACTAGACAGCTCTGAACCTGAAATCCCACATCACCAAAACCGCAAACGAGGCCTATCAACAATTGACAGACAAATCAAACCAATGCTCCATCAGGACCACTTCTGCACAGTGTGCCAAGCACTCATTACACCACTGCTTGATTATGGAAACTCACTATATCAAGGCCTTCCTCAGCAGACACTCCACCCACTACAGATGGTACAACACCACAGCACGCATCATTACAGACACTCCAAGGACTGAGCACATCACTCCTGTTCTACAACTACAGTGGCTCCCAATGATGGCAAGAGCTAAATATAAAACAATCATGATCTTCAAAATCATTCACCATCTCTCAGCAGACATACTCCAAAATGTTATAACAAGGGATAACAGCAATAGACCAAGCAGCAACATAATCAGCACACCTGCAGGATATCACAAAACCAAGCAACTTCAAAGAGAGCACCATCACTATTGGCATCCACACTATGGAACTCCCTCCCAACGAGCCTGAGGGAATTAGATGACCTTACAGACTTCTGCAAAGACCTAAAAACATTCCTATTTATAGAATCATATGAGCATTCAGGCAGCATCCCCTACCTAAACAGATACACTACTTCCTCTGCCAACTAAGCACGCACTCATCCCATCCATACACACAAGTTTATCATACTAAGTTATTAAATACTCTCCCGTTAAATGTTAAACCCTCAATTGTACTACCTAAATACTGTTAAGCATACTTCCAAATGTTTACATGTACCCTAATGTTAAATGTAACCCTCCAATTGTGATGTGACGTAACCACCTTGATTGAAGGATAAGGTGGCATACAAATCTGTCTAAATAAATCTCAGATAAACAGGCATGGATTCCTGGAGAAATTTCAGATGCAGAAGTAGATATATGTCAGTGGAAACATCGAACAAACATGGGAGGAGATGAGTGCACCAAGGGACTGGGTATAGAGAGGAAAGGGGTCACAAGGCAAAGCCCTGAGGTCCAGACTGAAAGCAGGGATGGCAGTAGAGGATCCACCAGAACACATTAACAGTGTGATTGGGGCGGTGAGAAGAAAACCAGGATATTGAGGAAAAAAAGTGGTGATCAGCATCAAAGGCAGTGGAAAGGTCAAGAGCTGAGGATAGAAGACAACTGGATTCATTTCTGCAGAATGTAGAGGGACAATCAGACTGCAGTAGATCCAGAAGGACTTGAGGAAAAATAGCAGTGAACTGTGCATTGGAGTAATTTAGAAGCAAAGGGGAGGAGGGAGATGAGTTGATTAATTAGAAGCAGGATCTAGTGAAGATTGAGGAGAGGTAGCCGCAGCATGTTTGAAGAGTTTCAGTAGAAAGCAAGACGGAGCCTATGACAGGTGGAGTGGGCTAAGAGGAACAAGTAGTGAATTTGGAGGAGAGGACAGAAGATATGTAGTTTCGTCCTCAGTGATTGTCAGAGGGTTCAAATCCAATCTATGTAACTTGTGACTCTGGGCAAGCCACTTAAACCCTCTGTGGCTTCAGGTACATAACTTGAGGTGGGGCATATTCAGTGGAGGCAGCCAGTGTTAAAGCAACTGTCCCCACTTTAATTCTGCCTGGATATTCGACACCAGAGCCATATTCAGGATGTCTGGTTTAGTGGTTTTAGCTAACTGGTCAATGGTGATAGCTAAACTGGCTAAATTATCTGGCCAGCAGCTGAAGTCGGGCCAGTCTTTTCTGCCTAACTTTAGCTGATTTAAGTTAGCTAACCAGCCAGTGACTGAATACCATCAGTGACTGGTTAATACCACCACCCCAGAATACCAGAATGCTCGTATTGCATACCAGGAAGCTTGGAATACCTGCCTCCCACCTCAGGCTTCTTCATAGCCAGCATTAAATCAGAGACAGCTCTGTTAATACATTTTCTAATATACTAATATTCTAATATGGAGTGGAGGAGTAGCCTAGTGGGTAGAGCAACTGCCTAGTACCCAGAAGATCAGGGGTTCGATTCCCACTGGCACTCCTTGTGACCTTGGGCAAGTCACTTTACCCTCCATTGCCTTGGAAGAAAAGGCTGGCAATCTACTTCTGGTGATACATTGCCAAGAAAACTCAGAGGAAGCTGGGTCGCTATGAGTCACTGACTTGATGGCACCAAAAAAAATAAAATATACAGCTACCAAAATTAGCTAAGGCCTTATCCAATGGAGTCACCCTCTCCATGCTCATTGAACTAGGAGGTTAAATGATCACTACATACAGGTTACAATGTCTTTGTAGAAGTCTAGGCTTAACAGACATTTACACCCAGTCATCTTTCAGACGACCAGATACTGACCACGTTCACTCTGGAAGAGCCCATCAGCTGCCTCTCTCATTTAAGAGTTCCTGTAATTTAAAGTTATAGTTTAAGAACAAGGAGAACATATCCAAGAGAACCCATCACAGGCTTATAGTAAGGTCCAACTTATTTTAATATTTACTTCAAACATCTCACATTAACTCAAGTGCCAAGAACTAGATACTAGAACTCTAAGACTAGAGTCATCTCCCATTAGGGAAGTGCAAAAGGTGTGTAGTGTTTAAATCTGGGTCTAGTTGTCTTTAGTGCATGACTTTCACAAGACAGAACATTCCAACTTAAGTTACTATTCCCTTTCCCCATAGTATTTAAAAATGGTTTCCCTCTACTTGCTGTTGCAGGTAAGTGTGGGGCAGGATTCTTAGTTGGGCAGCACTTTAATTGCATCTGGGAGAGGGCTTGAGGTAAATTTTGTTTCAAAGCTGCACATCCCTATTAAATAAAGGCTAAAAAAAAAAAAAAAAAAAGTCTTCACACTTGATTCTCATTTGTCTAATACATAGCTCAGGGGTAAGACTAACGCCAGAGGCATTAGATAAAGAAAAACGTGACTAGACCAATGGAGAGCAAATAGCCAAATTAACAGTCCTGATGCCCAAAGGAGGCAAACACTTACAAGGCTTAAGCTGGAGGGTCAGACAGTTAACACTCAAAGCCTGAAAAAAATACTAGTTCCATAGCTTGAGTATCAATAAGTTTAAATCACCTGGACCGGATGGTATACATCCAAGAGTGTTGAAAGAACTGAAACATGAGATTGCAGACCTGCCATTAGTAATCTGTGAACTTTCATTAAAATCTGTAATACATTGACAATCCTCCAATCTTCAGGTAACACCAATTTTTAAAAAGGGTTCCAGGGGTGATCCGGGAAATTAGACCGGTGAGCCTGACGTCAGTACCAGGGAAAATGGTAGAAACCATCATGAAGAACAAAATTACACAGCGTGTAGATAGTCATGGCCTAATGGGACACAGCGAACATGGCTTTAGAGAAGGAAGATCTTGTCTTACTAATCTGATATGTTTTTTTGAAGGTGTGAATAAACAGGTAGATAAAGGTGAGTCGATTGATATAGTGTATCTGGACTTTCAGAAAGCCTTTGACAAAGTCCCTCAGACTTTTGGCAAAACTAAAAAGTCATGGGATAGGAGGCAGTGTACTATTTTGGATTGGGAACTGGCTAAAAGATAGAAAGCAGAGGGTAGGGCTAAATGCCCAATTTTCCCCAATGGAAAAAGGTGAATAGTGGCGTACCCCAGGGATCTGTACTGGGTCCGCTACTTTTTGACATATTCATAAATGACCTGGAAAAGGGAATAAATAGTGAGGTTATCAAATTTGCAGACGATACAAAACTATTTAAAGTTGTTAAAACCAAAGAGGATTGTGGAAAATTGCAAGAGGATCTGGATAAATTGGAAGACTGGGCATCAAAATGGCAGATGAAATTTAATGTGGACAAGTGCAAAGTTATGCACCTAGGAAAGAACAACCCACACTATGGTTACACGATGCAAGGTTCCACATTGGGAACCACCACCCAGGAAAAAGATTTAGGAGTCATTGTGGATAACATGTTAAAACCCTCCGCCCAGTGTGCAGCAGTGGCCAAGAAAGCAAATAGAATGCTAGGTATCATAAGGAAAGGAATGGAAAATAAAACAAAGGATATTATAATGCCTCTATCGTTCCATGGTACGACTGCACCTTGAATATTGTGTGCAATTCTGGTCGCCGTATCTTAAAAAGGATATAATTAGAAAAGGTACAGAGAAGAGCCACCAAAATGGTAAAGGGTATGGAAGGCTACTCCTATGAAGAGAGGCTACAAAGGTTAGGGCTCTTCAACCTGGAAAAGAGACGGCTGAGGGGAGATATGATAGAGGTCTATAAATTAATGAATGGAGTGGAATGGGTAAACGTAGATCAATTGTTTACGCTATCAGAATATAGAAAGCGTAGGAGACATGTAATGAAGCTACAGGGTAAACTATTTAAGACAAATAAGAGAAAATATTTTTTCACTCAACATGTAATCAAACTCTAGAATTTATTACCAGAGGATGTAGTAAGAGCTGTTAGTGTAGCTGGGTTTAAAAAAGGTTTGGACAAGTTCCTGGAGGAAAGGTCCATAAGCCATTATTAAAAAGGGACCCAGGATATCAATGCTTGACCCAATACAAGCATTGTGGAACTTGTGTCTTTTGGGGATACTGCTAGGCACTGTTCCCTCTAAGCTGTGCGCGTGTGCGCGCGCACACACCTCACCGAGTGAGCGCACATACTTTACAACAGAGTGCACAAAAATTACGGTTCTGATAGAAAACACAGACGTCTTAAAATTTAAACGTTGTTGTGTATTTATGGTTTTCACAAGTTCTACAATATTTTCTAGTGCAATCAGTGTGGTGTACATACTGTATTCTGACGTGTAGTCAAATTTTAAAGTATAGAACTCCGAGTGTCGTTATGTGGCGCACAAAAATTTAACCTTCCTTCAAAAGCTGCACAGCTGATATTTTATGCGCACATAGCCTACAGAATGTTAGAGGGAACATTGCTGCTAGGTACGTATGACCTAGATTGGCTACTGTTGGAAACCGGATACTGTGCTTGATGGACCTTGGTCTGACCCAGTATGGCATATCTTATGTTCTTAAATATTGCCAATGTCAGGTGCCCTGGACTTTAATAGAAAAAAGCCACAATCACTTAATATCCCCCAGTGGGGAATTAGAGGGGAACCTCACTCCCCCTACCTATGAGCCTGAAAAAACAGAATTCAAGTTTAGTAAATATGATCAGAGACTCTTCCTGCCAGCATCTTCAGGATACACTGGGCCACCCTGATGGAGCTGGGCTATAGCTTTTCATGCCCACTTATCTTCCTGAGAGAATCCAATGCTCTACTGCAGAGGCTGCTCTGCTGGCCTCCTGTCTAGCCAGCTCTTCTTCTGGGCGCAAACTAGCTGGCCTAAGGGCAGTTCCTCTCCTAGACACAATGACCTAACCAGCCATCAGGAATACTACTTAGTATGAGAAGAGCAACTTCTGGGCTCTTGCAGCCCTCCTTTCTTGTGGCCTCCAAGGGAGAAGACCATGCACCCCTGGCCTTTTATACTGCCCTCCAAACCCATAATTTGACCAGAGGTTGGACCTGCCTGTCCCTCAATTATCTCACACTATAGGTCAAGCAGGGATGTCACAATCTTTTGTAGGACAAACTATGGGCATCCTGCTACACACAGCCAGCAAGGACTTCAATACAGAACAAGTTCTAGAATATTATGCAACTGAGGTAACTTCAGTCACATTGTTTTAGCAGCCACCAAAGCATGCTATCAAGGGAATGCTCCTTTTCCTTTACAGAGGATACCCCCAAAAAGGCAAACTTAAAGATTACCTGGATCACAGGGTAAACACAACCCATGCAATAATGCATTAAAGGTACTACTACTATTGGGAAGAGTCCACTGCACATATGGGCCTCTGTGCACAAACCCTGCACCAGAGCCTAGTGTTAAAGCTGTAGCTCAGGGCTTCCTAATGCAAGTTTAATGCAGACATTTTGTGCACTGATGCGGTAAGCAAAGCAAGGAGAGCAAGCCAGACAATGCATACAGGGGTCTGCACAAGCAGCTGCTATTATCTTGCTCAGAAAAAAAAAAAAAAAGTTGACGTTTGGGTACCTTGCTGGAATGCTGTGGGGTGCATACAGCAATATTCTACACAGAAATTCCGTGCAGAACAGACGTCAGTGCATGTGCCGGAATGCTGTGTGGTGCATTCTAGAATGCGTTGCCTGTCCTCAGTACTCCCTTCAAAAAATAAAAATAAATAAAAACGTGCAGGTGCTCTATGCTTAAGAAATGGACATAAAACCACCACAGCAACACTGAATGCAGACCTGAGCTAACGTTTTACGTCTCCTCAGACCTTGCTTTATAATCCCAGCATTGAGCCAGCTGCATAGCTAATTGCTTCATTAGCAGCCATTTCAATGGATTTCGGTATGCTGTGCACAAAGCCTTAAGTAGACGTCAGCACAAGTTAGGTGCATGGGCTATCTGTTCTTGCGCCGATGGCACAAAGAACCTGCACATTTTACTGCATCAAGCCCATTGTAGAAGCACCCAGGCCTCTGCATCTTCTCCAATACTTGTCAGACTGCAGTTATACTAAAGTTTGGACAGAATATTGGGTACAAGTTTTTTACAATACAATACATCACAGGCATGTCTTGCCTTGCCTGTATGCTACATTTGTGCTATTCTGACATCTTCACCTTTTCTACTTAGGCAGAGGATTTTCCTGACCATCCATTACGGTCGGTTTGCCTCTCTACAGAAAGCTAATGGGTGGGTGCAGCATTGCTTTAATAGCAGCAGACAATGCCTTTGCATCACTACCCACCTGTTCATACTATAGCTCCTGCCAAATATTCCATCCTCAGTCATATCATGCTAATCACAAGCCCAGACCACTTCAGCAAATATCATTTAGTGATAAGAGTCCATCTAGGGATCTGTAATTTGTAGGTCAGCACTTAACCCCCCCTCCAAAAAGGTTAAATAAGAAAATTAAGATTTCTTGCTCAAAGAAGCACTAAGTCTTCAAGTTGTCTGTGCATCATCTTGTTCATAAACCCACAAATGACACTTGCAGCGCTTCACCTACCTGGGTTATGTATCAAAGGGCAGGGGGAACAATAGACAGGTGGCACAAGGGGAGACCCCCCCCCCCCAGGCTTCCTTTACGTTTTAGTCCGGTCTTTGTATCGTCTCAGCTCTGGAATAAGTGGGACTATTGTAAATGATTAACGACTTGCTGATAAAAATGCAGCATTTTAGCAGAAGCCCGTTTCTTTGGTCTAAAGACCTATTGGAAGTCTAATTGCAGCATACCAGCCGCCTTCGCCATCACCCCCCCCCCCCCCATACCAAGCTTGACAGATGTACTAATGGCAAACATGCCAAGCTGAAGCTAGTAACATGGCAAAACAGATTGGTACAGTCAAGCCAAGACCTGTCCCCTACACTTATTTGATACCTAAACCAAATACAAAAAACCCACATGTTGAAAGGCTTGTGAATAAAAACAAATAGTGTTGCTACTATCCGCCTGTAGAGAGCTTTCCTTCCCCCACCCTTTGGACATCTTTGGTCCACATGTGGAATGACAAAATCTCTGGTATGTACTAATGTTCAAGCATTATCTGTATAATAAATTTTCTGAACTTAAATGTTTGTCTGTTGACCTTGGGATATGAAACTGTTGATTCTTCTCTTCAAGTAATTTCAGGAGATGACTAGTTCACACCACCTTTAAGTCTTTAGGCCTTATGCAATCAAGAACTGGAAACAGAAATTGGAGTACAAGTGGGTCTTAGTCTACTAGGTCGTTGCCGGAAACTCCTCATGCAGGATCAGTTGTTTGGAGAGACAAAATAAGCTGCCTCTGCAGATGGTGTTAAGAAATCTGCACCATGATGAAGGTCTAACACCACAAGAAACAGGACGTGAAGAGACAAAGCATCATACTCTGCCTGTAATCTTCTAGATTTCCTCTACAATTACCATCAAATGATGGTGTCTGAGATTTCAGCCTCACAGCCCAACTTCTCCTTCTGGGCGATCCTACATGCGAGCTGTAAGCTTGGAAGGGATAAGGGTTACCATGGAAACAGGCCAGATACTAAAAATTCCACAGCATCAGGTTGCAGAAGCTGCTGATTTCCATACCACATGGAAAAAAAAATCTATGTCCATAGCAAATAAGTAAACCAATTTTTGGAAGCATCTTTATTGGGGGAGGGGGAGGGAAGAGGAAGATGCAAGTAGTGCATTGTCTGGAAATGCAAATACATCCAGTCATAAAGGCAAGCTAGACAAATATTACCTTGAGAGAGATCAGAGTAGCCGAGACATGGAGCTTTCCAATGAAGCCAGTAGATTTAGAGAGACAATAGACTAATGGACATGTTTAACTCTGGGCTACCTGGGTAGTGCAGTTTAGTAGTGTGTATTTCTGGCATTGCGTTAAGTAGCTGTGTCCTCCGCTAGAACCCCATACTGCCCAGGTACTGTGTGTAGGAGCGATACTGGGATGGTGATGGGCATTCCCATTATGGTACCACTAGCCTGGGCCTTGGTGGGGAGCAACTTGCCAGCACAATGCATGGTGGTAATTGTTCCTTATAGCAGTTCTAATGCTGTTGGGGGGGGGAATGATGGTCCCTGCCCCCTCTCCCCACTGCCACTTCTAGCACTGTGCCCCCTGCTAGTAATGTGGTCCAAACCCATATTTATGTAGTGCTTTGTAAACGTGCCTCTAAGAGCATGGGGGGGGGGGGGAGGGGGGAGGCACAGGATCCTTAACTTTGAAGGGTGAAGCTAAATTGGCATCCATGTGTCTGTGGTACACTACAGGTGGGCTAAACAATTGCTGTCGGACAGAATCATCAGTTGGACCCTGGTATGGTACAGTCTTCTGCTGATCACTTAACGGAGGGGGGGGGGGTGTTAGTGGTGGCTCCCTGCAACAAGAGGAAACTTCATGGCTCAGTTAATTTGCAAAGGACCCATAATATGTTTGGGCTGGCTATGCTGCAAAAGCTACATCCCAATCCTGGCAGAGCCCCTCCACCATTTAGAGCTGGTTGCTATCTGCCCCCATGCTTCAGGCTGTCTCATTTCTCTGGGACCCTCTAATGGCCCCTCAGCTTTTCAGGAACACCTTGCAATTGCACCCCCTCCCCCTCGTTACATAGACAAACTTTAAATCAGCAGAGAAAGGGGAGTCCATGTTATAATTGTTTTTGATTGTTGCGATTTGATATTGTGAGCCGTCTTGATGGGCTTGCTGGAAGAGCAGTATAGCAAGTCTTAGATAGAATATTTTTAAATTATTTCCAATCTGTTTCACCTCTGCCATCATATCATAGCCTCCTAATAGGAGGGTGGAAACCTGAGAAGCCAGGTGGTCCTAAAGTTATATAAAAAAAGAAGCCATGCCAATTCAGTCCAAGGCCCATCAGGTGATGCATCTTAACAGTGGCCAGTCAGTTTCACAAGACACTCAGCAGATCCCAAGTAGATAATGATCAATTTCTACTAGTTCATTTCTAGGGGGTAAAGGGAGTCTTATCCCATGTTACCTAAGAGATTATGACTTTTCCTCCAGGAACTTGCCTTAGCCTCTTCAGCCTGATTAGTTTCCTGCTGCTGGCCCAGAACCAATGCTGAAGACTAGAGAGGAGGAAGAATAAGGACAAGAGGGAGCAGAAAGGAAAGTCAAGAGCTGCAAGCAGAAATGCCAATAGCAGCTTGAACCCTCAATCAATGTTAGACACGTGCGCAGACAGAAGCCATTCTGGGCTGTCATGTTTATGATGGACCGCACTGCAGTCAGTTGCCACACAGCTTCCCAAGACAACTCTCTATCACCCTGTTCCTTATGAAGTTAAACAGCCATACAATTTGGAATTTATGAAATTAGTTTACAGCTAATGCATCAGCAAGACTGCTAGCGTTCTCATCTTAGCTTTTCTGTCACATCTCCAACCGCCCCCCCCCCCCCGAGCTGCTAGCATAGGCAAGTCGCATACTAATGTGAAAAAGGAGCTCAGGCTCTCCCCTCCCTCTTGATATTTTGAGGGCAGATGCATGCCGACATGGTTTTACTACCTCAAAAACTACAGTCTGGAACTTGGTTCTTACTTTACTCTGCCCTACATTGTGGGACTGGGGGGCAGAACCTGCAGACATGTTAGATTCTTCATTCTCTGAAAGCTGCTACTTCTAGCATAGATAGAATCATGTCTGTGGGCCTCTATGTCCACAGCAGCACCAGTAACATAAGTCTACCCATTGACTGCCTCACATCTGGTTCTCTTCCTTGAGGACTTAAGTGACAAAGCCTGGAAATACCCTGGATCTGGAATCATTCCAGTCTTCCAGTTTTCCCATCATGATCCTGCATGTATTCTTGTGGGAGGGGCAGCACCATTTGATAGATTTCAGACTATGATTTCCTAGGGTATTGGGGGAGGGAGGCAACTGACATGCTGCTCCCCTCCCCCGCTATATTATACAGAGGAATCCGATTTAAAGGCTGTGCTATTACAAAAATGGTGGAAGAGTATTTAATATAAAAAAAAAAAAGTGTAACTCTGCTACAGTCCTTTGAGATGTTATCAGGCTCATCTTAGTAAGACGTTTAATGGATCAGTATTACCAACCGATTATTTGGATTAAAGTGCATTTGCATATGTATATATCACAGATTTTAAGTTTAGAAGTTACTCAACCTTTCCAAATCCAAGTTCAAGGCGAGTTACATCCAGCTGCAGTTGATAAATCCCTGTCCAGAGAGCTTACACTTTAAAGGTTGTATCACAGTACAGAGTGAAGTGACTTGCCCAAGGTCATAAGGCGCATCACTCAGACATAAGCCGTTTAGCATAGACTGCAGTGTGTAAAGATCAAAAATTTACAAGCTAAGGGCTTCATTAGTAGCCTGTGTCAATGTAGGTTGTGTGCTTAGTAATTAGGCCCCCGTGGAGACCAAGGTGACTTGTGTTAATACACACAAATGCAAGCTAATTAAGACAGGTTAGTAAATGAGGATACAAATTTAAATCGAGGAAGGTTAAGTGACCTGCTCAAAGTCACAGTGCATTAGCAGCTATGGATCTAAACCTGTTGCACCCCGCTGTCCTGTACTTGTATGTACAAAGGTTGCCAGAACGGCACATGCCTACACCTTTTCACCATAACCGGTTTCTCCATTTTCTGGGCATATGAATGTTCCGTTATATTCAACTACTGCTACTTAAACGCACAGAGGATGGAGGGAGGGCAAGTTCTATTTAGGCATGGTGGGCAGGGCATCTTTCCCTAAAGATCTTTTGAGCAAAAAGAAGCTAACATACAAAATGGTTATGCAGATGGGGATTTTGCTTTGCCTTCGTCGGCTAAGCGCCCATTGGGCCCCAGTGTACACGTTTTGCAGGCGTCTATCTGTGAGAGGGAGCGATGCAGAATGGCGGCTTTGTCTGGGATCCATGTGAGTCATTGTGTGTCTAGCACAGCATAATTCAGCCTTCAAGGCCGTTAGGGTCCCAAAACGTTCAGATAATTCACGGGCCAAAGGAACCCTGCCATACACAGGGAGGGGAGGAGAGGGCAAATCCTCAAGTTTCCAGCACTTAGTTCAGTTTCGTGGCAGGAATGCCATTTTCTTATTCTACAAAGACAGCCTGAAATGGAGAAACAACCCCTGGAACAAAATTCCGTTTTCCTCCTCTTTGGGCTTTAAAAAATATATATATTACTAGCTCACATTAGGATTTCTGTGATCTTTAAACAGAGCCTTTGGGTCTTTTTGCTGCTTCTCACCCCCAAAGAATTAGAATAAAAGACAGTAGAAGACCAAAGGACAACAGGGAGGGGGAAGGGGGCGCAAGGGTCCTATGGAGTTAAAGTCTTTGATCGAGGGGTTAGAGGTGGGAAGGGCGAGTTTCAGCTCCTCGTTTGTTTGCTGCTATGAAGGAGGAAGACAGACAGAAGGTAGCAATGGCCACTGAAGAACCAGACAGAAGATAAACGGCCGGAGCACAGAAGTTGCCCTCCGCCCAGTAGCAAGTCTCGCTTAAAAACGGCTCCGACACTTAGTCCAATACCTGCAACATGAACTTTTCAGCATAAAGCGATGTGAAGCGCAACGTTTCGCGCACATCTCCCCTCCCCCCGCAAAAAGCGCAAGTCACGCTGCCGAGAATGAATGGGGAGGGGGATACACGGATAGATAGATATGGATCTTACCCTGCCTGGTGGAGACGTTCCTCTCGTTGCCGGCTTTCAGGACCACCTGAGGATAACTCTGCTCCAGCACGAATAACTCATCCTTGCCCACTTTGGTGCTCTTGCCCGACTTCAAGGTGCCACTGGGTCCCGACGGGGCTAGGTAGCGCCCCTCGCAGTCCCGGAACGCCACCTTGCCCGAGCGGAACTCCAAGGTGTAGCCCGTCCCCGGCTCCGGCTGCTCCACCAGGCTGCCATCGTTCTTCAGGAACCTGTTGTCCCACGTCTGGAGGCTGTACCTCTGGTCCTGGAAAAGCAAGGTGATGAGCGAGTCCACGCCCCAGGGCACGTCCCTGTCCACGGCTATTTCTTCTTGCTTGCAGCTCAGGTGCGCGTAGCGCTTCCTAGTCACACTGTAGATGTTGACCTGGGGGTGCATAGCAATGTGCACACTCCATTTCTCGGCCAGGGAGATGGTCTGAGCAAAGCAGGAGATCCTGTCCTCCGTCCCCCCAAAGTATCTCTTATGGGGCTCAGACTGCAAGGACCAGCGCCCATCGTCGTGGGCAATTATGATAAACCTGCAGTCGGAGCCGACGGACTCGCTGTCACAGGAGACGTTGCCATCCTTATCGGCGGCCAGGTATCTGCCCAGGTGACTCTTCAGGAACACCACGTTGGAGTCATCACCATCCTGCTCCAGAGTCCAGATCTGCTTTTTCTTCATGCTGGTAGCCGAGGCATTGATTTTAAAGCCAAAGGCTTCTGCCGTCAGATATTTGTTACCGCAATTGATGAGCCCGAACTGGATCTGCAGAGAATCCACGGTGCCATTGGCCGTCATGTTGCCAGGCGTTAGCGCAACCTTGAACTGTACGAAAAGAACGCGAAAAGCTTTTGCGCCCTGGTGCCACCAACTCTCACCTCTGCAGCCTCGCAAAACCCCGGCTTTAGCCTCGCCGCCGCATCCTATATAGACAGGGTGACGTCATGGCCACTGCCCCACCCCCCCGTCTGAAGCCGGAGAAGACTGAAGCCCGGGAGCTCGTTAAAACGCGCGCAGCAGAGAGTCTGGGCTGAAACTGCAGCTTTCCCGCATGCATCTCTCTACAGCGTGAAAGAATGAGTATGAGCCCTCACATCAAGGGCAGCCGAGCAGGACTTGTAGATGAGAAAATGTAAATAAACCGTGCACGCAAACTGAGACCTTTTGGTTTGCCAACTTAATATATGTGTGAGCGACTTTCCAGAGACATGCTCCCTTCATTAGGACGATAGGAAAGGGCGTCGAGTGGCAGCTACTTCCTTGCCATTTTACCTTAAATTAATCCAGGAATTTGGGCGTTTCAGTATCTTTTGATCTGTATTTAACATCTAATTTAAAGGTAAATATTTTTGTGCCATTTGTTTTTCTCTATTCCTTCTTTTTCCCAAGGACAGAGATATAAATGAATAAGAGCTGGTGTGGGGTGGAAATGTGTTTGTGGAGAAGGGGTTGAGGGATGACTGCTGGATCTAGCTCCCTAAAATGCACTTCCAGTACTGGAAAAGGCAGGAAGGAAGAGAAGTTCATGGATTGGAGAAGATGGGTAGTTAGGGATATGAAGATGGGTGGTTTGCAGAGAACTGCATGTGATTTATGGAGGGTGGTTTCAAAAGTGCTTTTTGGTAGAAGGTGTTAAAACTTTTATATACTGCACCAACTACCTAGTCAGTTTACAATAAAAACATACATAATCACAAACTAAAATACATAAAAATATCATCACAAAAAAAATCCAGATAATAAAACAAAACATTTGCATCTACTAACTGTCTGTCTTGCTCTGGGCCAATCTGCTAGGGATGCTGTCTTTTTGAAAGCAGAAGACCTGTCCCCCCCCCCTCCCCCCAACAAATGACAGAGCTTCATGCTTCAGCACTTGCAGCCTATGGAGAGGGGAGCTAGAAAAGACAATGTATTCTTCAGCCCTATTATGCCTCAGTCCCCTAACACATGTATATGTTCCCCCATAGGCAATGTTCCCTCTAATTTTCTGTAGGCTGTGTGCGCATAAAATATCAGCTGTGCAGCTTTTGAAGGAAGGTTACATTTTTGTGCACCACATAACGACACTCGGAGTTATATGCTTTAAAATTT
This sequence comes from Ichthyophis bannanicus, assembly GCA_033557465.1. Lineage (NCBI taxonomy): Eukaryota > Metazoa > Chordata > Amphibia > Gymnophiona > Ichthyophiidae > Ichthyophis > Ichthyophis bannanicus. The sequence goes on along the minus strand of CM066044.1, from coordinate 55,470,432 downwards.
GACTACACGTCAGAATACAGTATATACACCACATTGATTGTACTAGAAAATATTGTAGAACTTGTAAAATCCGTAAATACACAACAACTTTAAAATTTTAAGACGTCTGTGTTGTTTTCTATCAGAATCAGAACCGTAATTTTTGTGCGCTCTGTTGTAAAGTATGTGCGCTCGCTTGGCAAGGTGTGTGCGCGCGCACACGCGCACAGCTTAGAGGGAACAGTGCCCATAGGTCATTAAATTCATGCATATGTTCTGCATCCATAAAACCCCAGCCCCTCTTCCAACAATGTGTGATGAGCAGGGCTAGGACATTTCCTCATAGAGCCTATCATACAAAATAATTCTGCTGCTAGTGTCATTTCAGTAACAGCAACATAAACCTTTTCAGTATCGGGTAAATTGTGAAATATAAAACCCTACAAAAAGTCACTCAAGATCCTAAAGTTAATATACCATGTCAGCACTAACTTCCAAACTCACACAATAGGGACCCTACCTAGGAAAAAGCAGCACTGTAAATATTACAATTTGCCTAGAATATCAATATACCTATTAGGAAAACTGGTGTGAAAGAGTAGCCTAGTGTTAACCAAGAGACCAAGGTTTGATTCCCACTGGCAAGCCTTGTGGCCTTGGACAAGCCATTTTACTCTCTATTGCCTCGGAAGAAAGGCCTGCAATCTACTTCCGGTCACACCTTGCCAAAAAAAAACAACAACCAGGGGCTGCTGAGTCGCCAGGAATCAGCACTGACTCAGTGGCACACATTGATTGATTAGGAAAACTGAACAAGCCAGATTGCTACACATGAAATTCATGCTAACAGAATACCTGGCCTCGATCTCTCTCTCTCTCACACACATACACCCCCCCCCCCCCATAAATAGACCTTCACCAGACATTGAATAAGTGATCACAAAGTGAAACAAGCTGAAAAGTGCACACTTTAGAGTGTGACATAATGGCTTGTTTCTCCTTTCCTCCATTCACAGATTTGGGCATGACTGTGTCGGGGACTCGGTGGAAACAGCCATGGGAAAGTGTATGTCAGTGGGATAGCAGGGGATGTGTGTGTGGATGGGTGATCATAGTGTGGGGAGTGATTGATGGTGCATGGGAGCTGTGTGGGTGTGCCTTATATCAATGGTATAGAGTGGATATCTCCATGGGCAGAGTTTATCTGTTTATCTCTGGGGATGTGAACTTGAGATGTGTGTGCTTGTGCATGTTGGGTGTGCGTGCTTGTATATAGTGGTGTCAGCAGTTGTGTATGTGCGTGTTTCAGGGGCTGTGCTTGCTTCCAGTGAGTGTATGTGTATGTATATGTGAGTGTGTGTGTATGTTGGCAGTGGGGTCTATTCTGTCCTGCGAATAGCGGGGATATATGCCCCATTGGGGCATCCTTCCCCGGCTATTCACCTCCCTCCCATTCCTGGCAGAAGCATCCCCCTACAAACAAGGAGTTTGTATGGGGAGACTTAGTTGGGGGTGGGAGGGGGCATTGCAGAGGTGGAACGAGGGTGGGGCATGGGCAGTCTGCGACCTTGGACATACAGGGCCAATTCTGAGGTCAGCCCTATACGTCCAGAGTCGGCAAATTAGACGGGGGACTTATTCCACTTCAGAGGTGGAATAAGTGCCCCTGGACATCGGGAGATGGCAGGCCCGGGCGTTGTCAAAAAGGTGAGGGGATGCAGGGGATTCCCTGCAGTCTGTCCATGGAAGGCCAGATCAAGGGTCGAGCTATAGGGAAAGAGGAATGTGGTCAGTGGTCGGTGGTCGGTGGTTGGGGATCACAGCTCCTGAATGGAACCCCGGTGCCATGGCAATGGGATGCCATGGCACCTCGGCTCCATTCAAGATCCTGACTGAGTTAGCGGGGTAGGGGTCTGTAAGTGCAGGCTGATTGGAATTGGGTCTCGGCCTGCACATGCAGGCTCAGACCCGATTCTGATCCCACGGGGCACATCTGTGAATGCCTCGTGGCTCTCAGTTGTTCTTGATCGTCGCCAGTGCTTCTCTAGTCGTCTGAGTTGAAGGAGCGATTTACGTAGCTCTTGGGAGTACCACAGAGCATTCTTTTTCTTATGTGGTGCTTTGTTTGTAGTAGGAACGTGGATTACGGCATCTAGGTTTGAGTTCTAAGAGGCGACCATGTCATCGAGGCTTTGTTCAGGTGGGTCAAGTAGGTTCTGTGTCCTCTTTAAAATATCTTCTCTGTTAAAAGGATGGAAGCGCTTGAATTGTTCTGAGGTAGGCTTATCTTATATACCGCACTTTCCCAATGATGTTTATGTTTATTAAAACTTGATTGACCGCCCTTCAGTAATATCAAAGCGGTGTACAATAAATAGAAACCAATAAAAGGCACGAAGCCGGAAAGGAAAAGAAATTTACAATTTAAAAGCAAAGTGGGGTAAGAAGCAGTAGGGGGGGCGGAATAGAGTTATGAGGGGGGAGAGGAGGTAGGGAGGTTGAAGGCCAGGGAAAAAAGGTGGGTTTTTAGCTGCTGTTTGAATGCTGCATGGCAGGGTTCTAAACGAAGGGAGGTGGGAAGGGAGTTCCAGAGTGCGGGGCTTATAAAGAAAAAAGCTGAGGAGCGAGTGGCTTGAAGACGGGCAGCGGCGGGGGAAGGAAGGGTGAGACGGTTCAGATGGAATGAGCGGGGGGTGTGCCTGGGAGTGTGAAAATGAATGAGGTCCGCTAGATATTGTGGGGTACTGGTGTGAAGGGCCTTGTGAACCAAAGTGAGTAGTTTGTATTGGGAACGAAAGGAAACGGGTAACCAGTGTAGATGGATGAGAAGAGGGTTTATGTGGTGATAGGGGGACGAGTGCGTGAGAAGGCGAGCTGCGGTGTTTTGGATTCTCTGAAGGCGATGAAGTTGGGAGGAAGACAGGCCGGTGAGGATAGAGTTAGAAAAGTCGACCCGGGACATAACCAGGGAGAGAAGTAGTGTGGAAAGAACGGACATGGAGAGGAAAGGACGAATGGCGCGAATTTGACGTAGAAAATAGAAAGAGGTTTTAGTGATATGGGAAATATGAGCGTGGAAAGTGAGGTCCGAGTCAAAGAGAACACCGAGATAACGAAAGGAGGTGACCAAGGATATGGGGGTGTTGGAAAGGGACGGGGCTAGAGGGGGGGAAGGGTGACCGTGAGGGAACCAGATGGCGGTGGTCTTAGTAAGGTTAAGGTGGAGACAGTTCTGGGTCAGGTGCGGTTTACAAAAAACAAGTTAAGGGACAAATCAAAGATCTGTGTTTTTACATGGAACATGTTGTAGTGCTTACAGAGTTTCCAATGGATGAGGCGTGCTACTTTATTATGTCTTTCTGTATAGAAATTTTCTGCCATCAGAACTTCACAGCCAGCAATAAGATAAGTCACTGTTTCCAGGTCTTTCTTACAGAATCAACATGTCTTGTTGCCAGTTTTTTCAATGCTCGCTGTAAGCCAACTCGTCCATAATCCGCTGTCTGGGCTGCAACTATCAACCTCTCATCCTTTGGTTTCAGTTCACCCCTCCTTAACCATTCATGTGTCTGTTCTTGATTGACAAAGTGTTCCTGGAGTAACACTGTGTATTTTCCACTGTATTTGTGCATCTGCCACTTTTTTTCCTTGTTTATTGAATTAATTCCTTGAAGAGTTTTTCTCTTGTTTTGCAAATTCTGTTACTGCCTTCCCTGTGCATGCTTGTGGATTTTCATTCATTCCTTCTAGTTATCAGAATGCTTGTCCAAGTTTCATGATGGAGACAGATTCTGGACATTTACTCTCATATTTCAGCACTTTTTGTGTATTTGAGTCCGAGGATTCAGTTAAGTAGGCCTAGAGGCTTATGATAGTAGTTCTGTATGTGTAATCAATCTCTATGAGTCCTAGCTCTCCTTCAGCTCTAGGGATGTATAGTCTTGGCATACACTGATTCTTGTAAATCACAGTTTTCATGTTCGCACATCCAGTTTTTCAAGATCTTTAAAAGGCCAGTGCACAATCTCAAAGTTGCATGAAAGTACAGGAATTGCCAGCTGATTGATGTCTTGTATCTTATTCCGTGATGTTAAAATGATTTTAATCTCCTGTAGTATTCTTTACTGATCTTTTCTCTCAGTAATTTCTACTTGAGTGCCATTCCTTCCTCCACTCCGAGATACTTGTATATACGCTTTTCTGTTCAAGGTCCTTGATGTCACAGCTTTCAGTCAGGGAGATGTTTTCTGTTTTGCTCAATTTTCCTCTAAAAAAAAGTTGCCTTAGCCCATTTGTCAAAGCCAAAAGTCATCCTGATGTCATCAGAAAAGCTTTTCACCACACAGAGTTGCTCTGCTAATTGTTGGTCACTGGAACTATAGAGCTTCAGATTGTCTACAAATAATAAATGAGATGTTATTTCTGGGTTATTACCTTCTTTAGTATTCATGTTAAATCCTTATCCCAAAGATGAGAGTACTCATTGGATTAAGCGCCCCACAAAACAGAAGGGGCGATAGGGAAAACCCCTAAAATATTCCTCATTGGATCCTGATGTTAAGAATGATATACAGACCATCCTCATATTTCAAAAAGAGTATGGTTTGCCACATTGTCATGGTGAAAATGTATATTAAACCAGGATTTATTTTATACTTTTCAAGGTAGTTTATTATCCATGAGTGTGGGATGCCGTCAAAAGCTTTCTTATAATCAATCCATGCTATAATGAGATTTCTGCTTTTCTCAGCACTGGCCATGATGGCCCTATTCAACATTAACTGGTCTTTGGTGCCATATGCCCCTCTCTTGTTGCCCTTTTGCTCTATTGACATGATGCTATTGGACTCAATATGATCATATATTCTTTCTGCATCTATTGCAGTGAATAGCTTATAGATTGTAGGTAAACAGGTTATTGGTCTGTAATTGGGAGTGTTACTTGGGTCTCCTTTTGAAGAAGAAATGTTCTTCCTGTGGTAAGCCATTGTGATCTTAAATCTGACTGCTTAAACAATTGATTTTTGCAATTCACCAGGTCTGGGTGGAGTGATGTTAATTGTTTGAGCCAAATGTTGGTTGCTGCATCTTTCTTATCGCTTTCCTTCTCCTCTTCAGTTGATTGGTTGACCTGTCCTGTAGTTGCCTCACTCTCCCACAGTTCCAGGTCTCCAATCTCCATCTCCCCCTCGACTGCTCTTTCTGTTTCTGTGTATTCCTTTCTTCTGGTACTATCATCCAGGTCTCCTCCTCCTCCATTTCTTTTTCTATGGAAGCTCTTAGTTGCTTCAAGATATTATCATTCACGTACTTCTTTGCTTTGATCTGCAAAATTAAAGATCTTAAATTTTGCATCTGTTGCTTTTTGCAGTTTTTTTCTTGTGGCAATTTTCCTCTTTCTTCCAGTTTTTCTCGGATTCTCTTTGTATACCCTCTTGATTTAAATAAAAAGGTTTGTAGTATAAAAGTAGCAGTACATTATCTCCTCCTTATCTGCAGAAGTCCATTTAACTGTAGTTAATCCTCTTACATTTTTCATTAATTTCTGTGGTTTATCTTCTGTCACAGTGGGTCCATGAACAGGCTCACCATGGCCTTTATCTGTGGCAGGGATGTTATCTACATCTGCAGCGCTTGCACTATCACAACCACCATCGTTAGCCCTAGTGCGTAAGCTAGGGTGGGCACCTTTTTTTTCCTGGCCAATGTGCAGCCAGTATGTATTTTTCTATTTCGTTCCTACCATACGTCAATCATAGTGTCACCTTGCAGGGATTCAGTATAGATTATGTACAACTGGGTCATCACGTGAAGGTGCCCAGCAAGACTTAGGGAGGGAACTATGTTCTCACCCCTTAAGAAAAGCACAACAGTTCACAAACCACAGCTAGCGAAGTTTATGCTGCACTTCCCCTTGAGGGCTGGTGTGTATCTATGTGTGATGGGACCATTTTGATTAGGATATCCCCGCTGCAGTGTCATCAAGAAGTAGAGAATCCCGGATCTCCCTACAAGGAGAACTGTTCTGGCAACTGGTAATGGAATCCATGCCAGAGGGGATAATGCTGGACGTGGTGCTTACGAATGGGGAGAGTGTTTCTGATGTTTTAGAGGGTGATCATCTGGCATGCAGTGATCACTGGATGGTAAACTTCAATATTAGGACATGGGTGCAAATGGTTCTTTCAAAAGCAAGAGTCCTAGATGACAGGAAAACTAACTTTGCAAAGATGGGGGAAGACCTCAAGGAGCCATCAGCTGGGGAAGTAGAACACGGTGAGCAAAACTGAAAGGAGAGATTAAGGGCAACAAACCTTTTTAGTTCAGAAAGTAAAAATAATAAAAAAAGAGGCTGCTATAGTTTTTGAAATGAAGTAGCTCAAAGGATAAGGAAAAAGAAGGTAGCTTTCATAAACTATAAGAGGAAAGACAAATATCAGTATACGGAAAAGCTAAGGGAATGGGTAAAGTAGTCAGGAAAGCAAAGATGCAAATGGACAAAAAAAAAAAGGCAAATAGTAAAACATCGGGTGGTGGCATAAGTTCAAATGAGGGGCCCCCAGTGCTTCGAGACACTTTCCTCTCTCTTTGCCGGCAGGAGGTGGGGACTCTCCCTGGCTTTTGATCAGGATTGATGCAAGAGAATGAGGTGCCCTGGGTGAACTTCATCCTTTGCTCCCCTCCCCCCACCCGTGGCTGAAGCTTTAAGGTAAGTGCCGTGGGGTTGTTTGCACCCTGGTCCTGTACTCTAGGTGACTGCCTAGTTGTCCTACTGGTAACGCTGGCTCTGCTTTTGATGTTTCACGCTGCTCTGGGGTAGGCTTATGCATCTGATGGTTGGCACATGTGCCAAAAACAGATGTGTACAGACAGACAAGAATTACTCGTGGGCTGGAGCCTCAACAATAGGCACTGTCACTTTTGCAAAATGCTAAAAGAATATGTAGACAAAAATTTAAGTGAACCCCAAAGAACCAAACGCTGCGTGCAGTGCGCCACCAGAGAACCACAAACAGAGAGGCATGAATTTCACTTTGCACTGAGTAAAATATAAAGGCAGTAGATATCAGGGTTGGCATGGGGGTGGGGGAGCAACCAGGACAATTGCCCTGTGCCCCTCAAACATAGTGGACCCCAAGTCTGCCTCAAGTCGAAGAAGACCTAGTCTGCTAGTGGACTTTGGGGTTCCTCAAATTTTTGTCCTTGGCTGGGTCCCAGCCATGTCTAACCCCAGTCCTGGCAGATGTACTTTCCACAAACTGACATATTCCAGTCACTAAAAAGAAGTAAAATCCTTTTTTACCTTTGTTGTCTGGTCCCAGGATCTGGTTTCAGCTTTTTTCTATTTTTTAAATCTCTTTCCAGTTCCATTGGCCATTTCTCTCTCCTCCTGTCTTTGCTTCCTCTCCTATATCCATCTTTAACATTGATCTTTTTTGTTTAGTTTTCTTCCATTCATTTTACATTCTCTATTCAGATTTAGCGCTCCTTCTTGCTATTCAGTCCTCAAGTTCCCTCTTTTTACTACATCTACCTACAGCTTTCTATCTTTCTCTCACCCCAACCCTCTAATTCCCCTCATCAAGTCTCTTATTACCAAATCTTTCACTAATTCTCCCCTCACTATTTATAGCATCATCCCTTTTGCTCCTCCCCATCCAATGTCTCTCTACCCCCCCCCATGTTCAGCATCCGCTCTGTCTCCTAGTTCCCCCTCCATCTCCAGCATTTCTTCTGTCCCTCTAGTTCCCCTTGTCCAGAATCTCCTCTGTGTCCTTAGTGCCTCCCCCAATATCCAGCGTCTCCCATCTGTGATCCTATTCTTCCCCTATAATGTCTAGCACCTCTCCTTTCTCCCCCTCCCCGCTCATCCACCATGTGTCTGTCGTCCACTCTTCCCTCCTTGCACCTTCGTCATGACCAGCATCTCCTCTGTCTGTGTCCTTAGTTACTACCCTTCAATGTCCAGCATGTCTTCTCTTTCTCCTTAGCCGTCCCCCCAATGTCCAGCTTTGACTCTAGCCCCCCTCCCCTCAGTCCTGAACATCCCCTATCTCTCTATTCCCCCCACCCCTAGTGGGCCATCACATCTGTCCTTCATTCTTCCACTCCCCCCCCAAGTCCAGTATTTCCCTCTAGTCTAGCATCAACCATACCCCTCTCCCCCCAGGCCCAGAATTTCCCCTCAGTCTGACATCAACCTCTGCACCCTCCCATGTCCAGCATCAACCTTCTCCTCCCCTCCCCCCCGATCCAGCATCAATCCCCAGTCTAGCATCAGGCCTTCCCCCCTCCTCCCTAGGTCCAGCATCTCACTACTCCCTTTCCCCTGGTGCCTAGCATGTCTGTCTGTCCTTCGATCTTCCCCCTTCCATCATCTCCCTCCACTAGTCCATCATCAACTTTCCTTCTCTTACCTTCCTACTGCCACAGGGAGGTTAATTGCAGTATCATCCCTGAACTTCTTACAGCAATTGATTGCAGCGAATCACCCAGACTTGCAAACAGCTACAGTGAGAGACAGGAAGCACATGACCTTGAGCCTGTACCCATACAAAAGGCCCAGCTGTGTCCTGCCCCCTATGCTTACTTCCTGCTTCTGTGGAGGCCAGATGCGGCAGAGCCTTTTGCACAGGTAGGGGCCCAATGGCCAGTGATTCCTGTCTCTTACTATGGATAGTGGGTTTGGGGTGATTTGCTGTGATCGGCCTTGCCCATGAGATGGGGCCAAGGGCGGATCTACTATGAAACTAATGAAGCTTAAGCGTCAGGGCCCCTAATTCCAGAGGGGGCCTCAGAAGCAACTTTAGTCCACATTGCTTAAAAGTTTTGGGTCTACTGTATGAGAAGGGATTTAAAAATAATAATAATTATATTAATAATATAGTGTAATTCAATACAAAATAATAGTTAATATAAAAATTAAAAGGTTATTAAAGTATCATATAGGCTAGCCATTTATGACAGAAATTAAAACTTTTATTAAAATTATATAACATTTCCCTAATTTTCATTCCCCCATAACTCAAACTATAAGGAGATTTTTATTCACACCAGTTACTGACATGTGAGATAATCCAGTACAGCAGTTTTAATCAAAATCTGAGACGTAGTAGTTACATTTTTAAAAAATTTGTGCTGATTTGTTGTGGAACAACCCCACTGAAGAAGACAGTGTGTGCGAAGATGCCCCCATAGTCCAAGCTTCAGAGCCCCAAAAATGTAGGTCTGCCACTGGGTGGGTGAGGATAAATGGAAGGAGTGATGGCTGGACTGGGAAGGTGAGGAGGAAGTTGAAGGTAAGAGCAGTAGCGATCAGAAGGCAGGCCAATGGCACCATGGTCGGCAGAAAACGGGCTTTTACATTGGCTGGTTTGCTGTCCTATCAGCCGCCAGCCTCTGGTGTACAGAACCAGCCAGGCTGACCGAATACCATCTGCTTGTCAACCCTACAAACTGCTAGAAGGGTGATGGTGTGGCTTCTGGAATGGGTCAGTTTGGTTCTCTGAACATACTGAACTGCTGTTGTTGGTTTTCAAACTCCTCTGTGAGATTATTTTCCTTCCTGTTTGCCCAAGGTGGTGAAGAATAAGCCACCAGATGACTATTAATTCTTCGTATATGATTTTGTCCTACATTGTATATGTTGAAAAATACAAAAATCAGGGGAATATTTCAGTGGTTTGGGGTGGGTTGAATTCCTTTTCCACTTATTTTCTTTATTACTCTTCAAGCTTCTTTTTATTTTTGAGAACTGTTTTGTTTTTACTCCTTTTCCATCCTCTTGTTTTAAGGAGATTGTTTTTGGTGTTAAATAGTTTTACCTAATTTAACCCACTCTCATCCCTCAATAATCCTCTTTGGGCTCTATGACTGTTGTTTCTTTCTCCATGGGACTGGAGAAGGGCAGGTGTGGCCCCTCTTTACAAAAATGATAACGGAGAAGAAATGGGGAAACTGCAGGCCAGTAAGCCTTACCTTGGCGGAGGGAAACGTAATGACGACTCTTGAAAGCAAGGACAGTGAACTATCTACAGTGCAGCAGGTTACAAGATCCAGGCTTTCATCTTTCAGCTCTTAGACATTTTCATAAAAATACAGCTTTAGACCAATGCTCCTCTCTGTTGAAATTAGCACTGCAGACACTACAGTGTATTGCATCAGGAGGGGAGGTGTCTGAAACCCAGGTCTAGCCTAAAATCTCTCCTGTGCGACTGAGTCACCTGACTAGTCTAAGAAGAGAACATAGTAGCATGATAGATAATGGCAGATAAAGACAAAAATAGCCCAACTAGTCTACCCAGAAAGATGGTTAAGGGTGTAACTGCCACACCATACAAGTTACCCTCTCCCCCTCTCCCCAATGCCTTATAAATAAGTAAAAAGTCATTTCACTGCTATTTGGAGTTGCAGCCCTCAATGCTTGGGTTCCATCCTCTTTCTGTTTAAGGATCCTCTGTGTATATCCCACGTCTTTTTATTCCTTTAGAAGTTCTCTCTCTACCACCTTCTCTGGGAGGGCACAGGACCAGTGCAAGGATATAAGGTGCCCTAGGGGAACTCTCAGTCCTGCTGCCCCCCCCCCCCACCTAACTGGGACCTGCCGTTGCAGCAATGATATTAAAACAGCAACGCGGTGCTTACGCAAAGCCTCCGATGCTGCTTTGACCAGCCGCTTATGTCTCCTGCAATGCAGACGTCCTGTTTGTTTGAGGGTGGAGTCAGCAATGTACCACCTTGAAACATTGGCACTCTAGGTGACTGCCTAGTTCACCTAATAGTAACACCTGCCCTGGGAGGGTATTCCAGGCATCCTCCATCCTATCCATTAAAAAATGTTTTCTGACATTGCTCCCAAGTTTACTACCTTGCAGTCTCCAATCACAGTCCCTACTTTCTACAACTTCCTTTCCATTTGAAAAGTTTGCTTTGTGTGCATGAACACTTTCGGGTGTTTAAATATCTCTGTATCTCCCCTGTCCTTCCTTTCCGTTAGTGCATATATACTCAAGTCCTTCAATCTTTTCTCATATGTCTTTTGGCAGACCCCACACCATTTTGATCACTTCCCTTTGGATCACCTCCTGCCTTTTTATGTTGTTGTTAAGTGCCGTTGAGTTGGTGTCGACTCTTGGAGACCCTCTGGATAGTTGACCTAAACTTTGGTCTTCAGCCAAGTGTCTCATTGTTGATAGAGTGGTGTCCATAGCTGCTGTTATTGTATCAATCCTTTTTATAGCCTAATTGAATTCAGTATTCCAAGTGAGGCCTCACCAATGATCTGTGCATAAACAGCTCGAGCCCAATATTCAATTAGGCAGACTATATGCCGCTACGGCGCATAGCCGTGCCTGCCGACCCCTAATGCTGGATATTCAATATTGGGGTCATATGCTGCCCTGGTATTGAATATCTGAGGTTTGCCACATATGTCGGAAGCCGCATTAGCCAAGCGGACAGCAGCGATATTGTATGCCCGATATTGCATGCTGCCCGGTTAGCTCCTGAACCTTAAAGATAGGCAAGGGTTTTCCTCGCCTATCTCTTTGGTGCAGGAGCTAACCGGTCAGTATGGAATATCGCTGCTGTTCAATTATTGCTTGTCACCACCTCCGCTGCTCCCCAGAACGTCTCCCACATGCCCCAATGCTAAGAGGTTAACACTGGGGCATGTACGGGAGATAACTGCAGATGTTCAGCAGCAGTGACCATGTTAGTGCCATCGAGTATCACTCTCGGCAGCAGTTACATGGTTTACAGAGCCGTAAACCACGTAACTGCCCTTCAAATATCGGACGCCTCTTTCGCACTGCTGGTTATGCCTCTCTGCATCCCCTTAGCTTTGGTCACTGCCTGCTCCTTTAAGCTCGTTATGCCCTATCATCCCATGGTACCTCTCCTCACCCTTGCATTTCGGCCTTCCTCCTCTACTGCATACAGCTCCGTGGATTTCTGGACCCCAAATGCATTGCGCGCGGGGGATAATCAAAGGCACTTACACGGTCTGCTAGCCTGAGCTGGGTATTCAGCAGCACTAACATGGTTAATGCCGTTGAATATCCAAGGTGCTGCCGCTACATGCCGTGACGCTAAGCGGTTAGCACTGGAGCAGGTTGGGGGCGTTTCGGGATGGAGTGTAAGCAGCGCCCATCGCTAACTGGGCAGTGGCAAAATTTGCGCTGCTGTCTGTTAGAGGCATGCAAGTAAAGTCAGGCGCAGCAGAGGCTGGCCTAACTTTACCCACAGAAGCTAAACGGGTAGCGACTCAATATCACCGCTACGCGGCTAGCTTCCAGGTCAAGCTGCCTACACGGTGCTGCTTCCAGGATTTTCAAGGAGTCCAAGAGGTGGAGAGGAAAACAGAACTGTGAGGTATTAGCTAACAAAAAGCTCTTCTTGCAGAGTCTGAGAGCCCAAATAAATTAAAAGGGAATCTCTTATCTCAGAAAGGAGAAGAAGGATTTCCCAGAAGGGGTGTGAGACAGAATTTATTGATTTTTTTATTTATAAATTTCACATTACATTCAAGAATACATCTTGCAATGGAAACTGAGGAGGGTATGAAACAATATAATAGACAAAAAGTCTTGACAAAGCATAGGCAAACTTACCCCAACAACCCTACCCACTCTAGCCCACAAAAAGAAAAAAGGAGAGAATACGAAAGAAAGGGAAATTAAACAATCAAACGGGATTTCAGCAAGAAATTGGAGGCGTGACAAACAGCTAAACCTTATTCTCGGAATGAGGAGGTGGAGGTACATCCATCGTCCGTTTCTGCGGGCATTAATGAAGTCTAGCAATTGTGAGGGCTCAAAAGAAATAAAGGAATCTGATTGACACTTAATCAGACACTTACAGGGAAACTTTAGGAAAAAGAGCCCTCCCAATTGCTGTACCCCACGACGAAGGAGAAGAAAGTCCCTCCGTCTCCGCTGGGTCTCCCTAGAGAGGTCTGGAAACATACGGACCTGCAACCCCTTAAATGGAACATTACGTTTTTTAAAGAATAACTTCATCAACCATTCTTTATCAGAAAGCAAGGCTAATGTAATCAACAGAGTGGAAGGCACTACTTGATCCTCCTGCGATGACTCCAATAACGCAGTTACATTCAAAACATCTACATTGGATAAACCCTTAACCAACCCCAAACCCACAGCTTTTTTCCCAGAGGGCAGGTAATACATCTTCACTATCGGAGGATGAGACTCAGGGGGAATCCCCAAATTATCTACCAAATAACTTTTAAACATATCTCTCGCTGATATCATAGCTGACCTAAGAAAATTTACCAAACGTAAATTACTAACTCTAGACATATTGTCCAGCAACTCCAGTTTAGCACACATAGGTACTATGTTCTTCTTCAAGGTTTCCACCTCCTATTCAAGAAGCACAGAACTTTCCTGAAAATCAGCAGCTACCTTCTGCAAATTTAGTTATTTTAACTGCATGCTCTTGAATAACCAGTTCAGTATTAGTAACCTGTGAAGCCAATCCAGAGATCCGTGGCCCCATCTCTTCCCGGAGTTGCATAATAGCGGCCCATATTGTATCCAGAGTCACCACCTCCGGGGCACCATAGGAGATGGCGAAACAAATTCTCCCACTCCACCAGATGATAATAATCTGCCCGACACAGGGGTCGATGTAGTTGGCCCCAACACTGGGTCCACACCTTCATCCACCATCTCTCCTACAACCTCTGACGCTGCACCGGGGAAGGACCAGCGACCACCCTGCATTCCACGGGCAGGCGCTGCACCACAGGGGAGTCCGACGACTCAGCCCCCTCCATCAACTTCCCTTCCGCGTCAGTATCTTGATGAAGCACCTTCGAGGCTCGTTCTGAACCAGGGGAAGACAGATCACTGCCTGAAACAAGAGCCAAGGACTCCACCTCCGGCTGCTGCATAGCCAAGCTAGACTCCTCTGCATCCAATAGCTGTCTCGGAGCAGGTAAAAAGTACGAGTCCAGCGGACCAGTGTTCACAGGTAATTGGGAAGTAACCTGGGGGGCTGTAGAAGGCTGTTTAGCACCTTTGGACTTCCGTTTTTTTCCCATATGAAAACGCCGCTCCGACCGCATGCCTCAGCACAACGCCATCTTGGATTCTCCCTCAAAAGACAGAATTTAAACCTTTATTCCTCACTCTGTATGCAGTATGTATACTGTAATGGTGCAGAGAACTTATAAGCATCATTTTACTTTAAAACAACACATTTTCTACTAAACCTTTAGTTCTGAAACATCACACCTGTGTCTTTAGTGCCTCCTTTAACTATAAATCCAGCAAATCCCCTTCGTTTGGCAAAAATTAAGTGTCAAATCACAAAAATTACCAAACAGCCCCTTATCACCCGCTCTACTCAAACTTTTTTTGTCGGAGTAAACCAAAGGAGGCAGGAATATTCACCCAACCACACCAGACGGCTTATTCCATTTTAATCAATAAGGGTGATAAGGGGCTGTTTGGTGATTTCTGTGATTTGATCCTTTAACTATAAGGCAGTGGTTCCCAACTCAGCCCTCGGGTCCTCCCAGGTCAGTCAGGTTTTCAGGGTATCCACAATGAATATGCATGAGATAGATCTGCAGGCACTGCTTTCATTGTATGCACATCTATCTCATGCATATTCATTGTGGATATCCTAAACACCTGACCGGTCTGGGGGTACCTGAGGACTGCGTTGGGAACCACTGTTATAAGGACTACTCCTTCCCCCATCAGAGAATTCTCACCAGGTTTTCCCGGTAGATTGGGGGCAACTATGGGAGAATGCCTTCTGATCTGAGGAGTACCCAAAGAGGGGCTAGCCACTGATATTAGGGTTGCCAACTCGCTCCAGATATGCCCGACAAGCTTGATCCGGTCCTGGGTTTACACTACTGCACGCAGGGATTTGTAATTCTTATTTCTGTATTGCACTCCATAAGAAAAGCAAGACTACAAGTCCCTGCATACAATGGAGTAAACCCAGGACTGGATCAAGCCTGTCGGGCACTTCAAGAGCTAGTTGGCAACCATAACTGATATAGGAAGCCCTGTGGAGGGTGCTAATGGTCCTTTGGAAAATGCTTTCCTCTGGCACAATCACTTGCATCCCCACTTTCCACCAATAGTTGGCATCAAACATGCTGAGGCCTGGGTAGAAATTTGAGAAGGGGTCCCAAAGCCCACTTCAGCTTTAAGCAGGCTTGAGGTCCCTTGTAGTATAGGGCCCCATGGTAATAGCCCTGTTGCCACCACAGAAGAGAGCATAGGTCCATTGCATTCTTCCACAGGACGATCTCTAAGAAACAGAGAGTTGCCAAGTTACCCAGTTCCAGAATGAGATTTTAAAGTTACATTGCAATGCAGTATGCTGTTTGTAGTCCATGATGTTACCCATTGGAATCAGTGCTGCAGGCCCCATAATGCACCAGGACGAGATAAAAATCTCACTCCTGGAACTGGGTAACCTGTCAGCTCTGGAAACAGTGACAGTGTCTTAAAATTAAAGCTGATGAGAAAGCCCCCTAAAGATCTGGTTGGGGGTTTTCAGTCCTCAGTTCTGGGAATGATGGGGAAAAATTGATGTTTACCTGCTTAAATGGCTTTTAAGATTGTCAGTCTTTATGCCCAGTTATCGTTTTTACAGGAATGTCTGGGGATTCAAGGATTGTTGAGATAAATGATCAACATCTCCAAATGGAGTGTGGTCAGCGGTCTAAGTCGTATAGCCTTTGAACCTGGAAGTTAAATGGGGTGGGAGGGACAGAAGACTTGAGGTTTGCCTCTAGTACCTAATATCTTTATACCTGCCCTTGAGTGGAGTAAGATATTTCTGCCTTTCATTAGTTATACAAGAATAACATAGTTGCCAATTTGCCAAATTCCAGTAGGGACATTTTTAAGCCAGACCTGGATTTCTGACAACCCTATCCTGGTGCATTATGGGAGCTGCAGCACTGATCTCAATGGATAGTGAGGCAGTACAGCTATCACTCTGCTCTGGGATGTAAATTCATAACCAGGAGTGGCCTAAAATGTCCCTACTGGAGATGAATGAGTAAGTTGGGAGCTATAGGATAATGTTTTCCTTTTCTTTAGTATTAACTTGCCACAGAGATGGTGCTGTGTACGCTTTTCTTCCCTCTTTAGGTTGTAGACACATTTGTTGATTGGATTCTGGTACTGGCTAAAAGCAGCTCTTTGTGGACACACCTCTGGATGAAGGGGGACCACACTGGTTTTAAACAGCTTGAAAATGAGCTCCATCTGTCTCCCCTCCCCCTTCAGTTTGATTTTGAAGAGCAGATGCAGTGAACAAAAAACGTTTTTGCAGGAGGTTTAATCCTTCTCCTGGCAATGATCATATCATTATGTCCCCAGCGGGGTCGGGTGACAGGGCATAACCCCTCCCTTCCAACTAGTTTTCAATTTCAGCCGTTGTTCTCCTGGGCCAAACCTTGTACTTGACTAAACTGTGATTTTCGCCAAAGGTTCTAGAGATATTTCAACAGAAAATACCATGTTTTACTGCCTCTAAATGTTGCTTTTGGCTCTTACATTTAAGCAAGCCTGCCCAATGCACCCTCAAATGATGTAAGACTCTTAAACCATTGCCTACGGGCTCCTCCTTTCACTGGAAGCTGCTGTTATCCACAGCATAGATTGGATCAGGTCTATGGGACTACAGTAGTACTTCTCCATTTTTCTTTGGTCTATCCTTGTAGCAGATTCATCCCTGTTTTTGGATGAGCAGAGTTGCCAAGTTGCTCAGTTCCAGGAGTGAGATTTTAAGGCAGGCTTGCATTCCTGACATACTCATGATGATACATTATGGGCTTTGCAACACTAATTTCAATGGCTACAGTCAGGGATTCGGAATACCGTACTGCATTGCAATGCAAATTTAAAACCAGAACCAGCAAAAAATCTCACTCCTAGATTTTGGTAACTTGGCAACTCTGGATGAGCCTTACCCCATTTCCCCTGTGGGGAGGGTGTATGTGTGGAAGAGCATTAAGCTGGGCCTGCTGCTTCCGAGGCATAGGCAAGGAGTTGCGCATGGCACACTGGTTAATAAGTACTAGTTCATAGTAGTACTTTAGCGTTTGAAACTTAGAGACTCCAGGCAACCAGTTTGCTTTCAGTACATCCCTAATGAATATGGATAAATATGTCTGCCTGCGTCAACATGGTTCTTGAGGCTAGCGTATGCAAATCTTTCATTTATATTCATATAGGATGATTTGAAAAGTGGATCAAATGGGCCTGAGAGAGAGAGTGGTTTGGAAACCACTAAAATAAAACATGTGCTCATCTGTCTGGTTCTTTTTTCCTGGAGAATCCAAGTGACAACAACATGGAAAACCACATGCTCCTGGAATCCAGTTTCAGTCCCCATTCTCCCAGTGCTCATTCCTGCCCCGATTGCCCTACTGAGGGGCAGAAATGGATGGCTACTGCCACTTGACAAATGTTTAAAGTCTGTCATGATTTTCAGAAAGTGCGCAGAAGAAAGATGGTGTTACATTTTAAGACATTGTCTGCCCCTCAACCCTCTTCCACCATCATATGCTGCAAAAAAACATACTTTTCAGGGGAGAGTGTCTTTTTCTTAACACCAAAACTAACTCTGCTGCAGTCCTTTGGAATAAGAGTATAGATTCTCTTCTTTCTTGCTGACGACAACTGGATAAAATCACCAAATTGTTCTTCACATAAAAGCACTGGTAATTTTGGGGCCAGGTGGGGGTTGGGGGTTAGAGAAGGTTCTACCTTCTATTCCAACAACAATGGCAGATAGGAAGCAAGCTTGAAAGGTTTTGGGGTTTATCCTGTGATATGTGCTGATGGAATTTGTATCTTGGTGTTTTGCAGGTTTTGTGCCATTTGCCTGCAACTCCTGAAATGCTGCATTTAATACTTCCACCATTATGAACATCTGTGGGCAGCTGGATGGCGGATGAAGTTCAGGCCGATCAAGGTTTGACGCAAAACCTGAAACCTCAGTGAGTCCAAACTTCCTCCAGAGTGTGGCTGAAGCATGCGCACAGTCAACTGCGGTGGTGGAAATATTAAACACCGTTGTTTCCGGAGTCGCAGGCAGTCAGAGGAATTGGTGGGTGAATGACGGAGTGACTGGATGAGGAAGGTGAGAGAGAGAGATTGGATGAAGCTTGGGGTGAGGGGTTATGAAAGAGAGAGAGAGAGAGTGACTAGGGGAAGGCTGGTAGGGGGGTTATGGGATAAGACTGGGGGAGGGGTTGGGGATTAAGAGAGAGAGAGAGACAAACACATTCACACAGCCCCAGCACACCCCATGACACCCATACATGTAGTCCATGACACCCTCACACATACATGTATGCAGCCTCTGACACACACACATACATGCACATTTATACAACCCTGATTCATACACAACCGCACATAGCTTGCAACATACACACATACACACGCTCGCATGCGCCCACTGTCACCTTCTATAAGACACACATATCAACCCCCCACTTGCCTGATTCTGAAAATGGGGTAAATGCACCATTGTGTCACATTTCAAGTGAACACTTTTCAACTTGTGAAAACTTTTATTCAATAATAAAAAAAATACATTCAAATCCTATCACAATACCACAAACCAAAACGATTATGTGTTAGAACATTTACAGTACAAGAAAACACGATTGAAAAAGAGCTGACCTTCAATAATGCTAACAACAGCCACATTCTGAAGTTGTTTCCATCCTAAACAAACACCCTTTGAATCATTTCTAGAGCTGGGTGAGCGGGGATATCTCTTTCAGTAATTCATCTTATAGGAATAGGGGCTGTAGATCTTCTATCATTTTTCTTGGGTTTTCTAGTTCTGGATTATAAATTACTACAAGTGTTCTCTTTTCCTTGTACCATGGTAGGTTTTCCCTAGATGTTTTCAGTGAGGTTGCAGTTTTCTTGGGGATTATTTTGGGGACTATCCCTTCTATTTGAAGGAATCTGTTAAGAGTTTTAAGGTGTTTATTCCTGTCTTGTGGGTCAGGTCAAATGTGGTAGTATCGCGTAGCTTGAGTGTATTTAATGTGTGGAGGATGGACATTGGAGAGATGAAGTTAGTTGTATCCCTTAGTTGGCTTCTTTTATGCAGATGTTTTATGGGTGACCACTATTGACTGAGACTAGAGTCTCATGATCATATCATGGGACCCTACAGCTGTCCACATGGTGAAGACATTCAAAATAAAAGGCTCCCATTGGTGAAACAAGCAAAAAAAAATTAAGGACGCCTGTCTGCCTTCATAGATGTTATAAAGGGAAACAGAACTGGCAGCTGAGTAGGCAAACATTTTATCAAAGGAAGATCACTTCCTTAATAACCTTATAAGAGAGGTACTTAAAGGAAACTTCAGGGGTGCACAAGAATGGAAAACATTTGAAATTAGGATAGGATATGCTATACTGATTCAGACCAGGTTCATCAAGCCCAGTATCCTGTTTCCAACAGTGGCCAATCCAGGTCACAAGTACCTAGCAGTTTCCCCAAAAGACACAGGTTCCACAATGCTTGTATTGGGGCAAGCAGTGGATAATTAAACATTTTGAAACCGATACAAAAGGAGTCAATAGAGACATTGATTGTCTTGGCCATTATCAGATACAGGGACTTTGAACTTTAAGTGTCACGTCTCATCACCCCTGTCTATCACCCAGTTCTTTTACTGAGCTGTAATGGGATATGCAGACAGCCTACCACCTAGATCAGCTTGTACTATTTAAACCCAGTGTGCCTGCATTGTTTCTTCAATGACCTGATGAAGAGAGAGAGAATAACCCCCAAATGCTTGTCTCACACCTATTGTTAGTCAGTAAGGTTTTGTCTACACCTTGTTTGTTGACCCTTATTTTCACAACTCAACATGGACTAACAGGGAAACTACAGTTCTTTAAATTTATGGGAACGCCCAGGGATGTCAAGGTTGAATTCATGTTTTGTTGTCCGTCTGTCTGCCTGTGCTGTTTCTGCTGGGCTGATTGATGAAGTTACTTTGCCTGCTAAAGTTCATTAGATATGTTATTTCATTCTTGGGGCCAGGCATGTCGGTTGGGGATAGAGTCAGACAGGCGGATAGCTTCTGGAGGAACTTGGGGTATGTCAGGTCTTCAGGTGGAGATGGCAGTTGTGGTGGCAGCATCAGAGATAGCGGTGAAAGGGTCTGTCCTTCATTGGAGGTCCGAGGTGAGCCACTTATGGGTGTCAGGCCAGCCACATCCTCCCCTTCACTGTCCGAGAGTGGATCTGGAGAGAAGCCAAATGGCATTGGTGACCTTGCTGATGAAGGCATCCTGGGTGGTGGCAGGGGCACTGTTGGTAAGGAGGACCATGCCTGTGCTGCCTGTCCTGTGCCCTGTGCTGCTTGCCCTGCACCCTGTTGAGCTAGTAAGTGGGAGAGACGTTCAGTAAGGCAGCCTGATTGTCCTGTGCCACTGTGTGGCTCTGGTGCTGGCACTTCTTCCGTTGTTGCAGGAGCGATGCTGGTGGGTGGGGGGGGGGGGTCCCTCCATAGCTGTGCCAGCTTCTGTGGCATTTTCCCCTTATGTAGGGGCTGCTGCATGAATTGTTGGTGCTGGAGCTTCTGTGCCTGTGTCTTTGGCATGATCTGCTGGGGGCAGGGATCTCTGTGCCAGAGTCCTGAGGAGGGCTTCCCCCATTGGTGTGGCAATGGCCTGCATCACTCCTGTGTGGGCAAATTGTGCTGGTGGGGGGCAGAGTCTCCCACTATGCGGCTTTCCTGGCGTGGAGAGGAGACTTTTAGGGGTGAGCTCTCTCTGCAGTGGGTTTTTGAGCCGGCTTCTTCTTGGGCTGAAGATCAATGGCGTGTGCTGCTGTGGGATGCCCTGTTGTGCCATTGGGACCCCAGAGAGGGAATCCCGCGAGGAGGGAGGAATAGAGTCTTGGTGGTGACCATGTTGCCGGCAGCCACACTGCTCTATTTGTCTTTTCTTTCTTTCCCCTTTGGCCTTTTCTTTTTGCCCTTGTTGGCCCAGCATGTGGAGGAGACTGTGGGGTGGCTCTGGGTGTTCTTGGAGGCCGTTGGGAATTCCTGGAGGTTGTGGCTGTGTGACCTGCGGGCCTTGGGGGACATGCAGCACAGTGGGAGGAGTCCTCCACATGGTGGGCTTCCCTCAAGCAGTGGATGCAGCGGTCATGGGAGTCTTTGGAGTTCACCTTCCTGGCACATCTGGGACACTTCTTGAACCCAGGTTTGTTCCTTTTTTCCTTTGTTCTCTTTGTTCATGTTTGGTTGTTGGTTAATTCAGGAGAACTGGTAGTTCCGTCCTACTGGCTGGGTGAATGAAAAAGAACTGAGCCAAGTAGGGATGGGCCCATGGGTGGGGGCACCAAGGCAGAGCACTCTGTCCCATGGTGCCACTGGATGACATCATCAGTTGTGGCTGATGCATCCTGCTTGTCCATGGAGATGTTAACATATCTAATGTTATTTGTCATCTTTGTTTGGGTTGCATAGCCCACTTCTAATTTCCTTCCAGATTCTGTTTTTATTTAACAGGAAGTTGCATGTTTGGTGTTAAGACAACTGCAGTGGAGATATAGCAAATATTAATGTTCGCGTTTTGGTAGGGCAGCAGGAAAAGTATGTTTCCCTACATCCAGTGATTTCCATTGCCAAGACCTAAGTATATATAGTGAGGTTACATACCTGCAACAGGGGTTCTCCATGGACAGTAGGATAAGTCAGCCATACCTGGTGACATCATCTGATGGCACCAAGGATGGATGTACTCTCCTGAGCTCAGAAAGGTAAACCTTTCTGAGCATGTTCCAAGGCAGCCCTACCTCCTGGCCAACCCCTAGCTGGCTCATTGTGTCCCTAGCTGAGGAGGCTTGCCACTAGCTTGGGGGTGCCAGTATCTTGAGACTGACCTCATCCAGGGAAGGTGGGTGGATATGTGTGGTTGACTTATGCTGCTGTCCACAGAGAACCCCTGTTACAGGTAACTAACCTCACTTTCTTCTTGGACAAGCAGGGTGCATCAGCCACTCCTGCTGCCTCCCGAGCTGTGCCATTCATGCTTGCATGGTAGATGAGGGAGGGGAAGGGCCATGGCCCCATATTGTGACAACAGTGTAACTTGACCCAGTACAATGAGGTTTTATTGCAGAACGTGCATGAGCACCATAATTGTACACGTGACTACAGTGCAACTTGAACAAGACAGGTGCATGGGGTGACAGCATAACCAGGAACCTATAATTTAAAATGGCTACTATGGCAACAGTTCAGCTCACATGAGGGCACTGCATAAGGCAACAATGGTATTACTAGGATCACTACATGGGGACCGTGAACTTGCGGCGGCTGGCCTTGATCAGTCCCGTGAGTCTGTGAGCTCTGTATCTGTGGGTTGGGGTAGTGCTGCCCCAGCCAGGACCGCCCATCCAAATGAGCTGTCTGCTTGTGCCTCGTGATCCAGGCAGCAGGGCTTCTGGAAGGTATGCACCAAGGACCAGGTGGTGGCCTTGCAGATGTCATTGACAGAGTGTAGTAACATAGTAACATAGTAAATGACGGCAGATAAAGACCAGCATGGTCCATCTAGTCTGCCCAGCACAATGGCAAGAGCAGGTGCACCTGCTGCTCCGCCACCCCTCCCCATGTCCCTGTTTAGGGGTGAACCCACCACTCCATGTAGGACACCCCTATTTGTTGAGAAATTAGATGGTTCAATTTATTTTGATTTTATCCTGTTGCTGTAAAGGGATTCATTGTGTCTGTCCCATGCCATTTTGAATTCCGTCACCGTGTTTGCCCCCACCACTTCCATCGGGAGGGCATTCCAAGCATCCACCACCCTTTCTGTGAAAAAGTATTTCCTTACATTGCCTTTCAATTTACCACTTCGCAGCTTCATGTTGTGCCCTCTAGTTGTACAGCTTCCCATCTTTGGAAGAGGTTTGTTTGTTCATTATTTCCCTTTAAGTATTTAAAGGTCTGAATCATATCTCCCCTGTACCTCCTCTCCTCCAAAGTGTACATATTTAGGTCTTCAAGTCTCTTCTCATAAGGCTTCTGATGCAGGCTCCAAATCATTTTGGTCACCTTCCTCTGAACAGGTTCCAGTCTTTTTACATCCTTTGCAAGATACGGTCTCCAAAACTGAACACAGTATTCCAAGTGAGGCCTCACCAGTGGCTTGTACAGTGGCATAAGTACCTCTTCCTTTCTGCTGGTGATTCCTCTTTGTATGCAGCCCAACATCCTCCTGGCTTTTGCCACAGCTTTGTCGCACTGTTTTGCCACCTTGAGATCTTCAGAAATAATCACACCAAGGTCTTTCTCCTGATCCGTGCACATCAACCTCTCGCCCCCTATCACGTACATTTCCCTTGGATTTATGCTACCCAAGTGCATGACTCTGCACTTCTTTGCATTAAATCTTAATTGCCAAGCATTAGCCCATTCTTCCAGCTTTTGTAGATCTTTCCTCATGTTAACCACTCCCTCGGGGGAGTCAACTCTGTTGCAAATTTTCGTGTCATCTGCAAAAAGACATACTTTTCCATTCAGTCCTTCAACAATATCACTCACAAATACATTGAACAGTGCCGGGCCCAGCACCGACCCCTGGGACACCCCGCTAATCACCTTCCCTTCATCCAAGTGAGCTCCGTTTACCTTCACCCTCTGTCGTCTGTCAGTCAACCAATTTCTGATCCAATTTACCATCTTAGGATCCATCCCCAAGCTACTGAGTTTATTGATAAGCCTTCTATGAGGAACAGTATCAAAGGCTTTGCTGAAATCCAGGTAGATGACATCCATCGCATGTCCCTGATCTAGCTCCCTAGTCACCCGGTCAAAGAGCTCAATCAGATTTGTTTGGCAAGATCGTCCTTTCGTAAAACCATGTTGCCTTGGGTCTTGCAACTTGTTGGTTTTGAGAAAGTTCACTATTCGCTCTTTCAGGAGCGTCTCCATTACTTTTCCCACCGCCGAGGTAAGGCTCACGGGCCTGTAGTTTGACACTTCTTCCCTGTCACCATTTTTGTGTAGAGGTATGACATCAGCCGTTCTCCATTCCTGAGGAACCCCTCCTGTTTCCAAGGATCTGTTGAAAACATCCTTTAATGGCCCTGCAAGAACATCTCTGAGCTCTTTCAGAATCCTGGGATGTATCCTATCCAGTCCCATGGCCTTGTCCACTTTCAGTCTTGCACGTTGTTCTAACACATCATCTTCTGTGAATGGTGTGGTTTTGTACTTCATTCCCATTTTTATAATATTTGGGAGTCACAGGTAGTCCTTCTCCAGGACTTTCTTTAGTAAAAACAGAGCAGAAGTATTCGTTTAGCAATTTCGCTTTTTCAATTTCACTTTCCACCAGTCCGTTCGCAGCACTTCTGAGTCCTGCAATTCCACCTCTGATCTTCTTCCTTTCCCGAATATACCTGAAGAAGGTTTTGTCGCCACACTTAACATCATTAGCCATCTTTTCCTCTGCCTTTGATTTTGCTATCCTTATTTCTCTCTTTGTCTCTTTGAGTTTGATCCTGTATTTATTTCTGTGTTCGTCTGTTTGCGAGCTTTTGAATCTTGCGAAAGCTGTGTTTTTTGCCTTTATTTGAGCAGCCACTTCTTTGGAAAACCAAATGGGTTTTTCTCTCCTCTTGTTTTTGTTTACTTTTGTTACATATTTATTTGTTGCCCCTTCTATTGCCACCTTTAGTTTAGCCCATAGCAATTCCACTTCCCTTATCTCCTTCCACCCTGTCAGCTCCTCCTTTAGGTACTCGGCCATTTTATTGAAGTCTGTGTTTTTGAAGTTTAGGACTTTGAGCTTGCTATGATTGGCTTGTACCATGGCTTTTATCTCAAACCACACTGTGTGATGATCGCTGCTGCTCACAGGGGCACTCACGCAGACATTCGACATGCTATCACCGTTGGTGAGCACTAAATCCAGCGTTGAGCTTTCCCTGGTTGGTTCCATCACCATTTGTCTAAGTAACGCATCTTGGAGAGCATCCACGATTCTTTTGCTTCTTTCCAGATTTGCAGAAGGAGTAACCCAATCCACATCAGGTAGATTAAAGTCTCCCAATATGTTTGCTTCCCCTTTTGTGGCTATCTTGGCAATATCCATAATCAATTCGTTATCTATCTCTTCAATTTTTGTTGGAGGTCTGTAGACTACAGCAATATGGATGACAGTGCCATCTCCTCATTCCAACACAATCCAGAGCGCTTCTTCTTTTCCCCATGCACCCTGCATTTCAGTAACTTTAATATATTGCTTTTGACATACAAGGCTCCCCCTCCTCCTCTTCCATTTTCTCTGTCTCTTCTGAATAGATTATAGCCAGGTATGACTATATCCCAATCATGTGATTCGTTTAGCCATGTTTCTGTAATGGCCACAATGTCCAAATCCGTTTCCACCATTAGGGCTTCTAGGTCCGGAACTTTGTTGGCTAAGCTTTGAGCATTTGTGCTCATTGCTTTCCAGCATTTACCTGGCTAGTGTGTAGTTAGCATTGATTTTGTTCTGCCTACATCTTCCCACTTGTTTTTGATGTGTGGTTTAAAAGTGTGGCTGTTTCTGATTTTAATCTGCTTTTGCAGGGGGTGACGTCCAGATCTTGACCGTCTACATCCGTCACCCCCTTTTTCTAGTTTAAATGCATATCCACATATTGCTTGAATTTTTCACTTAGAATTCTTTTCCCTGCGACAGAGAGATGTAGTCCATCAGCACAGTATAGTCTCTTGTTGTTCCATCTGTTACCCCAGTCACCAATAAACCTGAATCCTTCTTGTTTGCACCAGGTCTGGAGCCATGTATTAAAGCTGTTAATGCGATGCAGCCTTTTTGCCCCCTTACCAAGCACAGGTAGAACCTCTGGGAATGCAACAGTGTTAATAATGGTCTTGAGTTTCTCTCCCAGAGATTGGAAGTCCTTTTGGACTATAGAGGCACTGTTTCTAGCCAGGTCATTTGTGCCCAAGTGAATAACAACATCAAGTTTGGAGTGTTCACGTTCTGTGCTAAGTACTTCAACAATGTGGTTTGTGTTCTTGCTGGCTAAAGAGCCTGGGAGACACCTGACTATCTTCTCTCCTTTGAACTGTGTTCCCAAGTTGATGCCACTGATGATGGAATCTCCAAGTAGTAGTAGTTTGCTGTTTGGTGAGGTTATCTTCATATTTGGTCCTTTAGCAGGAGATTGGGCATTGTCTGTCTCATTTAAGGGCCCTTCAGTTTCTTTGGATTGGGCATCCTCATTCGCCAAGGCAGAGAAGGCATTATGCAGGGATATCTTTTGATGCATAGGATGCCTCTGTGTCACAGGTTGCAATCTACCAGAACCCACTGTGACCCATTTGTTCCTGGGGTGTTTCATTCTTTGTGGGAGCAGTGGTGGACTTTGTTTAGTTTGTATCTTAGAAGATGTGCGCTTCATTGCAGCCAGTTCTCCCCTCAGTCCCTCATCCTCATTAGCCAAGAAGAGATGGCATTATGCAGGGATATCTTTTGATGCATAGGATGCCTCTGTGTCACAGGTTGCAATCTATCAGAACCCACTGTGATCCACTCGTTCCTGGGGTGTTTGATGCTTTGTGGGAGCGGTGGTGGATATTGTTCAGTTTGTATCCTAGAAGATGTGTGCTTCATTGCAGCCAGTTCCTCCCTCAGTAGGGTCACCTCCTTATGCATGGCAGCTAGGTCTTCCCTTAGTAGAGTCAGTTCTTTATGTATGGCAGCTGACCTGAGGCACATAGGACAAGCTCTGAGGTTCCAATTGATTCATCTTGGAATGAAAGTACTGCAGTTATTGCACTGAATAGATGACATGCTGAATAAGCAGTCCTAGAAGGAGAAGAAGAAGAAGAAGAAAAAAGGAGGAAGAAGATGTGGGCTCTAACCCAAGTTAAAGGGATAGATGGCAATGTATGTGAGTACTATATAGGCAATGCAGCCCCTGGGGTGGGTGGGGTGAAGGGTAGGGTGGGTGGGAACCTAATGTCTGGCCAGTAGGCTGTTCCTGAACTGGGGGCACCCACAGATATCTGCTCCAAGGCTACCCAGAAAAGCAGTAAGTCAGATTATCCCCAAGCTTAATTTATAAGCACAGTTAATCTTAATATCAGCACTTCCCACAAAACAGACAATTAAACTCTGAAACCAGCAGAGATGAGAAAGAAAATTAGACTTGATGCACTTGGTATTTTGATTCGAGCTTGTGGGAGCAGGCAGGACCCGATGCTGGGGTAAGCCAGTCAGGTTGTCAAGAAGGCATTGCTGAACAGACAGGCTGGCCAGTATTTTGGGGCATCCAGGAACTTCAGGGCCTCTGCAGATTTGTTCTTCTGCTCCGTTATGTCTTGCAGGGCAAGGGTGAGCTGGGATGTCATCCTGCATAAAACTTTCAGGTAGGTTAGATCCTCAGGTGGAGGCAGTGTTTGGCTGCCTCCCTCAGGGCAAGAGCCCCCACCCCCTGCCTCAATCTAGCTGGATTAAAGGCATCCCCCATGTCTGATGTGCCCAAGGCTGTGCATCCTCTTCCTCCTCCTATTCCTCCTTGCTGTCTGGGAACCAAGGTAGGGAGGTGGAGAGAGGCCAGCCTGGCATAGTGAGTCCTGGTCTGGCACAGTGGCATCATGAGTGGATGGTGTTGCTATAGCCTGTCACATGGTTAGCTGGGTCTGCTGTTGGAGGAGGCATGAGATCTGCTTGAGGATGTCTTTGGGGTCTCTGCCACATAGTCCTTTCCAGTTCATTGTTTGTGGAGTATCTGTGGTGGGGAGCAGGATCTGCTGGTGCTGCTAGAGAGTGTTCAATCTCTGCAGTGGTGTTTTTTCTTTCTGCCGGGGCTGCTGCTGTGGCTGGAACGTGTGCTTGGGATGCTGTGTCTATGCCTCTTGTACCAATCCTGGCTTCTCTTAGGGTTGTGGCAGTGATCCCGATTTCTCCCTGTGCTGTCCTGCTGGGCTGTGGGAGTCCCTTTGGCACTGACCAATCAGCAATGGGGGGGGGGGGGGAGCTCTCAGCGAGGTGACATCAGTGAGTGCTGCTGTGGTCATAATGAACCCTACAATCAGCACCAAGGAGGCGGGACTAAGGCTGCAAGAGCTCTTGGTGCCATGACAATTCTGGGCCACGTGGCCAGGGGAGTACATGTTGGTGGTGTCCTGTGTATCCTGGCTGGCTGGGCCTTTGTCATTCCCCGGAGCTTGCAGAGGGGCACAATCAGTGGTGGAGTGTCCATAGGGCACACAGCCGGTGATGAAGGCCTCGATTGGCGCACCCCATGCTACGGCATGGGTATTGAGTCTTGCCTTCATTGGGTCCTCTGGAGATGCAGTGAGTGCTACATAATTCTGCAGTACGTGAATGCATGATTTTCTCGCTCATGGTACGACTCACTCCTAGGCACCATTCGTATGCGTCCGAGTTGCTCATCTTTCATCCACACTCGGGACACTTTTTTTAAAACCCGGTTTCAGCATCTCTGTAGGTTTCTGGTAGCATTCTTCTGATCTTGGTGATCTCTTCTTTGTGTGTGTATATATATATATATATATTTTTTTTTGGAAAGTAGAGAGGTCCATCTTGCTGGCAAGGTGGAAGAACTAAAACTGAGGCAACTAGGGGCAGGCCATGAGGTAGGGCTACCTTGGCACATTCTCAGAAAGGTTCATCTTTCTGAGCTCAAGAGAGCACTTCCATCCTTGGTGCCATCGGATGACATCAACAAGTGTGGCTAACGCATCCTGCTTGTCCAAGGAGAAAGCTCTCAACACTGGTGCATCCCATTTGCAAAGCTTGGTGGGGGAGGGGGATTTCACTTTCTTTTCAATCTCTCCCTGTTCCTGAATAGCTGCCAAGAAAATAAATGTTTTTGGGGGGCTGGTGTCTGACAAAATTATGAATGGAGTTTAGTGGCAGTAGAAGGAAAGGGGAAGACCACAGATGTGGTGGGATCTGTGGTAGCACAATAGACTGACAGAAATGAGCAGTGGGCCAAATGGTTCTTATCTACTGACATCCTCTGGGTTTTTCTCTGTTTTCTGTGAGCCAGTGTCTCCAGAGGGGTTTATTTATTTAATTAACAGGTTTTCTATACCATGGTCAAGGCAGTTTACATTGTAACAGGACAAAGAACTTGGAGAGGAGGTGCTGTAATATAAGGGGAGAACAATGCTTATGGGGAGGAGGGAGAGAGGCGGTTGCATGAAGGTTAACTTTATGTGGACTATGACAGGAATTAACTTTATCCCTATGCCAGGGTGTATGTTAAATATGATCTCTGTGTCTCTTGTCTCTTGGATTCACTGCTGATGTTCACCTCAACCCTTGCATTGTTCCAAAGAGCGCAACCTGGAGTTCATAAACTATAACACACAACGGCAACACTTCCTTCTACTGTGGGATCTTTCCAAGGTGCCATTTATAATTAACTTCTTCAATAGCTTTGAATTCTAGATCTCACGCTTTGCATTGAGTTACCTAAAGACTTTATTTGC
The DNA here is from genome assembly GCA_033557465.1 of Ichthyophis bannanicus. Taxonomy (NCBI): domain Eukaryota; kingdom Metazoa; phylum Chordata; class Amphibia; order Gymnophiona; family Ichthyophiidae; genus Ichthyophis; species Ichthyophis bannanicus. The sequence continues at coordinate 55,440,917 of CM066044.1, read as the reverse complement.
ATTTAGTTCATACCTAGGCAGTGTTGACTCAAGATGCGTTACATTCAGGTCACTTCTCCCTAGAGGATTGAAAGTTGTACCTGAGGCAATGTAGGGTGACATGACTTGCCCAAGGTCACAAGAAGCCTCAGTGGGAGAAGCAGAATTTGAACCCTGACTCTCAGCCTGCTGCTCTAACCATCTACTCCTTCAGTTTGCTTTCTTTCTCTCTGGCTCTCCTGCTCTCATCTTAAGCCCATCTCTGAAAAAAGAGTGGAGCTGACAGAGGGCTCTGTTTGGATTTGGCAGGCATGGGAATGTGGAAAATGAACTAGTTGTGCTCACCAAGGACAATTCTGCCAGGGTTGTGATTTCAGTGTTACTATGTTCCTTGTACAGTGATACAATGTGTACGGCATTTCCACTAGATCAGTGTTTTTCAACCTTTTTTGTGCAAAGGCACACTTTTTTCATGAAAAAAATCACGAGGCACACCATCATTAGAAAATGTTTAAAAAATTTACCTCTGTGCCTATATTGACTATATATAAAGTAATTCTCTTGAATAGGAATCAAACACTCACACCAACCCCCCTCCCCTGCTGGTTCACACCAACCCCCCTCCCCTGCTGGTTCACTCACAACCCCCCCCCCCCCTTGCTGGTTCACTCACACACACACACCCCCCCTCCACTGCTGGTTCACTCACTCCCCTCTACTCCCCCCCCCCCCCCCTCTGCCCAAGCCGCTGGTTCTGCTTTGTACAGAGCAGACGGCTGCACTACACTTACATTGAAAAGTAAGAGAAACTGTGTCAGGAGCCCTCCGGTCATCGCAGAGCCCGAGGAAGTGATGTCATGGGGGTGGGCTCCTCACAGGCTGTCTTTCCTTTTCAAATTAACTTTATTGCAGCTAAAGTTAATTTGAAAAGGAAAGACAGCCTGTGAGGAGTCCCGCCCCCATGACATCACTTCCTCGGGCTCTGCATGATCGGAGGCTCCTGACAGTTTCTCTTTACTTTTCAATGTAGTGTAGTGCAGCCGCTGCTCTGTAAAAAGCACAACCCGCGGCTGCACTACTATAGGGAATCGCGATCGCGTTCGCGCCGCGGACTTCGGCACAAAAGCCGTTTTTTTTTGCTCTGGCCGCGTCCCGATCTTGCAGCCAGAGCAAAAAACCGGCTTTTCAATGGCCGGTTTTTACAACTGTGCTGGCAGCCGCCTGGCCATGGAAAAACCGGCCAGGCCGGCTGAAAACCGGCCGGTTGGCAACCCTAATTTGTGAGCCGAGGCCACATGTTACGGATGAAATTGGAATTTTTCCCACGGCACACCAGACAATATCTCACGGCACACTAGTTGAAAAACGCTGCACTAGATGATCTGAGCTCCCTATGGTGCCTTCCTTCAGTTCATTGTGACTGTCTCCAGTGCAGTGCTACAGAATCTAGTTTTATTTCTATCTTGTCTGTGAGCCATTGCATGTAATTCATTACCCATTATCAATCTCTCATATTTAGGTGTAAGTTCACCCTCTCCTTTGTGAGGACTAATCAGTTCATTGGATGAGCTGATACAAGAGTCCTGAAGTGACAAGCAGGTTTGTAAAGTTCTAGCACATTTCATTAACTACTCGGACCCTTTATGATAGATCTGATTTTTTTTTGCAGCGTGCATGCAACTTTTATTTCTGCTTACATTTTTCACTGCAAACATTTTACAGCGCAGTCCTTAATATAATGCTGACTTAACCTCCGTTATGCTGATGATGCTGCATGCTTGAAAAGGCTGTTGATAAATCTATAACACATAAAATAATTTTGTTCAAGATTTGTTTTGGCTGTGATGCAGAAAGATGGCCAGCAAAGGAGAGTCAAAGAAGATTTTTCTTGAACCTATCACCAGGAGGGAGATTAGCCTGGCTAAAATTACGACACTTTGGGTAAAGAAGGCAGACCTAGGTCTTGACCAGAGCAAAATATGTAAGCATCACATTGCAGAGTGAAAAGGGTACTGGAGAGGCTGGTTAGCCATCTTAGAGGCATGTTTGCTAAGCCCCACGCTAGTAACGTAGGTCTGGGCCTCATAACTAGCATAGCAAGGGGTGCAGTACTAGATGCAGGGGATAGAAAAAGCCATTCCCCTGAATTTAGCGCAGCTTGCCCTGGTAATAACACTGCACCCATTGTGCTAGCAGTAGTTTTTCCCCGCCAAGCGCCAGTAGTGTGGGCTTTCAAGGCCCACAGTAGTGGCAATACAGTAGAAATGCCCATGGTCTGCCCAGGTGCCTCTCAGATTCAGGCTGCCTGGTAGTACATGTTTTTAAGCACAGAGCCTTGCACTACCTTTTAGCATTGCGCTAAAAACTTGCGCCACCCCCATGGTACCTGGGTAGCATGCTTTAGTAAATACACTCTGCAGACTAGGGTGCACTCTGATTAAACAGATGCAAGAGCATAAAATGGCAGATCAAATTCTTGCAGGCTCTAACACATTCTTTTATTTGATAAATATAAGAATTGCCTGGAGATGTTGCTGTATCTATGATTTCCAGGCCTCTGGTCTTTTCCTTAGATGTGGTCACATCAGAGCTGCCTTTAAAGTATTCATCTGGCGATTTCGTCCCAATTCTGCGAGGGAGGCCTGAGCAGAAGATCATTTCTACTGTCACCATTTTTCCAAAGCTCAATGAACCACTAACAGAGTCTGTTAATCACTTGCCTGACTCGTGTTTAAATACAAAACAGATGGAGGCATGTTTTGAGTTCTCATTCCTTCACCGATGACATATCCTCGGTAGAATTAATTGCTGCAGTGGCTACGAGGAATTGTTATTTTAAAGCTGTGGCTCTTAAATGGGGACTTGTGACACATTAGTGTGCCATTATAAGCTGGAAGAGTGTCATAGGCAACAAGCCTAAACATTCTGTAATAGCTACAGGCAGGGCTGGGCCAACCATTAGGCAAACTAGGCCGTCACCTGGGGCAGAAGCTTCTGTGGGGCAAGCAAAGAACAGGACATTCAATGCTAAATAATTGATTCTGACAGCCGGGGGGTGGGGGGCATAAGGTTTAAGATTTGCCTAGGGTGCCAACACCTTGAACGAACTCTGGGGCCGGGCCTGCCTACAGTCTGAGGAGTGGAGAGTCGGGTACTTGAAATTTCCATCCCCTCTCCCTGTCTTTGTTTCCCCCAGCCCAAAGTCCTACTTGTTCTCATCACTGAATACGGACAGAGAATTTTAAAATGGGGAAAGCAGAGGAGGAGGGGAAGTTTGAGAGGAGAAAAAGGTGAGTCTAGGGAGGATTTGAGGCTTGGCATAATTAAGAAAGTGAGAGGGAGTTAGCCTGAGGACTGCCAACTAGCTGGCTGCATCATCAGAAGGGAACCCTTGCCTCCCCCCCCTCCCGCCCATGTGATGGTCCCCTGTGTAGTGTGTTCTAGGTGCGAGTCTCATCTGTCAGGTGCTTCTTGACAGGAAAGAATTCTTTTCAAAGCTTTTTTAGCTCTAGATTGGTTTAAAAGAAGTGGACAAATCAGAACCTTTGCTGGTAGAACATTTATGAATTTGGAATGTACAAATTATTTGAATAAAGCTGTGTCCAATGCTGCATTGATGAGGAAAATAGATGGGAAAGACCTGTTTTGGTTTATTTTAATTAGGAATGCCATGAAATATTTTCTTTAGCAAACTCAGTACCAAATGTTTGCTCCAGTGAATGAATGGCTGATAGTGTCTTGGTTTCAGTTGCTCCATATTGTGTTTATTCATCACTCTTAGTTAATTAAGCACAAATCACTTTCTTTTCTCCATCTATGGCCTAGAGCCAGATTTAAAATAGAGGCTTCTATAGAAAATTGTGACCTGGTCTCTCCCAAATAATTGTTGAATGAATAGGGGGGGGGGGCAGCCCCCAGGTCGCTGTCCAGGTTAGATCCTTCATCCCCGCGTGCCTCTGACTGGCCATGGTCTACTACTTGTTATGCTCCGAGGCTGTTCCACAACAGCAGGATCTACAGCCAAAGCATTTAGCATGGGCCTGTCAACCCAAATGCACTGATAGGCCACACGACCCTGTGCCCAGTCTTATGCACGGGCTTCCTGTTACTATGGAAACTTGTGCAATGGGCAGGCTTGACAGTGTGCACGAGCTGGCAGGGCCTGGGTTATTCTTTCTGGATGGATTTACTGCTGCTGTGGGACCCATGTGCTCTGCATAACAATGGTAATGGGCCTGGATTGAGGTACCACCAGGGCCAGTGCAAGGAGAATAGGTACTCTAGGCAAAACCTCAGCCTTGTGCCTCCTCGAAATTAGTTTTCAGATCTCTAGTGTCCCCCTCCCTAAGATATTGATTATTGAACTCAATTGTAATCATCACAACACCATTCCTCCGAGAACAATCCTATAAAAAACACATATTTGTACATCACACTTTGTTTTGTGGCTATGTGCTTAATGAGGGCATTTCAAAAAGCCACTGATGACTCTGAGTTTGGGTGGCTGCCAGGACCCATTGCTTTGCTTGACTGTTGCTCCTCTTTGCTGCCCTGCCCCCCTCCGTAGAAGCTGTTTTCCTAGGCCAGCCCTGGGATACCAGCAGCCCTTTGGCACTTATGAACATTTTGTGCTGGAGGCACTTGGTCTATGTTGCCTTTTCCCAATTCTGGGCCCGTCATAGCTCGAGTTTGACCACGGACCCAGATGTACAGGTGTTTGTCTTTGGTGTGTGCCTGAAGTCCAGTGCTCCCATCTCAGCATAACCTAGCAGCTCGAGTACTACCACTACTAGCAATCATTTGTACAGCACTATAAGGTGTATGCAGCACTGTGCATATAGATGTAAGAAACGGTCCCTGCTCATCAGAGCTTACAATCTAATCAAGACAAAGAGCATCACAAAACTGGGCAACAGGGTATGTTAAGATACACATAAGTGATGACTGTTCTATTTAGCAACCTGCTAACGACATGGAGGAGTAGCCTAGTGATTAGAGCAACAGCCTACTACCCAGGTGATCTGGGTTTGATTCCCACTAGTACTCCTTGTGGCCTTGGGTAAGTCACTTTAGCCTCCATTGTCCTGGAAGAAAAGGCCTGGCAATCTACTTCCAGTCATATTTTCCCAAGAAAACCCAGGGGCTGCTTTTCACCAGGAGTCAACATTGACTTGAAGGCACTTAAAAAAGATGTGTAGGTATGACGGTAAACAACCCAAACTACAGCCACACAGTGCAAGGCCCCACACTAGGAACTACACCCCAGGAAAAGGATCCAGGCACCACTGTGGACAATACATTGAAACCCTCTGTGCAAACATATCACCAGGAATTACATAGAAAGGGATGGAGAACAAATCCTAGGACTCTACAATGTCTCTGCATTGCTCCATGGCATGACTGCACTCTGAATAATATATACACCTCTGGTCACCATTTCTTCACCTATAAATGTATTGTTTGTCTGCATTGCCAAAGAGCTCAAGTTTGGTTTCATCTGTCCACAGAACATTTTCCCTGAAAGATTGTAGTTTCTCAAGGTAGGTTTGGGCAAAGATCAGGCATGCTTTTTAATGTTTGTCTTTGAGCAGTAGGGTCCTCCTTGGCCTTCGCCGATGAGTTGTCCTTTGTTTAGTGCATGGCATATGGTGTGGGTTGAAACCACAACTCCAGATTGCTCCAAGTCAGCCTTAAGCCCTTTGGATGTTGTAGGTGGTGTTTTTCTAAAAGTTTACATTAACCTTCAAAGACTTCTTGGATTCATTTTCCTCTTCCCACCACATCCTGGGAGGTTCTTGACAGTTCCATGAGAAGAAAACTTCTTAATAACATTGTGAGCTGTAGACACAGGCATCCCAAAGTCTTTGTAGATGGCCTTATACCCCTTTGAAGTTTGATGTTTTGGGATAATGGCTTTTATGACAGTCTCGGGCAGCTCTCTTGTCTTCATCATTCTGAATGTGGCCATTTTAAACCTAGAACCATCATTCATTGGTTGACTAAAGTCATGTGAGTACTGACAATTGTTGACAGGTGCATCTAATTTTAGTACAACGAGAATATGGTTCTTTTGTTCAAACTGATTTAAATGGTTTGTTTATAGGTGCCAGTAATCATGTTATCCAAATCAAATGTTTCATCCTAAAACTAAACACAATTGGTGCTGTATGTCTACTTCCATGGGGAGAAAAAGGATCTCAGAACTAATGAGCATTGCAGATCCAGCTCGCTGGTTCTGAGATCCTTTTTCTCTCTGTGGAAGTAGACATACAGCACCAACTGTGTTTAGTTGTAGGATGAAGTGTTTGATTTGGATGATTTTCCATTCTTCATTCTGATATTGGGACAATTATTTTTTGGATTTACCAATAATCATGTTATGGCAATGTCCCAGTTTTTATACTCTTCCGTACTATTTCCTTTTTTACTTAGTCTTGTTTTATTTGAGTCTTTTTTGAGTCAAATATGTGTGCATATATAATTCAAAGCCATTTCACTGGTCACTTCTTCTTTTTTTAGGAGATATGGACATTAAGGGGTTGAACTGCAAGGGTGCCAGTAATGTTGACCACAACTGTATGAACTAATAGAGACTTGAGATGATCATATTGTGAAGTGTTGCAGTGCCTTATCGGAATATATAAGCACTGTTATTTCATGCTATATATATAAAGGAGTTGATGCCTGCCTTTTGGCTCAGTGACAGGTGTTGTGGACTGCTAGGTAGAGGACCTGGGTTTGATTCCACAGCCAGGTATGAGCCTGCGCTGCTAAACAGACAGGGGAGCGTATTCAGTGATCGCGGCTAACACTCTTTAAGCGGCTGACCATTGCCTCTTTAAAATAAAAGTGGATATTAAATGCCAGGCCTTATCCAGGTTTAACTAGCTGGTTAGCGGCTCAATATTACTGCTGACAGCTAGTTGCTTATGGGATTTATGCAGTTTTCAAGTCTGAAAAACTCAAATCTTTTTGAAAATGCCCACCCATGTCACTCACGGCCTTTGCTCCATAGCAGTGCCTAGTGGCTAGATCCCACCCTGCTCCTAGAGGGAGCGAATGTCTGTGACCCTCGGCTAAGGGCTATCACGTCAATGACTGACCTGTGTTGGGAGGGAGTAAAAAAAGACCATGAGAAATAGTTTCCAAATTAACAGGCCGATTTAGAAAGCCGGCACTGAAGTCACGCGCTATTAGCTGTGTACGTGTTTTCATAGCGCGCCGATTCTGCGAGACTTCAGCACCGGTATGCAGCAAAGGGTGTGTATGCAAATGAGTTGTGTGCAAAACTTCAGCATAAAGTTGAAAAGAGAAGAGCCAACAGACGTGCAAACAGACACGCTACAAGTGGTTGTGTACGCATGTGGGTAAATGTCAAACGTTCACGTTATGCGTACAGGACGTGCAGGTTCTTTTGGCGCTCACCACAGTGTCAACACTATTTCACCCAAAACTTTTAGTTATGAAATCACAACAAAGAGCTCTAAAATAAAAGATAAATAATATAAATGAGTCCAAAAATCACACAAGGATAAGAAGCAAAAATCATTTCACTTGAACGCCGAACTTTGAGTTATACGTTGAAAGATGCATGCAGAAAGTTTTCACGTCGAGGGTAACTGTTCGCCGGTACATACCTTGAAACAGTCTTTCCCTACACACGCAAAATGTTTAAGTCACCTCAGACCAGGCGGAGAGATATTGGCGCCCCTGCTGGTTACATAATCCTCTGTGCGCAGACCTTATTAGCATTCTATTTTAATATGTGCAGTCCATTTGCATATTATATACATACACTTGGTGTTGCTGTTTGCGCTTACTTTTCTTTTGCTGTTTATGTGTGCGTCAATCTCTTTTCTGAATGTGGCGTGGCGGAACTTGTGCATATAAATTTGTATTATCGGTGCACAAAGGGTGCGCTAGTCTTTCTGCATTGGCCCGTAAATCTAATTTCTTTCCTTACTTTTCTGGGCCTCTTTAGAGCTGAAGCCTGTGGTGTGGACAACCTGACAGGCCTCAGACATATCAGAGTACGCCAAAGAAAGAGAAAATATCTTCCGAGTCTGATTGTGCTGTGCTGAACATGAAGGTGAAAAAGAAACATACTGCTAAAGAAAAAGAAATGTACTGTAGAGCCAGGAGGCATTTCAGCAGAGTTAATTTTCAACTTGGGTATCTCTGGACTGCTACTCTGAATGTAAAATTTCAAGGATATGTTGACGTTAAGGTTGTCACTATACCTCATATATGTAACAAGTAGTCAGCCATGTATAACAATACTTTATACAGGGGACTAAGGAGACAATATGAAAATGTTTGGATAAAGGGAGATTTCAGGCTGACAAAAGAAGTCACTGAGGCCATGCCATGGATGCTTAGCTGTTGAAAAGATACAAGGTCTTCAGTAGCAATCTCCATTCCCTCGGGGAGGGGCCACTGTGTGAACAGAGACCTTCAGTGTCTGTTTTAGGAGCCGTGTTTGGCTTCTGCATGCCATGGAAGCTGGCCCAGTGGATTTAGGTATAAATTCAGCTCATCACTATGCATTTGCTCAGCCTGGTTTAATGCACTTACTCTTCCCCATGGGAAGAGTGGACAGCACCAGGTTACCCAGTAGGCGCAGTAGTCATGTCCATAAGGATCCCTAAACAGAAATAATAATGTGTGCAGTTATTTGCTACTACTGCTACTATTTGGTCCATGTTTGGCTTCTGCTTGTTGAAGCCCAGGTCCCGACTGGCTGATGCCTGGTACACAGGGCCGGATTTACCTATACGCCATGTACGCCATGGCGTAGGGCCCACAGCCGGCAGGGGCCCACAAAAAAAGAACCAGTTAATTTTTTTTAAACTCAATTAAAAAAAAAAACCTGGTGGCTGCCGCCGCGGGGCCCCCTCTGCTGCCGCGGGGGCCCCGTCTACAAGCTGAAGCGAAGCGGTCGGGTCGGGTCGGGTCTCTCCCTCTCTCCCTCCCTCCCTCCCTCGCTGCAGGCTGCGAGAGACGCGAAGATAAAGCGTCTCCTCGCGTCTGTGTTAAGCCCGCAGGGGCTGATGGGATTTCCCATCAGCCCCTGCCGGCTTAACACAGACGCGAGGAGACGCTCTCCCTTCGCGTCTCTCGCAGCCTGCAGCCTGCAGCGAGGGAGGGAGGGAGAGACCCGACCCGACCCGACCTGACGGCTTCAGCTTGTAGACGGGGCCCCCGCGGCAGCAGAGGGGGCCCCGCGGCGGCAGCCACCAGGTTTCTTTTTAAAATTAAATTTTACTTTAGGCCGGGGGGGGGGGGGGGTAGGACTGGTAATGGGCTATGGGGGGGGGGGGGGTAGGACGGGGACTGGGCTATTGGGGGGGCTGGGGCTGGAAATGGACTGGGGGGGCAGGGCTGGTAATGGGCTATGGGGGGCTGGGGCTGGAAATGGACTGGGGGGGTAGGGCTGGTAATGGGCTATTGGGGGGCTGGAAATGGGCTGGGCTGGGCTGGGCTGGGGGGGGTTAAGGCTAGAGGTGGGCTGATGGGGTTAGGACTGGTAATGGACTGTGGGCTGTTGGGGGGCTTAGAACTGGCAATGGGCTTTGGGGGGGGTTAAGACTGGTAATGGGCTGTGGGCTGATGGGGGCTGTCTGGTAATGGGCTATGGGGGGGCTAGGACTGGAAATGGGCTGGGGGGTTAAGACTGGAGGTGGGCTGATGGGGTTAGGACTGGTAATGGGCTATGGGGGGGGGTAGGACTGGTAATGGGCTATTGGGGGGGCTGGGGCTGGAAATGGACTGGGGGGGGTAGGGCTGGTAATGGGCTATTGGGGGCTGGCTGGGGCTGGAAATAGGCTGGGCTGGGCTGGGCTGGGGGGGGGTTAAGGCTAGAGGTGGGCTGATGGGGTTAGGACTGGTAATGGACTGTGGGCTGTTGGGGGGGCTTAGAACTGGCAATGGGCTTTGGGGGGGGGTTAAGACTGGAAGTGGGCTGGGGGCTGATGGGGGCTGTCTGGAAATGGGCTATGGGGGGGGGCTAGGACTAGTAATGGGCTGGGGATTTAAGACTGGAGGTGGGCTGATGGGGTTAGGACTGGTAATGGGCTGTTGGGGGGGTTAGAACTGGTAATGGGCTTTGGGGGGGTTAAGACTGGTAATGGGCTGTGGGCTGAGTGATGAGGTTGTCTGGTAATGGGCTATGGGGGGCTAGGACTGGAAATGGGCTGGGGGGTTAAAACTGGAGGTGGGATGATGGGGTTAGGACTGGTAATGGGCTGTGGGCTGATGGGGGGGGGTAGGACTGGCAATGGGCTATGGGGGGCTGACTGGAAATGGGTTGATGGGGTTAGGACTGGAAGTGGGCTGATGGGGGGTTAGGACTGGTAATGGGTTATAGGGGGGGCTTAAACTGAAAATGGGGTGATGGGGGGTTAAGGACTGAAAATGGGGTGATGGGGGGGTTAAGGACTGTAAGTGGGGTGATGGGGGGGCTAGGACTGGTATTGGGTTGGGGGGTTGATAGGACTGGAAATGGGCTGATGGATGGCTAGGACTGGAAATGGGCTGATGCAGGGACTAGAAGGGAATGGATGCTGGGTGAGGCTGGAACTAGAAGGGAGCTGATGTTGGGGGAGGATTAGAATGGGATGGGGCTGGAAGAGTAAAATGGACAAGGGAAAAATATTTTGTGTGGGAGGGATAAAAAAATCTACAATTGGCCGGGTATTGGGAGAGTAAGTGGGGATTGAGGATGGAGGGGTAAAATTTGAGTGGATGAAATAGGAATGAGGAAAGAGCAAAAGGAGAAAGATTAGTATGTTAAAGCAGATGTAGAGATAGAATTGAAAAAAATCTAGAAGAGAGAAGAAAGGACAAATGGACAGCAGACTATGGAGAGTTAGCAGAAGACACGAAGAAACCAGAAGAAAGTGGCTGGAGCAATTGCAGCTGAAAAAAATGCACAAAAGGTAGAAAAATATCTCTTTATTTTGAATTTATTAATTGGAATATGTCAGCTCTGGTAAATGTGCATCATATACAAAAGCGCTTTTTTTAGAACAATATCAAATTAATGTATAATTTTATTTCTACAGTGTTGTACATTCCAAGTTTGGCTTTTGGGATTCCCAGTTTAATTATTGTCTTCCTATTTCTAAATTGTGATTACTTGTTTGATGGTCTATGTTCTGCATGTGTAACTGAGCTGAGGTGTTCTGTTTATATAATTCCTATTTGACATTGCCACTTGTTCTCTTTCCCCAGTAGGTCTGTATTTTTGTTCTCTGAAATGTATTGGTTTAATATTTGCAGTGTTGCCTTTTGATTGGTAGAGTATGGTGCTTTGTGAGTCCTGGTAGTGCTGTTAGGATACGGCGGGTTTACTATGGGCAGTGTTTGTAGTAGTTCCTAATGTGTCTGGCGGTTGGCACTGGATTATAGTAATGTAGAAATCTTTTAGTCTTTCTTTATCCATACACTCATTAAGAGACATGTTTACTAAAAGTTAGTGTATGGTAACATTATGCAAATATTTATGCAAATAAGACCACTTATGCAAATGACGTGCTGGCACTTTGAGGAAATTCTTTGGTTTTGTGCGGCAGTTTGGGCACTCGGGCTCAAAAAGGTTAGCCATCACTGCTATAGGACATAGGATGTTGGTCAGATTCAGCATGCTTTTATCTTATTTCCAACAGGTAAAGGTCACAAGTGCCTGGCAGATGCCAAAAACATAGATTTGGTTCTTAGAGCTCATTTCAATGGATCAGAAATGGCTTTCTAAGGTCTACCTGTCTAATAATTTTTTATGGATCTTTCCTCCAGGAATTTGTCCAAATTTCTTTTGAACCTGACTGTTAGTCACTTTGACCATGACCTTGACAACCGATTGCATAGCTTATGTGCTGCATGAAAAATGACTTTCTATGATTTCTTTTCAGTCTGTTTGGTTGTATGGTTCTCTTGTTTTAGGGTGTGTTTAGTCTCCTCCCCCACTCATGATTTTTATAAATTTCTATCATATCTACTCTGTTACCATTTCCAAGCTGAAGAGCTCTAACCTGCTTAACCTTTCATAAAGAAGTTGTTTCATCCCCTTTATCAATTTTGTTGTCCAGCTCTTAGCTTTTTCTAGTTTTGCTCTATTCTTTTTGAGATATGTGGTCACATCACGGATCTCTACAGAGGCAAAATGACATTCTCAACTTTGACCTTTATCCTTTTTATTGGAGCTGCATCACGCCGGATTGAAAATTTCATCCTATTGTCCACAATGACTCCAAGATCTTTTCCTTGGGTGACTCCTAACTAGGGTTGCCAACTGGCTCCAGATGCGCCCGACAGGCTTCATCCAGTCCTGGGATTGCTCCATTGCATGCAGGGACATGTAGTTCTGATTTCTCCATTGCACGCCATAAGAAAAGCAAGACTACAGGTCCCTGCATGCAATGGGGTAAACCCAGGACTGGATCAAGCCTGTCAGGCTCATCTAGAGCCAGTTGGCAACACTACTCCTAACTGCAGAATGTGTTTCTTCGGCTGCTGGGGCAGGGCTACCTTAATAATGGTTGCTGAGAGTCGAAGGAAGGCAGTGCAGTATCTTTTTACAAAGTAAGTTTTATGTTTATCTCCCTTACGTTTTGAGGAACCTGAGGGCTGGGCACTGGGGCGGGGGTGGGGGGATTGGGAAGGAGGAGAGGGGATTGTCTCTCTACTGCCACAATATTGAGGTGCCCTCAGCAGAGGTTTGCTTGGGGGTCCCTCATTTGAACTTGCACTACTGTCTACCAGTAGGAAGAGATCTCAGCATAATTTCCCGAGTATGTGGCCTCCCCCTCCCCATCCTTTTTTCATGCATCTAAAAGGGCAGTGAGTGGAGGACAGTTTTCAGCCTAGAGAATTTATCCAGGTAACTGCTTACTTAATGTGGCCAAATTCCCTTGAAAACTGTCGCTTGTGGTTTCCGCTCTGATTATATTCTTTTGGAGGCACCAAAGAAAAGCAAAGATCATCATTCTCTGCTGCATTTCTGTCATTTGCAAAGTAAGACGACATTACGTTTCTCTAGATTTATACCCCAGATACACCATCTGAAAAATCTCAGTCTTGGACCCTCCATCTCACTATCTGGCTCTTTTGTAGCCCAAAGCTACCATTTCAGTACTGTGGGTGCCAGTTCACTTAGCTATGGAGAAATAGGCCAGCAAAGGGGCTGCAGGTCAGACCTTTCCTAAAATGACTCAAAATCTATTTAGTCCAGCTTGTTTGCTGACCTCTGTTTCTGCTCCAGATATGGAATTCACCCCCATTCTCATAAAATTCTGAGTAAGTCCTGTGCACTCGCTTTAGGTTCATATATACATGCAGCCCAAAAGATCTTTTGCACATCTGTCCCTTCATGGGTACCAGAGGATGAGAATGGGAGGGGGGGCAGCAGGAAGCCATGACAGAGCAGAGCTCAGGGGCTATCACGTGAGAGCCGTTTCTCCCTATTCAGATGAAAAGGCGAGATGGAGAATAGAATAGAGGGCAGTGTCTTCTCCCATAATAGTCTATTCATCTGCTCCCAGAGCCAACTGCAAAAGCTTACAAGCTAAACAAACGAGCAGCTTATTCAGCAGCTCTGAGGGAGCACAGCATTCAGGCTTCTCCTGGTACTTAAGTGCCACAGGGAGCATCCTATCGCATCCTTTCCAAGGACAAATTTTGTGGTGCAGCGGACTGGTGACTACAGAAGCCCAATAATTTATTCCCGCATGGGGGGGGGGGGGGGGGGGGGGTTGACATATGAAGCCTGTTTTATACATGGAAAAAGCCTTCCATAAAATTACGCAGTGGTATACGCATGGCAGCTAGATGGTGCTTACTTATATGTGCACTGTATGTAGGCATTCTGGGGGTTGTAGTTTGCATGGGGTGGAGACAGTTGTGATGTCTGTGCACGTTTTATAAAGTACATGAGCACACACACTTTACACTAACTTTAGTGTAGATGGAAATTTGTGTTTTGGCATTTCTCTGCTACTGGGGCTGGTTCTGAGAGCCTATTTTATAAAGTAAGCTTAAAATAAGCACCTTTTTGGACCTAGCTGTCCTGTTATAAAAACAGGTCCCAAAATTCAAGGCAGTTATTCTATATCAGGCTTTGTTTTAATAAAGGGGTTTTTTTCCCCAGTGAGGAAAACATTCATTAGTATAAGTCCCAAAATTAATATGTTCAGTGCATGTCTGTAGAAAATGCAACTGAATGCTAAGCATTTTAATTTAGTTTTTTGGCAGACCAAACATTGATTCCTTGATTTGTGCTTATTCTGTCTGAACTACTGCAGGGAATATCGCTTGTGCTCTCATACCTTGCTGAAACTAGCTTAAGGCCTGCCCTGAACAGACACAATGAAAGAGTGGAGCGAGGGGTTTACCTTTCATGTGCTGGAAGTAAGGAACATGAGCCACTATTTTCTAGAAATTGATTTGCTATGCTGAGCAGACTCCCATCAGGGGAAGGTATTAGAGGTCTCGGTGTCAGTGGGGGCAGTGGCTTGGCATGGGGGGCAAGGGCAGCACAGCTGGGGCTTCTGCCTGGGGTGGCAGAAACCCTTGGACCGGCCCTAATGCTAGCATTTAACTTTCAAAAGGGAGATTATGATGAAATGAGGGAAATGGTTAGGAAAAAACTAAAAGGAGTAGCTGCAAAGGTTGAGTTTACTTCAGACCTAGACACTGTTTAAAAATACCATCTTGGAAGCCCAAACAAGATGTATTCCACACTTTAAAAAAGATGCAAGGAAGGCCAAATGATTACCGGCATGGTTTAAAAGTGAGGTCGGAGAGACTTATCATGGCCAAATCCGAATGAAGAAAACAGGAAACAGCATAAGCACTGACAAGTTAGATGCAAAACACTGATAAGGCAGGCAAAAGGAATTTGAAAAGAAACTTTGCTATGGAAGGAAATTTGAAGCAAACAGTTCCAATGCACACACACACATCCCTATGTTCATAGCCACCTCCCCAACACACATGCCCAAACTCCATTCTTCCAGACACAGAGACAAACACTAACATCCATACCCCCCCCCCCCACACCAAAATCCCATTCTCACATATCCAGAGATAAATAGTCACTGTCCCCATGGAAAAAGATATGAACATCATACCTTGATCCACACACATATATATATATGTACCTCATATACAGCATCTGCCCTATGTACACCCAGTCACACATAGCCCACTGACCTACTGAGAGCACTTTACAATGGCTGCTTCAATTAAATCTCCCCTTGCAGATGTGCCAGTTTGTGAATGCAGGAAAAGGGAAGCATGCCTTTTTGTCACACAATAGATGTATGCACTTTTTGCACTTGTTTTTAAAATGTCATTTTTTTGTTTTCATTTCTTCTGTGTCTATTTGTAATTGCATGTGCTAGTACTAGAGACTGCGCACTAAATGAAGCCATTCATAATTGCACATCCCCATAAAATATACACAGTGAGCCACTTCTTACTGGCACATTCACACACAGCTGTCTCAGAACAAAACATGCACATGCACACACACATACACACAGCTGTCTCAGAACACACACACGCACATATGTGCACACGCGTGCACACACACACACACACACACACACATGTACACACTGCTGCCTCAGAACAGAAAACAACAGCTAGGATCATTAGTGGGGCATCCAGATATGATTAGAATCCCTTCATTGGCTCCCCATATCACAAAGATTCATTGCCGTCTTCAAACTCCCACAGAACCAAATCCCAATTCAACTACGAAAATTAATCAACAAAGTCCCAGACTCCAGATCACGAAGCAACAACAACCAGAACCTCCTTATTACCCTCGCAATAAACACTAAAGGCACCCAGCAAACATGCAACAGAGCCTTCTCCCACTTCACACCCAACATATGGAACTCCTTCCCGGAACAACACCTGCGTTCCTCCGACAACATATCGGAGCTACGAAAGAATCTAAAGGCACACCTTTTCATAGATTACTTCAAGACGGACAGTGGCTGATAACCCCCCCCCCCCACTTACCATATACAGCATCTCTACTCATCCTGTTACCCACTCCTCCCCCCCCCCCAGCTTCTCGTTATCCATTTATTATGTTCAAATGTAACAGTTTGAGATGCAATTCTTTTTGGTTCAATGTTCTATGTAAATTGTTTTTGACTTTAATGTTCTTTGTAAATTGTTTTTGACTATATGATAAAGCAGAATATAAAACCAGTTAAATAAATAAAATAAATAGTGCATGCACACACACAAAGCTGCTTCAGAACAGCGCACGCACTCACACACATAGATACGTCTGACTCAGAACAATGTACACACAGACTCACGCACACATACATATACACACACAGCTGCCTCAGAACCCTGCGCATGCAAACACACACACTCATAGTTGCCTCAGAGCTGGTGTAAGTGTGTGCAACTCCTTTCCCTGGGGTAATTTATAAAGGCACACAAGAGCATATGTTACCTTCCTAAAGCAGGTGTGACATGCGTCTTGACAGCCCACGTACCCTGTTATACAATTATCCTCCATATAATCATGAATAATGGAGTAAAGGGGAAATGAATTAGGTAGAGATGGGATCTGCCTGCATTAACTCTCTTACTGCTAGGATAAATATCTAGTCCAGGTGGATTCTCCTGAAATATGTTATGGATCAAGCGTGATGCCTATTTCAGACTCAGAGTAAAGACGGAGGAACGGTCAAGTGCCGAAGGGAACATATTTGGAACAGTTCGGTGAAAGCAGAGATGGCTAAATAGCACATGTCTGGTAGATGTTTGTGCTGTAGTCAGGGGGCTTGTTGGAAAGTCTGAATCTTAAATGTATGTGACAGTCGAGGGGATTTGCAGTAGCAGCTCCGGTACTGTGTAATAGTTAGCCAGTATGGATTAGGAAGAATGCGCATTATTTTACCTTTCGTAAGAAAATAAACCCATGGCTATTTCCGGTGGGGTATTTTGGTGAGTTACAGTTTGTCTTTTGAGATGTTACAGATGATGTTCTCTAATAGATTAAGAGGTATGTTTATTTATTTATTTTACTTTTGGTTTTGTGCTGCTTCAGTTACTTTATTGTATTTTAATGTTTGATTGTAAACTACTTTGGCCAACCCTTGAAGGCCGGGAAGGTGATCTATGAGTACTTTCAATAAATAAATGTCTAAACTGGTAGAGGAAGTTTTTGAGAAAGGGTCAATTATCCCCTGTGGTAAAAGCAGCTAATTTTTATAGAAGCTAAATTATTGTTGGGGTTTTTTGCCTCTTTTTGACAAAGATCAAAGGTAGTGTCTGAGTCATGAACTGAAAATGGTCCTTTTCTGGCCTTTTGGCTGAGATTGAGAACCTGTCCAATGCGAGGAAGGGGTGTTAGCTATTCACCAAGTGACCGCATTGTGCCCCTCTTGTTTACAAAAATAAAAAAAACTTTTTACCCTTCCAAATAAAATATACAAAACAAAATAAACATAACATTTTGTTTTGAACTTGTAGTGTCTCTTATTTGCATTATTTCATGAGCATTAATGTTAATATTCCATTGACGGATCCAAAACATTAAATTACACAAGACCCTGAAAAAAAGGCATTGACCAAAGGAAGCTGTGCTCAACCCCTAAGGCACTTCATGGCCTATCCTGGGATTCCGGCAATAAAGAGCCCCTGCTGGCTTGGGGAGTTTCATGGTTCATTGCCATTCTGGTTGCTGAAGAGGGTGGCTCGCACTCTTATCGCTGGCTCCAGATGGACACATTCATTGTTTGCAAAGAAAAGAGTTCATTTATCAGAATTAAGAACAGGGCCTGTCACACTACTGCCCCACCCCCCACCCACCCGTTCCCCCAACCTCTACTCAGCACTGAACACTCTTAATGTTTGCTAGTAGAGGTTCACAGAACTCTGAGGGATACATTTTTAAACCTATCCTTTGCTTCTCACCCTTGCTGTTTGTGCTTCTATCCTTATCTGCCTCTTTCTCTCACCCAAAAGCATCCTGCCGGGAGGAGTTAGATGCCTGCGGGGAAGGTGCCCTGCTGGGTGAGTCACATGTTTTATAGCATCAGCTGTGGTGCTGAGCCACCTTGGAGGAAGGGGGAGGAAGCAGGCAGGGTCACCATCATATCTCAGTACATAATAAATTAGGCCCCGCCTAAAAGAACACAGTACAAGCCAGCGCATACTTGCGCAGTATGCCTGCACGGGGATGGCGTTTGGGCACAGCATGGGCGGAGTCTTGATTTTTCAATGAAGTTTATAAACTATGGGGGGGGGGGATATTCAAAGGCATTTACACAGTTTGCAGACCTGGTTAATGTCGCAGAATATCCACGGGTGCTGTTGCTAGACACCCCCATGCTAACCGGTTAGCATCGTGGCATGCCAGGGCCTTCCAGAGCAGCACCGATCGCTAACTGAGCAGTGGTGATATTGAGCCACTGCCATGTTAGCGGCATTCAATGAAAGTCAGGCACCGGAAACGCTGGCCTAAGTTTTGCTGCAAAAGCTAACCGGGCAGTAACTGAATATCACGACTGCTTAGTTAGTTTTGCGGCAATCTGGGCAACCTGGATATTCAATACCAGAGCCACTCACAAACCAGCTTATCTCACGGGACGTATCCTTGCACAACTGTCCTAGACCAAAGAAAAGAGGTAGAGGAATATTCAACCAAGTTAGAAGACATCACTTACTAAAAACCATGACTTCCACTGCCTCTGCTACCTCCAGGTAATTGAAAGAAAGCTGTTAACAATCTGCCTAACATATAGATCACCTAATGCAAACGTAGACAAGCTTTCTACTCTACTGGAACTAGCATGTACCCACTCAACAAAAAAACAAGCCATTCATTTTCCTAGGTGACCTTAACCTCAGCTCAGTTCCTGCTATCCACGCATCTGCATTCCTAGAAGCCATGAACACCTTGGACCTCATCCACATTATAACAGCATCCACTCACAAGGGAGGAAATATCCTCGATCTCGTGTTCGTATCAAGTTCATTCTGCAGTGGCAACCCAAAAATTTCTCACCAAGTCATTTCTATTCCCTGGTCATATCATTTGACATACCCCTGACACCTAATGGAACTATGACTCCGAAACAACCACCAGGGCCTCGCAGGTTCAGAGAGTTCAACAAAGAGGACTTACTAATCCACATTATCCCATGACTCAATGCATCCATGCCTGATCTCTCAGAAATTGTAGATAACTGGAATAATATCATTTGATTCTTCACAGGCCCCACCAAAAGCTCCCTCGACTCATAAATCCAATGCACCTTGATACTCCTGGGAAATAAAAGAAGCCAAGCTCAAACTAAGACAAATCGAACAATGACGGAGGAGAACCAGAGATCCACACCTTCCAAGTGAATGCTCACTCAACTAAGAGAAATACAATAACCGATATCAAAACATAAAAGAGAGTACAACACCAACCTTCTCCTCAAATCCCTGAACAGACAATATTCTCTTGGTCGATACGCCGACGATATTCTCTTGGTCCACCATACATCCTCCTCCTCCCCTGAGCTTGCCCCACTCAACCTCTTTTGGCTTCTATCGCCTCTTGGTTTGATCTCAACTTTCTTCATGCCAATCCCGCCAAATCTTCTGTGATTTGATTTTCTTTTGGACTTCCTCCCCCTGCTTTGGCCCCTTCTATGTCCTCCTGTCCTATCCCCTTGGTATCAACTCTTCGTTACCTGGGTGTCACTTTGGACTCTTCTCTTTCCTTCCACCAACACATCTCCTCTGTCGTACGTACTTCCTTCCTCCACCTCCATCAGATAAGAGCTGTTCACTCATTTCTTCCCCCTTCGTCGGTTGTCACTCTGGTTATGTCACTGGTGATCACACGTCTGGATTACTGTAACGCTATCTACGCCGGCCTCCCCTTCTCCCAGCTTCGCCATCTTCAATTAATCCAAAATACTTCAGCCCGTCTCATCACCTACTCTCCTGCCCGTGCTCACGTCACTCCCTGCCTTTTCGCCCTTCACTGGCTTCCGGTGAAGTTCAGATTCATGTACAAATTACTCATCATCACGCACAGAGCCCTTCATTCTGGCACCCCCCAGTACTTGGCAGACATCATTCATCTCCAACCCTCCCCACGCCTTCTTCGTTCAGCACACGGTAACCGCCTCTTCCTCCCCTCCCCTTCCCAGGCTCGTCTGGAACTCATTCGTCATTCCGCTTTCTTCTTTCTTGGCCCTGCTCTGTGGAATTCGCTACCTCTTTCTCTCCGTCTTGAACTGTCCCACCCCCACTTTAAAGCTCTTCTCAAAACTCATCTTTTCTGTCAAGTCTTTGATCTCTCCCCTCCCGCTGGTGACGCTCTGCCCCCCAGCTGCGCCCCCAACTCTTCATAGCACCCCCTCCGTCTCCTTACTCGCCCCCTCCCTTGTGTTTCTCTCGTCTACCGTCATCCTTTCCACTTTTGGACCACCTTTGTTTTCTATCTTTTATCTGTCCCTCTCTGTCCTGTTATTATTGGCATTCTTTTCTGACTTTGTTTTTTCTGTAGCCATTGCCTTTTTGTATTGTACACCGCCCTGACGCCTCGGCTTGGGTGGTTTATCAAATCCTGCGAATAAAGATAAAGATAAAGACCCAGAGAATAATTCAAAATTGTCAGATTCTGCACAAGAGTCCCATCCACTCAAACCAAGATTACCTCCCATCCACAAGAATTTGCCAACTGTTGTTGTTAAGTGCCGTCGAGTCGGAGTTGACTCATGGCAACCCTCTGGATAGCTATCCTAAATTGTGTTCGGTCTTGAGTCAGGCGGCTCATTGTTGACAGACTGGTACCCGTAGCTGCTGTTATTGTATCGATCCATCTCATTGCTGGCCTTCCTCTTTTGCGTTGACCTCCTATCTTGCCAAGCATGATGTCTTTCTCTAATGATCTCTCTCTTCGCATGATGTGTCCAAAGTATGAAAGTCGAAGTCTTGTCATCTGAGATTCTAAAGAAAGCTTAGGTTTGATCTCCTCTAGTACCGAGTGGTTTGTTCTTCGGCAGTCCATGGTATACACAGTATTCACCGCCAGCACCATAATTCAAAGGCATCAATTTTCTTCCTGTCTATCTTTTTCACTGTCCAGCTTTCACATCCATATGATGTTATTGAAAATACCATGGCTTGAACAAGTCAAATCTTTGTATGGAGAGAGACATCACTGCTCTTGAGAATCTTATCTGTCTTTCATAGCCATTCTGCGAAGAGCAATGCATCATCTGATTTCTTGACTGCTTGTTGCTTCTTTATTGATAGTTGATCCAAGTAGGTTAAAGTTGTTCATGATTTCAATTTCTTCTCCTTCAACGATGAACCTGTTA
The DNA here is from genome assembly GCA_033557465.1 of Ichthyophis bannanicus. NCBI lineage: Eukaryota > Metazoa > Chordata > Amphibia > Gymnophiona > Ichthyophiidae > Ichthyophis > Ichthyophis bannanicus. Next base: position 55,419,582 of record CM066044.1, on the reverse strand, counting down.
ATTATGCCAGTTGTCATGATCTTTGTCTTCATAACATTTAAGGTGCAGGCCCATTTTGAGACTATGTTCTTTGATTGTGAGAAGCAAATGTTTCCGATCATCTTCACTTTCAGCCAGTAATGTGGTATCATCAGCATAGCGAAAGTTGTTGATGAATCTTCCACCAATCTTCACACCTCTGTTGTCTTTATACAATCCTGCTTCTCTGATGATTTGTTCTGCATATAAATTAAACAGGTAGGGGGAAAGTATGCAGCCTTGTCTTACACCTTTGCTTATTTTAAACCATTCTGTTTCTCCTTGTTCCGTTTGAACTGTTGCTTCTTGATCAATGTACAGATTGTGCATGAGTACGATCAGGTGTTCTGGTATACCCAGGGCCGGATTTACCTTGAGTGAGGCCCTACGCCAACAAAAATTGTGGGCCCCCAGCAGGGGCGGCCCAAGGGGGGTGCGGGGCCTCATTTGCATAAATATTTGCATAATGTTACCCATACTAACTTCTAGTAAACGTGCCTCTTATGATGGTGTATGGATAAAGAAAGACTAAAAGAATTTCTACATTACTATAATCCAGTGCAAACTGCCAGACACATTAGGAACTACTACAAACACTGCACATTTAGAACCCATAGTAAACCCCGCCGTATCCTAACAGCACTACCAGGACTCACAAAGCACCATACCCTACCAATCAAAAGGCAACACTGCAATATTAAACCAATACATTTCATAGAACAACAATACATGACCAACTTGGGAAAGAGAACAAGTGGCAATGTCAAATAAGAAATATATAAACAGAACACCTCAGCTCAGTAACAAATGCAGAACATAGACCATCAAACAAGTAATCACAAATTTAGAAACAGGAAGACAATAATTAAACGGGAATCCCAAAAGCCAAACTGGAAAGTACAACACTGTAGAATAAAACTATACATTTAATTTGCTCTTGTACTAAACAAAGCGCAGACGGTAATGATGCACATTTACCAGAGCTGACATATTCCAATTAATAAATTCAAAAATAAAGAGATATTTTCTAACTTTGTGCATTTTTTTCAGCTGCAATTGCTCCAGCCACTTTCTTCTGGTTTCTCGGTCTTCTGTTGCTAACTCTCCATTGTCTGCTGTCCATTTGTTCCTTTCTTCTCTCTTCTAGATTTTTTCCATTCTCTCTCTACATCGCTTTAACATACTAATCTTCTCCTTTTGCTCTTGTCCATTCTATTTGGCCTCCACTCAAATTTTACCCCTCCATCCTCAATCCCCACTTACTCTCCCAATACCGGCCAATTGTAGATTTTTATCCCTCCCACACAAATATTTTTCCCTTCTCCATTTTACTCTTCCAGCCCCATCCCATTTTTTCTATAATCCTCCCAACATCAGCTCCTTCTAGTTCCAGCCTCACCCAGCATCCATTCCCTTCTAGTCCCTGCATCAGCCCATTTCCAGTCCTAGCCACCCATCAGCCCATTTCCAGTCCTAGCAAACCATCCCACACCAAACCCAATACCAGTCCTAGCCCCCCATCAATCCACTTACAGTCCTAACCGCCCATCAACCCATTTTCAGTTTAAGCCCCCCCCTATACCCATTACCAGTCCTAACCCCCCATCAGCCCACTCCAGTCCTAACCCCATCAACCCCATTTCCAGTCAGCCCCCATAGCCCATTGCCAGTCCTAAACCCCCCATCAGCCCACAGCCCATTACCAGTCCTAAACCCCATCAGCCCACCTCCAGGTTTAACCCCCCCAGCCCATTCCAGTCCTAGCCCCCCCATAGCCCATTACCAGACAGCCCCCATCAGCCCACAGCCCATTACCAGTCTTAACCCCCCCCCAAAGCCCATTACAGTCTTAACCCCCCCAAAGCCCATTACCAGTTCTAAAAAAACCCCCCAACAGCCATTACCAGTTCCTAACCCGCATCAGCTCACCTCCAGTCTTAACCCCCAGCCCCTTCTCCAGGTCCTAGGCCCCACCATAGCCCATTAACAGACAGCCCCCATCAGCCCACCACAGCCCACAGCCCATTACCAGTCTAACCCCCCCCAAAGCCCATTGCCAGTTCTAAGCCCAACCAACAGCCCACAGTCCATTACCAGTCCTAACCCCATCAACCCAACCTCTAGCCTTAACCCCCCCAGCCCCAGCCCCCCCCCCAATAGCCCATTACCAGTCTACCCCCCCACCCCGTCGGCCTAAAGTAAAATTAATTTGAAAAAAAAAACCTGCTGGCTACCGCCGCGGGGCCCCCCCGGCTGCCCCGGCCGCACCGACTGACCCGCGGGGGCCCCCGCTACAAGCTGAATCCGTCGGTTCGTTCCTTCCTCCCTCCCTCCGTGCACGCTGTGAGAGGCGCGAAGGCAGAGTGTCTCCCTCGCGTCTCTCACAGCCTGCACGGAGGGAGGGAGGGAGGGAGGAAGGAACGAACCGACGGATTCAGCTTGTAGAGGGGGCCCCCGCGGGTCAGTCGGTGCTGCCGCGGCAGCAGAGGGGGCCCCGCGGCGGCAGCCAGCAGGTTTTTTTAAAATTTTATTTTAAAAAAAATTAACTTGTTCTTTTTTTGTGGGCCCCTGCCAGCTGTGGGCCCTACGCCATGGCGTATAGGTAAATCCAGCCCTGGGTATACCCATGCTTCTTAATGTGGCCCAGAGTTTCTCATGGTTTACAGAGTCAAAAGCTTTGCTATAGTCGATAAAGCACAAATAGATATCCTTTTGGTATTCTTTATTTATTTATTTATTTAACATCTTTTATATACCGCACTATTTGTTTTCAGTGCGGTTTACAAGTAACAGAAGCTGCACAATCAGAGGACACTGGTGTGCTTACATTATAACAGGAAACTTAAACTTGGAACAACAGGGTAAAAACTGTAACTATGTACAAACATATTGGATTCTTAGTCTTTTTGAATAATCTTCAGTAGAATCTTGCTGGCATGTGGGATCAGAGCGATTGTGCGATAATTTCCACACAGTTGGATCACCTTTTTTTATATTGGTATAAACATAGATCTTTTCCAGTCAGTTGGCCATGATGTTGTCTTCCATATTTCTTGGCAGAGCCTTGTAAGTACAGTAACAGCTGCATCAGATTGCTGTAATACTTCTATGGGAATGCTATCAATACCTGGTGCTTTGTTCTTTGATAAGGCTTTCAATGTTGCTTCAACTTCTTCTTTCATCACCAATGGTTCCCGATCATAAGGTACAGGTTGAAACAGCTGTTGGTCCACTTGATCTTTATCTTATAAAAACTCTGTATATTCCTTCCATCTTTTCTTGATCTTCTCAGCATCATTCAATATAGAACCTTGAGCATATTGTAACATTCCAATTTGAGGCTGGAACTTTTTCTTTAACTCTCATAGCTTTAGGAAAGCCGATCTTGTTCTTCCTCTAATAGTTTCTGCTTCTTTTCCCCTCCTAGCCAAAATAATTGAAAAGACCATGCAACTCCAGCTCCAGGACTTTATAGACACAATAGCCCCACTCAACTCCCAGCAGCCTGTGTTTAGACCCAATTATGGTGTTGAAACATGGCTCATCTCACTCTTAAACACCCTCATCAAGGGAATCAAACACATCAGACAAGGGTTTCTGCTGATATTCCTTGACTCAGTAAACCACAAGAAACTCCTGGAATGCCTAATAGACCTTGGGAAAGCAGCACCCCCTTGTCCTGGTTTTGCTCACATCTTACTGACTCTACACAAGTGCTGCAACATCAAAACCCTTCAAACTCCAGCAGGGAGTACCCCAAGGGTCATCCCTATCCTTACTTTTCAACCTGTTCATCCAACCAGTATGTAAAATCTTCAAAGAACATAAAATCATGTACCACATCTATGCTGATGACCTGATGTTCTACACCTCCATCTCTAAAGCAACCCAGACTACACCCCTATAAAATCCTGTTTCAACACTGTGGCAGAATGGCTCAAAAAACCAACCTCCTAATAAACTATGCAAAGTCTGAAGTCATGTTCATCTCAAGAGATCTCTCTTTCACCCCTCCAAAAACAATCACACTCAACAAGATAACCTTCATAATCAAAAAGAAAGTAGAATACCTCAGAGTCATCCTGGATCAGCAATTGAACATGCAGGCTCACATAAAGAATATCACATCTACTGCCTATTATAAGATGAAGACCCTACACAACCTTCACTTACTCCTGGACCCCAGCCACTTCCAGATAGTAGGCAAAGTTATAATCACCCCACAACTGGACTACTGCAATTCCATTCTTCAAGGCCTCCCAAAACATGCCCCCCATCCTCTCCAGCTGTCTCAGACACCACAGCAAGACTTATAACAGGGACACCAAGACGCAAACACATCACCCCAGTGCTCAAAACTCTTTGCTGGCTCAGAACACCACAGCAAGACTTATAACAGGGACACCAAGACACAAACACATCACCCCAGTGCTCAAAACTCTTTGCTGGCTCTCTATACAGCTACGAATCAAAATCAAAGCCATCATACTCATCTACAAATCCACCCATGACCAAGCTCCAGGCTGCCTTTGTGACCTCATTAAAAAACAACTAGTATAAGATGAAGAAGACAGAACAACCAGAACCTGTTCAGCATTCCAACACTCAAGACAACTAGCACCCAAGCAACCTGCCTGAGATCCTTCTCTATATACAGTCCCACTCTGGAACTCCCTCCCAACCACACTAAAACGCCAATAACTGCACCCATTTTCATAAAAAACGAAAGACCTTCCTATTCCAAGAATATTTCTTTCCCATCACTTAACATAAACTTCTCTCCCCCTCCTGCTACCAATATGCTTTCAGGTCTCTGGATAACCCTTGTATTTAGCCCTATGTAAATATCATCCCCCGGTACATAGTTCTACCATACCACCCTCCTAATATGTTCACCCCATCCCCTACTCCCCTAGTTCTTGTACTATGTTCTATACTCACTGTTCCATGTATAACAAGTTTACTGTTCTATGTAAAACGCCTTGATAATCTGAAAGGCGATATAAAAGAAATGTTAAATAAATATGGCCCTAGTATTGAATATATGGGTTTAAAGTAAAGCTCCAGTGGCTAGTCATGGTAGGAGCACTAGCTGCCAGCTCTGAATATTGGGCCCTACGTTTGTAAAGCACATTTACACCAGTTCTCAAGCAGGCACAATGTCCGCCATTTGGATGTAGTTGCTTTTGCTGCTGGATTCGCGCTAGTCTCTTATAAAGTCACCTTGGTTTCTTTATGAAATAGTTCCAAAGTAGATATAGTGCATGATTTTATAACAAATTGCCCCCATACTATGCCCAAACAGGAACATAAACGGACTCTATACAGAAGGCAGCACCTCACTGTGAATGATAAAGTGAAGGGTTATGGATGATCACGCACATTCTGACATCTCCTAGAGTTCACGGAGACTGGAGATGCACCCACAGAGACTGAAAGACAGATTTATGCAGGTGTATGAAATAGAATACTAATATACCAATATACAAATCTAGCAAACAGGGTCCCGTATTTTCATAGGTTGAAAGGTAAATTCAGTACATTTAGTTTTCATTTCTCTAATGGAGCAAAGCAAGACAATAGCTGGCAGTGTTTTTCTTTATAAAATATTTTTATGTTAATACCAATGCCAGTTTACAGATAACAAACAAGTTTGAAAGCTTTCCCCAATGCAAATATAGCTACATTTTAAATGATAAATCTAGAGCGAAACTCATCTTGAGTACCTTCTATGGTGTGCTCAGCTACAATTGGAGGCGGTGTTATGTTTACAAAGTCAACATTATGATGGTAGGAATGTCCTATAAAACTCCGTGGGTGTGATGTGAGCTTGTCCTGTGTGAAACTTCCTGTAGGTCAACCTGGCTGTAACTTTACTGTGTCCTGTCTGTATCTTCATCCCTGAGTGCTGCTAGCAGGAAAGGGAAGAGTCTGTCCGGTAGGAAAAAAGATTTCCTGTCTTTTAAAGCACCCACCCAGAAGGCACACTCCTCCTGCCTTCTTTGACTGAATTAAACGTGCAAAGTGGAGAATGAACTCTGCATCAGTGTGGAAGCTGAAATATGGTCCTCGCTTCACTGTAACAAGCGACGCAGCACACAAAGATTGACTTGTTGCTTGTGTTATTTGTATACATAGGAAGAGTAACTTTTCAAAACCACTTGTGTGGGGAACACAGCAGCGTCTTGCCCAGATAAAATCACCCTCCCTCAATATGGTTAAAAGTCTGCATGATTTTACACTCCCCCCCCCTCAGAGGAAGCATTCCCAGCATGTGTTTTGATTGAACATGGAAGATAAGGCACGTAGCTTGAGTTTTCAAATCTATGCTCTGTTCACGTTGATGAAAATAATACTCACAGGAAACGTGTCAGAGCAAAGCGCTCACATACTTTCAATCTGGAAAATTGGGTAAAGTCTATGGGTAAAACGAACACATGGAATGTGGCCCCAACATACTTATTATGAAACTTGCCCCCATGAGCAGTAAAGGTTTGCATGGTTTAGCTCAGCTGTTTATATGTTTATGATACGTGGACTGGTTTATTCACAGCCTGCAAGGATTGTCATTCTGGTTGGATGTACACAAGATAGATGCTCTCTTTAAAAGAGAAGAAAGCTGTCCATGCATGTGTAAAGACACCTTTGCCTGCGCAGCAACCTCAGCAGAGATAGGGTGCAGGCAGTGGACGGGGGGAGGGAGAAACAGGTTGGAAAGAGGAAAGGAAGAAAGAAGATGCTGGACACAGCTGTGGGCAGGAGAGGGGGCAGAGCTGGCCACAGAGTTGGTTCGAAATGTTGGCTTCCCGATGGCTATCAAAATCTATTGTTTTGCTTTGAATACCCTGCTCTTTGTCACCATCAGACATTGCTGCCCTTGGCAATATCCTATTTTGCCTAATGGTTGAGCTGGCCTTTGGAAGGGGTAAGGAATTTTAAAGGAAGGGGGGATGCTGGACATCTTGCAAGAGAAAGGGAAGGGGGATGGTGGATAGTTGGAGGAAGAAGGGAAGGGGAGAAGGGAAGGGGAGATGCCGGACGATGAGAGAGGGGTAGAGGTAGGATTATAGAAGGGTAGAAAAGGGAAATCCTGGGCATGGAGCAGAGGAATGGGAAGAGAAGGAGGAAGATGCTAGACACCGGGAGTAAGGACAGGAAGGGGAGATCCTGGACTGGAGGGTGAGATGGAAAAAATAAGCGTAAATTCTAGACACTGCAGGGGGACACAGGAAAGTGTGAAATATTGGACATAGGCGGGGGAGGGGGGAACAGAGAGAGAGGCTGGGGATGGAGAGAAAGAGAGAGAGATGGCAAAGGAGATTGGAAAGTTGTAGTTGGATGCAGTAAAATAAAAGGGAGATTGACATACGAATAGTGAGGTGGGGGGATCTGAGTGGATAGAGAAGCAGAAAAATAAATGGCAGAAAGTTCAAAATGAAATATTACTGTCAGAGACAGCAGAATTGCCATGTTACCCAGTTCCAGGAGTGAGATTTTTTTGCCATTTTAGATTTGCATCACATTGCAGAATGGTATTTGTAGTTCCTGATTTTACCCATTGAAATCAGTTGCTGCAGGTCCCTTAATGCATCAGAATGAGATCATCGGAAATCCAGGACTGGCTTAAAATCTCACTCCTGGAAATTGGTAAGGGCAACTCTGGAGACAGATATAGGGGAGGAAGTGAAGACAGGAAGAGTGAAAAGAAATGGCAAATGAGCAGGAGACCAAAGGAACAGTGTTAGGAGAAGACATACAAGCAGAAACCAGAGATTGGGAATGAGGTGATTAGAAAAATAAAGTGGCCATCAAGTCAGTGCTGACTCCTGGCGACCCAGCAGCCCCTGGGTTTTCTTGGTAAGGTATGACCGGAAGTAGATTGCCAGACCTGTTCTTCTGAGGCAATGGAGGGTAAAGTGACTTTCCCAAGGTCACAAGGAATGCCAGTGGGAATTGAACCCTGATCTCTTAGGTATTAGGCTGTTGTTCTAAACACTAGGCTACTCCTCCATATTTTCAATTTAGTTATATCAATATGTCAGTTGTTAGAATTTACATCGATTATCTTTGTATTTAGCACAGTACGGGGAAATGCATCACTCTTTCTAGTTCTCTGTTGATTTGTTTGCATGGAAGTGATATTGTTGCTGTCATGGGAGGGATTGGGAGGGGAGAGGGCAGGATAATGACTCCCCTTCTCCACACCTTGGTGTTCAAACCGGGAACTAAGATGCATCTTGTGTTCTTTTATAATTACTAATATTCACAACAGAAATAAATTGGCCTATTGCCTTTAGTTGGGTTAGCAAGCCATGGCTGCCTTCATTTTGTGTCAGGATGACGAGCCGTTTCAGAGCTAAGCTCTGTAGATCTGATGCGCAAATAAGACCAGGCAGATGGTGGGGAAAGGAAGAAGGTGGGTATTGTGTGCGCACAGACGAGTTACATCCAGCTCAAATGGTACTTTCAACACCTACAGACTCTGTGCTTTAGAAATAGATTGTATCAGTGGTTTAGACACAAATCACAAGGCGAAATGTCATAAATCAGGACACAAGATGTGTCTGTGTCTAACCATATACATATGTACACAACTGAGGTTTTGTTAACTGTTAGAAATAATGCTGTACTTCAGAAAATAGGTGTTCAAAAAGACCATTAAATGGGAGGTAGATGGTTAAGGACTTAACTAGAGTATAGTGTAGAATGAATGCTAAGCAGGCTAAATCGCAACTCTGAATGGAGGTCCTGAGCCCCTAAGGCAGGGAGTGTCGAGTCCCCATGCTCACTTTTAATTCGTAGACAGATACGGTATGGGGACCACACTCATTTAGGACCTTCAGTGGACCAGCACAGTGTCTCTCCTAAGGGAAACTTCTATGAAACCTAAAGAAGGTCTGTGAGGGTGAAATGTCCAGAAGCAATGGTAAGAACAGATTAATTCACAGTTTCACATTCCTTTCTTTATTTCCAGATTCTTGATAGATATCCAAGTGGTTTACAAATATGAGTATGATAAAGGGGAGGGAACAGGATAGAGCAAGAGGGGGATTACTTAAGGGAATCAGACTAGTTAACAGAATCTGTTTTAGCTGTACAGGGGGAGGGTAAGAGTCTCTCTCTGGAAAGGTGACAAGATTCTTGCACTTTCTCTCACAAATCTGCCTGACTCTGTCCTGGGAAGTAGGCCTTGAGAAAAAAATCTTATTGGACCCTGTGCCTCCAGCTGGACTAAGGAGTGCGGGAGCCACACTAGTCCCTTTAATGACTGATAGCTAAAAAACATAATAATACAAGGAAAAAGGAAAATAAGATGATACCTTTTTATTGGAATAACTTAAAAATGCATTTTGACCCAATAAAAGGGTATCACTTATTTTCTATCTGTCATCCAGTTGCCCTGTAACCATAATAGTTAATCTAATATTATAAAGTGGTGCAGAGGTTTTATTTATTATTATTTTTTCCAACAAATGGAATTTCAGAATTAATTAATATGAAGGAGATCAATAGCTATTCACCTCTCCCAGGCACATTAACTCTCCAAAAGAGCGGTGGGAATTTATCAGATGTGGTACATAACGTAGGAAGAAAACATGAAAATCTATCTAGGATAAATTTTACAACTAGAAACATTGGATCAGTATATTCAGAGAAGCCAGCCTCTTAAAAAATCCCCATCGCTTTTTCTAGGAAACAAATACAGACTACAGAATGTAGATCAGCACTCCATTTCAAAAGCCACCCCCCACCCCATCTTCTAAACATTTAGCCCATAGCATCATAAGCAGAAACAGGAAAAAATAACTGAAGCAGTTGTCTGTCTTGTTGAAGGATGGAACCAAAAGGTTCCTTCAAAGCCACTTTCCCACATGCTTCCAAAGTCTCCCCTGCAGGGCTGGCTTGTCCACTAGGTGTCCACCTAGAGCACCAAACCCTAGTGGGAGGCAGACCATAATTTTTCTAAAGCAGCGGCCTTGTGCCACCATGTTGGTGCCCGTGGCAGGCCATGCTCTCCTGTCCCCCTCCGATGCAACTTCCTGTTTGAGAGGGGCAGGAGCGGCAGGCCACGTTGGTGCCAAAGCACATGACCTGCCTCAGGCACCAAAGAGGTGGCACAAAGTCGCTGCTTTCAAAACCGAGTCATGCCACTTCCGCCACCTCCCATTCATAAGATGAGGTGATGGATTCGGGGCAGTGGTAGGGAGGGGGGCAGTGTGGTGCAGCGTGGTGTGGTGCGGCAGGGGCATCTGCCTGGGGTGCCAGAAACCCTTGGGCAGGCCCTGCTCTCATGTACAACCCTTATACCCTTTCAACAAATCCATGCCTACAATCCTCTGCTCCCCATGCACACACACATAGACAAGGAAGATAAATGATGCTGGCGAAGGATGGTGGCCATGGGAACCTTCGAAGCCTCCTTATACCTCATGTCTCAATTTACCCCCTCCCTAGCTGCACCCCAGATCCACACCATCCAGGACTGGCCCAAGGGTTCCTGCCGCCCCAGGCAGAAGCCCCCCTGTGCTGGCCTGCTTCCCCCACTGCTGCCGATTCCATCAGCGTAGTCAGGAGGGGCAGCTCAGCATGGTGGCAGTGGCCTGCTGCTTCTGACTCCCCTCCCACACAACTTCCTGTTGGAGGAGGGTCAGGAGCAGCAGGTCATGCTTCCATGCTTCTCTCTGTTGTTTTGACTGCTGTTATACCTGCGTTATTGCAAGTTGTCTGTTTCTCTCCCCTCAGATCGCTCCTGTGCCCATTATTGGTGGCTCTGCCCCCCACCCCGGAAGTGATGCGGCCATGCTCACGTGGCCATGTTCCCTCAGGTAACCTGCTCCTCCAGTCATATATAACCACAGCACCAGCAGCGGTTGTCACTGCGGTGGCGCATGACAGGGGCGTGCTCCTTAGGTGCGCTCCTTGGGGCTGCTCCGGCGGCACAGGCACTGGCCCTGGGCAAAGACTTTCCATTTGGACACCCATTGCTCTCTTCTGCTCCATTGCCCTTTTCTCCACCTGCCATCTGCTCCCCTCCTTCAGGCAGGTGTTGATCTTCTCTCCAGCCCTACTACTATTTCCACTGCAACGGCATTTATGGGCCCCTCTATGGTCCCCATTCCAGTATTCTGGGGAAATCGTCCCTTCCATCCTCCTCACTCTTTCAGGTATGATGGATCTCTGTCTCGATGTCCTGACAATCTGCTCCCCTGTCTTCCTTCCGTTTATTGCTCTGCCTCCCTGTCTACCCTGTGGCCTCCTCCTATTAAGTTGGGTCTTCTTAATTGCCGCTCCTTAAGGGCTAAAACTCTATTGGTGCAGGACCTTGTAATACGAGAATCTCTAGATCTCTTACTGCTCACAGAGACATGGCTCAAAGAGGGAGGAGATGCCCTTCTTGCTTGCTGTCTCCCTTCTGGCTTTGTTGCTGCCTCTGTCCCCGATACAGGCCATACTGGCGGTGGCCTTGTAGCGCTCATCCGCTCCCCCCTTTCTTTCACACAAGTCTCCTCCCCGCTGCTACACTACCCAGAAGTCCTTCGACTCTGTCTCCAGACCTCACCAGCACTACACATTCTGGTCCTCTACTCTCCTCTGGCTCTCTGCTGTCACTTCTCTGATTCACTTCTCCTAACTATCTCTGACTTATCATTATACTATCCTCACTTAATAATCACATGGGATTTTAACCTGCACCTTGACTCTCCTTCCTCCTCTAGAGATCACTCTTTCATCTCTCTCCTTCAGGATCTGCCTCTTACTCAACATGTCACCTTACCAAACCTCTCTGCTGGTCATACCCTTGATCTAATTATTTCTACTAGACCTTGACCTAATTACTTCCTACTAGACCTTGGACGGATCACTACTGTTTAACCTTCCACTGTCTCTCCCAGTCTTCCATCTTTACTTCCTCCTCGCATCCATCTAACTCTCCGCCATCAACCCCTGTGCGCTATGGATGCCGGATTACTCCTTTCACCCTTCAGTGCTTTCCAGCAGCTAATGATCTTCTTTCTGCAGAGTTCCCCTCCTTCTCTCCTGACTCACAGGTCTATCATTGGACCTCCAGTCTTTCTACAGCCCTAGAGCAAGTGGTGCCACAAGAACTGTGTCTTCCCCGTCACCGCCCCTCACAGCCCTGGTTTCATTCGGGTCTTCTCCTCCTCCATTCCCAGCTTCGCCGTGCAGAGCAGCTGTGGAGGAAATCACGTTCCCCATCTCTGTTGAAATCTTTCAAAGAACATTACTCCCACTACCGTACTCGGGTACATCACGCAAACCTACTTTTCTGCTGCAATTTCCGCTTCCCCAAATCATACTCGTCATCTTTCCACGGTTTTTGTCTCTCACAATGCTCCAGTCTACCTCTCACCGTCTGCCCCTCCCCCCGGCAACCCCTTGCCCTCACAGCTGACCTCCTTCTTTAACTCAAAAATCCTGGATCTTCGGGCATCGTTACTGCATTGCTCCCCCCCATATCCTCCCCTCTTCCCCCCCCCATTCCTTCACGCTCTCATATCTGGGTTTCGTTTCACCTGCTCACCATCTCTGACCTTGTTAAATCTAACAAGACTACCTACTCCCTTGATCCTATTCCCTCGTCATGGTTCCTCACACCCTCTCTTGCTCTCTCTCCCTCTATCCTCACCATGATTAATGCTAGCCTCTCCACTGGTACTTTCACTATAGGAAACAGCTGATGCTCACATCACTGGTCAAAAAAGCCTTTTGACCAGTGATGTGAGCGTCAGCTGTTCCCTATAGTGAATATTTCACTAACTGTAGGGTATAAGCTATCCTGAGGTCATTTTTGCCTGAGTTAAGTATGAGTATAGTAGTTTTGAAGATTATTTTTGCGTTAAATTATAATTTGGCTGAAGAGCTTTTATTGTTGTGGTTGAGTTTTGCTTATACCATGACAGTCATGAACCTCACTTCTAAGTCAGGGTATGTGGAGAATGAGCTCAGTCTCCCAAATTTACTGCTAATGCTCGGCTTAGTACTTGAATCATGCAAACACAGCCTGCTTCTGGAGTTCGTAAGATGTAACAGATGTGGTAATCTATCAAAGTGTCCTTATAAATCCTTCTTAATCAAGCCTGTGATAAGCAACATGATGGGAAATAATTCGGTATCTTTCTGCCACATTTTCTTGGTCTCCGACTGCATTTTTTTGTACTTGAAGATCTTCTACCTCTCAATGCAATTCACAGAATAATCACTTGGAACTGACACCTCTATAATCAATGCCATTCTTGTGGTGTTCTCCTTTACTACTATATTCAGCTTCCTTGAATCCAGCTTTTTATCGGTCGGATTGGGAGCATCCCAGGTGATCATAATCTCTTCATTCTCCGTAATTCTCTTAGGGTCATGATCCCAGTGCTTTGTTGGAACAGTGATGTTGTAGTGTTTACAGAATTTCCAGTGGATGAGATGGTCTACTTTATTGTGCTTTTCTGTATAGAAATTTTCTGCCATCAGAAGTTCACAGCCAGCTATGAATTGAGTCACATTTTTCCAGCTCTTTCATACAGAATTGACATATGTTTGTTTTTTCAGTGCTCGCTGTAAACCACCATCTCATCTATTATCCACTGTCCTGGGCTGCAACTGTCAATCTGTCATCCTTCAGTTTCAGTTCACCTCTCCTTAATCATTCATGTGTCTGTTCGTGATTGACAAAGGGTTCCCGGAGTACCACTTTGTATTTTCCACTGTATTTGTGCATTTGCCACTTGTTTTTCCTCATTTTCTGAGTTAATTCTTTGAAGAGTTTTTTTTTCTCTTGTTTTTCAAATTCTGTTGCTTCCTTTCCTGTGTGTGCTTGTGGATTCTCACTCATTCCTTCTAGTCATCGGAACGCTTGTCCAAGTTTGACGATGGAGGCAGATTCTGGACATTTACTTTCATATTTCAGCACTTTTTGGGCATTTGGATCCAATGGTGCTATTTGATAGCCTACGATAGTAGCTCTGTATGTGCAATCAATCTCTGAGACCTAGCCCATCTTCAGTTCTAGGTATGCACAGTCTTGCATATACTGATTCTTGTAAATTACCTCATGGGCATGAAGGAGTTTTCTCATTCATGCATCCAGTTTTTTAAGATCTTTAAGAGGCCAGTCTACAATCCCAAAGATCAATGGGAACTGCAATTGAATTACTAAGGTGCCCTATCACTAAAGACATTTATGTCCTCTTTCACATTGTATTATTCAAATTTAGCTTTTTGTCAAATAGGAAGAAAAATGGATTGTGTTTGTGTTAATGTTGTGCTGGCCCTGGCGGCTGTGGGTGTCCTCTGAGAGATTCCTCCCTCCTTGCAAGATTTCAGAAAGGTTTCTGTAATTTTGATGGGGATTAATTAGTGCATTATAATTGGTAAACTGTGCATTACATTTTGCAAGAGATTTGAATATTCAACCAGTTGCATGTTAAGAAGCAGCTCAGATTGCAGCAAGTTTTTGCATTCGACATTTTGTTATATCCTCTGGGAGATTGCCTCTGGACTGACTGCGACAGTGCATATGAAAAGCTGTTCAGGAATGTGCCAGTCAGTTGTGGTGTCTTTGTGTCTGTCCACTGCCACTTGTTTTCTTTGGTTACAAGAAGCTCTGAGGTCGCAGAATTCTAATTGGATGCTACACATCCCCCAGGCAGCCTCTTATCGCTCCTTCTCCTCAGTCACCGTGGCTCTTCCCCATGGTCTACATCTTCACCTCTGCTTTTGTTTGGCTTGGTTTTTCTCTGCTTTGTTTTAATTATTTTATTGTTTTGATTTCTTGTGCATTGTGTATTATTTGTATGTACGCAGTCTTTGGTCTGTTAGTAAATGGTGGATAAGCTGATTGGAGTAAACAGATTAAATAAACCTTCACCCTCCCTTCTCTTGTGCTGTTTCTTCACCAACTTCCAGCTTTTCTGCAGCACTCTGCTCCTTTCTTACTCATTCTTTCACTCTCCTTACTCTACTTCCCTCACTCTCGATCTCCATTCTTAGTCTTTTCCTACCACCTCATATCTTCTGTTCCTTCACTTCCTCTCCTGCCTTCTGCTTCTTCTCCGTCTCTCAGTCCACAAGAATGCTCTGGTACATGCAGGCCTGTCACAAGGCCTTCCGTCTCCACAGTTAGTACAGGCTGTGGGTCTGTCTCAGATGACGTCACTGACCAATTGGGATCCCTCTTCGGTGATACAACTGCAAGCCGATAGCTTCAGAAGAGCCCAAAAGACAACAGTGGCATTGAGCATTGGCATCCTGCTTTCTGACAAGATCCATTGCTGCCTCCTAGGGCTGGCATTTAGGCATTTGGCTGTCTTGCCCACCCATTCCAACAACCCTGGGTGCTTGGGGAGCACTACAACCAGTCAAAAAAGCAAGGTCAGAATTCCTCTAAACAAGCCATTCATGAGACCTCATCTAGAGTAATGTCTAATTCTGGAGCTAATGCCCGGTCTATATTGTATGCTTTATGGTTTTATTACATTTACTATACCATCTTTAGGAAGCAACAAAGCTATTTACCATAAAAATCAAATCATTAGAAAAGTGAAAAGGAACTCCATTAAAACGTATTAAAAGACTAGAAAACAATGATAGGGAATGATCAAGTAGAGGAAGTAAGCAGCACTGACTGTAGGGAAGAGCAGACTAGAGAAGGCTTACCACAATGATGCAGAATCTGCACCAAGCAGTGGTGTTCCCAGCCCCTTTGGCATCCGGACCAGCACCCCTCTACACTACTGACATGATGTACTCACCCCCGGCTGGGCCCACGGAGGCATCATGGCAAACTTACCAAAACGTTGACTTACCATGGTTCCTCATGCTCCTTGGCCTGCCGCTCTTCTCTCCCAGCCAAAGTCTCATGATTCACGAGACTTCAACTGGGAAAGAAGAGCAGCAGGCCCATGGAGCACAAGGCACCATGGCAAGCCAGCTTTATGGTAAATTTGGTGCACTGTCTCCATGAGCCTAGTGGAGTGCACCCCCCTCCCAGCTGGCACTGGAGCAGGCCGTGCCAACCACCCCACCCTTGGTACTCCACTACACCAAGCAAATGTGTTTCAGTGAAAAGTAAGTTCTAGTACTAGAGGTCATGATATGAGACTCAAAGGGATAGTCTCAGCACTAACACTGGAAAATAATTCTTCACAGAAAAGGTGATATGCATAGAATGACGTAGGAGTTATGCTTCAGGCAGCAACAGAATTCAAGAAAGCCCGGGGCTGGCTCAACCACCATGCAAATTAGGCATTTACCTAGGGCAGCAGATACTGGGGTGGCAGCAAAGAACAGCTACAGTCAAAGCAAAACAATGTGTCCCAACAGTCACAAAAACTCACAGACTCCTCGGTGCGTACTTTACTGTAGGAAGAATGGGAAACTTGCAAATAGTCCATTTATCTGTGTAAGTGACTTTTGGAAATTTTCCCTCATGTATATATTTATAAAACAAAGTTTAATGTTTAAAAGCATGATGTCTCAATATGTGGTTCTGTAGAATTTTCTGGAAGGGATGGTGTTGAGATGATTATGATTGAGTTTAATTATCAGTATTCGGGGAGGTAGGTGCTAGGGGTCTAAAAGCTAATTGTGAGGAGATGCAAGGTTGAAGGCTTACCTAGGTGGTCTAATAACCTTGCACCAGCCCTGATAAAGAACAAGCACAATTGCAAATAAGGGAAGTGGGAAGTCAGAGGTCAGCTGGCTCTATGGCATTGCACCAGGAAGTAAACTGGACAGATTAGATGAGTCTTACCATCCTTATGTTCTCTGTTCTTATGGTCCTTCTCTCCCCACCCCTCTGCTGTGCTCTTTTATCCTAGGGAAAGGTGATAGCCAACTGTTCTCATATGGCCTTATAGAAATTGAATGCTTTCACTGGATCATTTTTTCCTGAGCTCCTTGAAGGCTGCTGGTACCAGCATAGTTCCTTTTCTACTTTACGGTGCCAGCATGTGTACTGTTCTCTTTGGCTTAGAAAAAGCTTCCACTGTAGACCCCCTCTTCCCCCCAAGAGTTGCATGTTAAAATCATAAGAACATCTGCAGTCCCATGGCTAGGCAAAGAAAGTGAGTACTGGTTAGCACATCTAGAAAAACAAACAAACCGGGGGGGAGGAGGGGGCAAGGGGAGAAGAGAGGGGAGAGCATTGAAGATGAAATCGAAGTCTGTAAGTATGCGTATATTGTCTTCTTTCTTCTTCTTTAATCCTTAGCTGGTGTTTGGGGAGCGGGTTGTCCTCTCAATCAATATGCTGCTGTAGGTGCCGCTGGATTCCACATGTTCACAATGCGCTTCCAACCTTGACGATCGGTGACAATATTTCTGGCCTCGTCGATGGTCATTCGCTGGTTCCTTAGGTCTTCCTTGATGTGTTTGAAACACATTTTCTTCGGTGCTGCTTGTTGAACCCTCCAGTGGACATGTCGCTCTCACCAGAGGAGTTTGTATGGCAGCTGATTGGTGTTTAGTCTGCGTTTTTTTGTATTTGTTCTTTGACTGAAGGCTAATTGATCACCGAATTGTCTGAATTCTCTCATTTTGATGGCAATCACGAAAAGAGACACCCAAAATCTGTCTTAGGCATCGCATTTGGAAGACCTCAAGCTTGTTCATGTCCGGTTTGAGCAGAGTCCATGTTTCTGATCCATACAGGAGAATTGGCAGGATCAGTGTTCGGAAGAGGTTAATTTTGGTCTTGGTGGAGATATTGGCCTTCTTCTAGAGGCACCATTTGAATGAGGCGAATGCTACTTTTGCCTGGGCAATCCTGCTGTGGATATCCGTGGTGGATGCCATCATCTTCTCCTGCACCAGTGATGCCAGGTATTTGAATTCTGGGATCTGCTCGATTTGGATTCCATTGAGGTGAACATTTATTTATTTATTTAGTAAACATTTGTATACCGCTGCTTCCTATGATCAACAGCGGTTTACTTTACAGAATCATAATGTATCGTACAATACAGCGAGATCTTTCAGATTTACATTTTTGATTAGTCAATGATTTATATAACACGGAGAATCAGTTGGATACAATATACATTTGATTAGGGCACGCAGATCTGGGTATACATTTGATTGCGATAGCGTGGGAGGGGCCCAATATATACAATTTATACATGATTACATGCCAAAAAGTACAATCCATACATGATTACATGCCAGTATTCCTAAAGCCGCCGTGGCAGGCAAAGGTCATCTGGTTGAGGTAGAGTATCGCAGTTAGGTCAGGTTGTAGTGGGTCTGAAACAAATGGGTCTGTGATCCAAAATAGGGAGGTAATTGCTATGTAAATTGTTCATATCCAACGGAAGCACTGGTTTTGAAGTAAGTGTAGGGCCCTTTTTTAGACTCATTTGGTTGCATTGTTGAATTCAGGCTCATTACAGTGGTATTACAAGAAATCATTTATTGGTGAATAGAAATGAAATTTCGTATCTATTCTGTCTTGGAATTCACAGAATCCCCACATGGTTCCTCTCAGTTGGCATTAGAATTCCTCTTATGTGGGAACAATAGGGAATGTTCTAGTTCAACCACGAGGTGCATTGTTAAGTATCTTCTAGTACTTTGGTACTGTGATTGTGAGCCCAGTAGAGAGGGAACCTCTTGAGAGCCAAGACTGCTTTCTAGTGTAGGGAACTATGGCGACTTTCACTCCTTAAGCAGAGATTCAAACAACCCTTGACCCCCTTCACATACATATGTCACCATGTCTACTAAGATCAGAGCTCAAGCTGTGTGCTTTCAGTGAATGGTCAGTGATTGGTAGTAAAATCAAAACCATTTGCGTGAACATGATGACCTCGGTGGCCTTCCCCCTTCTCTACTATCTTTGATTTTGGGGCTGTGCCTTCCATTGACTTATTCTTTTTTTTTTTTTTTGCAATTTAAATTTTTTTATTAGCACACATCATACAACACTACAAATAACAGAGAACCATCACCCCATCTGGTATAAACCATGGTACCTTCCATACTCCTGCGACAAATGTGAGAAATTCCCTCCCCCGATGTGTACCTGATTAACAACCATGCTGGTTTGTATGTTATACAATTTCTAACACCCAATGTTCCCTCTAATTTTCTGTAGGCTGTGTGCGCATAAAATATCAGCTGTGTGCAGCTTTTGAAGGTAGGTTAAATTTTTGTGCGCCACATAACGACACTCGGAGTTATATACTTTTTTTTTTCAAAGTTTTATTTAGAACCATCAACAATAAACAACAGGTACAAGACACACAGAAAATCACCACTCTCTGGGGTTAGCTCTTATCCCCAGGAGCAATACCCATTGACGGTTACATGGATTTTTCAAAGAGTAATAACCCTCGCCCCCTTCCCCTGCCCCCTCCCCTTCCCCCCACCCCCACCCCTCCCCCCACATATGTCAGAGCCACGCAGGACCATCTGAAGGTTCCACATTTCCCCCAATTAACAAAACAGTAGATAAGGGTATTAACAACCCAACTGCAAGACCGTGTTACGGGTCCGGGCACTCAGATTTTGAATGTATGGAACCCAAATTAGCAAGAAGGCGGACCATCGCTGGACATGGCCCCGGGCAGCCCTACACTCCAGGAGCATAAGCTGATGGAAAGAGTTCCGCCACTCCCAAAAAGAGGGCGGGCGGGTCTCCCTCCATCGCCTCAACAGAGGTCCCTTACCCACCAGACAGGCCTTACGCACCAGCCAGTGACCCCACTTCCCCCCTCGGAGAGGCAAGGGCCAAAACATCCAAGACCACCAAGGCTGCATCCCACTGAATAGGTTGTCCCAGCAGATTGGCCATGTATAGGGCAATCCTCCGCCAATAAGGGCGAAGCCGGCGGCATCCCCACCACATATGTAACAAGGTCGCCATGGGCGCCGCACACCGCGGACAACTGCCATCCGCAGTCAGGTGGCAACGAAGGGCTCTCCGTGGCGAGAAGTGAATCCTGGTGAGACATTTAAATTGTATTTCCCGCCAACGAGCCCCCTCCACCAGGCTCACCACGCGCCGTAGGGCCGCCAAAATAGTGCCCCGGGGGATTTCCCGCCCCATTTCGGCCCCCCAAGCCTGTTCTACTCTGCAATAGTCTGGGCGCTGGCGAAGCTGCTCCAACCAGAGGTGAAAACCCCGGATCGACGGTCGTGTTGTATCGTCCAGGCCAAAAAACCCCATAATCTGGACCGAGCGGTCGCCATGTAACTCCTCTCCTGGGAGGGAGGCCACATAGTGGGCCACCTGCATATATGCAAAGAAATGATGGGGCCGCAAGTCAAACTCGGCGGGAAAGCACAGGAAAGGGTTTGGTCCTCCCCGTCAAGTCCACCACGTTCCCCACACTATGGACCCCTTTCTCCCCCCAAAAACGAAAGGCCACGGTCTCCGTCCCCGGGGTAAAGTTGGCATTTCCCCGAAGGGGTAGCCAACTTGACGCCTTCCAATTACGGCCCCAATAGGTGTTCAACTGCCGCCAGGTCTTACAGACCGGGAGCAGCAACATACTCTCAGCTAAGTGGGTGGCCCACTGGCTAACCTCCAGGTGCAAGAGGGCCCGCAAAGAGTGGGACACCACATATTCCTCCTCCAAGGCTGTGGGTGTATAAAGGTCAGTGTCACCTAGCCAGTCCCCCAAATGGCGCGCTTGGCAGGCCAAAGCATAAGCACCGAGATCCGGGAGCCCCCACCCCCCATTGCGCATCCTCCCCACCAGCCAACTGTAGGGGACACGAGCTCTCGCCCCCCCCCCAGAGGAGGCCCCGAAATTCCACCTCAAAAAGCCGGGCATCCCTCCGGAGGAGCCAAACAGGGAGGGTCTGCAACCAGTACAAGATCCGAGGCAAGAGCACCAGTTTAATCGCCGCAATCCTACCCAATAGGGACAAGGGGAGAGGCTGCCAGGCCTGCACCTGGGTTTGCACCTTGGTCAGCATTCGCTGCAGGTTGCACCTATACAATCGTCCTGGATGGCAAGGCAGTACAATCCCCAAATATACAAATTGATCCCCGGCCCATCGAAGAGGGAAGCCCCCCGGCCAACTACCCCGAAGGCTCCCCAACACGTCCATGGCCTCAGATTTGTCCCTGTTAATACGTAGCCCCGCAAATTGTCCAAAGGTTCGGAGCTCGTCTAGAAGAAGCGGCAAGGAGTCTGTTGGCGAAAGTAAATGTACCAACAGGTCATCGGCAAAGGCAGATATCTTAAATTCTTGAGCACCCATTCTCACCCCCCTTATGGAACGCATACCCGCCACTCTCCGCAGGAGAGGATCCAAAGACAAGACAAAAAGGAGAGGAGAGAGGGGACAGCCCTGACGAGTCCCCCTTTGCAATGTAAACCTCTCTGATACCACCCCATTACAAAGTATCGCCGCCGTCGGATCGGCATACAGGCTCGCAACCATGCTACTCGGAGTTATATACTTTAAAATTTGACTACACGTCAGAATACAGTATGTACACCACATTGATTTTAATCAAATTAAATGAAAATAGACGATTACTAAATGAAGTGGGAAATTTCTAGTAATTACAATCATAACTTTTAAATTTTAAGACATCTGTGTTGTTTTCTATCAGAATCAGAGCCGAAATTTTTGTGCGCTCTGTTGTAAAGTATGTGCGCTCGCTCGGCGAGGTGTGTGCGCGCGCACACGTGCACAGCTTAGAGGGAACAGTGCTAACACCAACATACGTTTGCATGGCAGAAGAACCCCCCCCACACACCTTCTAAGATCTCCCCCCCCATACACTAAAGAACTAATATCCCCCAACCGAAGTAACAGACCCCTGAATTAGACCCCAAGTTACCAGACCTAAACAATTCCCCCCTCCCCCTCCGTCCTAAAAACACACCCACACCACCCCCTCCCCGCAATAATATTTTACAACATAAAACAAAAGTCCTGAACACTATCCCGAATAGCATGTTATAACAGTCATACTTTCAATCCCCATTCAGACTCCCCCTCAATAGATGGCAATATGACTACCCTTCCCAGAACTGATACCAGTGATGAAATTAGGGATGTAAATTAAACTAAGTCTAATCCTAACCCTGCCCTCCATCCTGCCCCCTCCCCTGCCCGTACCATTGTTCTACCCCCCCCCCATTCTCCACTGTGCATACTGTCCCCACACCCTGTTATACCGTTGAATAGTATGTTTGTGATGTGCTTCAATGGCACAGAAGCTCCACAATTGCTCCATTTTCCCCACCACCTCCGTTAGCGGAGGGACATCCGTTCTCTTCCACCAATGGAGAAGGCTCATCCGGCCCGCTATTACACAGTACCCCTGTAATCTCCCTAACTCCTCCTCTCCCCCCCTCCACCCCCTCATTCAATATTACCATACTGGGAGTGACCTGCACCTTCACCCTTGTAATATCTACCGTAAGTCTTTCCACCCCTAACCAATACTCCCGTACCTTAGGGCAGCTCCAAACCATGTGCAACAAATCCCCTCGGGCCCCACACCCCTTCCAACAACAGTCCGAACTTTCTGGATATAATGCGTGGAGCCACACCGGGGTCCAGTACATTCTCAACCTTAACTTATAGCTGTTTTCCAACATTGCTGTCCCCGGAGCTAATTTATGGGTCCGAATATAAATACGCTCCCACCTCTCGGAATCCCACTGCCCTCCCAACTCCTCCTCCCACTGTAGCTGGCCCCGTATAGCCCCCTGCTTGGATTCCCCCAAGAGCTTATATAGCTTAGAGATTATCCGAGTAGGCAATCCTTTACTGCCCATCATCTCTTCAAAGGGTGTAGGTTTTGCACCCCAATCCTTGTTCACCTCCCTCCGCTGTAGCCAATACCACATTCTGACATACCCATATCTATCCCATTCCTCCAAATGATAGTGCTGTTGGAGCTCCTCAAATCTCCGAACCCTCCCCCCATCCTCCACCAATTGACCAATTTTCCACAACCCTTTCTCCCCCCACCTCCTAAAAACCCCTGCCCCTCCCCCTGCGTACCCTCCATCACCGTCTGGATGTGAGTTTCCCTAGAGTACTGCTTCCCTCCTAACAAGAACCCCCTCCATTTCACCCAGACCTGTCTCGTAAGCTCTCTATACGGATTCTCCTCCACCCATCCCCGTCTGCCCACTCCAGGGTCCCAGATCCAAGCCCCTGCACTTTCCCCCTCCTCCCCTTCCATACCCACCCCCCCAGGCACTCCATCCCCTCCTTCCACGCGAACAATGCCCGAAGTTGCGCCGCCTCATAGTATCGAAGCAACGACGGGACCCCCAGCCCCCCCTCCTCCTTTGCCTTAAACATAGTAGCTCTAGCCACTTTCGGACGTTTGCCATCCCAGATAAATTGTAAAAGCAAATTCTGCATCCTATCTATTTCCTTTCTTACCAACCTACAGGGCAAGGACATATAAACAAACAGCAACCTTGGGAGAATGTTCATTTTCACAACAGCAATACGACCCATCCAGGACAAAAACAACCCCCGCCATCGAGATAAGTCTTGCCTAATACTCTCCACCAATCCCTGATAATTCCAATGCTTGATCCGGGTTAGAGGAATCCCCAACTGGATCCCCAAATAGCGAAAGCTCCCGGTCACCCACCTAAACTTAAAATAATGTCTCAGGCTCTCCTCCACCCTAGGCACTAAGTTACAATCCAACAATTCAGTCTTACCTTGATTCATTCTGTACCCTGCCATCCGACTGTACCGTTGGATAGCTGTCATCAACACTGGTAGTGTTGTTAGCGGCTGTGTCAAGGTAAAAATAACATCATCCGCAAAGAGTCCAATTTTTTCCTCCCGCCCTCGTATCCTCACTCCCTTTATATCCCCCACCCGTCTGATATACACCGCCAACGGTTCAATAGCTAGTGCAAACAATAAAGGCGATAAGGGGCATCCCTGTCTCGTACCCCTATGAAGCTCAAAACTCTCTGAATACCCACCATTAACGCGGACTCTAGCACGGGGCCCCTGATATAAAGCCCTTATCCATCCGATATATTTCCCTCCAAACCCCATTTTCTCCAACAACTGGAACATAAAAGGCCATTCCACTCGATCAAAAGCTTTTTCCGCGTCGACAGTAATCACCACTGCCGGTTCTTTAAACCTCTGCAATTGCCACATAATGTTCAAAATCTTTCGCACATTGTCACTGCCTTGCCGCCCTTTTACAAAACCCGTTTGGTCAGGGTGGATTAACTGCGGCACTATATCCTGAATCCTATTTGCCAACACCTTTGCCCAAAATTTTTGCATCCAAGTTTATTAAGGATATGGGTCGATAGGAGCCGCATTCTCCTTTATCTTTACCCGGTTTTGGTAAAACGGTTATGCCAGCCTCCGCCATTGTCTGTGGAAGGCCCTCCCCCTGCAGGACCTTGTTCACTACCCTAGTAAAGACAGGTATGATATGTTCCGACATTACCTTATAGAACTTTGCTGTGTACCCATCCAATCCCGGCGCCTTTCCAAGTTTCAAGGTAGCTATAGCCCTCCTTACCTCTTCCTCCTGGATCTCCCGTCCTAAACCCTCCCGTTCCTCCCCTGACACCTGCGGTAGGTCACACTCCTCCAAAAACTCTGCAATCTCCTCCCCCCCTGCCCTGAGCTCACTGTTATACAAGTTCTCATAAAACTCCCGAAATACCCCCCTAATTCCCTTAGCTTGATATACCCATTCCCCTTTAGTATTGCGAATGCCCTCTACGTGCGCTGCCTGCCTCCTTCCCTTAAGCCTACGGGCCAGCAACCTCCCTGCCCGATTCCCCCCTTCAAAATGAGCCTGCTTCAGTACCGCTAACTGGTATGCTATTTCTTGGGCCCTTAATTTACTCAACTCCGCTCGTACCCTATTGAGCTCCGCAATTATATGCGGATCAGACACTCTCTGGTGAGCCCCTTCCAATCCTCTCAACAGTTCATTTTCCTCCGCCCATTTTTCTCTTTTTATTCACGCCCCCAGACTAACCAGCTGTCCCCGAATAACCGCCTTCAACCCATCCCACACCACCCCCATGGGCACTTCCCGTGTCGTTTATCCAAAGGTATTCTTTTATATGCTCCTTAAGCTTTCCCATGTGCCGCTCTTCCTCCAGCAGGGAATCATTGAGTTTCCAAAATTTGTGATAAGGAAGCTTATCATAGCTCAGGTAGGAGCTATAGAAAAGATGATGTGACTCTGAACAAGCAACCTGTCAGTTCTGGTAGAAGCAAGAAAACAGAGTTTTCACATAAAAGACTACCAGTCCCAGAATGCACCAGGTTTCCAGCAGCCATGAGAGGGGCTGAAGTGAATGTGTGTGCAATCAAGAGAGCTATGAGGTAATCCCTAAGCACTCATCTCAAAGGGCAGGGCCTGATTCAACACAGCTGCGCTGTGTTAGGGAGCAGCACACATTAGGAAAGAATAAGAATAGAGCTTATTCTTCAGATAACAGTTACTACAAGCTCCAGCCCAGCTTGAGGGAGAACTTCAAGAACAGCTTCAGCAAAAGCCACAGAAAGAGCTTCAGGGAGAGCTACAAGAAGAGCTTCAAGGAGAGTTTGAAGAACAGCTGCAGCAAAAGCCAAGCAGATAGAGAGAGAAGGAAACTCTCTGGAAGGAAGAGAAGAAAGGCCATTGGAAGGTCTGGGAGATTCCAAGGCAGTACTCATACTGGGAGGTATTCCAAAAGCCAGCAGAGTCCATTGGACTGGATTCAGCCAGAGGAATGGAGTGGCAGAGATAGGAATCACCAGTGGCTACCTGGAAGAGAGAAGACTGCATGTGGAAGGGACTTTCAGACCAAGGCCAGAAGGTATGTGAGAGAAGATCCAGTGTCCAGGGATCAAGATTGGAAGGCTGGACATCAGAATTGGGTTACATATTGGCCAGGCTATACAGAGAGGAATAATGATAGCAGGAGAGGCTCAGGTATGAACACTGATCCAGACCCTATCTATAACAGAGAATGGCAGCCAGGGAATAAGCATTCTCATGATAGTGCCTTAATGAAAGACTCGTCTGTGCCAATGTATGATAGTGACCATATGCTGATTGATGAAGAGGGAGATACAGCAAATGAAACTATTTATATGGACTGTTCTCTATCTAAATGCTATTGCTAGTTTTCTCTGAGCAAACACATCAGCCATCACAAAGAAACCTAACTTTGTTCTTTATTTCCACTGCAAACAGCTCTTAAAGCAGGATTTGGGTTCACACAGTAGCAGCCAGCCAGCTAAAGGCTTACAGCTGGTCAATTGATAGTAATTAAAGCTGCACCTGATTGTGTGTGTGAGCAAGGGAGAATCACTGCTGAGATCTGCATGGAAAATAAGCAGAAGTTAACCTAACCAGCAAAGTTTATTCTTTACTTTGTGCCTTTGTATTTGGTAATTACTTTACACACCTTTAAATCTTCGCGCCATCGGGCGCTGCTCCTCTTCGGCCCCCACCACCACCAGCAACTCTCCCCTTCCCGGGGATCGAGTCACCAGCGGCAGGAGGGGCCATCCGCTGCACACAGCCCAGTCGGGGCTGTGCAACACACCTTTAAATCTTCGCGCCATCGGGCGCTGCTCCTCTTCGGCCCCCACCACCACCAGCAACTCTCCCCTTCCCGGGGATCGAGTCACCAGCGGCAGGGGGGCCATCCGCTGCACACAGCCCAGTCGGGGCTGTGCAACACACCTTTAAATCTTCGCGCCATCGGGCGCTGCTCCTCTTCGGCCCCCCACCACCACCAGCAACTCTCCCCTTCCCGGGGATCGAGTCACCAGCGGCAGGAGGGGCCATCCGCTGCACACAGCCCAGTCGGGGCTGTGCAACACACCTTTAAATCTTCGCGCCATCGGGCGCTGCTCCTCTTCGGCCCCCACCACCACCAGCAACTCTCCCCTTCCCGGGGATCGAGTCACCAGCGGCAGGAGGGGCCATCCGCTGCACACAGCCCAGTCGGGGCTGTGCAACACCTTTAAATCTTCGCGCCATCGGGCGCTGCTCCTCTTCGGCCCCCACCACCACCAGCAACTCTCCCCTTCCCGGGGATCGAGTCACCAGCGGCAGGAGGGGCCATCCGCTGCACACAGCCCAGTCGGGGCTGTGCAACACACCTTTAAATCTTCGCGCCATCGGGCGCTGCTCCTCTTCGGCCCCCACCACCACCAGCAACTCTCCCCTTCCCGGGGATCGAGTCACCAGCGGCAGGAGGGGCCATCCGCTGCACACAGCCCAGTCGGGGCTGTGCAACACACCTTTAAATCTTCGCGCCATCGGGCGCGCCCGCGCCTGGCGGGCCCGCGCCTGAGGGCCTCGCCAGAGGGCCCTTTGGCGTGGCCCTTAGGCGGAGGCCAGTGACGGAGGCCATTCTCCAACCACCAGACCCGAATACCAGCAAGGAACGAACCCAGAACACCAGACAGCGAAAACGCAAGTAAAATCAATGCACTCTAAGCAAATTACCTACCCTACACTGTAGCTGTCTTAGAAACAGCGGACTGGACAACCCAAACAGAAGTACCATTTACTGTAAACCCCAAGAATATATTGCTCATACATATATCCTGATACTGCCAGATTAACATATCATCTATACTTGTCCTATGATGTATGTAGCATATCTATATAACCTACTAGACCTAGTTAGCTCAGATAATTGATACTTGTGTAACCTGCTACTAGTCTTACTCTTACAGATTTTACCAGTTTAACCTCATATTTACAATTACCTCTAAAGTAGGTTGTTTAATCTATGTAACCAGCCAGTCCCAGTTAACTTTGGCTCAATATACCTATGTAATTTGCAGATATCTAAGTTTACCAGCCTTTATCTGCCATCAGCAACCACGGTAACCATCACTAACAGACTGTGTACAAGCAACTTAAAATCCGGACGTATCTTTATCCTATGATTTAAATGTAATATATAAGCTCCAGTATTTCCCGATAGATCGAGAGCCCACCACAAACTGCAGCCCTCCTACGACTGAACCAAAGATAGAGCAATCTATCACAACCAGACAACATACCTACCCACCACCACCAACCAACCTCCCAGCCCAGACCTACACCGCAACAAAGCACACAAAATGGCCCTACCCTGCATCATCTCGATTGCCCTCTACCTCCTTGCTACAGGCTTAAGCAATGTCACTTGCCTATACACTAACAACAACCACATACCAACTATCCACAGTTATAGAAAGAGATGGCCAGATACCCCATTCTATCAATCACAGGAAACCTCCCAAATTCACCACCACCACCTCCTGCAGGTATCATTACAACACAACAAAAGAAGAAACAAAAAGAGAACCCCCTCCCTCGAAACATGAAATGTGCCCTTGTAAATGCAAGATCTGTACGTAAAAAATGGCCGGTAATTTCAGATATGATATCACTACATAACCTTGACCTACTACTGATCACCGAGACATGGCTTTCCTGTGATGACAACGTGATACTCAATCAGCTCCTGCCTGCTAACTTCTCTATCCATACATGTCATAGAGCAGCCAAAAGAGGAGGCGGCGTCCTCGCCATCACCAGATCTGATCTTCAATTCAACATAAAAGATGCAACCAGCTCACCACTCCTAGACACAATCTCGATAGAGAACAAGTGTTCCTCCATCTACCTACTCTACAGAGCACCATCATCTGATGCAGATGCACTAACAACAATAATAGATGCAGCCGCAAACTCCCAGAGCCCACATACAACAAGCTGGGTACTAGGAGACTTAACCACCTCCCCTCCCTGCAAGACTCTCACTCAAAGGCGTTCCTCGAAGCCATGAAAGATCTAGGATATAGCCAATTAATCAAGGAACCTACCCATATAAAAGGAGGCATGCTAGATCTAATATTCACATCAGACCCAACCTCCAGAGAAACAACCATTCCTGATATATCAATCACCGCTGTCCCATGGTCAGATCACTCATTAATCCTATTCCAAATTCCCCAGCCAAGCCATGTCCAAAAAGATGAAAGCACTGCAATCGGTCAGTCCAACAATCCGCCGAGAAGATTCCAACCATTCAACAAAGACCTAATCCTGAAATCAGCATTCCCACTAATGAACTCACCAGCACACAACCCTGATGAACTAGTCTCCAACTGGAACGAAATATTCAGTTCATTAGCTGTTCGCCCAGCAAAAAACAAACCTCAAGCGAAACGACACACAGCAGCATGGTACTCTACTGAGTTGAAAGCCTCACTTGCGACACTAAGAAAACTTGAGAGACGCTGGCGCCGCTCACGCTCAGAAGCAGACCAAAAGGCATACAATTTACAACTCACAGCGCACCGTACCGCAGTGACTGAAACCATGAGACGTTACCACGCCGACACTTTAAAAAGATCCCTCAACAAACCTCGTGACCTGTTTGCCCTCGTTAAGCAACTTACAACAGAACCTGCATCAGAACAAACAAATGGAATCCATCCTCAAACATATGCGGATTATCTACAAACTAAACTTTGTCAGATAAACAACAACCCAGCGTCCAGCATCATCCTTCAGCCCTACAATCAAACACCACTCACTACCTTCTCAACTCCATCCAAACGATGCATCGAAGACACCATAGCAGCCATCAATACGTCCACAGCGCAATCTGATCCATGCCCAGCTTTCTGGGTCAAGGAACTCCGGACTGACCTCAGTCCAATCATATCCAGACTTATTCAACAATCGTTCACAACAGGTGATTTCCCACGCACCCTCAAACAAACTTCAATAAGACCTCTACTAAAAAACAACAAACTCGACCAACAGAAACCAGAATCCTACAGACCCATAGCAAGCATACCATTGCTTGCAAAAATAATGGAAAAGATAGTTCAGAGACAAATACAAGATCACATTGATTCCAATGCACCACTGGATCCATGCCAGCATGGATTTAGAGAATCTCACGGGGTCGAGACCCTTCTCACCACACTCTTCAGCCACATAATATCAGGCATCGACAATACCCGCCAAGGCTTTGTCCTTGTCTTCCTTGACATCGCGGCAGCATTTGATTCCGTTAGCCATGAGTGCCTCCTAGAACGCCTCAAAGAAAAAGGAATCTCCGGTAAAGCACTCGAGTGGTGCAGGTCCTACCTCTCGGACAGATGGCAGCAGGTGAGATCCAGAAACACATCATCAGAACCATTCCACCAAAGCCAAGGTGTCCCACAAGGATCCTCCCTCTCCGCCTTACTATTCAATATATACATGCAACCTCTCTGCAACCTGATCCGGTCTTTCAACATTAACTGCATGATATACGCAGATGATGTGCTATTATACACGCCTTTTACAACAGATAACCCAGACCTCGAACCAATAACATGCTGCATAAACGAAATATCCAATTGGCTACAATCCCAAAAACCTCCGGATTCAACACAAGAAGACGGAGGTGATGTTCATTACAAGAAACCGTAACTTCAATGCCCCAACAGTACTGAAAGTGAAGGAAGCAGACCTCCAGACCAAATCCGCGATCAGATACCTCGGCATCACACTAGACCAGAACCTAAATATGCAAGCTCATATAAGTAATACTGTAAGGGCAGTATATCATAAAATTAGATCCCTTAGATACCTAAGATCTCTGCTGGAGCCTGATGATTTCAGGACTATCTATCAAGCACTAATTATCCCGCATTTCGATTATGCAAATGCAATACTTCAAGGTCTCCCCCAAAACACCCTAAACCCACTGCAAATGGCAATGAACACCGCAGCAAGAGTACTGCACGGAGCATCCAGAAAAGACCATGTCACACCTATAATGAAACAACTCCACTGGCTCCCAATTCAAGGTAGAATTACATTCAAGACCTTGCTGCTCACCTTTAAAGCCACCAAAGGTCTCTCGTCAACTTCACTAACTGAGTTAATCCAGATGACACCCCACAACAGAGACAGAAGGTCAGTAGCTCAAAACACCTTGATAGTCCCAAGATCTATAACTAAATGCTCCAAGTCAACATCCAGCAGGACTTTCAATCTTTATGCACCGGTGATCTGGAATAACCTTCCTCACAACATCAGATCAATCCCAGACATATTCCAATTCAGGAAGGCCGTGAAACACTACCTCTTCCTCATACATTACCCTGAACCTAATAGAAACTCAGCACCATTTGCCGAATCCACCCAAATCACTACTGTCTAAAACCACACAAACACATGATCAGCCTACAAATTGTATATATTGTATATTTTATGGTTTTACATAGTTACCCTGTTAGCCAAGTTGATTATCCTGTTCATATGTAATCACAAAGTACTATTGGAAATGTGTATGTTCACTGTTTATTGTAAACCGCGCTGATGCTGAATAGCGCGGTATAAAAGAGACTTTAAATAAATAAATAAATAAATAAATTAGCTAATTGCCTGACAAGCTGAAGGTTGTTTTCTGGTTTACTTTGTGACTTTTTGTTATCCATTTAAACACTGCAAGCAAGTAACCTCATTTATAGTGCTATCAAGCATACATGTGCTGGGTGAATTAAACCCCATCAATAAAAGAAGTATTTTATTGATCTTACCACTTGGTTTCACAACTCAAATTATTGTCATCAGCTGTGTTTGGGAGTGAATGAACTACAATACCCACAATACCTTGCAAGAATCATATGAATATATGCATCGTCAAGATTGTGTAAGTTCTCACCCTAGGCAGCCGTCTGACAAATTTTAAACTTTCATCCGTTCTTCCCATATCAAATTGTACGCTCACTGGTGCATGGTCTGACCAAGTTATTAAGCCATGTTCCACTTCATTTATTCTCTCTACCCATGGACCACCCACCCAAATCATATCCAACCTGCTGTAGGTGCCATGCACTGGGGAGTAGAATGTGTATTTCCGTTCTCCCGGATGCCAGCTTCTCCATATATCTACAAGGCCCAATCTTTCCCTCATTTTATGCAGGCTTCGTCGATCCCCTCGCCCTCCACCCCCCTAGTATCCACTCTGGGATTGCACGTCAAATTAAAGTCACCTCCCAAGATGATTTGGGTGTTCCCAAATCCCTCCAACTCCTTCAAAATTTGCTCATACGCCTCCCCCTGCTTCTCATTGGGACCATAGAGGCTTATCAGCCACACCTCTTCCCGCTCAATTTGCAATAGCACCCCCCACCCACCTTCCACCTTTCCCCCGCCTAAAACCCTTCACCATATTCTGGTATTCCCCCCCCCACCAAGATTCCAACCCCCCCTTTCCGAGGATTTACTTTCTGACCCGCCAAAAATACCTTGGGGTATTGCCTAGATTCCAACATATACTCCTGCCCCACTCTCAGGTGTGTTTCTTGTATACACATAATATCCGCACCCGCTCTTCTACCCTCCCTCTCCACCAGACTTCTTTTCTGTCGTGAACGTAAGCCCTTCACATTCATTGTCACAACTGTTAACCTGCTCCGCTGCCCATTCCCATTCCCTTGTTTCTGCCTCTCCCCCCTTCCCCGTCCCCCTTCCCTCTCCCCTTACCCTTGTTGTAACTACCCACTAGCCTCCCCAATCCCTGCTAACCCCTCGCCCACCTCCCCTCCCCCCTCCCTCCCCCTCCCTCCCCCCTCATCCTCCTGCGCTTCCAGAGGATAACTCAGGAGTAGTGCGCCCCCTACCTTCCCCAGCTCTGATACTTCCACTAAACCTCCCCCCCTTCCCCTCATCCCGTTCAGCTCTCCCCTCACCCTCCTCCACCAGCCCGTACTCAACCACCCCTTCCCTACCCCGCCTCCCCTTCCTCTTCACTCCTACCCTCTCCCTCTTATTCCACTCCCCACCCCCACCCACCGCTCATTCAACTGCACACCCTCTTCCTTCTCCATCAACCACTATGTTCCTTCCCCTACCCTACTCCCCCCACTTCCCTCCCCCCACCCCTTACTCTCTCTACCACCCCTCCCACCTCCCCCTCCACAACCTGACATATTTCACAAGAACCTCCTATTAAACATTCTTAAGCAACATATGTAAACATCAGACTCCCCCTCGCCCCTCCATACATAACCCACAAATCTCAGTCCTCCTGCAGCTTCAGATTTCATCCACCAACCGATCTTCATGCAGTGCTTGCCCTTGTTCCACCACCTGCTTGCTCTTTTGGCTGCCTTCGCGTTGCCCCTGCCCCCTTCCTGTTGAAGGGCCCGGTCCCAGGGGTGTAGCCTGGGACCCTAGGCCCGCTTCGCGTAGTATCCTCATCGCCGCCTCTGGTGTCTGTGTCCTCCATGACCAGCCTTTAAGGGTAAACGATAATCCAAATGGGTGCAGCCACCGATACTTAACGTCCACTCTCTGCAATATTTGGGTGGCTGGTTGCATCGCCTTCCTCCTCCGTAATGTGCATGCTGATAAGTCCTCTTATATGTTCACTGGGTATCCCTGCCAAATCAGGGCTCCACCTCTCTTCATTCTGTTGACAATTTTCTCCTTGGTTTTATATCGTGCTAAACATATTATAATATCCCGGGGTTTATTGCCAACTGGTGGCCCCAGGGCTCTGTGCACCCTGTCATGTTGTATGTCCACATCCGCCATCTCCTCACCATCCTTCTGTAGTACCTCAAGACACACAGACCTTGCCACTTTTGCACAGTCTTGGAATTCTTTCTCTTCTGGAATTCCACGAATTTGCAAGTTATTACGCCTTGTTCTATTTTCCAAATCTTCCAGCTTGTACAATAAGGCCTCGTATTGCGATCCCAACTTCTCCCCCGTCTGTACCTCTTCTGCCTGTTTCAATTCAAGCTCTTGCAATCTGTTTTCGTGGTCTCCCATTCTGCACAGCAGCTCTCCCACTTCTTCTTTCAGAGGCCCCAGCAGCTCATTAAGTTCACTTTACACAGACTGTACTTCATTTTTGATTTCAAGAAACCAGTCTCTTAGCTCCGCTCTGGTAATATTTTCCGCCAGATCCATTCCAGGGACTTTCACATTCGCCCCCTCTCCTTCTCCCCCCTGCTCTCCGGGCCCCTCCTGGTGCTTTTTGTGCTCATTCAGCCCTGGGTCATTCTTCCCTCCTTGTGACCCCGAGTATACATATTCTCTGAAGTCCGCAGCTTTCCTTCTGGTTGTCATCTTTTAGCCACTCTTGCCTCCAATTATTGGATGGATCCCCTTGTTGACAGCCACTCCAGCCCAGTAATCAGACTTTTCTGTCTGTCCGCAGTCCTCCAGGGCACACTCTCTCCCCGCTGTCGCTAGGGCAACTCCCAATCCGCTCACTACCCCTCCCGGGGTCTCTCCAATCTCTCAGCACTTCTCTCCAGTCACTGTGCTGCAGTTCTCCGATGCCAGTTGCCAGCACGAGGTTTGCAACCTGCACACCTCCGTCTCTGCTCACCTCCAACTCCTCGTTTTCTCTGCTGCCTTGCTGCCTGAAGTACTCCTGGTGGTTGGGAGTAACGGCCTCCAGCTCCTCACTGCCTAATTCTGGCTTCTCCTGCAGTTCCCGCCATCGCTCTGGGCGCCATTTTGCATGGACACGCGGCTGCCTTCTGCTCCCGCAACTACTGCTCACCGCCGCCGACATGGGTTGCTACCGGCGTTCTGCCGCCCTCCACCGCCTCCCGCCGGCTTCCCACACCCGGGGTGTCTATTTTCCACCTCCGGGGGGCTCCGCTTTCCTCTCGATGCCGGGGTCAGTGCCGGAGCAGCTCTCTCAAGCTGCCATCGGCTCCAGTGACGTCACTTCCTCCTCCCACTGACTTATTCTTAATGATATGTCATCCTGGAATCTCCATGAGGATGGCTGTGTGTGAATCTTAAAATGAAATTCAAGCTAGCCTTTAGTCAGAAATTTACAAGTCCTCTGCCCCTGATTAAGTGATAGAGTAAGTCTAATAAGAAAATTAAGCAAGGGCATCCTTGGACCTCCAACATCTTCTGTCTTACGTATCTTAATTCCTTTGAATATTGACCTGTTTTTATATTATTTCAGCTCTCTTTATTAGATGTGATTTAGGTTGCGAGTGCGGCCAGAATGTCGTAATAATGTGCTTCTAGGCTGCAGAGAGGGAGAATAGCCCTTATTGGAACTAGCGCCTGCATCATTATCCCTCTACCATCTCTCTCTCTGCCCCCTCCGCTCCAGTCCTTACAGTACAGGCCTTTTCTCACTCTCTCTCTCCCAGGCTGGAGAGAAGGACAATGGTGGTTCTCTTTCTGACCTTTCATTTGCCACCAGCTGAATTTGCCTTTCTGGCATTTTCTGCCCCCAAAGGGCTTTGCTTCCCAAGAGGTTCACTGTCTCACCCACCGTGGCCCTTATTGCACTATAAGGGGATAATGTTATAACATGTTTCCTGTGTTAAAGTTCCAAAACGTCACCTATGCCATACGTATTTTATAAAATCAAGGTAGGTGCCTATGTGCCTTTACGAAAGAGGCTTCTGGAACCTGCTCCGGTAGTGTACAGATTTTTATTCACAAATTTATTTCTGCTCCAAAGAAGATGTAAATATGTGTACTGTATATCCTATGTGCGTACTCATGTACTGGATAAAATACTTGCTTCATTGCAACCCCACACCTGATCCCCTGGGAACGTCTGTGGGTGGCATGTGTATAACTGCGTGCCGGTATATGTACCTCTACACACATATTTGGCCATACTAGTTTATAAGAGCCCTTTTCCATGTATAAAGCTTGCTCTCTGCTTTGAGGGTTTGATGCACAAACACCGCACTAAAGCACTGGCAGAGGGTTTCCTAACATACGTTCAGCACAGAGATTTTGCCGAGTGATGCTGTAAACAAACAGCGTGCAAACGAGCTGTGCGCGAAAAGAGTGAGCAAAGCAAGCAGATGCCCCACGTTAGCAGCACCTATATGCTCTGCAGAGAGAAAAGAAACAACAGTCTGACCCTTGTGCGTGTGTGATGGATTGCTATCTGGTGCATAAAGCAATATTATTGAGATGTTTTGCGCAAAATAATAGCAGTGTTTCTGTATCCAGCATGTGCCCATAATTTTGTTCCAGCACACTTCCCTTACTTTTTATTTTTCATTGCACTCTTCAGCAAAACCAAAAAAAAAAATCAGTTGCGGGGAAAGTACACAGAAGAAACCGGCATAAATTCTTCACCAGCACTGACTGCAGACCTATGAGCTAATCCTTAGTGTCTCCTCAGACCTTGTGCTAAAGCCCCAGGGTTGAGCTCAGCCTTCTGGTCTTCTGCGCACGTCTCTGCTAATTGCTTCATTGCCATCCATTGAAATGGATTTAAATGCACGGTGTGCTGCTGTGAGCGCAGGCAATAGCACTGTATTTCTGCAGAATTTTCTGCAATAGCGTAAGTGCAGAATGCAGAAAGGAGTCGAATGCGACCGTAATCAATGCACAAATGCCTGGGCAAATGCTGCCACACTTGCTGCATTGAGCTGTGAAAATACTTTAGAAAATGATCCCCTAAATGTCAAGAGGTCTCTTGAGAGTTGTCACATGGGGGACTCTATGTGCTCTTGGAGGCAGAGGGACGTAGATGGTTCCATTGTGCTGGGCAAAGGTTCCCGATGGTACAGCTGGCAGAACCATAAGAACATAAGATATGCCATACTGGGTCAGACCAAGGTCCATCAAGCCCAGTGTCCTGTTTCCAACAGTGGCCAATCTAGGTCATATGTACCTAGCAGTTTCCCCAAAAGACACAGGTTCCTCAATGCTTGTAGTGGGTCAAGCATTGATATCCTGGGTCCCTTCTTAATAATGGTTTATGGACCTTTCCTCCAGGAACTTGTCCAAACCTTTTTTAAACCCAGCTACACTAACAGCTTTTACTACATCCTCTGGTAACAAATTCCAGAGTTTGATTACACGTTGAGTGAAAAAATATTTTCTTTTATTAGTCTTAAATACGTTACCCTGTAGCTTCATTGCATGTCCCCTAGTCTTTCTATATTCTGCTGATGTAAACAATCCATACCCAGCTTACACTGCTCCAATGCCCTATCTGATAGCGTCTGATACTCATTATGGAAACGGATCAAGTTGAAAAATCACAGGAAACTTGGCAATGTAGCCTCAAGGTTAAAAGCACAGTGATGTGAAAGCTGGAGACTTGGGTTTCAACACCAGCCATGTTTACTCTAACCTTGAGGTGAGCCCCATTTTTCTTTCACATATTTGCTCTACTCCAATGTGATGCAGATAGAACAATAGCAGGTCTGACACCATCTCCAAGATGTCTGAATCTCAGGCTGTCTTGCTGGGGGTAATAAAGTGGTTTCTATTGGAGTGTGAAAGAAGGGACACAGACAAGTCCTAAGAATGTCCATTTTACCTTTTCTGCTACTCCATGTAGAGTTGTCTTCTCTCAGGCAGGAACTCATTGATAGGGAAGACTGAGGGTTTAAGCTGACCCATCGCTAGGCCAACCAGCTTCCTGGGTAGTCCACAGAGAGGACCCCGTCAGACGTTCTGGTTGGCTGAATGGGGGTACCCCCACTGATTATGCAGCCATCCGGGGTTCGCATTTGATGAAACAGCTTTACAAAAGTGGTCGCCTAAGAGCTCTGCACCAGGAATCCCACCCTCAGACAAAGTATGTTGGAGTCCCTGGGATCACTCATTTCACCTGCCCCTTCCACTGGCTCTGGTTTAAACTTTGGGTAAAACTTCCACAAGACTTTTAGGGGGAAAGCGGGAGGTTGCAGTCTTTTTCAAAAATTGCATAAACTGGCCTCTTTTCATGGTTTCTCAACCAGTTTCTATCATTCTGATCCATCCAGATTTGTCAGCAGTCTTCTAAAGATGTGTTAAAGATACCAAAAACCCAAATTTTTGGTCATTTGTACAAGCTGGAGTAGAGTATTACAGACTAGTAAGAAGACTCTTTTCTGCCTTACAGCCATTCATAACAGAAACCACTAATAGAGGCCAGTAGAAGAGGCAACAGCTCTTGCTCATGACTTCCAAGGAGACCCAACTGCCTTTCACCATGTACATGTGACAAGTATGGCCTCGACTTTGGCTGTATTAATTAAACTTTCCTGCAAGGAAATTAGTAAATTTTGCAAGCACAGCCATTTTTAACTTGATTGCTAACAGAAGTGAAGGAGCTACCCCTAAGATAGCCTGGTGACCCAGAAGTATGTCCTGTGCATTACCTTGCAGAAGCACCCCCCCCCCCGTGCCCCCAGTTCAGTTCCTGGGTTAGAACTTCCATTACCCAGGCTAGCTGAGGTTGGGGATGCTTGCAGAGGTGCTCAGAACCCAGGGAAGGGGGGAGAGAGTTGGGGGATCATTACCTGGGAGTGATCAGAGTCAGGTTCCAGGATGTACGTTTCCTAAGGGAGAAAGGCTATATGACCTTTGGCCCAGGATAGGCACTGCAATAACCTGAGTATCTTTAGGGGAGGGTTGAATAGAACAGTGTTTCTCAAGTCAGTTTTGGTGTACCCCTTAGCCAGTCTGATTTTTAGGTTATTTACAATGAATATGCATGAAGCAGATTTGCATTCAGTGAAGGCAGTGCATAGAAATCTATCTCACCTATGTATATTCATTGTGGGTAGCCCGGAAATAAGACTGGCTAGGGGTTACATCAGGACTAGTTTAAGAAGCACTGGAATATAATATATGGGAACTCTCCTCCTATGGTGCCAAATCCCTGTCTGGTTGCAATTGAGCTCGAAAGAAAGATTGCAAGAGAACTGCTGAATCAAAACAAAGGAAAGAGTTGCCCCCTAGTCTGTTGTGGCGCCTTCCACTCTGGCTCTCCACTGCAGGACCACAAGTTGCTTGCATTCTGCAGAACGTGATCAAGGATAGCTGGAAGGCTGGCTGAGTGCCAAGGACAACAGCAGCTGCTGATCGGCTCATAGTGCAATATTATCTTTGGAAGCAGAGTGCCAGGGACAGGGAGACGCTGAGAGAGGGCATTGGAGCAACGCAAATAGGCAACATCCTCCAAGAGGTCGGTACTGTGACCTGCCCCAGAAGACGAAGTGTGAAAACTTCTGCAGTTCATTTCGGCTGGCAGGATGAGCCTGCGGGACACTTGTGTAAATTTTCCTTCTGGCTGACAAACTGTATTCTTTGAACACCTCATAGGCCACGAAAATAATGTGTTTGCCAGTTCCCATACTTAAGCCTTGCCCTATGGTTTATGGTTTATTAAAATTTGATATACCGCCCTTTGTACCAGCAGAGCGGCGTACAATAAATAAATTAAAAACAA
Organism: Ichthyophis bannanicus; assembly: GCA_033557465.1. Classification (NCBI taxonomy): domain Eukaryota; kingdom Metazoa; phylum Chordata; class Amphibia; order Gymnophiona; family Ichthyophiidae; genus Ichthyophis; species Ichthyophis bannanicus. The sequence continues at coordinate 55,380,385 of CM066044.1, read as the reverse complement.
ATTGAGGAAGAGGAAAGGAAGATAGGAGAGCCAAGAAGAAGAGATGAGGCCCAACACACACACACGCATGCACACGCACGCACATGCACACGCACACACACGCACACGCACACAGTAAAGCTTGTTATTTAAAATACGATGTCCAGTTATGGATTTCTACAGGATTGTTATTGGAAAGATGGTGCAAAGATGATCATGATTGTTGAGCTTAATTATTCAAATCTCAGGAGGGGGGAGGGAGGTGCAAGGCTGAATGTTTACCTCCTGAATGGATAATTAATGGAGTGGAGGAGTAGCTTAGTGGTTAGAGCAACAGCTTAGTACCCAAGAGATTTGGGTTTCATTCCCACTGGCCCTCCCTGTGACCTTGGGCAAGTCACTTAACCCTCTATTGCCTCGGATACAAACTTAGAGTATAAGCCCTCTGGGAACAGGGAAATATCTATGTACCTCAATGTAACTTGCCTTGAGCTACCATTGGAAAGGCGGAAACGAAATGCTAATAAATTAAATACCTAGGATGCCCAGTATGTTGACCAACCTTGGGTAGACCACTGTGGTCCAGTCCCCACATTTAGCTCTCATAACACCCATTTAACAGAGAACGCATCCTTACTGAAATGAGCACACTCTTTGATGACACCTCACTAAGTCTAGAAGAGTTGATATCCTCCTGGAACAAAAAACTCAGTGCAATCGCCATCCGCCCTCCAACGAACAAGAACTCAAAGAAGAGACCTACCGCCCCATGGTTCACAGCCGATTTAAAAACCTCACTAACCATTTTAAGAAGACTAGAAAAACGATGGAGAAAGTCACGTACCAGCAGTGACCAATCAGCTTACATCCAACACCTGGCAGAGCATCGCAAAGCCATCTCAGATAAAATCAGACAACACCACACAGATACTCTGAAACGGTCACTGAATAAACCTCACGACCTGTTTAACTTAGTTAAAACACTTGCCAAAGAGCCAACCCCTGAGCACCACAGCAGGATCCGCCCACAGGACTATGCAATTTACATGCAATCTAAAATGTGCAAGACCAACAAAATATTAATACCAGACCATCCTGATGAACAAAACTACCCAGTATCACTGGCATCCTTCTTTACTCCCTCGAAGAAAGCTATTGAAGACACCATCCTAGCTCTAACACAACCACTGCACACACAGACCCTTGCCCTGCGCACTGGATAAAGGACCTGCGATGTGACATATCCTCAACTATAGCAAAATGCTTAAACTACTCATTCACCACTGGCTCTTTCCCATCTACGCTCAAGCAGACCTCTGTAAGACCGCTGCTAAAGAACACCAAACTTGATCCTCAAAAAGTAGAATCTTATAGGCCCATATCTAGCATACCTATGCTAGCAAAAATCATCGAGAAAATAGTGCACAGGCAATTACAGGATCATATAGACACATCAGCCCCACTGGATCCAGCTCAACATGGTTTCAGAGAGTCACATGGAGTAGAAACACTACTCACAACACTCCTCAACAACATTACCTCAGGTGTGGATAACATACACCAGGGCTTCGCTCTTGTCTTCCTAGATATAGCAGCGGCTTTTGACTCGGTATGCCATGAAATTCTCATCTGCCGGCTAAGGGAAAAAGGCATCTGTGGAACAGCACTCGAATGGTGCAAATCTTACCTGTCCGACAGATGGCAGCATGTCAGAGTCGACGGGGATACATCTGAACCTTTCCAACAAAGTCAAGGTGTACCACAAGGATCCTCTTTATCTGCATTGATGTTTAATATATACATCCAACCCATCTGTGACATCATCAGATCCTTTAATGTCAGTTACATGATATATGCAGACGATGTGCTACTATATATGCCAATATCATTGGACTGCCTAGACCTTACCCCGCTGACTAACTGCTTTGACACCATATCGGAGTGGCTCCTATCACAAAACCTGAGAATACAACACAAAAAGACGGAAGTCCTGTTCGTCTCGAGGAACACCAACTTCACCCCTCCTAGTTGTATTAACGTAAAGGATGCCCAACTCCAAGTTAAACCGGCAATACGCTACCTGGGAGTAACGCTGGACCAAAACCTTGATATGAAGAATCACATAGCCAACACAGTCAAGGCAATCTACTTTAAAATCAGATCCCTCAGACACCTACGCATACTACTTGAACCGGATGATTTCCGTACCATTTATCAAGCCCTTATACTCCCCCATTTCGACTTCTCAAACTCCATACTACAAGGACTCCCCCGGGCCACCCTGAACCCCTGCAATTAGCCATGAATAGTGCAGCGAGGGTACTCCTCGGGGCATCCAGGAGAGATCACGTAACACCCCTTCTAAAACAGCTACACTGGCTCCCCATTCAGGCAAGGATCAGTTTTCAAGATCTTACTGCTAACATTCAAAGCGGCTAAGGGGCTCACCTCTTCCTCTCTCTCCAACCTCATACAACCACTTGCACCAAACAGGCCACGAAGAACAGCAGAATTAAACACACTAGTTATCCCAAATGACACCACAAGATGCACTAGATCAGGGGTGTCAAACTCAAATACACAGTGGGCCAAAATGTAAAACTTGAACAAAGTCGCGGGCCAGCATTGAACAAATGAACCTTTTAATATGGACCCAAACAAGATTTGCTTTAACACTGAATATGAAGCAACACTTATTACTATACAATTTATAACTTAATAGTTCAGATATGCAAAAACCAATTTCAAATAAAAAAAACATCAATGACATTCATTTATTAAATAAGATTTAAATAATAAATAATAATTTTTTTAATAAAATAACAATAATAAAATTAATCAACCATTCAAGCCCATGTCTTGGAGTAGCAAGAAAAAGTGCATAAAGAAAACGTTAATTATTGCTCAGTTTGCTGCACACTGATCTAATCTGATGTGCCCAAGCCAGATACCTGGCATCTCTTCTTGGATGATAGTTCATCAATGTCTGGGCTCAGGCTTTGAGCTGAGGAAATCCTCAGTATCGCGCGAAGGTGTTCATCAGTCAGACGTCTCCTGTGAGATGTTTCGGTCATCTTCATCGAGGAGAAAAGTTGCTCACATAGATAAGTGCTGCCGAACATGGAGAGCATCTGAGCAGCTTGGGTGCGGAGCTGAGGCATTGTATCAGGGATGAACTGTGGAAACTGGGCGGCGCCCACAGCATCATACTTTGACTTCAGCGTGTCATTACACTGGAGTTCAATTAGCTCCATTTGGAGGTTGGTTGGTGCGTTTTCCACATTAACTGCAAAGGGATTACTGAGCAGTTCAAACCTACATTTCTGGACATCAAAGTCGGCAAATCGCCGGCTAAACTCAGCGCCGAGTACACTGAGTTTTTCAGCAAACTGTGCGCATGGGAACAAGTTGGTAAAGAACTGCGTTTTCATGGTTTGGCAGCAGGGAAAATGGCCAAGGTTTCCTTGCAGCATCTGATTCTCCCACAGGCACAGTTTAGTTTTAAAAGCCCTCACTGCAGCGTACATGTCTGTGATGATGCGCCCCCGCCCCTGAAGCTGCAGGTTCAGCGCATCGAGATGGCTCGAGATGTCACACAGAAAGGCCAGCTCACACAGAAACTTTTTCTCCCGAAGCTCTGCTGTGTCCTTCCCTTTGCTTTCCAGAAACTGACATATTTCCTCATGCAGCTCAAAACATCTATTCAGTACTTTTCCTCGGCTTAACCATCTCACCTCTGTGTGATACTGTCTGCGTATTCCGAACCACACTCCTCCAGAAAAGACTTAAACTGGCGGTGATTCAGACCTTTGGCTCTTATAAAGTTAACTACTTGTGTTACTGTGGTCATAACATGTTCCATCTTTAGGGCTTTGCCACACAATGATTCCTGATGTATGATGCAGTGATAAACAGTTAGTTCACCTGCACAGTTCTCTTCCTGCATCTTCTCCCGGACCCTGCCCACCAGTCCACTTGTTTTACCGCACATCGCTGGCGCACCATCTGTCGTTAATCCCACGAGTTTATCCCACGGCAGCTTTATTTCAGTTACGCATTTGGAAACCTCCTCAAAAAATTTCCTTTCCTGTGGTTGTGCCATGCATTGATTTGAATCCCAATAGCTCCTCCGTAACACACATATTTGAGTCCACTCCACGGATGAAGACTGACAGCTGAGCAGTATCAGATGCGTCGCTGCTCTCATCCACAGCAAGGGAGAATGCAACGAAATCTTTTCCCTTTTCCAAAGCTGGTCATACAGATTGGTGGCAAGATCACATGTGCGATCAGCTACTGTGTTTCTGCTCAGGCTCACGTTTGAAAAGGCTTGCTTTTTCTCTGGGCACACGATGTCACAAACTTTCAACATGCACTTTTTCACAAACTCTCCCTCATTAAAGGGCCGGGCTGATTTTGCGATCTCTGCTGCCACAATATAACTAGCCTTTACAGCAGCCTCACTTTGTGATGTGGCTTTTTTGAACATATTCTGTTGTGAAACCAAACTTCTTTTCATCTCCTCCACTTTCTGGCTCCTTTGAGTCATGTCCAGGTCCTTGTACTTGTCATGGTGTTTTGTTTCATAGTGTCGTCGAATGTTATACTCCTTAGTTATAGCCACGTTGACTCCACAAATCAGACAAACAGGTCTGTCTTTTACATATGTAAACAAATATTCTGTCTCCCACCTGTCCAGAAAGTTCCTGTTGTCTGCCTTTCTTTTTGCCATTTTTGGGAAGGGGTTCCACAGTGACAGTTGTAGCTTGAGATCGCTATGACTTCTGTCACACAGGAGAGGGCGTTTCTGGGACTTGTCCTGATTGACGCGCCAAAACAACAGCAAGGCATTATGGGATTTGTAGTATTAGCGATGAACGAATGCGCTGTATAATACCGGCGGGCTAGCTCTAGTAGTCATTTGGTATAGCCTCGCGGGCCAAATATAATTACACTAGGGGCCAAATTTGGCCCGCGGGCCAGAGTTTGACACCTATGCACTAGATCAACAGCCAACAGAGCCTTCCAACTCTGCACCCCATCTCTATGGAACACCTTACCAGCACAAATCAGAGCAATACCTAATCTAAGTCAGTTCAGAAAGGCTTTAAAGCATTTCCTCTTCCTTAAATATCTCAATGGCAGCTCCGAACAGAACCCCCAGGTGAATAGCAGAAGTGGTCAACATATAGACCCCGCAACGGACCAACTTCACAATGTAAATAGCAAGTTGTTCCATATACTATTGTACCACTGTTGTATATAGTTAACCAGGATATCCTTTATCAGATAACCCTGCATTGTATTTAGTTTCCCCTACTTCGCCAAGTTATACTTCCTGTTAAATGTAACGACCAGACACGTGTAAACTGTCGGATGTTTTCTGTTCAATGTAAACCGCGCTGATGTCTAATAGTGCGGTATATAAGAATTGTTAATAAATAATAAATAAATAAATAAATAAAGGAGTCAATTGAAGCCATGGAAATGGTATATATAGGAGAATATGGTGCATATTTTGTTCTCATAGTAATAGATGGGAAGAGCTAAACCACCAGGGCCATTGAAAAAGATGGGGAAGCAAGGTGACTGCCCTAGGTACCAAGTCATGGGTCAGGCAGTGAATCTGCTAACTTGTGAGCCCAGAAAAGAAGGGGGATGCTGAGAGCACCTGTTTTGCCTAACAACCGCCCTGATGTGAAATGTTTACAAGAAGACACTGGGAGGTGACGCGTCTTTCTTTAGGTACCGGATTAAGTGGTTGCTACCCACCTATTCTAAGTCCCACAAAGAGAGGACTCTAAGATTATGTACCCTAGACATACAATAATGGGTGACGGAAATACTAGTGAGAAATATATGAAAAATTAGTGGATGAGCCCTCCTGGGGAAACACCCCCCGGAGATAAACACAGTTACTCTGAGCCAATATAGTAGAACCTTTGGATAAGGAAAAACACTTGTGTCCATCCAATCAGATCTGGCCCTAAATTTATTAAAATGTCTATCCATCCATCCATCTGTTCTTTACTCTGTACCTGTGGGTGTGGGAGAAAGCGCGTAGAGGGAGAAGGGGCTGCTGCAGCTGTCAAACTCCCTTGATCATTGACCCCACTGAATATAAACATCTAGCCAGACTTTCCTTAATCAAAACGTCTGACATGTTTTATATTGAGCTATGTTTTTTCTTCTTGTCTCACTGAAGAATAGCTTCAGGCTTCAGTGGAGATCATTGGAGCTTCACTGTTTTAGCAGTGAGCTTCTCTGTCACTACAAGACCGGCTCACCTTCGGACCTCTTGTGAGGATCTTAAAGTTCTTCTGAAGGACATAACACTATGCACGACCTTCTCTATTTATCTTGCCATTCATTTAGAAACGAAAAACATGAAGCAATATAAACATTTGTTACATATTTTTGCAGTCTACTCCCAAAATCACAGATGATAAATATATAGACATAAAACAAATGTTTCAGAAATCATATCACAGACCCTGATGAATATTTATATGAACAAAAATCGAAATGTATGATGTCCAAGTATTTATTTTACAGGATTGTTCTGGGGGAGGGCGGGGGGAGAAAGGGGTAGTGGTGAAGTCATCAAGACTGAATTTAATGATCCAAATCTTGGGGGTGGGGGTGGGGCTATGTGTCTGAAAGTTAATGAGGAGAGGAGGCTGGAGGTTGACCTAGGGTCGCTACTAGTCCTGCTTTCCTTTCCCTCTTAGGAAGCCACTATGGTGACTGGCCTCAGCCAAGAGTTACCCAACCATTCTCTCTTCAGAGTGTGCAATCAAGGCCTCTGAGTATGGCCACTAGGTGTTGCTGTCGAGCAATGGCTGAGGCGAGCCCAGAAAGCAGAGTGGTGGCCCTGAGTGGAGACATTTATTCATTGTATAAGGAATTCAGCTAAATGTGAATATTATAGATTTTACTGTTTTCATCTTGGGCTTAATCACGTGGCTCATATTATTTGGGACTGGGTTTTTATAGCCTTATGCTTAAAATATCTCAGGCTCAAGTAAAGAAATTAAGCCTGGAAAACAAAAGTTACAAACTTTACCAGCAAACCAGTATTTCATTTCTGAAAACTTATCAGAATAAAATATGTCTTGACCAATTGGTTAATAAAATCAACATCACATTTGTAGATCGAGGTTAGAAGAGACGAGGGACTTGCAAGTGTTCTTATGATCATAATAGCGTTACTCTAGGGCTAATGGTGGTTACTGAGCAATCCTTGACCCATGGTGAACCCTGCAGATACATAGCTCTGGCATTTCCTGCTTCGCTAAAAGCGAGCTGCAGGACCGTAGGGAATCCAAATTCCTGTAGATCCCAAGCCTGGCAACTTAATTCCACCAATTAGAACCCTCACTAGCTAATCCATAAACTAATCACTCCAGCCCTCTATACACCACAAACTTCATCACTACAAGTCCTCAGTGGTGTTATATTCAAACTTCCATGGCTATATGCAAATAAATGTGACTGGGACCTCAGAAAGGGGGAATTAAATGCAGCTTGTAGCAAGTAAACTACTGGAAGCAGTCCTGTTTGTCGTACTCCCTCTCCTCACTTAAGCCTGGTCTCACTCGATAATGTAAGTCCGTGTAAATTCACTCAATAATATGTACATTTTGATGAATACACATCAAAGTACTATGATGAAAAATGCTCTTTCTGGATGTGATGATTTGTGCTAGGATGGAAAGTGCTAGGTGTAGAAGTGCGGTGTGATGCAAAATCAAACTTCTTTACGATTAATAATGTATATGCAACGGCTAGACTCACAACCCTTTGCCGTGGTACCTTCAAAAAATATAAAAAAAGATTGGACACCTTTCGCATGATGGCTGGGAAAGGATTGAGATACTTGTGGGAACTGCATCTGTTTTGAGTATGAATTGTCAACTGCTTTGTGCGGATGTACCATTCTCCAGGAGAACAGGAGTGAATGGGGAAGAAGTGGGTGGTATATAATAAGGGGGGGGGAGGGACTTACATTATTTTGTGACATGCAGTAACCTGGTTGTTTGAAATGCATGTGTGATATTGGTCTTTTTTGCTTGTGCATTAATAAAAAAATATATAAGTTAAAAAATATACTACAACGGTGTGGATCTCATTGATGCAGCCGCAGAGGCCTTCAACCTGTGACTCAGGTTTCAGCAGATTGCCTGACTGCTTCAGGGGTCACAGCCCCCTTCCTCAAAAGCGTTCTGCACTCAGCATTTGCTTTTCAGGAAGCTGGAGCAAAGTAGCTTATTATTATGCAAAATGAATAATCCAGCTTGCGTTAAACTTTGAGAGCTGCTTTATTCATGGAAGGTTAACACCATCACCAGAGGTACTTTTAATTTTTCCTTGGGAGCAACTTAAAGGGGCTGGTCAATAAAGGAAATAGCTCCCAATCCCTTTCTAGAAATAAATGGAATTCACCTAGCACCTGCTGGGGTATCCCTGGTGTCTAATGCGGGGTATGTGTGACCCTAGCTCATTCCTCTCCCGGTGGTTCCGGTTTCAAAAATGACATAATACGTACTAACACTAGGGGTCGGGCTGCCAAATAAGGGAGTCTCATGAAACTATTGTTTGAGGCCTGGCTGTGCCATTTTTGAAAATGGAGCCACCAGGATAGGAGCAACTAGGAATTGCTCCTGCCACCCACTAGACACCAGGAATATCCCAGTAGGTGCCAGGGGGTGGGGAGGATACAGAGGTGTCTCTAATTTTTTTAAAATGGTATGGAAGACTTTTTGCAAATCACCGGCCTTTTTAAAAGATGGTGGACCTGAGTTTACATCTGTTATTGTGTGTTACTGTGACCGGGAACATACAATGTTTCCAGCCGCAGCAATGCTAAGACACTGATCTCGGGATCCACTGGCCATGGGTTTGGAGGTACAATGGGTTATTTTCTTTTAGCATTTATATACCGTCCATCTGCAATAACACATTCTAGGTAGTTTATAATTGGATACTGTATATATTCCCTCGTCCCCAAAGGGCTCACAATCCATGTGTACCTGAGGCAACAGAGGGTTAAGTGGCTTGCTCAAGGCCACAAGGAGCACTTATAAGGCTAGAAACCCCAGTTCTTTTGGCCTGAGGTTGCTGTCCCTGAGCAGGAATCAAACCTCTGGCCCAAGATAACTTGCCCCAGCCACTAGACCACTCCTCGCTGCAATGAGCACTGGGCTAACTTTCCTGTGTAACTAGTGTGCAAACATGCTATTTTATCCTATGTATATAGGTCCTTAATATATGCTGTAGCTGAATGCGTATCCTAAGATAATATTTTTTGGCTCAACACTGTCCTTCTGTTCTTTTGGGCTTCCAGATCAACCGGAACCAATCAATACTGGGCTAAAGCACCACAAACCTTCATTCATCACAATCCATAGATTCTTCCCCAGTTCTTTTATCCTTCTACCAACTCGGCCCAGCCGTCTTTGCAGTGGTCCTCAGTCAGAGGTCATGAACTGATTCTCCCTCTAGAATCCAGCTAACATGGACTTGGTGTCTGGCCATTAAGTGTTGCCATTCAGCAATGACTAAGACACCCTCTCATGGCAGTCATGAGCCAGGAATTAAGCTCAAGTTCTCTGCTGAGCAATACACAGCAGTGATGCTGAACCAAAAGGCCATGTTAATCTCCTAATAATCCATAGACTGACCTGATTTCGAAGATGCTATGTTACTGGACCTGGCATATTCTTAGGAATGATAAAGGCCAGGGCCGGATTTACCTTGAGTGAGGCCCTACGCCAACAAAAATTGTGGGCCCCCAGCAGGGGCGGCCCAAGGGGGGTGCGGACCTCATTTGCATAAGGGGCCTCATTTGCATAAATATTTGCATAATGTTACCATATACTAACTTTTAGTAAACGTGCCTCTTAATGAGTGTATGGATAAAGAAAGACTAAAAGATTTCTACATTACTATAATCCAGTGCCAACTGCCAGACACATTAGGAACTACTACAAACACTGCCCATAGTAAACCCGCCGTATCCTAACAGCACTACCAGGACTCACAAAGCACCATACTCTACCAATCAAAAGGCAACACTGCAAATATTAAACCAATACATTTCAGAGAACAACAATACATGACCTACTGGGGAAAGAGAACAAGTGGCAATGTCAAATAGGAATTATATAAACAGAACACCTCAGCTCAGTTACACATGCAGAACATAGACCATCACCAAACAAGGAATCACAATTTAGAAACAGGAAGACAATAATTAAACTGGGAATCCCAAAAGCCAAACTTGGAATGTACAACACTGTAGAAATAAAACTATACATTAATTTGCTCTTGTACTAAACAAAGCGCAGATGTTAATGATGCACATTTACCAGAGCTGACATATTCCAATTAATAAATTCAAAATAAAGAGATATTTTTCTACCTTTTGTGCATTTTTTTCAGCTGCAATTGCTCCAGCCACTTTCTTCTGGTTTCTTCGTGTCTTCTGCTAACTCTCCATCGTCTGCTGTCCATTTGTCCTTTCTTCTCTCTTCTAGATTTTTTTCCATTCTCTCTCTACATCTGCTTTAACATACTAATCTTTCTCCTTTTGCTCTTTCCTCATTCCTATTTCATCCACTCAAATTTTACCCCTCCATCCTCAATCCCCACTTACTCTCCCAATACCCGGCCAATTGTAGATTTTTTATCCCTCCCACACAAAATATTTTTCCCTTCTCCATTTTACTCTTCCAGCCCCATCCCATTCTAATCCTCCCCCAACATCAGCTCCCTTCTAGTTCCAGCCTCACCCAGCATCCATTCCCTTCTAGTCCCTGCATCAGCCCATTTCCAGTCCTAGCCATCCATCAGCCCATTTCCAGTCCTAGCAACCCCCCAACCCAATACCAGTCCTAGCCCCCCCATCACCCCACTTACAGTCCTTAACCCCCCATCACCCCATTTTCAGTCCTTAACCCCCCATCACCCCATTTTCAGTTTAAGCCCCCCCTATAACCCATTACCAGTCCTAAACCCATCAGCCCACTTCCAGTCCTAACCCCATCAACCCATTTCCAGTCAGCCCCCCATAGCCCATTGCCAGTCCTACCCCCCCCATCAGCACACAGCCCATTACCAGTCCTAACCCCATCATCCCACCTCCAGTTTTAACCCCCCAGCCCATTTCCAGTCCTAGCCCCCCATAGCCCATTACCAGACAACCCCCATCAGCCCACAGCCCATTACCAGTCTTAACCCCCCCAAAGCCCATTACCAGTTCTAACCCCCCCAACAGCCCATTACCAGTCCTAACCCCATCAGCCCACCTCCAGTCTTAACCCCCCAGCCCATTTCCAGTCCTAGCCCCCCCCATAGCCCATTACCAGACAGCCCCCATCAGCCCACAGCCCATTACCAGTCTTAACCCCCCAAAGCCCATTGCCAGTTCTTAGCCCCCCCAACAGCCCACAGTCCATTACCAGTCCTAACCCCATCAGCCCACCTCTATCCTTAACCCCCCCAGCCCAGCCCAGCCCAGCCCATTTCCAGCCCCAGCCCCCCAATAGCCCATTACCAGCCCTACCCCCCCCTGTCCATTTCCAGCCCCAGCCCCAGCCCCAGCCCCCCCAATAGCCCATTACCAGTCCTACCCCCCCCCATAGCCCATTACCAGTCCTACCCCCCTCTGGCCTAAAGTAAAATTTAATTTTAAAAAAAAACCTGGTGGCTGCCGCCGCGGGGCCCCCTCTGCTGCCGCGGGGGCCCCGTCTACAAGCTGAAGCCGTCGGGTCGGGTCGGGTCTCTCTCCCTCCCTCCCTCGCTGCAGGCTGCAGGCTGCGAGAGACGCGAAGGGAGAGCATCTCCTCGCGTCTGTGTTAAGCCCGCAGGGGCTGATGGGAAATCCCATCAGCCCCTGCGGGCTTAACACAGACGCGAGGAGACGCTCTATCTTCGCGTCTCTCGCAGCCTGCAGCGAGGGAGGGAGGGAGGGAGGGAGAGAGAGAGAGAGACCCGACCCGACGGCTTCAGCTTGTAGACGGGGCCCCCGCGGCAGCAGAGGGGGCCCCGCGGCGGCAGCCACCAGGTTTTTTTTTAAAATTATGTTTAAAAAAAATTAACTAGTTCTTTTTTTGTGGGCCCCTGCCGGCTGTGGGCCCTACGCCATGGCGTACATGGCGTATAGGTAAATCCGGCCCTGATAAAGGCACAGAATGGACAGATCAAAATGTAAAGAAACGTGCTGATTCTAAAGAAGTCCTCACTGGACGATCCTATAGGGGAGACTAGCTAGGCTGGATTAATCCGTACAGGTGACCTAATGGTCCTTTGTGGCACTGCACCTCTGGTTTACACATACAGCAAACATATACATGTTCTGCCAAAGGACATGTGAATTCTAAAGCAAGAGAAGGGATCAGGGAAAGTCTTTCCTTTCATCGCATGCCAGGACTCAATGTTCAGCCAGACTTCGACTTTCCTGTTTCTGTGCCAGAAGCTTGTTACAAGCCTACTAGACATACATAACTGCAAACTGTACACAGGCAAAAGCTTTTCATGAAATTTCCCATTTCAATTCAGCTTTAAAATAAAATAAAAACCAATGCTATTTGTCTAGCATCACCGTGTGCAATAGCTGCATCCATACATGCCAGACCTAGCCACCTGGATAGCTTTCGGTGCTGATTTTTTGAAAGCAGCCATGTCGTCTTTCTGCCTAGTCGAGTCATATAGCTTTGGCACTTTTCACTTCTCTGAACTGGTCTAGCAGGACGATCTGGAAGGTGAAATTTTACTTACCAGATAATTTCCTTTCCTGGAGTTTTGCTAGACCAGTCCAGGACCTGCCCCTTTGTGCTCTGCTACCTCTATAGTTCAGCCTTTTAGGCTTTTGACCTTCATAACAGATATTCTGTATGGTGGCTGTTTTGTACATAGTTCTCTATGTTCTGTCTCTGTTCTCCTCAATGAATTGTGTGTGGTCAGGGTTCTGCCCATATGCTTGGGTGTGAATACTGAAGGATGCCGCTAGCTGCACTGGCTTAAGTAGCAGTGATGATGTCACTGGAAGTTTCTAGGTCTTTCTCTGTCTCCACAGCTGCTGACAGGGGGACACAGCCCACTTGTCTGGACTGGTCTAGCAGGACTTCAGGAAAGGAAATTATCTGGTAAGTAAAATTTCTTCTTCACTCTCGCCCCCAATTCTCTCTCAACACATAATACCTCTGATTCCTCTCACTCGCTCTTTTCCCCTGTACCCTACTCAGTCTCCCTTTGGTCCCCATCCACTTGCACACTCACTCTGATCATTGCCTCATCCCTTGACTCACTCTACCTCGCTGTCCCTCATCCCCAGATAAGCTTTCCCTTACCTCATCCCTATTCCTTTACTTCTTATTCCTCATTCACCCTCCTGCCCAAAGGCACCTCAGTTGTATCTTACCCCTTTGTTTCTCACTGGACTGTTACACTTTGAAATGTGGATCTCCAAAAAAACATGCTGACCAGAAGATGTGGCCTAATGTGCTGCACTGCCGTAGTGATCATGCCACATCAAGCCACCCACATCAGGATCATACTATGTGACTCCCCCTCCACCCTTGGAGATAGACAGGGCACCCACTGCTGCTGCTCTGACCCACTGTCTCCCACAGTAATTCCACAAGGAAAAGGGGAATGCCATGGGAAGACCAGGATTCTGCAGCCTTCCTACAGCCATGGAATCGCAGCAAGCAAGGGAATTTTACATAGGGTCACTGGCATGATGGGCTACTCTTAAGGTGCTTTTCTTGCTTCCTGCATCTCTCCTGCTGCCACTACTTGGTTTCTTCAAAGAACCTGGAACTACACAGTAATTGAGAAATCTATGGAGCACTGTGTGGGACAAACAGCTGATCTGAGTTATGAACTACCTGGGCAGGAGAGGCACTGGGGGCAGGAAGAACAGCTTAGAGAAACACTGGGCCTGCTGTAACATCAGCTACGCTCAGCTCTGCTGTCAGGGAGTGGAAAGGAAGAAGTGATGTGAGAGGACGCAAATACAAACACTGCTTATAGCACTGGTCCCGGGGTTTCATCCTGCCCCTTTAGATTTCAAGCTCTTTCAGAACCAGTGCTGGGATCTGCTTCTATGAGCCTTCATTTACAATCCCTAGGGGAATTTTCCCTATTTCTAGCTCTTTTTTTCCTTTACATCTAGCCAAGTTGATGTACTGACACTCCTCAGTTACAGGCCACAACCATGGCTTCCTACAAAACTTTATAGGTATGTATCTTGAATCTGCTTGATGGATGCTCTCATCCTAGGACGGTTGAGATGCCTTTCTTACCCAAGGGAAGGGCTGTGAACACTGCCTCCACAACATCCCCAGATGGCCCAAAAAACAGGAATCAACCCTACGTCTCCCATGTAGTAGCAGCGAGAGAAAGAAGGGATCTGTACAGGAACACCAGAAAATAGGTTGCTGATAAGAGAGAAAGAGGAGACTTGGAACAAAATACTAGAAGAAAGAAAATCCAAAAACATCGAAGAGTAAGATAAATGAAGGACAGGCCAAGAAGTCAGCTGAAGAAGATAAAGAATGGCTGAGCTCTTAGTCTATATGGAAAGAGATGAATATGTTGGGATCCAGGAGAGAGAAAGTAACTTCTAAAGTAAAGAGTACGATAAGTACGATGAATGAGGTCATAACCTGTATAAAGGGACCATCTAATGACATCATGGAAATAAATATAATATTGTGTAGTAAAAATGATTACTGAAAAAATTCTAACAACAAAAATGCAGGGCCAGAATAAAGAAAATGCTAACAACTTGTAAAAGATGCATTGAAGGAAATATAAAATCATTGTGAGCAGAGGTGTCCCTGGTGGATGAACACGTAAAAGCATTAAGATTATCAAAGATAATGAAAAGATCCAAAATGCCAAACTGAAACGTACTCATTAACAGAAGATGACCTTACGTTCATTAGTTCCAATAATAAATTGAAAGTAGTAGTTGAAGGACACAACTGTGGAGATCTGAAGAAAATAGAAAAGAGAGATATAAAACAAACTATTTAGAGAGAACCCAAAACAGTTCTTCATGGAACTGATGAAGAGCATTATCATGAAGAAAATATCACCACTGAAAGCTGAAACCAAAACATTCTGGAGAAACTTCTACAAAGACCTGTAGAGCACAATTGAGAAGCACGATGGCTACCCTACATATGGGAGAATTTGGAAAAGGCATACATCAAATTAATGCAATGGCCTGAAGTAAAGACAAAAGAGTTAAAAAGCAAGTTAGAAAGAGACCCATACTGGCTCAAACAGTTGACGCCACTTCAGCAAAACGTGGCAAACTGCAAAAAGCAATTGGTCATCCGCCGGACAAGTAAGGTTCTCAAAAACGACAGACCAATAACTTGACTACCATCTATATAAGATCATATTGATTCCGATAACATCATGACAATAGAACAGAAGAGCAATAACAGCACAGTATATGGAACCAAAAACCAGTTCATGATGAATAAAGCCATCATGACTACTACTTAGAAAAGAAGAAATCTCATTATAGCATGGATTGACTATAAAAAAAAGTCTTTGACGTCATCCTGCACTCTTGGATAATAACTTGCCTTAAAATGAATAAAATAAACCTGGTATTAAAAACACAGAAACAGACTTCTGGTGATGCTAGTGAGCTTGATGGACGCAGCTGGAAAGAGCTCTATCTTGAACACACCATTTAGCAAAATTAGAGATATCACAGTGTAGGTAATTGATTTGCCTGACTCATCTTCAGCTGTAGATGTTGGTACAAAAATGGTTGGAGGCCTTTCAGACATCCTATGCCCAGAGAGAGCCAATGCACGGCCGGGGCGCAGATCACCATGATCACTCCAGTTGGTCTGAGGATTCAGAGGAGGAGAGGCCTGATCGGCGCAAGACGACAACAGGGTAGGATCTCAAGGACTGGCTGCAAGAGTTTCACCGGAAAATGTGAGCAGATATAAATTCACTGCGAGCGGACTTGAAGGAGACTTTGGCAACCTTGTAATATGATATCAGCTGCCTGGGGAACCGCGTGGTGGAGGTTGAGGACCACGTAGAGCACCATGCAGTCACACTGGAGAAGATGGCAGTAGACTGGGAGAATTTTAAAACTAAGCAGGAGCAAATACAAGAAAAGATGGAGGATCTGGGAGATCGAGCACGGAGATGTAATCTGCGGGTGTGGGGTCTACGTGAGAGTGCAGAATTTAAGGACTGTGTATCGGTGATCCAAAAACTGTTTGCACATATGCTGGAATTGGACTTCATGGGGGGGTGGGGAGGGCCCAGTTGGGATTGAGAGGGCTCATAGGAGTTTGCCCCCCTCTCCCCCAGAGAGAACTGGCTTCATGATGTGGTGATTTGCCTAAGCTCATTTCTGGTGAAGAAGCGCTTGCTGCATATAGCGAGGAAATTTGGGCATATAGCCTGGGAGAACTGCGAAGTGGAACTTTACAATGACGTATCTCAAGGGACGCTGGGGAGGCGATGAGCACTGCAGGAAGTGACTTCCTACCTAAGAAGAAAGGGCCTGCGCTACCAGTGGATGTTTTCATTTATTTATTTATTTAAAAGTATTTATATCCCGCTTTATCCTAGAATCAAAGTGGATTTCACTGCAAACCAATCAAGTAGGGTAGTGCTGGGGGTGTCGGCATGCAGTGGTTGTGAAGGTAGTATTCATGAGTGTTTGGGTAGGTAAATCTTGATTTGAGGTGCAATATATACAGGTTGAGCTATCTACATTGGGCTATATACATTTTAATAAGAGTAATAGGATGTTTTTATGTTGGGGATGTCATGTCTTGTGTAACTCGTTTTGTGGGGTGGTTAGGTTGGATTGGTGGTCTTCGTTGAATTGTTCAATGACTAGGGTGGTTTTAAGTAGCTTCCGGAATTCCTTTATATCTGTTGTTGATTTTAGATTATCTGGGAGGACATTCTAGATAGCAGGGCAGCAAGAGAGAAGGCTCAAATGGATGTGGATTTGTTCGTTCTTGTGAATAGAGTAGGTGTCGGTATGTTGTTTTTGGTGCTGTTTCTGTCTGGTCTATTGTTTGTTTTGGTTCCAATGAGTTCCTGTAGTATACCTGCTGAGATGTTGTTTTTAATTTTGAAGATGGTGAGCGCTGATTTATATTTTGCCTGTGAAGAGATTGGTAGCCAGTGTAGATCTTGCTTACTGTGAAAGGTATCTCCCGGCGAGTAAAGGATGAGTAGGAGGCCTGGTGGGTCTTGGAGGAACTGGGCTGTGAGGGTCTGCCAAAGAAGGTCACTAGTAAAGTGGGGCCTAAAGTGGGCCACCTCAATAATTAGCATCTTTGGGGCTGGACATGGGCCTTATAGGGCTTATGGGATGTCTTGATGGGTGGATTGGGGGGCTTTTGAGGGAGGTGGGTGGTGAATGGAGAGTGGGTATTGGTAACAATGTGGTTGTGTTTGGGTCTGCGGGGTTGGATGAGGATAGGGGAATGCATGGTGTGGTGGGGGCGTTATTTATTTATTTATTTATTTATTACAGGCTCTTATATACCGCTCTATTCAGCATCAGCGCGGTTCACAATATAACAACAGACCAGAACAACAAACTGTTTGGTTTTACAGAGAACAAGGTCAGAGAACTTGGATAAAACATGGGACGTCATTACTGCAACTATTTACATGAGTATTTACAAGTATACACAACAGGATTTGTTATTAGTTATAGGGTAAGGATCGAGATTGGTTAGCTGGTCAAGTAATATTGGGGGAAAAGGTGGGATTTGAGAGCCTTTCTAAAAAGGGATAGATCAGTGATAGCACGAATCTCTGGAGGTAGGGCGTTCCAGCACTTAGGGGCATAGAATCTGAAGGCCCTGTTAGATGTCGTTGATAGGCATTTTGTCGCTGCTTTAGGGATAACTAGTGCATTTGTTGATATCGTTCTCCTGGATCTATTGGGTGGAACAGTCTGAACGAGGTCTACTAGAGAGGAAGAGGTGATGATTTTAGTGGCCTTGAAGGTTAGTAGTAATGTTTTGAACAATATTCTGCCATGTATGGGGAGCCAGTGGAGTTGCTCTAGGATGGGTGTTATATGGTCCCTTCTTGATGCTCCGTAGAGGACTCTAGCAGCGGTATAAGGTTGGGAAAGGGGGGCACTGTGATTGAGGGGTGGCAGAGGTAGGGGAAGGGCTTGCTGGTCATGACTGGAAGGGCGGCTCAGAGGGGAGGGAGAATGGGGAAAAGGGGTGAAGGGGGAAGGGGGCAGCTCAGTATGGGGTGTTTAGGAGGGTCAAGAAGGGGGTAATATAATGGTGCGCATAAGATCTTTGAAAATTAAAGGGTTGAATTCTCCCAAGAAATGGCAGATGCTGTTCCGCAAAGCAGAGAAGGGTGGGTGGGATATTGTACCATTCAAAGAAACTCACCTGAGAACTAGAGATGAATGACGCCTGAAGTATCGCCTATTCCCCAACCAGTTATTTTCTGTGGAAAAGGGTGAGGGGTGGAGTTAATCCAACAGGGTAGTGCTGTACAGGTGCAGAATTATTTTCAGGACATGGAGGGGAGGGTGGTTGAGATGCAGGGAGTTGCAGGAGGGGAAGAGGTTATGATAGGTATATGGTCCAAATGGGGGGGGGGGGCTGCTTGAATTTTGGTAGGGGGTTATTGGATATGAAGGCCCAGAGGAAGGTAGTTCTTGGGGGGGGGGGGGAGGCATTTTAATGTGATTTTGCAGCCGGATCACGATCGGCAATCTTGGAATGGGGTGGGGGAGTAGGAATCAGAAGGCTTTGAAGCAATTACGTTGAAGATTTCTGTTAGTGATGCATGGCGAGAGGCTCATCAAGACGACTGGGAGTTCTCATTCTACTTGGCACCGCATGATAGTTTTAGTAGAATCGATATGATCTTGGTGGATAAGCTGTGGATGGCAGGGCTGATGGAGGTGGGGCTGGGACCCATAATGTGGTCGGACCATGGACCAGTTTGGGTAGAGTTGGGGGGAGGGACTCTGAGGGGACAACATTTTGATGATTAAATGAGAGTTTATTGAAAAGGAAGGAGGTGGTGAAAGATGTGTGGAAGACTATTGTCACACCCTCAGGGGGCCCTACCGGTGGGGTCAGGTATTATAAGATGACTCCTCCTCTTGGCTCTGTAAGAGATGCAGACAGCCCTGCCTGGCCCTCTGGGAGTAGTAGTTGTACCTTCTCTGATAAGAATCACTTATGCACACACTTCAATTTCAAATCAGGGCTTTATTCCCCGTCCACGAGGTTTTTCTTCTTTTGGCAAAACAAATAACAAAAGTCACTCCGGGCATATAACAGAAGAATAAAGTGGAACAGAAATAGCTTGCTTCAGCTTTAAAACATAACAAAAGAAAAGTATTAAACAGTCCTCCTGTTATCAAAACAGCCTTTTCTTTTGCTGCCTCACTACAGCTCAATTATACTGTTTGACTGAGAAACTGTTTGTCAGCAAACAGGTTATGGCTTTAACTTCTGGTTACATTCAATACTTCATTTCAGAGAGAACTCTGTGTCAACCATTGATAAAGAACAGTCCATAGCTTCAGGACTTACTTGCATATCTGGAATATCACATTGCATCAATTCATAATCACTTGAACACACGTTTGTAGGATCAGCTGTTTCACCGGAGTAAAGTTGGCTTGCTCCGTCTAGCAGGAAGTTACTTTGCTTCTCTGAGCAAATGCCCTGCTGGGAATTACCATAGGCTTTTGAGTGTGGCTTGTAGGAGCTCTGTCCCTGCTGGTAATTAAAAGGGAACTGCAAGCATTCACTGGCTCTGCTATTAGAATGTTCGTGGTATGCTCTGAGCTTGCTTGGGCTTAGCTCCTTCTGCACAGCTGCCTGTGATTGCACTGCTCGAGACGGCACTTTGTTAAAAGCTGGGAGTTTAAAATTACTAGCAGAATTACAAGCTCCTGCAGGTAGGAAAACTTCCTTTCTCTTGTGGCTGCTAGCACAAGGAAAGAGGTTATTCTCTGCTTCCTTTAAGCTTGCTCTTGGTTGGCTTTTCCTGTTAACTCTGGGTTTTACCCAATCAGGTAGGAAACAGCCTCTCTCTGCATTTTCTGCTCTGTTACCTTCTATAGAAATCCTCCCACGTCTCTCGTGACTTTCATTCATACACACCGTATCCAGCTGCTGACTTCCAAACGTCTCAAACAGGTCCTGGGACTCACTCAGACTTTCCTGTTGATTCTCATGCTGACCCAATGGTTCATTCTCTCTTTCTCTCTCTTTCTCATTCCATTTCCATTCCTTCCGCGGCTGCTGCTGCCCTTGCCGCTGCCTCCCCTCTCTAACTGTTTGTGAGCGTGTTTTATGTACGTGTCTCTGGGCTCCACCTCCTCCCAGCTGATCCCCATCAGGTAATGAAAACTCCATTCCCCTGCTACCTGGGGGTGTCTTCCTAGCCCTTACCCACGTGTGTCCTGGTTGTTTATAGCAACCGCCTGACAGGTTTCTATTTATGCTGTCAGATTCTTCCTGATCTTCCATGCTGATCTCCATTTGTACAGGCTCTGTTGGGTCCACCTTGTGACACATTCCCCCCCTTAAAATATTACGTGCTGCAGCAATTTCTGGCGGACAGCGCATAATTCGGGAGAGCGCATCCGCGTTCCCATGCATTCTCCCTGCTCGGTGCTGAACCACAAAATTAAAAGCTTGGAGCGCTAGGTGCCACCTGGTTAATCGTGCGTTATTATTCTTCGTTAAGTGAAGCCATTTCAATGGAGCATGATCAGTTATTAGTAAAAACTTTCTCCCTGTGAGATAAAAGCGAAGAGCCTCGATGGCCCACTTTATGGCTAAGCACTCTCTCTCTATAGTGGCATAGTTTCTTTCTGCCGGAGTTTCCTACTTAAGTAGGCTACCGGGTGCTCCCTACCCTCGAATACCTGGGACATCACCGCCCCCAACCCCGTATCCGACGCTTCGGTCTGTACAATAAATGGTAAGTTAAAATCTATGCCTCGTAATACTGGGGCACTGCATAATTTCTCCTTGAGGGTCGTGAAGGCTATCTCTGCTTCAGGGGTCCATCGGACATGGTTCGGTGCATTTTTTCTCAACATCTCCGTAAAGAGAATGCTTTCCTCCGCGAAGCGGGGTATGAAGCGGCGATAGTAGCCCAGTAGTCCTAAGAAGCTTCGCACTTGCTTCTTCGTTATGGGCCTGGGGAATTCTCTAACGCTTTCTACCTTGCTTGCCAATGGTTTTACCAGGCCCCTTCCTACCATATGGCCTAGGTATTTGGCCTCCTCCGTGGCAAACAAGCATTTTTCAGGGTTGAGTGTGAAACCTGCCCTCCGTAGTGCTCGAAGGACTGCTTCCACCCTTGTAAGGTGTTGTGACCAGGTTGTGCTGTATATTACTATGTCATCCATGTACGCAAGGGCGCACTCATGGTGGGGCCTCAAAACCTGGTCTACAAGACGCTGGCATGTAGCCGCTGCCCCATGCAAACCAAACAGCATCCGCCTGAATTGGTATAGCCCAAATGGCGTGGAAAAGGCCGTTTTGGGCTTTGAATCCCTGGTTAAAGGGATCTGCCAGTAGCCTTTGCTTAGATCTAAAGTAGTTAGATATTTCGCTTGCCCCAAACGGTCCAGAAGGTCATCTATGCGAGGCATAGGGTACGCATCAAATTGCGAGATGTCGTTGACCTGGCGAAAGTCTATGCAAAACCTTAAGGTTCCGTTAGGTTTCGGCACCAGCACTATGGGGCTGGACCACGGGCTCCGAGACTCCTCTATGATGCCTGTGGCCAGTATTTCTTTTACCTGGGCAATAACTTCCTGTTTTCTGGATTCGGGCATCCTATATGGACGTTGTCGTATGACTCGTCCTGGTACAGTGATTATTTCGTGCGCTACGAGATGGGTCTCGCCTGGTAAAGTAGTTAATACATCCGAAAATTTTACCAATAGTTGCATTAACTCTTTTTGTTGTTGAGGGGTTAACTCAGAACCTATCCTAGGGGGGGGTTGCTTTGCCCAATCCTCTACCTGGGGCCCCAGATCCTCTTCGGTCCTTTCCTCACCAAGGGCCGTTAAGCTCTTTACCTCTCTTGCCCCCGTAGAGCCAAACCCGCTCTTTCCCCTTTCAGTGGGTGGTAATGAGGGTACTTCCTCAACAGTCGGGAACCCTACGCGCTCACAGATTAACTGTGCAATACGATCACCTGTACGTATTTTAAAGTCTTTGTCTCCGAAATTAAATAACAGGACTTTCACTGGACCTCGATAATCGGGGTCGATAACCCCGGCACCAACATCTATCGAGTATTTTACTGCTAGACCTGACCTCGGCGCTATACGTCCGTAGCATCCATCCGGGATTTTAATCTGGATGCCTGTGTCTATCAATGCTTTCCCTCCTTTTACCACCACAGCGTTCTCCACACTAAAAAGGTCGTATCCCGCTGCTACCGCGGAGGCTCTTTTTGGACTTTTAGCCTGGTCAGTATTCTTACAAAACTGTAAGGTAAATTTCTGTTTTCCAGATGGTGGTGGCTCCTGAGCCTGGGGTCCCTTTTTATGTGGTTTCCCAAATAGTGGACTGGGGATAGAGGCTGCTATTGCTTCTACCTTTTCCTCATCAGCTACTGCTGGGCATTGTGTGGGTGCGGGTACTAATATCTCTTGGAGACCCTTCTCCATTTCTTGGCAGAAAGGAATCCAGTCTCGTCCGAGGACAACCGCATAAGGCAGTTTGGGTACCACCGCGACCAGTATCTGACGGATGGTCCCTAAACCTTGTACGCCCACCTCGTATAGTGGATAGTGGGAAGCTTCCCCATGTACGCATCTTATGCGTACTTGGCCTTCTACTGGATTCGAGGGAGACGGCCGATGTTTTTCTATGGTTTCCCAGAAGTCACGAGAAACCATACTCTGATCGGCCCCCGAATCCAGTAGCGCTAGGACCTGTAATCCCTCTACCTGGACCATTTGCACGAATCCCTCGGGTATTATCTCTTCTGTCCCTGTTACAAGGACTGTCCTAACTTTACCTAAATCATAATTATGTGCCTTGACCCTTTCACACTTTTTCCACTCAACAGACTCTTCCATACCTGCCACTTTTAAAAGGCTTATCCTAGAGGTATCAGCTCTTTTGGCTTCTTTAAACACTTCTGCCATCTTAGCTGCCTCCTCAGTATTAGAGCAATTTTGTAGAGTGAGAAATGTTTTCATTTCTGGGGGTACTGCTAGCAGGAATTGTTCTAGAATAACCTCATCTAGAATTGATTCTAGCGATTTTCTGTCTGGGTCTAACCACTTGTATGCCAGACTTTTAAGCCTTTGGCATAGTGCTTTTGGGGTTTCATTTACATGCATTTGTGCCTCCCTGAACAAACGCCTATAGTGTCTTGGTGTAAGACCAAGCCGATCTTTTACTGCTTTCTTAATTTCTAGATAATCATTAGCAAGGCTAGCAGGCATGGCCTTAAATGCGGACAGAGCTTCACCACTTAGGGTCATTGCAAACCGCAT
Source organism: Ichthyophis bannanicus (assembly GCA_033557465.1). Lineage (NCBI taxonomy): Eukaryota > Metazoa > Chordata > Amphibia > Gymnophiona > Ichthyophiidae > Ichthyophis > Ichthyophis bannanicus. The sequence goes on along the minus strand of CM066044.1, from coordinate 55,356,864 downwards.
TGCCCATTGCTCTGAAGGCCATTTAAGGTTTCCAGCTATTCGCTCAAATGCTTCAATAAAGTCATCAGGATTGTCCTCCTGTTTTAAATGTCCCAAAGACAAAGCAAGGCCAGTGTTCAGTTCTACTTGCGGTATCGTTGTAGCATGCACTGCTCCTTCTCCATGGGGCTTGTTCAACAGAGCGTTCACTGCCTCCAGCAATGGTTGTTGTTGCTCCTTCATGGCCGCCATGTACTGCTCTTGTAGATGCTGCACCATTTTCGCCTGTTTGTCCCACTGTTCGTTTATCCACGCCATCATGTCCCGTGGATCCATCTTCTTCTCCGGACTCTGCTCCTGTAAAGAAAGAAAAGAAAGACCCACCAAGTGCGGTACTTTCTACACAGAACTTTATCCAAGTTATAGCTCCCCCTTTTTTTTCCACTGGGTATCCCGTACCCGTCCACTCAGGCTACTATTACCTCAGTCTCCTGGCAGACTTCAGCATGTGAAAAAGGGTCTTTATTCGTCCTCTGGCTGACCTGCCAGCGAATATTCCTCCAGACAGTGTTCTGTAAGGCCAATATTCTCCTTTCTTTCCAGCAATGTCCTTTTATTTCTCCTCTTTCCAGGAAAAATTATTTTGCCACAAAAAAAAAAAACCTGCCAACTACGCCATTTTCTTGTCACACCCTCAGGGGGCCCTACCGGTGGGGTCAGGTATTACAAGATGACTCCTCCTCTTGGCTCTGTAAGAGATGCAGACAGCCCTGCCTGGCCCTCTGGGAGTGGTAGTTGTACCTTCTCTGATAAGAATCACTTATGCACACACTTCAATTTCAAATCAGGGCTTTATTCCCCGTCCACAAGGTTTTTCTTCTTTTGGCAAAACAAATAACAAAAGCCACTCCGGGCATATAACAGAAGAATAAAGTGGAACAGAAATAGGTTGCTTCAGCTTTAAAACATAACAAAAGAAAAGTATTAAACAGTCCTCCTGTTATCAAAACAGCCTTTTCTTTTGCTGCCTCACTACAGCTCAATTATACTGTTTGACTGAGAAACTGTTTGTCAGCAAACAGGTTATGGCTTTAACTTCTGGTTACATTCAATACTTCATTTCAGAGAGAACTCTGTGTCAACCATTGATAAAGAACAGTCCATAGCTTCAGGACTTACTTGCATATCTGGAATATCACATTGCATCAATTCATAATCACTTGAACACACGTTTGTAGGATCAGCTGTTTCACCGGAGTAAAGTTGGCTTGCTCCGTCTAGCAGGAAGTTACTTTGCTTCTCTGAGCAAATGCCCTGCTGGGAATTACCATAGGCTTTTGAGTGTGGCTTGTAGGAGCTCTGTCCCTGCTGGTAATTAAAAGGGAACTGCAAGCATTCACTGGCTCTGCTATTAGAATGTTCGTGGTATGCTCTGAGCTTGCTTGGGCTTAGCTCCTTCTGCACAGCTGCCTGTGATTGCACTGCTCGAGACGGCACTTTGTTAAAAGCTGGGAGTTTAAAATTACTAGCAGAATTACAAGCTCCTGCAGGTAGGAAAACTTCCTTTCTCTTGTGGCTGCTAGCACAAGGAAAGAGGTTATTCTCTGCTTCCTTTAAGCTTGCTCTTGGTTGGCTTTTCCTGTTAACTCTGGGTTTTACCCAATCAGGTAGGAAACAGCCTCTCTCTGCATTTTCTGCTCTGTTACCTTCTATAGAAATCCTCCCACGTCTCTCGTGACTTTCATTCATACACACCGTATCCAGCTGCTGACTTCCAAACGTCTCAAACAGGTCCTGGGACTCACTCAGACTTTCCTGTTGATTCTCATGCTGACCCAATGGTTCATTCTCTCTTTCTCTCTCTTTCTCATTCCATTTCCATTCCTTCCGCGGCTGCTGCTGCCCTTGCCGCTGCCTCCCCTCTCTAACTGTTTGTGAGCGTGTTTTATGTACGTGTCTCTGGGCTCCACCTCCTCCCAGCTGATCCCCATCAGGTAATGAAAACTCCATTCCCCTGCTACCTGGGGGTGTCTTCCTAGCCCTTACCCACGTGTGTCCTGGTTGTTTATAGCAACCGCCTGACAGGTTTCTATTTATGCTGTCAGATTCTCCCTGATCTTCCATGCTGATCTCCATTTGTACAGGCTCTGTTGGGTCCACCTTGTGACACTATATAGGAACACATTACCTTGAATGAAACCAGAGAGGTGAGTGATGTGACATTATGGGAGGGACTTAAAGCTGTGGTGAGGGGGCGCTTTATCATGTGGGCTGCAATGTGAAGAAGAGTTGACTAGGGAAATTAAGGAAACAGTAGAGTACCAGCAGACAGGGGCTAAACGGGCTTGGCGTAAAGTGGACCAATTAAAGGTAGAGTTGCAGGGGCTGCAGGCTGGGCAGATTGTGTTTGCACTGCAGCAAACTCAGCAGGTTTATTATGAGTTTGGAGATCAGGTGGGCCGTCTCCTTGCCCAGCGGCTGAAGAGGCAGATGATTCAGTCTGTGGTGACTCAGATTTAGGGCCCAGATGAGACAGTGAGTCACGACGAGGGGTATATTCACATGCAATTTGTTCAGTTTTACAAAGAGCTCTATCAGAGACAGGGAGAGATAGAAGAGGGGCAGGTACACCAATATTTACAAGGAGTGGTCTTACCACAATTGCCAGAGGGTGTGGTAGATGGACTGGATAGGGATATATTGGGGGATGAAATGGGGGGGGGGTTAAGGGAATGGCTGTGGGGAAGGTGCCCAGTTTGGACAGGCTTCTTGGGAGCTTTTATAAGACATTTCTCAAGGAGGTGAGTGATCCGATGGTGTATTACAAATTAAAGATTTCTTTGAATCAGCAAGGAATATTGAACTTTTGAACCATCCCATATGTGAGGAATCATGCTGCACCAGAATTGTTTACTAGCCCGGAGACCAAAGGTGTAGGGAATGACTGACCAGAATTGTTTATTAACTTGGAGAACAAAGGCTGGAGAAAGACTGGTCAGAAATTACTGTTTATCAAAGGTGTATGGTGCAGAGAATATCTGTAGGGAAAACCTCATGTGAGGGGTCATGCTGTCCAGCTATGACACGTTTGTTACAGCCTATATAAAGAGCTAGAAAATCCAGGACAGGCATAGAGCTGATGTCCGCCTGCCAGCACGTGAGGGGTCCCAGACTTTTCTCCAGCCTTCGCTGTGGCTCTCCGAGCTGATGATAAAGGGGCTGCGATGATGGCAGAGTTGGTGATGCATTATTCTATTGTCATATCAACTGTTGTGTTGTCATTGTAATATCACTAACTTATTGTTATATTGTCTAGCTGATTGTCATATTAAATAGCTTATTAAATACCATGCACGTGTGGCTGTTTGCTCTTGAATTTAATATCTAGCGAGGCAATACAGATGGGTAGGGTGTTTAGTGGGGTGTTGGCAGAGGAAGACATTCTGTTGGGTGATATGTTCACTGCGAATAATACCATCCTTCCCAAGGAAGGGAAAGGCCCTACAAAGTGTGGCTCCCATCGTCCTATCTCATTAATGTAGATGTCAAGATCTTGGCAAAGGTACTGGTAATGCATCTGGCATCTTGGATGGGAGGACTAGTATAGCAGGATCAAACGGGGTTTATACCGGGGAGACAGGCATCGGATAATGTCAAACGGGCAGTGGAAGTGGTATGGGCGGTGGCCCAGAGCTCAGAGGAAGTCAATAGATTGCTCCTATCAATAGATGTGGAGAAGATGTTTGATAGGGTTCATTGGGACTTCCTTTTTGTGGTAATGGAGAAGATGGGCTTTGGGCCCAAATTTGGGAAATAGGTAAGAGGGTATATGTGGAATCATGGGCTAGGGTGAAGGTGAATGGTTGTTACTCAGAAGGATTTGAGCTGGGGAGGGGGACATGGCAGGGGTGCCTGCTGGCACCGCTGTTATCTGCGTTGGCATTTAAATCACTAGCCCAGGCGATTCAGCAAAATGGGGGAATTTGGGGGATAACTAGAGGCAACAGTGAAATACCCTCTTTGCTGATGATATTCTGTTGTATCTACAAGATCCGCTGAGGTCACTCCCAGCAGAGGCGGCTGAGCTTTGGCAGTATGGTAGAGTGTCTGGATTTAAGATGATGATTGACAAAACCAAGGCACTGAACATTACTGCATCCCATGGGGATGAGGTATAGTTGAAGAGTCTATTCCCTATTACGTGGGTTACACGCTTATTGAAATATCTGAGAGTGCGGATTCTGGCCACTTATGGAGCTATTTATCAAGCTAATTATCCATCATTGGTTGTGGCCATGGGTAAGGATTTGATGGGCTGGATGAGGCTGGAGATGTTGTGGCTAGGCCATATAGTGGCGGTAAAAATGAATGTTCTATCCCGGGTGCTATATCTCTTTCATGCCCTAGTGGTGCCTGTACCGGAAGCTTCACTTCGGGCATTTCAACGCAAGATTTTTCAATATATTTGGAGGCGTACACCTCCCAGACTATCAAGGGCCGTGATGTATAGGCCCTGGGATAAAGGGGGATTGGGTGTACCTGAGGTTAGGGGTTATTATAGGACTGCGCAGATCAGACACTTGATGGATTGGCAGGAGTGGGGAAAGGGAAGAGATTTGTGGTACTGGAGGAGTCTTATCTGAGGGGGGGGGGGGCGGTTGGAGGCACTGCCGTGGATGGTTCTTAGGGAATGAAGGTTATGTGGGATGTGCAGTCCCAGTATGCAATATGTGGTAAGGGTATGGGAACAAGTGAGGAAATTGGAAGGACATGAATTAAGGGATGGGTTTTCGGTTCTGGTGACACTGCGAGACAGAAGGGAGTTTAAACCGGGATGGGAGGGTGGAGTATATATTAGATGGGGTAAGCAGAGTTTGAAATATTTTCATCAGTTCTTGGATGATGGGGCCTTTGTCCTCTTTGAAGAACTATGTGAAGAGTTTGGATTGCAGGAGGGGGACCGTTTCTATTATGGGCAAGTGTGTCACTTTTTGAAGGGTAAACAGGGGAAACGGATTTAAGCGGGAATTCATGGAGTTGGAGGTGGTGTGGTATGGTAGGCACAGGTCTAGGGGGGTGGTTTTGGCATATTAAAAGGTGGTACGAGGGACCACCTTTCAGCCTCATCCATATATGCATGAATGGGAATGGGACCTAGGTTGTGAGATTTCCCAAAAAGGATTGGAAGCAGATCGTGGACCAGATTAAGCAGGTACCATTGTCCATCGTTATTCAGGAGAATTGCTATAAAATACTTTTGAGGTGGTATTACACTCTGGAGCAGCCACAGAGAGTGGAGAACAGGGATCCTTCTGCCATATTTGGTGGACATGTCCCAAGATTCAGGATTTCTGGAAGCAGATAGAGGGCTGGATTGCGGGGCTCCTGGGGATCCGTTTGGATCTAGATCCAGGCATATTCTTGATTTCCTGGTGGGGGGATCGGAAAGAGGGAAAATGTAAAGCAACATTAGCATGCCTATGCACAGAGTGCTGTGCTATTGCCACTCATTGGAAGCAAGTAGAGGCCCCTGGTTTAGAGAATTGTGTGGAGAAAGTGTGGTAAGTGGTGGTCATGGAGCAGTTAACAGCACTCCAGAGGAAACAAATGGATCAGTATGTGGCGGATTGGGAAGCTCTGAGCCGAGCTTTGGTAGGGGAAGGTAAGGGTGAGGAGTGAGAGGAAGGGGAGGAGCTAGGGAGAGAAGGTTGGTTGAGGGGAAGGGGGTGTTTCACGTGTCTGTCTCCGAGGTTGCCTTGAGGTTAAGTTGGACACTGCAGGAATATGTGCAGGGGGGGGGGGAGACGGGATGAATGGGTGGGGGGTAACGTTATCATTAATGTTTTTGCTAATGTTATTGGGTATTGGGACATGTTTGAGGGGATGGGGGGTATAGGTTGAACAATAATGAGTAGATGGATCTTGCTTATTTGTGTTACAACAAAATTGAATAAAAAGTTGATAAAAGGTCCAGTACAATAGTCCCCTTTTTCCCTTAAGAGATCTTCTGTGTTTGTCCCATGCTTTTATGAATTCAGATATAGCTCTCATCTCTACTACCTCCACTGGGAGACTATTCCACCCATCTCCCACTCTTTCCATTAAGAAACATTTCCGCATATTACTCCTGAGTCTATCCCCTTACAAGGAGTGGAGGAGTAGGCTAGTGGTTAGAGTAACAGCCTGGTAACAGAGTAGAGTAGAGTAACAGCCTAGAGTAACAGAGTAAATCTGGGTTTGATTCCCACTGGCACTCCTTGTGACTTTGGGCAAGTCACTTTACTCTCCATTACCTTAGAAGAAACAGCCTGGCAATCTACTTCTGGTCATACCTTGCCAAGAAAACCCAGGGGCTGCTGGGTTGCCAGGAGTCAGCATTGACTTGAAGGCATTCAAGAAAAAAACAACACGTTTTCTGTAAAAACATATTTCTGCATATTACTCCTGAGCCTGTCCCCTTTCACCTGATCCTTTGTCCCCTCATAGCAGAGTTTACAAGTGAGGTTCACGACTGCCATAGTATGCGCAAAACTAACCCATTAGGAGAAACTACCCAGAGTTTGCTTTCAATCGAAAGAGGCTCTCCTCTAGTGCATTTATGCCACAGAAGTATTTAAACGTCTCTATCATATCTCCTCTATCTCGCCTTTCCTCTAGTGTATACATATTAAGAATGCTTTATAATACCAATAATCATTTTAGCAGCCACTCTCTGCGCTAACCCCATCCTGTCTATATCCTTTTCAAGGTGCAGTTTCCAGAATTGCACACAACACTCCAAATGAGGTCGCACCTGAGACTTATACAGAGGCACTATCGCCCCCTTTTTTCTGCTGGCCATTCCTCTTCGTATGCATCCAAGCACCCTTCTGACTTTCGCCATCACCTTTCCTACCTGTTTAACTGCTTTAAGATCATCGGACACAATCATGCCCAGGTCCCACTCTTCTTTTGTGGACAGAAATACTTAATTTTTAGCACTGATTCTCAGCTGCCTAATTCTTGACCATTCTTCATGCATAGCTAGATCCCTCCTCATGTTATCTACTCCTTCCTAGGTGTCTACTCTATTGCAGATTTTGGTATCATCCACAAACAGGCAAACCTTACCCGCCGGCTCTTCTGCAATATCATTAACAAAGATGTTGAAAAGAATCGGACCAAGGACAGATCCCTGGGGCACGCCATTGGTAACTTCCTTCTCCTCAAAGTGAGCTCCATTTACCTGTACACTTTGTCATCTCCCACTCAACCAATTTCTTACCCAGTCAGTCACTTTAGGGCCCATCCTTAGGGTGCTCAGTTTGTTTATAAGTTGTCTGTGTGGAACGGTGTCAAAGGCTTTACTGAAATCTAAGCACACCACATCTACAGTAGGGCTCTCTCTCGGTCCAACTCCCTGGTCACCCAGCCAAAGAAATCAATCAGATTTGTATGACAAGACCTGCTTCTGGTAAACCCATGCTGCCTCAGATCCTGCAATCCACTGGACTCCAGAAACCTCACTATTCTCTCTTTTAGCAACATTTCCAATAATTTACTCGCCACAGAGGTTAGACTAATCGTCCTGTAGTTTTCAATCTCATCCTTACTTCCACTTTTGTGTAAAGGGTCTACATGTGCCTTTCTCTAGCCCTGTGGGACCACTCCCAATTTCAAAGAAGCATTAAATAAGTCAGTCAGTGGAGCCAGTAGAACATTCCCAAGTTCTTTTAGCATTCTCAGATATATCTCATTTGGTCCCATCACTTTGTCTACTTTTAGTTTAGCTAGTTCATCAGAAACACAGTCTTCTGAAAATGGTTCAAGATTCCCTTCACTTCTGTTCCTATTTGTAGGTGTTTTCTGAGATCCTGCTCCTGGCCCTTCATCTGTGAACATAGAACAGAAATATTTGTTAAGCAATTCCGATTTATCCTTATCAGCTTCTACATATTCCTCCCTTTCACCCTTGAGTCTGAATACCACTTTTGCCCTTCCTCTTCTCACTAACATATCTGAAAAATGTCATCCTCCCATTTTATTGCATTGGCTATTTCTTCTTTTTGACTACTTTCCTAGCTTCTCTAAGTTTTTCCAAATATTGATGCTTGTCTTCCTCTCTTTGTGATCTCATGTATTTTATGGCCACCTTCTTTTTCTTCACCTTTTCAGCTACTTCTTTTGAGAACCATATTGGCCTCATTTTCCTTTTACATTTATTTACCTTTCTAACAAAAAAGGTTTGTTGCCCTTAAAATATTCCGTTTCAGTCTTGTCTATTGCTTTTCTATAACCCCCAGCTGTTCCTATCCCACTAATGATTCCTTGAGATATTGTCCCATCTTGGAAAAGTTAGTTTTCTAAAGTCTGACCCTCGCTTTTGAATGGATATTATCAGTCCTAGTCCTAATTCTTAACCACACCATCTGGTGATCACTGGATGTGAGATGATTTCCCTCTGACATCAGAAACATTTTCCCTATTGGTAAGCATCAAGTCCAGTATCACCCCTTCACATGTAGGTTCTGTTACCAGTTGCCGGAATAGTTCTCCCTGTAGAGAATCCAGGATCTCCTTACTTCTAGATGACACCGCAGTAGGGATGTTCCATTCAACATCTGGAATATTGAACTCACCTATCAGTAGAATTTCTCCTTTCATGCAATACTGTGTGTGTCTTCTATTACATCTCCATCCACTTCTTCTTCCTGTGAGGGACATCTGTATATCACTCCAATGCAAATGGATTTCCCTTTCCCTCTTTGTAGTTTAACCCACAGTGCCTCCTCGCTCTCTTTTAAGCCCTGTAATTCTATAGCTTTAATATTATTTTTTACATATAGTGTCACTCCTCCCCCCTCTTCCTACCCTGTCCTTCCTGAATAAAGTATAGCCTGGTATAATTACATCCCAGTCATGGTTGTCCATGAACTATGTCTCCATAACCGCCACTAAATTCAAATCAACCTCTTCCATTAAAGCCTCAACATCTGGGAACTTATTTCCCATGCTATGGGCATTTATACACACTGCTTTCCAGCTGTTGCCCTTTTTACTTATTTCTACTGAGGTATTTAATTTTTCACATACCTGGGCGCTTTCTTCACCCATCCCCAATGAATCTAGTTTAAGTCCCTCTTCAGTAGATTAGCCAGTCTGCTGCAGAAGATATTTCAACCCTTCTTGGACAGAGGACGCCATCTCTGCTCTGTAGCCCATGGTCCGTCCAGGAAATGAAAGCACTCTCATTGACACCATCCATGCAGCTATGCATTCATTCCAGGGTGCAAACCTCTCTGCCTTGGTCTTTACCCTCAACAGGGAAGATTGACGAGAATAACATTTGTGCAGCTGTTTGCTTCACCCTCTGTCCCAGAGCCATGAAGTCACTTTTGATATGCTCAAAGGGATACAGAGCAGTATCATTTGTGCCAACTGAGTACATCAGGTCTATCATGAAAATGCGGCAAATCACACTGCATCTGAAGTATGAAGATGAACAGTTTGTCATTCCTAACATCAAGATCCAGTGAGGAATATGTCAGGGAGTCTTCCTGTCACCACTTTGTTTTGTATGGCACTTAATCCACTGAGTGCTCTTATTAACCTTTGGGATACAGATTTAGCCTTAATCCTAACGATGGTAACAATTCAGAGATAATATCACACTTACTGTTTTGTAGATAGCTTGAGGCTCTACAGTTTCAGTGACCAACAGTTGGTAAAACAACTCTATGTAGTGAAAGTTTCTCAGATGACATCAAGATAACTTTTGGCCTAGATAAATATTCTACGGTAGTGGTTTCCAATCTGTGGTTTGTGGACCCCTGGGGGTCCATGAGATCATTACAAGGTGGTCTGCAGGACACAGAAAAAAGACTGAAACTGGTGAGGACTAGCCTCAGGGAGATAAAGAGGGTCAGTGGAGCTAGGAAGGAGATAGGAGATAAAGAAGATTAGTAGAAACAGGCTTGACTCTCTAAGGGGAGGGGGTTCAAGAAGAATGGGCAAATGAACTGCAGGTCCCTGAATTTTTGGGAGGTTAATAAGGGGTCCATATAATCAAAAATGTTGGTAATCTCTGTGCTATGGCAACCTTCCTTAGAAGAAAATTGAGCAAAACTGAAAACTTTGATTTGACTAATACTGTGACATAAAGGAGCTTCAACAGGAAGATATTTAGAAAGAGTGACAATTAAGCATATATTATGGAGAATAAAGATCAGTAAAGAATATTACAGGAGATTAAAATTGATACTGAAAAGTACTTTAACATCACGGAATAAGATGCATTAATCAGTTTGCAGTTCCTATACTCTCATATAGTTTTGGAATTGTAGACTGACCTCTTAAATATCTTGCAAAACTCCTCCATGCCCACAGGGTAATTTATAAGTATCAATGTAAGCCAAGACTGTACATTCTCTTAGCTGAAGGGAGAATGGGCTTCATAGAAATAGCAGCTTTTAAATATGTAGATCCCCTAAATGTCCAAACAGCGATTTTAGAAAGCTGCTATTTACAAGTAGTGAGCCACACCACACAGAAACTGCAAGGAAGCGTGGTTAGGACATGAAGAAGTGGTTTGGGTGGCCCTAAAATATCAATGCTAAGGGGAATACACATCGATATGAAAAAATCTAGACGTTGGTATTTACACCTGCCCCAAGGCAGGCATAAGTGCCTGCTTGAGGGGGGCCAGTGTAAAAACTGAAGCTAGGCCCCCTATCATCCCTCCCAACATCTGATCAATTATCGATACCCCCGTCTGACATTTGATCCCTTCCAAATGGATCCCCCTGGTAGTCTGATGGTAGCTGGAACAATCCCCAGTCACTCCTGCTTAAGGTGAGCCCGGTAGAAAGTAGCACCCATGATCCCTAGTAGTAATCTCACAGTACTACCACTAGGGGTCAGGCTGCTATGGGTGGCATGGTGTACTGCCTAGTCTGCCTAACAGTTAAGCCAGCTCTGCACTGGGCCATTAGGCCAGCCCAGGTAAATGTATTAAAATGTCTGGGAATATTGCCTTCTGCTTTATCCCATGAATTTCCTGAATGAAAACCCCATAAAGAAAGAGAATGCCAGAACCCTAGGTTGGGGACCGGATTAAATGAATGGATTAAGAATCCTCCCAGTGGATGAAAATATTGTATAAATGCACTCCGTTTCATTCCTTATTTCTCAGACACAAGATTTCATACATTTTTCTCCTTGATTCCTTCAATTCACTGTATCTTAGCTCACATCTCAAGTCTGCCACCTAGCTGCTGAAGGAGGTCACAACTTGTGAAGAATGGGTGTGCCTCCCTTCCCAGCAGAGGCGTTTTCTAACGCAGCAAAGGGGTTTGGGCACTTCCTTCTCTTTTTCTGTCTGACGGTAAATGTATTCTCTAAAGAACTGAATAACAGGCACGTGGCTAACCAGTTTTTATTAGCAAGAATTGAAGGTGACAGAACGATTCCGACGGCACAGACACTTGGTGCAAATATTTCTTCTAACAAGGGCAAACGTAGACATTGACATATTTGCAAAATCGGTGACATGTTCTTTTCATTTGAGCACTTGCATCCAGAAGGTATGCAGAGCCTGATTTAAAATGTCAGCACTCATAGGCAGGACCAGAAACCGGTGTGGACAGGACGCTTGTCTCCCAGAGAGGATGGTCCTAAAACAAGCAGAATTAGGCTTCTGTCGGCTCGGGTGTTTTGTGACTCCTACATTTGGTGCTCTAGTCGGTTGCTTGTGTTGCCCGTACTAAATCTCTGTAGCCAGGAACCTATCTGTCTCCTGGTGTTGAGAGGGCTAAGGGTTTGTTTTCGGAATGAACTAACAGATAGATAGAGAGTATTCCCAACCTTCCGGCCCTGCACGGGGCTCATTCATGAACGCTAGGCACAGACCCTGGGGAAGCTGAATCTGATCTGGATTGCGACTGTAACAAGAGTTCTGGCAAAAGGAAAACTCAGGACTGGATTCCGGAACACACTAGGATCAGAGACAAAGGGCAGTTCTGAAAACAGGGGTAAGGAGGGACATTCAATGGCAGTTAGGCAATTTGCAAACCTCTTAAATGATGCTGAGCGGGATATTCAGCAGCACTAATGGGGTCAGCGCCGTGGAATATGCCTGGCTAGGTACAGGGGCCAGTTCGTGGTGATAGTCAGTTGCTAACCGGTTATCAGGGCTGGCCCCAGAGTCGGTTCGAAGTGTTGACACCCTAGGCAACCCTTAAGCCTTACCCGCTACACTCCCCCTCTCCCTGGCTGTCAGCTCTATTGTTTAGCTTTGAATGCCTTGCTCTTTCCCACTTCCCAGAAGTTCCCATCCTAGGCAACTGCCTAGTTTGCCTAATGGTTGGACCAGCCCTGCCAGTTATCCTAAACCAGCTAAAGTTCAGCACTTTAAAGGCTGGCCTAAGTTTATCCGATTTAGCTGAATAGCACCACTGACCAGTCAGCTAAATTGATATTTGGCCACCTCGATATTTGATGCCAGAGGCCAGGTATGACCACAGCACTGAATATCCAGTTTTAATTTATAGTGGCAATGGCCAGTCGCTTTAATTGAGCTGACTGCAGCCACTGACTATTGCCCCCCCCTCCCCCTCAGGGAACCTAAAGTGTGCACTGAGGCTAATGCTATTCTATCCTTGCTAGGGTCCTAGTCTCCCACTTCAGAGGGCCGTTTCCCTTATAAAAAGCAGGAATCTCCTGTAGAACATTAAAAACTTGGAAGCCAACCACGCAGAACATAAGAAATGCCTTAGCGGATCAGACCAAAGTCCATCAAGCCCAGAATCCTGAGCTATACACCTCTGTGATCTGGCTTGGGATTTTTTAACTTGGATTTTGTCTGCAGTGAAACTGAAATGATGTCCTTCCTGCCTGTGAGGCCAGGATGTTGATCAGACCCTTTCTGCAGGAGATTTAAAGACACTGTAGATCAGATGGATTGAAAAGGGCTTAATTCCTGGGGTTCATGGCTTCAGGAAATGCGTGCTGAATCAGGGGAAGTGTTGGATTAAATAAGGAAGTCTAGTGCAAGCAGCACAACGCCACAGTCCGGAAATTCTTAGGTAACTTAAAAGTGTAAAGCAGTTGAGACTCACAGTAGTTATGCAACGGTGTGTACAGCTCAGGTTAATACTGCATGAATCTACCTGGCTGCTTCCAGCACTCCTCAGGCAGAACAAGTATCCCTGCTCCTTGTTGACTCACCTACAGTTTTTTCAGCTGTTGCCTTGGAAAAGGACAGGTGGAATGAATAGCCAGGATATGCGTCGGTGCCAATTTAATTTTGTATGCTTACATCATCTGCTTAGGGATATCCCAAACCCTGTTATGTTTTTCAGTATGTCTGCTCCCCTCCAGGAGAAGCCATGTCAAGCTAGAGTCTGAGTAGAGTGCACTAAACCATTTTGCTCCATACTTTCTTGCAGGAGAGATCCCAAGGTTTGGTCAGTGAATCCTGAGAAGGTTCTAGTCAGAAGGGCTAGGGGTGAGAGAAGGTCATCTCTTGTTTCTCTGAAGAGGTTGGCGCCGTAGACGGAGGGAGTCTGCCTCCTGTATTTGATGTCCAGTAATGGAGTGGAGGGTTTGCCTAGTGGTTAGAGCAATAGCCTACTACCCAGGGGATCTGGGTTTGATTTCCACTGATACTCCTTGTGGCCGTGGGCAAGTCATTTTACCGTCCATTACCTCAAAAGAAAGGCCTGGCAATCTACTTCCAGTCATACCTTGCCAAGAAAGTCCAAGGCTGCTGGGTCACCAGGAGTCAGCATTGACTTGAAGGCACTTAAAAAAATGGGTACAGAGGACCATACAGTAAGGCTGCTACTTCTGGCATTTCACTTTAAGTAGCTGTCCTGAGGGACTCTGCCACAGGGTGAAGAATATCCCTGTTCTGAGTGTGTAAATCTCTCACCTGAGTTTCTCTTTTATGGGGAGAGATGGCCCTGATAAGTTCCAGGAGACAGGGCAGGCCCAACCATTGGCAAGAATAGGTGATCACCTAGGGTGGCAGCTTCTGAGGGTCAGCGCACTAGATCCTGACAAGCACACAGAGTCCAAGCGCTAGTAGCACATTATTCTACCTACAAGGAGAGTGAACAGAAACATATAAAGCAAAGTTTAAAATACGATGTCCAGTTACACAGTTTTACACAATTGTTTATGAGGGGATGATCATGATTATTGAAGTTAATTGCCAAAATCTTGTGGGCGAGGGCGTAAGACTGAAGATTTGCTTAGGGTGCCCAATACCTTTGCATTGGCCCTGCCAGGAGAGAGCACAAATCTGTGCAGGAGTAGGGAAAAGTGTGTGGCAGGTGCCTCTTGAGACGTCCTCAGCAATGTGGAGAATCGAACTGAGAAAAGGAGAGCGGGGTCCAACCGGTGCTTAATCCAGGGATTTAAAGGAGTCCAGAGGAGGAGAGGTTAAATAACGAGGCATTTGGCTTAATCGGTCCCGAAACAGTAGGGAGTAAGGAAGCCCAGAGAAGGTCCAAAGGAAGGGAAGGAGGGTGAGCAAGTAAGAACCAGAAGCTTTAATCTGTTGTAGGGTTGCAATTTACACACTTAACATTTCTTCCAATCAAACAGTTATCAGTAAAGACTTTTATTTAGCAACACCGCTATCTTGTCTGAAGTGTCTCCTTGAGCTTTAATGAGAAGCCTTGGGCAGGGGTCCCCATGGTCACTGTCCCTGCTGAGCAGCTGCGAGCTGTATAAGAGGCCTCTGTTGGCATTCCTGCTGGGGCTGCCGATTCCTCAAGACTTCCCTGCTGCTTGCGATGCAGTGTGTGATGGTACTGTACTGCCCCCCAGCAGCAGGAACATTGCCCCGTCTAAGGCACGGCAACTGGCAAACAACTCCTTAAAGTCTCATGATAAGAGCCGCATGATTTCATGGCTGACGGCGGCGGGAGATGCTCTCCAGCTGCCGGGCAAGAAACGTATAATGGACAGCGCAAGAGGAGGCAGTACGGCAAACAGAGTAATTGATGTTTGCCGTACTCTGGTTCTGCCACCATAGTGCGGTGAATTCTTTCCTTCTGTTGGAGAATCCATGCCAGGGACTGATGGCTGGAACCGGGTGAACCGATGGTCTGTAAGACTCACCCAAAAAAGGGGCTAAAAGTGTTTTCTTGGAACTGTTATTTCATTCTACCACAACATGTCTTGTTTTTATTAAAACTGTGCATAGTGTGTTTTCTTTTGAGGAGAATGACCTTCAAGCTGGACTCGTGCGCTGTGGAGGACTATCACTAAGAATCATACTGAAACGATTGTCTGTTTCCATGATTTTATGCGGTAGGTATAAACACTTGGAACAATCTTATTTATACCTTCTAGCTCTGCATCTCCCTCCTCAGTTAACTTTCAATTCCCTACACTCTCCCTCCCCTCAAGTTTTTGTTACCTGTCCTTCTAATTATTGACCCATTTCCCTCCTCCCCTTCGTTTCTAAACTACTTGAACGCGCAGTTCACCGCCACTGCCTTGACTTCCTCTCCTCTCATGCCCTCCTGGATCCCTTACAGTCGGGCTTTCATCCTTTACATTCTACTGAAACAGCTCTTGCCAAAGTCTCCAGTGACCTGTTTCTGGCAAAATCCAAGGGCCTTTACTCAGACCTCATCCTTCTTGACCTCTCTACTGCTTTTGACACTGTTGACCACAACCTTCTCCTCGATACCTTGTCCTCGTTTGGTTTTAAGGGCTCTCTGCTATCCTGTTCTCCTCTTATCTCTCCCATCACTCTTTAAGTGTTTGCTTTGGTGGATTCTCCTCTACTGCTATCCCGCTCTCAGTTGGTGTACCCCAAGGATCTGTCTTGAGTCCATTCCTTTTCTCTCTCTATACCCAATCCCTTGGTGCACTGATCTCTTTCCATGGCTTTCAGTACCATCTTTTTGCTGATGACTCCCAGATCTACCTCTCTACACCTGAAATCTCTCCAGCAATCCAGACTCGGATCTCTGCTTGCCTTTCTGACATTGCTGCTTGGATGTCTCACCACCGCTTGAAACTGAACATGGCCAAAACTGAGCTGCTTATTTTTCCCCCTAAAATCTCCTCTCCCCTTTCTCCATTCTCAGTCTCTGTGGGTAATTCTCTACGCCTCTACTTTTCCTCTGCTTGCAAACTTGTGATCGTCTTTGACTTCTCTCTCTCCTTCTCCACACACAGTCATCTGATAGCCAAGACCTGCCGTTTCTTTCTCTATAACATCAACAAAATCCGCCCATTCCTTTCTGAACATACTACTAAGACACTTATCCAGTCCTTAATCATCTCCCGTCTTGACTACTGTAACCTACTCCTTGTTGATGTCCCTCTGAATCATCTCTCTCCCCTTTAATCTGCTGTGGGACTAGTCTTCCGCCAGCCTCGTCATGCTCATATTACCCCTCTCCTCAAGTCACTTCATTGGCTCCCTAACCATTTCCGCATCAAGTTTAAACCTTTCCTGTTGACCTATAAGTGCATTCACTCTGCAGCTCCTCACTACCTTTCCTCTCTTATCTCTCTCTACACCCCTACTCGGGAACTCTGCTCTTCTGGGAAATCACTTCAATTTGTGCCCTTCTCTTTTATTGCTAACTCCAGACTTTGTTCCTTTACACCTTGCTGCACATGCCTGGAACAAACTACCTGTGTCTGTATGCCAGGCGCCTTCTCTGACCCTTTCCAAATCCAGGCTGAAAACTCGCCTCTTTGCTGCCGCTTTCGGATCTTGATTCACCTGATCTCCTTGTTTCTTTACTATTCCCCCTTGTTTTATCCCTGTCTACACCTTCTGTGTTGTCTGTCTTGACTAGATTGTAAGCTCTGATGAGCAGGGACTGTCTCTTACGTCTGTGCAGCGCTGCGTATGACTTGTAGCGCTATACTAATGCTCAGTAGTAGTAATAAATAAACTTAACAATCATGATTGTACATAGATACAATGGAGGCCTATAAAATAATAAAAATAAAAATAAATTAAATAATATTTAAGACTAATTGGAGAAAATCTTTTTTTTTCTTTTTTTTACTCAGTTCATAATTAAGCTCTGGAATTTGTTGCTAGAGGATATAGTAAAAGCTGTGAGTGTAGCTGGGTTTGGAGAAGTTCCTGAAGGGAAAGTCCATAAACCGTTATTAAAGTAGACATGGGGAAATCCACGACTTATTTCTGCTTATCTGCAGCATGGAATTTATCTACCCTTTGGGAACCTGCGAGATATTTGTAACCTGGATTGGCCACTGTTGGAAACACGATACTGGGCTTGATGGACCTTTGGTCCAATCCAGTACGGCAAATCTGATGTTCTTATCATCCCAGTACTATCCCTCTCGGAACCCTCCTGAAAGATGCATAATTAGACATTAAAATATTACAGTTCGCTTCCTAGTATATGCATAATGAGAGCAATTTCCAAAGGCCATTGACCTGGATAAATGCCTATTTAAGTGGACAAAGGAGTGTTTGAAAATTGCTCCCCCTTCTTAGGTGCCCTGAGTTTGTGCAGCCTTCAGGACCTGCTTTCTTGCTTTGACTGCAGCTGATCTGTGCTGCTTCTCCACAGACTGCAGCCCTGGGTGCCGACCTAGTCTGCCTAGTGGTTTTGCCTGCAAGACTCATAGGACATAGAACTTCCAGTTCTCCATGGACTAGCAGGATTGCGTCAGCCACACCTGGTGACGTCCTTCGGGCGGCGCCATACGGAAGTGCTCTCTAGCTCACAACTCAGAACCTGCCCAGGTAGCCCACCTCCACGCCCCGCCCCTAGCTGGGTCAGTCTTCTTCCTTCCGCCTTGCCAACAAGACGGACCCTGCTCTCCTACACCTTACATTTTTATTATTTCTTTGTTTTACCGTTTTTTCTTCGGATTCATGCCCAAATCGGTATTTAAGAAATGCCCGCGCTGCGGGCACAGAACTTACACGACTTCTCATGGATGCACTCGCTGTGGCGGACCCTCTTCTGGTGCCAGCAGGGAGACAGTACAGCATCCAGCATCGGACACGGGATTCCGAGGTGCTGTCTGCCCTCCGCCGGCTCAGGATGTGCCCGAGAGGGCCTCCATCCCCAACCGTGCCACCGAATCAAACTTTCCTGCTCCTGCCGGGACCACGGCCCGGGAAGTGCCCAATAGGGCCTCCTTCCCCAGCCAGGCCTTGCCGATGACCTTCCTCGCTGCGACAATCCAGGGCATCTCTGAGGTAAGGCCCGCTCCTACCCCTACGAGGTCCATCATCCGCACTACTGCAGACCCCGAAGGCTTTGGGCTGTCTTCCTCCTCCCCTCGGGGCCATGTGGAGACTAGCAATGGCGCCCGGGAGAAGTCCTCCAGATGCACAGATCAGTCCTCCAGCTCCGCCCATCATCGGCATAGCGTCCACGCTGCCGACGCTGCTGGTAGCTCCGCCCACCACTCTAATGCTGCGGGCTTCCTTCTTGCTACAGGGCTTGCTGCCCCGGACACTGTCCTCTCCCCTGGCGCTGCAACGAGCCCGGACAGCATTTCCTCCGACCATCAACGCTGGCAGCACCATGGAAGGATGCACAAGCACCGATGAATACATAAAGGGAGAAAACAGTGCAGAAGCCCTTCCAGCTCTTCAGATTCTTCTGTGGGCAGCCCGGAGCCAGCACATAAGAAACATCGCAGGCATGGGCACCACGGGGCCAGCAAAGGGCATTCTTCCTCTAGCAGAAGACACCAGGTGAGGTCTTGCAGCCACTCCACCGACTCGGCCAATAGCTCGGCTATATTGAAGCTTCTGACTCAGTTAGTCCAACAGACCGCGCCCCCCCCCTATGGCGTCGAAATCTGCCCCCTCTGCGGGTCCCACTGCGAGCACTCCCTCCACAGAACCAACGGATGCATGGCCTTCCTCGCCCATTAACCCTTCCCCGGACAGCACTGCTGAAAAGCGCGAAATTGAAGCCATCGTGGGCTCCGTATCCAATGACGGAACTGCACCAGAGGGCAGACACTCTCCAGAGCCGGAAGGGCCCCCTCTGCCCCCGGAAGACCGGTCCTACCCCAGATTCCTGCAAAAGGTAGCAACCGCCCTGGCTCTAACTTCACCCGACCAGACCGAAGAACCTGACCCGGAGGTCCTAAGGTACCTTGCTGCTCCCAAGCCTTCCTTCTCTCTACCAATGCATCGCAAGCTGCGGGATAACTACCTCAAGGTGTGGCAGACTCTCGCTTCAGGACGCCCATTCTCCAGAAGACTGGACTCTAAATACCAAATCCAACCCACACCAGGATTCATGGTAGCACAGCTACCGCATCAATCCATCGTCATCTCCTCTGCTCTGAAAAGGATTAGATCCTCTCGAACACATGCTAACCACCCGCCTGGGCGAGATAGGCAAGAAGGCCTTCCAGGGAGCGATGCTTAATGCCAGAATCGCCTCTCATCAGTTCCAACACATCCTGTTCCAGGACACCAGCGTGGCGAACATAAAGAATGCCACCTCAGCCCTTCCTAAGGACACACAGACGTTGACTGCCAGCTCACTCGCTGATTTATCTGAGTGTAGCAAGCATCTGGCAAGCACAGCCTTTGATGCCTTCGACACCTCTGTCCGGACCGCTGGCACCACGATATCTGCCAGGCGATGGGCATGGCTCAGAGCCTCCGACCTCAGTGAAGACACACACGACAAAATTGCAGACGCCCCCTGCTCGGGCGACTCGCTATTTGGAGAAAAGGTTATAGACGCAGTCAATGTTATGAAGGAGCATTGCACCACCCTCCAAACCTTGGCAGAAGAAGGATTCGAACGCCGCAGCGCTCCTCAGAAGGGCAGCTACCAGCGGAAAACCTACTATGGTGTCAATGGCTACAGCTCTAACAAGAGCTACCCCTTCACCCGGAAGTGGCAAGCTCCAAAGTACAAGTCTAACGCTTACCAGGGAGCCTCTACCCAGCGGCAAACCCAGAGGAATCACAAACAGAAAAAAGGCACCAACACTCCGGCCACCAAAGGAGCCTCCTCCTTTTGACACGCCTCCGCAGGCGCCCACCCGAATAGGGGGTCGCCTGTCACGCTTCTTACAGGAGTGGGAGGAGATATCTACCGACTCCTGGGTCCTACGAGTCATCCACGAGGGGTTCCGTTTGCGATTTTGCACACCTCCCTGCCAAAACAGCAAACCATCCAGCTCTATTCTCCACACCTTCAACTTCCCATGGCAACAGAGCTAATACACCTCCTCGAGTCTCACGCCATAGAGGAAGTACCTCCTTCCGAAATCAACTCTGGTTTCTACTCAAGATACTTTCTCATTCCAAAGAGGACAGGCGGATGGTGCCCTATCCTCGACCTACGCAAACTGAACAAGTTCATCATCAAGGAGAAGTTAGGATGTACTCTCTCAACGCCATTCTTCCCCTGATACAACCGGGCGAATTCATGGCGTCCCTGGACCTACAAGAAGCCTACACCCATATCCTCATCCACAAATCGCACAGGAGGTTCCTTCTCTTTCAGGTGCTAAGGCAGCACTACCAGTACAGGGTTCTTCCCTTCGGCCTCTTCCCAGCGCCTCGGGTCTTCACGAAGTGCGTAGCCGTGGTCGCAGCACACCTCCGCAAGCTCGGGATGTCTGTTTTTCCCTACCTGGACGACTGGCTCTTCATGGCGCCCTCAGCCCTGGAGTTACTGACGTCTCTGCAGAAAGCAACTGCAATAATCACTTCTCTGGGATTTGTCATCAACTACAACAAATCACATCTGCAACCGTCCCAACAGCTCGAATTCATTGGGGCAGTAATCGATACACGGACAGCCCGAGCCTACCTACCGGAGCGCCAGCTGCTCAACATTGTATCGCTAGCAACCAAGACGACCGAGGCAGAATTCTCCTCTGCACGAGCGATCCTTCGCCTTCTAGGGCTTATGGCAGCAACTACCTCGGTCCTGCCCACGGCGAAGTTGAGGATGCGACCACTACAGTGGCACCTTTGCTCCCTCTGGAACCAGCATTCCCAGCCACTATCCACCCGTGTGCCGATGCCACTGAGCATCAGAGCTCACCTGCGCTGGTGAGCGACCCCATCCAACCTGTCCGGGGGCAAGGAAATACATCAACAGGTGCATCAGGTGGTTCTCACCACGGACGCGTCCAACACCGGTTGGGGTGCGCATCTCCAACATCTCAGTACCCAGGGCACGTGGTCCCAGAAGGAAAAGAGCCTGCATATCAATCTCCTTGAACTCAGAGCCATCAGATACGCTCTCCTAGCGTTCCTTCCGCATCGGCGGGACAAAGCCATTCTCATACAAACGGACAACCAAGTAGCCATGTTCTACGTGAACAAGCAGGGAGGGACCGGCTCTTGCCCCCTCTGCGACGAGGCGACAGCAATATGGCTTCTAGCCACGGAGAACGGCTGCAAACTACGGGCCTCCTACCTACCCGGGGACATGAATACCCTGGCAGACAAACTCAGCCGGCAGCTGCAACCTCACGAATGGTCACTCTCTCACAAGAGGTGACGAATGTTCTCTTCCAACAGTGGGGGACCCCGTTGGTAGACCTCTTTGCCACAGAGCTAAATGCGAAATGTCCCCTGTTCTGCTCCAGACACCCAGCACCCAAAAGGCTAGCGGCTGATGCATTTGACGTATTCTGGGGGGAGTGTTCTCTAGTGTATGCCTTCCCGCCGACCCCCCCCTCATCCCAGCAACCTTGCAGGGGATCATCCAGGACAAAGCGCACGTCATCCTGGTTGTGCCCTACTGGCCGCGGCAGATGTGGTTCTCGCTCCTACTATGTCTGACCCACGGGGATCCGGAGCGCCTCCCCCCCAGGGAGGACCTGCTGATGCAGAATGGAGGCAACACGAGACACCCCAACCTCAAAGCCCTCGCGCTCACTGCCTGGAGGTTGAAAGGTTGAGTCTCTTGGCTCTCTGCTTGCCTTCGGAAGTTCAAGACGTCGTCCTTGCGGCCCGCAGACCGTCCACCAGAAAGTCCTATGGCCTAAAGTGGAAGAGGTTCTCCATCTGGTGTGCACAACAAGGCCTCAACCCCACCTCTTGCCCTGTCGCACAAGTTCTACAATATCTCAACCTTTTGTCCGCCAGCGGACTCAAGACACAGTCCATCCGGGTACACCGCAATATCGGCCCTCCATGATCCAGTTGAGGGTGCCGACTCCATCTCGACGCTGCCCATAACCAGACGCTTCATGAAGGGGCTAGCGAACCTAAAACCCCCGATCAGACCCCTGCCTCCCACCTGGGCTCTTAACTCGGTGTTGCATCGCCTAATGCAGGAACCCTTCGAACCACTCCATTCTACAGGGATGAAGTTTGCTTCATGGAAAACACTGTTTCTGGTGGCCATTACTTCTGCACGAAGAATCAGCGAGTTGCAGGCTCTGGTGGCACACCCCCCATACACTCGCTTGTTCCAAGACCGGGCATCCCTGCGGACCAACCCTAAGTTTGTTCCAAAGGTCGCATCGCCCTTCCACATCAATCAGTCCATCGAGCTACCCTGCTTCTTTCCGGAGCCTCACTCATGCATCGAGGAACAACGCCTTCATACCCTGGATTGCCTCCAGGCCCTCAGAATCTACCTCCAGCGGACACGCACGGTCAGGAAGTGTGACCAGCTCTTTGTGTCTTTCTACCCGAACAGGCCTGGCCAACCCGTCTCGAAAAGGACACTTTCCAATTGGGTGGCCTCCTGCGTCTCCTTCTGCCTGGCTTCACCGGACAATCTGTCCCCGCCTAGAGTTGGCCCACACCGACTCAGAGCGTTGGCCACCTCTCTTGCAAACCTGCGCTCCGTTCCTATCTCCGACATCTGCAAAGCAGCCACGTGGTCTACTCCGCACACCTTCCAGCGTCACTACTGTCTGGATCTGCAATCTAGGGAGGACTGTGCGTTGGGAACAGCTGTCCTAGCCTCTGCTATCGGAGAAGAGTCTGACATTCCCCAATGAATACCAGCTGAGGCTCTCCACAGCCAAGGACTTGGACTTCCTCGTGCTTCTCTGGACTTGTCACTTTATTGTGTTTGCACATACTGCACTGTTATTGCACATTATGCACTGTTATGCACTCTTGCACTTTCTGCACGATATTATGCTGTTGTGTTTTACTGTGTTGTTACTGCACCTCACTGCACTATACCGCACTGCTTGCGCACACTTGTTAATGCACCTTAAAGCAATGTTTGCCTCAGTTCTACATGTTCTTGTACCTTAACTACATGTTCTTGTACCTTCTTGGCTCCATTAAACTGTTGCCCTGACATGCGTTATCTTTACTTATGGCACGCTCCCTCCTCCACCTGGCTCTCTGCACTGCTAGGGAGGCACCAGGTGTGGCTGACGCAATCCTGCTAGTCCATGGAGAAAGCGGAGTTACTTACCTGTAACAGGGGTTCTCCGTGGACAGCAGGATAAGTCAGCCACACAATCCCGCCCACCTCCCTGGAGGAGGTCCGCTACACGGTCTCGCCCCTAGCCGGGAAGGCACAGCTAGGAACACACGGACCCAGCTAGGGGCGGGGCGTGGAGGTGGGCTACCTGGGCAGGTTCTGAGTTCTGAGCTAGAGAGCACTTCCGTATGGCGCCGCCCGAAGGACGTCACCAGGTGTGGCTGACTTATCCTGCTGTCCACGGAGAACCCCTGTTACAGGTAAGTAACTCCGCTCTCTGTAAGAAGGTGCTTGGAGGCAAACAGCCACTGCGAAGACACAACCCTAGATGTAAGTAATCACTGTTTCACTCTGCATGTTCCTCTGTTACCATTATAATTTAAAGAGGAAATGCTTGTGATTCACCCTCCCTCCTTCTTTTCGAAACTTTCAGCAGGGAGATGCTCTAGACATTGCTGCACAAGTCCATCAACAAATATCTACAAAATATCCAAGTTTCAGATAAGAAATATAGACTGACAGGCAAAACGTTTCATGCTTTCCCCAACCAGTTTGGCAAGGGACTGCTTTACACATGTAGCCAACAAAGAAGGGGCAAGCCACAGAGGCTCGAGTGGGCAGAGAATGGTCGGAGCCAATCTAGTGATTCCTCCCCATCAGCACATAGCAAGAGGAAGGTCTGATGAGAGCAGCCTGGCAGCTTAGAGCTTTCGCACTCTGGGGCTGATCCATTCCTACAGTGTTGCAAACAGGAAATTTCTGAAAATCAGCATTTCCGACAAATGGCATCGCATTACAAAACTCAAAAACTATGGTCATATATCTTTATCCCTTCCCCCTGCCGATCCTCCCCCCCCCCAAAATAAAAAAACAGGAAATACTGGGAGAAAATTGTTGCTGACTGAGCTGTGTAAGCTCACTCCATCCACTCTCAATGACTAAGTTTGGCAGTGCTACCTGGAGGCTGCTTTTCCTTTTATGGAGCATTCGAGAAGCCGTGAAAGAGGTGGAGCCAGAGAAGGGATCCACCCTGAGGCTGGCTGAAGAGAACAGGGTCATAGGCTCAATGTCTGAGACAGCCGGCTTCAGCCTAAAGGCAGAGCAGATGGGTGTGGAGGAAGGATTTTCTTGGTGGTGTTCTCTGCTCGTACACAGAGACAAAATGGATGAGGTCGAGGTTTCATTGTGGCCTTCTCTCCTCTTGATTGCTAGTGATCTGCAGTCATAGCACCTTGCATTTTGCTACTGCAATATTTCTGCTGTGCAGGCCGTATTTAAGATTTTGATGCCCATAGACAGGACTGGAGAGCTGGGGATTGGGTTGCCACAGTGGCGCCCCTTTGAATCAATGTTGGTGCATGGCAAGCAGTAGCAAGTTCCTCCAACCTGGGTATTCAGTACCTTAGAAATCTGGTAACCTCGGCAACGACCTATGCCTAAATCCAAGCTTGCACCTGGGTGCTGTCGGGAGAGCTCCAGTGGAAACTGGGTGTCGCAGGGCATGGTGCTGGTGACTCTGTGGGAGCACTAAATCAGCATCCCAGCATGGCGGTAGGAGGCTGTAAAGGGCTGAGGGAGCTGGTTTGTAGATGAGATGTCAAACAGACATCCTGCCTCCTCTGTGGATATTGAAGATCCCTATGGGATGTTTTATTGAATTAAGGACATGGTTGAGGGATTAATGGCAACCCAGGCAGCTGAGGAGGGTTCCACTTCCAATTCCACAGCCAGCCCATTCTCCATCAAAGACGTGGCACCCAGGTTACCTCTGCGGCTGGCATTGCTCCCTCTTCCTCGGCCTGGCAACTGTCTCGCCTGCCCCTTCTGATGGCCTTGAGTAGGGACATAGACTGTACAATTTGGCATCTGCTGAACTTCACCCTGTCAAAAGAAGTAAATTAGATGGGCAAAAGCATCAGTGACTGACATTGGCAGCCCTTATGAACCCTCCTAGTGTTTTGGATAAAATACAAATGATAATCATACCAACAATTGCTGTTTTATCCCATTTATGTTGCATGATGTGTCCCATGCTGAACTCGTTTGTGGAAATTGTGGAATAGAAGACATTTGCGATACCGATTACGATTTTCCTGTTCTTTTTCAGTGGCAGCAGGTGAATCCTGCAGCCTGTCACTGGCTTTTCCTTTCCCACCAGTGAGACTCGATGACACCAAAGCTCTTACTGAGCTGAAACAGTGACATGTGAAAAAAGATAGATTTACCCCTGAGGGGCCTTCCCTACCCATTTTCCCTATAAGTTATTCTACAGTTTGAGCAGGCCAACTCTTCCTGTCCAAGGTCACCCCAAAAACTAATTTCCCATCCCATTCTCCTACTCCCCGCTGATGCCTCTAGTCCCAGGGATATCTCGACCTTTCATGGACTGTGTTGTACATTATTTATTTATATGTATTTCATATCAAAATACCATTCAAAAACAGAAATTGACATCGTCACAGCGGTTTATGAGAGTAAATAAGAACCAGACGATAAAATTAACTTAAAAACAAACCAATATGTAAAAATGAAACAGGATTAGAGGTCGAGAGACTGAGGCAAAAGGAGAATTCAGCAATATTTACCACAGACAATGTAATAATCCTGTGAGACAAAAGGGAGAGAGAAAAGAGAGTTGTGCATGAGTTTATTTTAGTTGGGGGGGGGTAACCCATAGACTTGTGGCAGCGGCTATCTGTGTTTTATACATAGCTCTCTTGGGGGGGGGGGGCAATGCCTTCAACTGCATTAGATTTGCACCTACCATGACAGTCGTGAACCTCACTCCTAAGGCAGGGTATGTAGGATGTGAGCTCAGCCTCTCAGATTCACTGCTAGCGCTCAGCGTAGCGCTTGCATCATACTGAGGAGAAGTTCCTTCTGGAGTTCATAGAATGTAATATGTGTAGGCAAGGTGTCTCTTCAGGGCAATTTCTCCAGATGGGTTCATTTTGCATGCACCATGGCATTAATGTTATGCACCTAGTGAAGAACAACCCAAACTATGGTTACACGATGCAAGGGTCCACATCAGGAACCACCAACCAGGAAAAAGATTTAGGCGTTATTGTGGATACCATGTTAAAACCCTCTGCCCAGTGTGCAGCGGCGGCCAAGAGAGCAAATAGAATGCTAGGTGTCATAAGGAAAGGAATGGAAAATAAAACAAAAGATATTATAATGCCTCTATATCGTTCCATGGTGAGACCGCACCTTGAATACTGTGTGCAATTCTGGTCGCCGTATCTTAAAAAGGATATAGCGTTATTAGAAAAGGTTCAGAGAAGAGCCACCAAAATGGTAAAGGGGATGGAAGGATACTCCTATGAAGAAAGGCTAAAAAGGTTAGGGCTCTTTATCCTGGAAAAGAGACGGCTGAGGGGAGATATGATAGAAGTCTATAAATTAATGAATGGAGTGGAACGGGTAAACGTAGATCGATTGTTTACGTTATCAGAATATAGAAAGACTAGGGGACATGCAATGAAGCTACAGGGTAATTTAAGACTAATAAAAGAAAATATGTTTTCATTCAACGTGTAATCAAACTCTGGAATTTGTTACCGGAGGATGTAGTAAAGGCTGTTAGTGTAGCTGGGTTTAAAAAAGGTTTGGACAAGTTCCTGGAGGAAAGGTCCATAAACCATTATTAAGAAGGGACCCAGGATATCAATGCTTGACCCAGTACAAGCATTGCGGAACCTGTGTCTTTTGGGGAAACTGCTAGGTACGTATGACCTAGATTGGCCACCATTGGAAACAGGATACTGGGCTTGATGGACCTTGGTCTGACCCAGTATGGCATATCTTATGTTCTTAATGGACCTCGCTCCCTAGTCAGGGCACAGTACACAAGCTTAGACCTATGATGTCCCCTGACATGTAGCATGTTCTCTTTGCAGTGGAGAAAGTAGTGCGTTTGCCGTTTTAGTCCACTTTAAAGGCTATTAAATAAAAACAAAACAGAAAAACAGGATATAAAGTGATACCTCTTTTACTGGACCAAGTTAATACATTTTTTGA
Organism: Ichthyophis bannanicus; assembly: GCA_033557465.1. Taxonomy (NCBI): domain Eukaryota; kingdom Metazoa; phylum Chordata; class Amphibia; order Gymnophiona; family Ichthyophiidae; genus Ichthyophis; species Ichthyophis bannanicus. The sequence continues at coordinate 55,329,475 of CM066044.1, read as the reverse complement.
CTAGCTTTTGGAGTGTAAAACTGCCGTCCCCGGGTTAGGATGGCTGTAGAAGATGTCAAGAGACAGAGGGAAGGGAGGAAAAGCAGATTTCAGGATTCATGCTGACCTGCAGGCCTGTGTGTAGCCACCTTTCCTTTATAATGCATCAGACCATCCCCACAAAAACTGGAGTCACCTTTGGAAAGTGTTTTCTACTTCAGTACGCTGTACTGAGCAAAGAGATTGGGCAAGATGGGAAACTGGAGAAAAAGCCAGCCTCAAATATACTTTAAGATCGGGATAAATAATTATTAGCAGGGATTCTTTTGGAGGGGTACTCGATAGTACTGAGTACCATCACCTTTTTCATTGCCTGCGGACACTGACCGCTGGTCCTCGTGTATTAATGAAAAAGCATGCAAATGAGTCCTGGCATTGTTTTGCTATTTATTTATTTATTTATTTATTTAACAGCTTTTATATACCGCACTTTTGACATCAGCGCGGTTTACATTTTAACAAGTTTTGTACTTAAACATAAAAACAAATGTTAAGTTTACAGAGAACAGGGAATAAAACATGGATAACAGGGATTAACAATTAACAGATATTTTCAATTATTTACAATAGGTTCTTAAATGCTTGAGTTTTAAAGGTAGGGTTTGTGAGGCCTGGTCTAGATCAAGTGGTAAGAAAAATGTGCTATGAAAAATGCACTGGTGGTTATTCTCATGCATCCAAGTTACATGTAGTTAGAAGAAGGGGTAAATTAGATAGAAGAAGATGCAGAGTGGTGCTTCAGAAAGCAGGTTCTACCTTCCACCTCCAGGTTCTTTGATCAGAGTTTGGGTAAACCCGGCTCTCATATTACAGTCGTCACTCGTCACTTTGCGCTTCGACTTTCGCGGCTTCACTCTATCGCGTTTTTTTCAAATACATGTATATTCATTAAAAAGTTGATTGAGACAGTGAAAAATGATACCGCACACGCTCGGTTGTCTGAGTCAATTATACACCCCTGTATTACAATTAAAATTACTGTATGTATGGACTGTAGGCCTTTACCTAAGCCCCACGATGTCTCCTAAACGTGCTGCTTCTTCTAAGCCTTCTGACGATGAAACTAAGCGCCGGAGGAAGATGCTTACCATCCAGGAGAAGGTAAAACTCTTGGATATAAATAAAGAATCCTACTTCGCGGAAATTCACTTATCGCGGTAGAGTCTGGAACCGATTAACCGCGATAAACGAGGGACGACTGTATAGTAAATTACAGTCCAGGATCTAGTTTGCTAAATGTCTGCAGGGACGAGCGCAGGTGTGCGCTGAGATGAATGGAGAGCCAGAGCCTGGATAATGGCAGGCAGGGAGACAAGAGAGAGGAAACGCAGCTGAATGACTAGACCATGACAGGAGGAGTCCGAGAGGACTGAAAGAAAGATCTAAGTGAGAGGCGAGCGTACGGAACAGAGACAGCACATTCTGAAATGCAAACCGCCTCGTCTTGGGCTTTCAACTTTCTGCCAGTTTGTCTCTGGGCTGAAGAACGGACTTAGCTCATGAGTGGGAGGTAGTTGGCAGTCTCATCTCATTTAAAGGACATCTGTGAGCTATGATTCTCTTTTATCTGTTTTGTGCAGTATGACTTGCAATCCTCTGAGATTATGTTCCATTTTAACTCCAGTAGGCCCTACCTGTGACCCTTCTTACTCTTTGTAGCAGAGGACTAGTAATGTAGTGGAAATTCTTCACATTCCCCTCCAGCCTTGCTGCCTCCCCACCCCCCGCACCACAGGACTTTTGCAGATTTATCCATTTATGGTCATACTCCTAGGTGAGGTAGGCAGGTTATAAATGGAGCAGGTGTCACAGGTCAACAAATAGTGTTGCATGAACAAAGGGGGGGGGGGGGTGCATCTTTTTTACCTTGAGGAGTCTTTGCACTTTAGCCCTGGCCAAAATTGAGATGTAGAGCTAAAAAATATTACCACAGTCTTCGGACCCTCTAACCCACATTGCCCTTCCAGGAAAATCCCACTTCAAGCTTGCAGGGGAACTTGATAAAGGACATTACAGGAGCCTTCAAGCCTTCTATCTGCAGGAAACTGGAAACTGAACCGACTGTGATTTAACTTCCTTCCCTGTCCATCTACAGAGTCCCCAAAGAGCAGACCGTTCCTTGTTTCTCGGCCTCTGGACCATTTGCTTGGGCGCTTTTCTTATAGTTCCCCAGGAAGGAACCTGAGCAGTTACTCGCCTTAAGACACCTGGGAAATTCAGATTTCACGTCCTTCAGTTCCCAGCTCAAAGGTTCCCTGGTCGCCCAGTCCTATTCTTCTGATTCTTGTCCTTTGTTGGGACCCTAATGAGATTCATTTCTTCCCTTTATGTCTAGGACAAATGATGACTCAGCTCGTTGCACTGCAGGTTTTATCATACTTCTCCGTCTTTGCCTTGTGGAATCCACTGGGAGGAAAGATGTAATTCTGCCTTTAAGGACAGGGTCCCTTACAGTATATGATCCTATACTATCTGCAAAAGGAGCTTCAGGCCACAGACCTACAATATCTTTGAATTTTAGAAGATACAATTGGGGATTTTATCACTTATTTTAATTTCCAGGCTTTTATAGTGATTTGTAGGCACTCTGCAATAAACCACACTTGCAAGAAAGTCCCTAATGGTGGTTGGGATTTTACATCTCTTGCAAGGCACTTGGCTTTGATTTGAATGGGAGACTGGTGTCAACTACTTACTGGGTAATGTCTGTGTGAAGAGATTACTTTAGAAAGCTTGATATGAAAATATTTCTTCACAGAATGTATGGAACAGCCTCCTAAAGGATGGGGGGTAGAATAATAAAAAACAGTATCAGTGATCAAGAAAGCATGGGATAAGCAGAGATATTAGCTGGGAAGTGAAAGCAAAACTAGAAATAGGATAGGGTCTGTGATATTGCACCAAGAAGGGAAATAGATCAGACTGGATGACCTTGCAGGTTTTATCTGAAGTCCTAGTCTTCATTACGTTCTGCAACACCAAGTTACAACCTGGAGTTGTTGTCCATTTAACTCTTAGCACTGATTTGCTTCGGTTCCCACCCTGCTGTCTGTCTTATATTTTCCCCATCATGAATCTTAACATTGCTTGCTTAGGAGGGCAAATGGACATCTTTGGGCTCACGGCCAGGAGATCAGTCAGACTGAAGTGAATGGCTGTGACTAACACCAGAGTTTCCATGAAGCTGTGTGGGAGTCCTGGTAGGGGGAGGTGCTGCAATATCATACTTTTAGACTAAAAGTGCCATATTGTATCACTGCCTCCTACTGACGGGGGTGCAGGTGAACGACTCTTGCATGGCTTTGCGGGAAGGCTACCTGACACCTCATTTATTTATTTATGTAACGGGTCTTTTATACCGCTTTTTTTTTTTTTACTATGGCTCCAATATTGAACATTTTGGTTAAACTTCAGCAGCACGGTTAGCTGCTTTACAACTGCTAGCTGTATCTTAAAAAGGATATAGCGATTTTAGAAAAGGTTCAGAGAAGAGCCACCAAAATGGTAAAGGGGATGGAAGGCTACTCCTATGAAGAAAGGCTAAAAAGGTTGGGGCTCTTTAACCTGGAAAAGAGACGGCTGCGGGGAGATATGATAGAAGTCTATAAATTAATGAACGGAGTGGAACGGGTAAACGTAGATCGATTGTTTACCTTATCAGAATATAGAAAGACTAGGGGACATGCAATGAAGCTACAGGGTAAACTATTTAAGACTAATAAAAGAAAATATTTTTTCACTCAACGTGTAATCAAACTCTGGAATTTGTTACCGGAGGATGTAGTAAAGGCTGTTAGTGTAGCTGGGTTTAAAAAAGTTTGGACAAGTTCCTGGAGGAAAGGTCCATAAACCATTATTAAGAAGGGACCCAGGATATCAATGCTTGAACCAATACAAGCATTGTGGAACCTGTGTCCCTTGGGGAAACTGCTAGGTACATATGACCTAGATTGGCCACAGTTGGAAACAGAATACTGGGCTTGATGGACTTTGGTCTGACCCAGTATGGCATATCTTATGTTCTTATGTTCTGCCACTGCTGAATATCCCCCCCCCCCCCGGATGCTAAATTTAGAATCCTAAATTTGTGCACTATTTTCTGCCAGGAGCCTAAGATTTCAGCTGAAAATGCATAGTAATTTAGGAGCTTAAAATGCATGCTCCTAAATTTAGGCCTGTCATTCATTTGCCTACATTTATGAGACTAATATAGGTGCCTAGTGTTGAAAATCAGTGCAAAGTTCCTAAATTTTGTTCCCCTCCCTAAATCCTCCCCTGTTTCCACACACTTTTTATGCTCCTAAATTGAGGAGTATAGTGAAATGTTAAATATAAGTTTAGGAATTCAACCCTACTAAATTTTCAAAGAGGCTATTTTAGTAGCATAATTCTCAAAGTTAAGAGCATAAATCCTTTCAATTTTGGGCTCTACATTTTTATTATTCTTGTATAAAAGATTCCTCTCAATATACCAGGAAGATGTAATACATCAATTTGATAAACTAAAGAGCAGCAAATCACCTTGACTGGATGGTATATATCACAGGGTGCTGAAAAAAGTCGAACATGAAATCTCAGACCTACTATCAGAAATTTGTAATCTGTCATTAAAATTATCTATACTACATGATCTATCAACAATAAGCCACCTGTCTGAAGACCGAATACAATTTAGGATAGCTATCCAGAGGGTCGCCATGAGTCTAGTACTACTACTACTACTACTACAAGTCGTACGCAGCGCTGCACAGACATGTAAGAGACAGTCCCTGCTCATAGAGCTTACAATCTAGTCAAGACAGACAACACAGAAGGTGTAGGCTGGGATACATCTAGGGGGAAAGGAAAAGAAAAAGGAGATCAGGTGAGTCAAGATCCAAAAGCAGCAACGAAGAGGTGGGTTTTCAGCGTGTGCGTGTGTGTGTGTTTTGCTATTGCTGATTTGCATCAAGTCCATTGTCAGACCTTAGTATTTTCTTTTGATGGTGGCTCTGCTGACTGCATATCCAGGGCTGTGTACTTCACTTGTGGTTCTTCAGCCGCCGCAGCCTCCACATTTTTTCCCTTTACGTACTCTGCATTAAGACCTTGTTGCATGTTAAAGCAAAATTTCTTTTGTTGGTACGAGATGTAACTGCCTACAGCACCGACAAGAGCCATAGCCAATGCACTGACTATTCCTGCTATCGTCCCATTCTCTGTGACATTATCAGAAGCAGGGGCATCACCTCCACCTCTCTTTTTATCGGGAGCATAATTTCCATCAGAAAGAATATCATCGAGATCGGAGTCTGAAAAATCAGCTCCTTTTCCGCTTGAAGACTTTCTGGAGTCTCCGCCTCCTCCAGTGTTGCTCTTCTGTTTGCCACCTGGTCTATCATTCTGGTCATCCAAGGCATCCAATAAATCGAGATCTTTAGGATCTTTAGCTGGCTTATTTCTGGGTGGAGGTTTAGTCGTCTTTGGGCTCCTGGTAGTTGCCACATTCAAAAGGTCCCACAGGCTTTGATCTGGGTCCTTTGCAGGGGATTTTGTGGTTAATAGAGGGCGCTTAGTGGTAGCTTTACTGGGGATGTCAAAATAATCATCCAAACTAAAGTCACGCTTTATTGTTGGATTGAAATCCAGTGCATCTGCTAAATCAAAGTTGTCCTCTGTCCCGTAGGCTCGCCAGCAGCAGCAGCAGCAGCAGATAGGGGTTTCCTCGCCTATCTTTTCAGCACAGAGCACTAACCGGGCAGCATGCAATATCACTGCTGCCGGGTTAGCTCGTGCTCCCGACTCCACTCCGCCCAAGAACGCTCCCGACTCACCTCAATGCTAGCCAGATAGCATCGGGAGCACATAGGGGACATAGATGGGGATATTCAACGACACTACCCATGAATGTGCTGTTGAGTATCCCCATCTAAGGCATTTACATAGTTTACTAGGCTGTAAACTGTGTAAAAGCCCTTCGAATATTGGGCCCTAGATGTCAAAATGGCAGATGAGATTTAATGGTGCCAGATACAAAGTTATGCACATAGGGAAAAACAACTTAAACTATAGTTATACTATGCAAGGTTCCACATTAGGAATCACCACTCATGAAAAGGATCTAGGCATTATCATGGATAATACACTGAAACCCTCAGCTCAGTGTGCAGCAGTGGCCAAGAAAGTAACTGGAATTCTAACAGTCATCATAATATCCTTGGAGAACAAAACCAAGGATATTATAATGCCTCTGTATCACTCCATAGTGTGACTGCACCTTGAATATGGTGTGTAGTTCTGCTCACCATATCTAAAAAAAAAAGATATAGTGGAATTAGAAAAGGTAGAGAGAAGAGCAGCCAAAATGTTAAAGGAGATGGAAGGGTACCCCTATGAGGAAAGGCTTAAAAGGTTGGGGCTCTTCAGCTTGGAAAAAAGATGGCTGAGGGGATATATGATAGAGGTCTACAAAATAATGAGTGGAGTGGAACAGTTAAACGTACATTGGTTGTTTATTCTTTCCAAAAGAAGAAAGACAAGGGGACACACAATGTAGCTATGATGTAACCCATTTAAGACTACTCAGAGAAAGTATTTTTTCACTCAACATGTAATCAAACTCTGGAATTTGTTGCCAGAGGATGTAGTAAAAGCTGTTAATGTAGCTGAGTTTAAAAAGGATTTGGAGAAGTTCCTGGAGGAAAGGTCCATAAACCATTATTAAAGAGGACCTGGAAAATCTACTGCTTGCCCTGGGATGAACATTGTGGAACCTGTGTGCCTTTTTGGGAACCTGCCAGGTACTTGTGACCTGAATTGGTCACTACTGGAAACAGAATATGGGGCTTGATGGACCTTGGTCTGATCCAGTATTTATTTATTTATTTATTTGCATTCTCTTATATACCGTGCTATTCTGCATCAGTGCGGTTTACATTGAACAAACTGAAATTACATTGAACAGGGCATTATAACTTGGAGATAACTATTTTACAGGGAACATGGGCTATGGAGGGTTAAGTGTGTATGCCTTTCTTATGTTCTTCTGTTAAGTTCTTATGTTCTTATGGATTGTCCACTGTTGGAAAGAAAATACTGGACTCATTGTATCTTTGGTTTGACTCCGTATGGCATATTTTATGTTCTCATGCTGATATGGTCTATCCCTTCCAGCAGGACAGCTGCTTTATAGATCTTTATCTATCTTTTGACCTTCATTTTTACAAAAGCATGTGAAAAACAAAGAGAGGGGCAGAGAATAGTGATGGAGGAGAAAAGATGTAATTATTAAAAACAACGTATATGTTGTTGCTGTTAAGTGCCATCTAGTTGGTGTCGACTCATGGCATCCCTCTGGATAGTTGTCCTAAACTGTATTTGGTCTTCAGTCAGGCGGCTCATTGTTGATAGAGTGGTACCCATAGCTGTATCAATCTATCTCATTGCTGGCCTTCCTCTCTTGTGTTGACCTTCTACCTTGCCAAGAATGATGTCTTTCTCTAATGATCTCTCTCTTCGCATGATGTGTCCAAAGTATGAAAGTCAGTCTTGTCATCTGAGCTTCTAAGGAAAGCTTAGGTTTGATTTTCTCTAGTACTGACTGGTTTGTTCTTCGGGCAGTCCATGGTAAACACAGTATTCATTGCCAGCTCCATAATTCAAAGGCACCAATTTTCTTCCTGTTTTTCGTTTTCACTGTCCAGCTTTCACATCCATATACATTATTGAAAATGCCATGGCTTGAACAAGTTGAATCTTTGTATGGAGCGAGACATCTCTGCTCTTGAGAATTTTATCTAGATCCTTCATAGCCATTCTGCCAAGAGCATTGCGTCGTCGGATTTCTTGACTGCTTGTCGTTTCTTTATTGATAGTTGATCCAAGTAGGACAAGTTATCAACTATTTCAATTTCTTCTCCCTCAACAATGAACTTATTGATTTCGCCAGTTATCATGATCTTTGTTTTCTTTACATTAAGGTTCAGGTCCATTTTAAGATTATATTCTTTGATCTTGAGAAGTAAATGTTTCAGATCGTCCTCACTTTCAGCCAGTAATATGGTATCATCAGCATAGCCAAGGTTGTTGATGAGTCTTCCACTAATCTTCACACCTCAGTTGTCTTCAAACAGTCCTACTTCTCTGATGATTTGCTCTGCATATAAATTAAAGAGGTAGGGAGAAAGTATGCAGCCTTGTCGTACACCTTTGCTGATTTTAAACCATTCTGTTTCTCCTTGTTCTTTTCAAACTGTTGCTTCTTGATCAATGTAAAGGTTGTGCAAGAGAACTATCAAAATAAACACAACTATCTCTTATATCTGAACAAATAGGGGTGACCTACACAGAGCGATGGGTACACCCCTAAATAAAGCATGGGGAGGGGTGACCTGCATGGAGCGGCAGGTGCACCTACTCTTGCTGCCTTGCTGGGCAGACTAGATGGACCATACTGCCATCATATGCTATGTTCTGGTATACCCATGCTTCTTTTTTTTTTTTTTTTAACTTTATTTATTAACCATCATAAACATAACAAGCAGTACAGTGAGAAAAAACACACAATGCGCTACAGCAGAGTGGACTCTGATCTCCGCTGAAGCCACAGCTCTATACAGTTATGTATCTAGATCAATACTCAATTCACAGTGTTATACAACCATGGTTAGATAGTTTTTCCCCGTTTTCGACGGTATCCCTACCCCCCTACCCTCCCCCCCCCATACCCGTCTACGCCCCCTCCCTCCCTCCCCCCCCCCGGGTCCCCGCACCCCGATTACACATACAATACAACAGTACCCTCGCCGAGATCCCATTTCCCCCCTCCGCTCCCAGTATCCCCAGACCCTAATGGCCCACGTTTACTATTTCGCTACGGCACTGGGCGCTTAAACTCTGAATATAGGGTTCCCATATCAACATAAAGGTGGACCATCTCTTCACTGAACCCCGAGCCCTCCATCGCTCTGTCAATAGCAGCTGGTGAAAACTATTGCGCCACTCCAAGAAGGTAGGTGGGTCCCGATCCCTCCATCGACGTAGGATCGGACCCTTCCCCACCAAACATGCCTTACGCACCAGTAACCGCCCCCACCGCCCTGTGGGTAAGGTTAGATGCAGTTGATCAAGGGCGACCAATGCTCCCGTCCAAGGAAACCTCTGCTGCACTAGTCTCATAATATATCTATGGATCTGGGCCCAGTAAGGGAGGATGCGCCTGCACTGCCACCACATATGGGTTAAAGTGGCCATTGGACTAGAACATCGAGGACAAGACCCATCTTGCGTTATATGACTCCTCAAGGCTCGGCGCGGCGAAAAATGCACCCGGGTTAGGGCTTTATATTGTACTTCCCTCCATGTCGCTCCCTCCACCAGTTCCACAATCCGCCCCACCGCCTTGCAAATCGTGCCAGGCTGTACTTCCCATCCCAGTTCTCCCCCCCAGGCCGTCTCCACCCTCCCATAGTCTGGTAAACCCCCAAAGCGCTCCAGCCGGCCTTCAATCCAGCTATGGTCGGGTGGGCATCTCCCCCGAGTTCGAAGAATTCGATGATCTGTGCCGACCTATCCTCCCCCAATTCCTCCCTAGGTAACGTCGCCACATAATGGGCGAGTTGAAGATACGCAAAATAGTGAGTGGGAGGTAGCTGGAATTCCTCCCGTAATGCCAAAAACGGTTTGCATTTACCCGTAAGGTCTACCACATGCCCTATATGTCTTAGCCCCTGTCGGTGCCATATCTGAAACATTCGAGTATCAGAACCCGGTAAAAATTTTACATTGCCTCATATGGGCAGCCAGCTGGACACTTGCCAGTTGCGTTGCCAGTAACTATTCAAGTGTCGCCAGGTGCGTCTCAGCGCATTTAACATAATATTGCGCGTGAGTCGAGTTGGCAAGTGTGCACTATCCACATGCAGGGCCCCCACCAGTGAGAAAGGGGCCACCAATGCCGCCTCCAAGGCCCGTGGTGTGAATACCTCCGTGTCCCCCAAGTAATCGCCAACATGCCTCGCTTGACATGCCAAGGCATAGAGTCTCAAATCCGGAAGCCCCAGGCCCCCCCTGCACCATTTACCAATCATACGGGACATCGGGATTCGCGCTCTGGCCCCCTTCCACAGAAACCTTTGGATCTCCCTTTCCAATCTAAGCAAATCCCGGCGTAATAACCAGACGGGTAGCGTTTGTAACCAGTAAAGAATGCGGGGTAGAATTACCATTTTAACTGCTGCGATTCTCCCCAATAATGATAGCGGCAGCGGGTTCCAAGCTCTCAGTTGACGCCTCATCCCAGACAAGACTTTTTCCAAGTTAATGTGGTATAGATCCTGCGGTAATCTCGTCAACACAATACCTAAGTATTTGAACCGATGATCCGACCATTTCAAGGGAAAGTCCACCCCCCAGCCCTCCCGCAGCCGACCCGGAGACATCCAAGGCCTCCGATTTGTCGGCATTTATTGTAAGACCGGCAAAACTACCAAACCTCCGAAATTCGGCCATTAATCTCGGCAAAGATTCCCGCGGCGCCAGCAAGTGTACTAACATGTCATCAGCGAAGGCCGACGTCTTAAATCCCTGCTTGCCCACCTCAATCCCGCGAATCTGTCGGTCCAATTCGATACTCCGTATTAATGGATCCAAAGATAAGACAAACAGTAAGGGGGACAATGGGCAGCCCTGTCTAGTGCCCCTGTGCAAGGGAAAGGGAGCCGATAAGACCCCATTGCAAAGTACTCTAGCTGTCGGCGTATCATACAGACTCTGAACCATATCACAAAATGCCTGCCCGAGACCGTATAATGGTAATAAATACTCTAGGTATGTCCAATCGACTTTGTCAAAGGCTTTTTCGGCGTCGAAACTCACTAGGAGTGACTGCAACCGGTGGCAGTGCACCCACTCCAGAGATGTTAGTATTCAGCGTATATTACGCACTGCATAACGGCCTCGTACGAAACCCACCTGTGATTCATGAACGACGTCCCCTAATATTCCCGCTAGTCTCTCGGCCAGAATTTTCGCCAACAACTTCATATCGTAGTTCAACAAAGAAATCGGTCGGTATGAGGCTGCCTGCGTCAAATCCTTATCCGGTTTGGGTATCAACGTAATGTAGGCCTGATTATCTCCCCATCTCCTACCCCCCCTCCCTATTCGCTGATGGTAGGTATCTACCAATAGTGGGCCCACCCAAGTCGATAGGAGTTTATAAAACTCCGCCCCATAACCGTCCGGGCCCGGGGTCTTATAGCAACTAGCCTGTGCAATTACAGACTGTACCTCCTGTAACGTTACCGGTAGTCCCAACTGATCCCGTTGCGCCGCCGTCACCTGTGGGAGCTTCAACCTTTGTAGGTAGGCCTCCATAGTAGAGGGGCTACACTCTCCCGCAGCGTACAGTTTTTGAAAAAAGTCTTTAAATATGGCATTTATCCCCTCCCGGCTTTGCTGGAGTTTCCCTTGGTCATCTCGAAGAGCTTCCACCCCCCTCCCTCCTCGTGGACCCCTCAAACATCGTCCTAATAGCTTCCCGGTTTGGTCGCCGAAACAATATAACCGATATTTATAATACAGCAAAGATTTCTTGGCTCTCTGATGGAGCAGTTCATTTAGGGCCACCTGCAGTTCCCACAAGCGTTTTCTGTTAGACACTGTAGGCGCGTGACCACTGAGTATTCGCGCTTGAGACACTTGTTGCTCCAGCCGAACAATTTGTTCTGCCAACAGTCTGCGTTTCCGGGCCACAAACCCGATTATGTCGCCTCTCAACACCACTTTGGCAGTCTCCCAAACCAGTTCTGGGTCCTCTCTGTGTGCCTGATGATTTAATTCAAAATCACGCCAGCGCTGACCCAGAAATTGCCGAAATTGATTGTCATGGTATAACTCAATGGGGAACCGCCACAGACGGGATGCACCAAGTCCTCCCCCCCATTGCACCTCGATCCAGGCCATGGCATGGTCCGAGATCTCCAGGGGTCCTATCTGCGCCTCTTCCACCCGTGCGAACATGCTGGTAGAAAGCAAAAGATAATCTATCCTCGCACTAGTCCCATGCGCCCGCGAGATATGCGTGAATTCCTTCTCGGAGGGGTGCAATAACCTCCACGGATCTATCAGGCCCAATCGGGTCCGAAGTCTTTGCAAAACCTGCGAGCCTAGCGTTCTATCTCTCGTCTCTCTGCCACTGGAGGTGTCCAGACCCACTTCAAACACCCCGTTAAAATCTCCCCCCAGCAACAACGGTACATCAGGCAATTGCTCCACTTTGGCAGCAATACTGTCAAAAAACTCCCGATCCAACGAGTTGGGACCATACACATCTCCCAATATTATCTCACGGTCTTCCAATAGGCCGTGCAGTGCAGTAATACAAATCTCCCATGGGGATCGGCCACCTGTCTTTGCATCGTGAAACGCACCCGTTTATGAATTAAAATGGCCACACCCCCTTTCTTCCCTAGTGCAGGCGCTCCCCACACCTGCCCCACCCAATCTCTGCATAATTTAGCATGTTCTTCGGCAGTCTGGTGGGTTTCCTGGAGTAGCGCAATATCACAATGCTGCCTAGCCAGCGCCTTAAGAATTTTATATCGCTTTATGGGGCTACCCAAGCCACAAACGTTCCAAGTTATGACTCTCAGAGTACTGTAATGTTTTTACGGCCTAGCTGCCAACACAACGTGCTTGGGGAGACCCTCCCAGCCAGGAGCCTTCCCCCAAGGTCACCAAGGTATGTTATACTGTATATCAGCCTAGAATTCAGAGTGCAGAGAACCCCTCTCCCCCCCCCCCCCTCTCCCCCCCACTTCCCCGCCCCCTCGATCCCACTACCCCCCCATCTCCTATCCCCTCCTCTCTCCATCCTAAACCTCCCCTAACCCTGTCCTCTATTCTACCCCTATACCTGCTCCAACTACTCCTCCTAACTACAGGACTCCCAACTCCTACCCCCCTCCCAGGAAGTCCTCACGAAACCCCTCTGAGCGTGTCCCTGCACCCCAGGCCTCGATATCAATCACCCGTCCACAACCCAACAGTCTCCCCTCTCTGAGCAGAAGAAGGTATTCCTCCTCGTGATGCCCGGTACCTACCAAACCCCCTCGGCCCGGCCTCCGTACTTAATTTCCCTCTCCCTCCCCCCCTCCGGTCCGGTGTAACCCGCCTGAACCCCCCCCCTTTCCAACCCCACCCCCTGCTCCTCCTCCTCGCTTAATGTCCCCCCATCCCCACCAGACATCCTCTCCACAATCTAAGCAAACTTGCCGTCTCCTGCGGGACACACCAGATGGTGGGGCGGGGGGGGGGGGGGAGGGGGAGGGCCGGCACCCACACTGCCGGTAACCAGGTCTGGATGGCCAACCACTGGGCCTTGTGCAGGCCCATAAGCCTTGACAGTGGCCCCCTCCGCTCTAAGATGCTCCCCCACCCCGCCCCAGCACAGCAGCCACTACCGTCTCCCCCACACGCCGTGCCGGGGAGACGGAATAAGACAGCAAAAGGGACTGGGGAGCCTAAGTCCCCGTACATTTTGGCCAGGCCGACTAGAGAGATCCCTCCCGCCTTGCCCATTAGGGGGAATGCAGCACCCACCGCCACCATAACAGAGATACTCCTCTCGCCCCCGCCTGAATTAACAGAGTATCTCTGTTGGCACCATATCACCCTAGCAAGGAAACAAACATATGCAGTCTATAGTCCCATTTCTTAACAGGGGGAAAGGAGAGAGATGTGTCAGAGATTTGGCAACTTTGTTACCTTACCCCATTAAAGACAGTTAACTATTCAAAAAGAAACAAAGAAACACAGTGTTACTTGAGACTTGTAGCGCCGGTCCAAGCCGGAACAATAACCAAAGGTACTGGCCAGCGCTACAATGTATTTCCCCAGTCTTCGCTCCCCCAGGGGAGCTTTCTCAGTCAGGCAGTCCAAGGAGCTCCTGGAGGCTTCAGGTGTGGGGTGCTGCCGCGGCCTTCCTTTGGGCGCAGATCTGGTGCACATAATCTCCTGCTGCAGCTGCCGACTCAAAAGTGCGGTGAGCTCCATCACAGAGCACGTGAAGCTTGGCGGGATACTGCATGGAAAACCGGATTCCGGCTTCTATCAGTTTACCGCACATGGCTGCATACTCCCGTCTCTTCCGGCTCAGCGCCATTGAGTAGTCTTGTGCCACCCGGAGTTTGAGATTATTGTAGGTCACTTCCCCCGTCCGCCGCGCAGCCCTGAGAATCAGTTCCTTCTGCGGGTAGTGTAGGAATTTCGCTAAGACGATTCTGGGGCGAGGGTCACGCAGTTGTTTCGCGCCCACCCGGTGCACCCTTTCAATGTGTACCTTCTCTCCGAGCTCCCCCTCCGCCACAATATGCAGGACTAGCTTCTCCAGGTAGTTTCTGAGATCTGCATCCGGGACTGTTTCGGGGATCCCCAAAAAGCGCAGATTGTTTCTTCTTGACCTGTTTTCCAGGTCATCAAGTTTGGCGTCCTGTTGGGTTAGCCGAGACTTTAGGCCCGCCACCTCTGTGGTCAGCGTCTCCACCTGCTCCTCCACCCGTGCCACGCGGTCTTCAGCCTCCTGCACCCGTTTGCCCAGCAGATCCACCGATGAACGTATTCCATCCATTTTGCTATGCAGGGCATCAAACTGGGGCTTTAAAGCCGTCGCTACAGCTGCTGACAGCTCCTCCAGTGAGGTCGGGGACCCGGGTGAAGCCGGCATCGAAGGTGCATCCGCCATCTTACTCGAGCCGGCTCCCCGTTCTCGGTCCTTTCGCAGCGCCTTAACTGCCGTCGCCATGTATTACAGTCACTCCAACCACCACGGGAGGAACCGCAGGCACTCCGGAGCAGGTTAGTTACCCTCTAGGCAAGGCAGTGTGGTTTTATTACGGCACTTATCGCCGGCTTAGGCCAAGGGCTGCAGGACACGCTCAAGATGCGACCTCTACCCTGTCCACATCACGTGGTCTCATACCCATGCTTCTTAATGTGGCCCAGAGTTTCTCATGGCTTACACAGTCAAAAGCCTTTCTGCAGTCGATAAAACACATAGGGGGATGTATACTAAACTGCGGTAATGGTACATAACGTGCGTTATGTGACGTTAACGATCGTTAACTTACGTTAACGCACGTTATGATGTGTTAATGATTGTTAACGTCTCATAACGCGCGTTAACGTAAGTTAACGATCGTAAAGTTCTGCGGCGTGGTAAAACACCACAGAAGGTGGAGAGAGGGCGGAGAGAAGGGGGTCAATGGGCGGAGTGTGGGCGGGGAGAGGCTCCCTTCACACTAACGTGCTGATCTGAAGAGCTGAATCCTAACGCAAATGAAAACCTGCCGTTAAATGCACAGTGCAGGGGAGAGAAACCATTTAGGTGTCAGCAATGTACAGCATAGGCAGGGAAACCTAAAAAAGTGATAAGTGTGATATATGTGCACAGAACAAAAGGGCACATAAACCTTGAAAATGACCTCAACAAACTGGAAAAAAACCACAACCAAGCTGGCCAATAGTGGTATTAATGGGAAACATCAACCCCCCCCGAGAAATCTCCATAGAAAAGATATAAATCGTGGAAGGGTCTATGCGCCGTCCCCATACAAGGTGAATGAGCCACAGTGAAATTGCGCTGTGCAGGGTTTTCCTTTCCATCAGAGAGGTGTCCTATGGCGTGCACATGTGCAGCAACAGCAGGGCGGACATGTCGGAACGGCAACTGGACAGATGCCGGAAAAGGGGATACAGAGGGCCGCAGGCGGCACATGCTGTGGTGCAGCTGGGCCACAGTGCGGACTAGGGTGATGCCTAGCTGGCCCATACGAATGCTGAAACAGCAGAGCAGCCAGACAGCAACTGCTGAAGGCCCAACATGGGCATGACTGTGCTTCCCACAGTGTCACAGGGGATAGTACCCAGCAGCTACCCCCAAGGGCACGGAACATTGGCAGGCAGTGCTGGGGGGTAGCGTGGACACCTATGCAGGCACCCCTACCCCAGAACCCGCACCATAGGCAGCCACCTACCCGCACACTGGATGGCCTGAGACTGCGCTTCACCAGCATCACCAGCAGAAGGGACTGTCAGCATGGTGGCAGAGGGTCACTGGTGGTGGAGGGGGCAGTGGCAGCTGCCCAGAGCAGACCGTGGCCTAGCCCTGTGTAGGTGGGTGCCATGCACTGCAACAGACAGGCCCTGTCTGACGAACAGTCATGGTATCACCAGGGAATGTGCTGACTCTGTGAGAACATGGTGGTGCAGTGCACAAAACCAGTGTATTCAGAAGCAGAAGGTCACAGGTTCAAGTCCCAGCTGTGGTTCCTGCCAACCCAGTCCCCTTATTTTACCCACTACTAAAACATGCTAATACAGACAGAACCTTTATTGCAGATGATGTAAACATGCCCAAAACACCTACATATTACCCTACAGAGCACAGACACCATAAACATGCGCATTACCTAGAGCAGAGTCTCCCAAATGCAGTCCTGGAGGGCCAAACACCATTCAGGTTCCATGCTGCCTCTAATAAAGATGTCTGTGCTGCATTTCTATGCGCCGCCCCCATGGTATGCAGATGTATCTCATGCATATTCATGGGGGACAGCATGAAAACCCGAACAGTGTTTGGCACACCAGGACTGGAGTCGGGAACCTCTGCCGTAAAGCAGCAGCCAACAGGGGCAGACACACCCACACCCACAGGCCCCATTGTCCAAAGTCTCCTGGAGAGGCAGGACTTTGGGCCCTGCGTGCATCTCCCAATACTAGCACTGCATACCTTAGCAATGCCACCCTAAACCTGGGAATACGGTACACATCTATCAAAAGGTTGCTATGATTACTGGCAGATAGCAATTCCTAAGTTAAGCACAATTTGCTGATGGAGCTGCACCATAGCAACCTTTCCGATGTCTGTGGAGTAGTGTGCTTCAGGTCGGGTGTCTGACAGTGTTTACCACCCTGGGGAGTGACCCCCAACAGTATTGCTTACCATAGCCATGCCTGCACTCTGCCCAGGACTGGTGTGGTGGCCAGGGCTGCCAAACACCTCTATAGGTGCACAATGCTGGCATAGGTGTGGGGAGTGTGTGTCTGTCTATCCAGTGTGTGGTGGCTGCAAACACCCTCCACAGCCCACACTGCTTGCACTGTTGCCAGTATTGGCCTGCCAATGTGCATAATGAGGAGCAAGGTACCATGGGAATAGCCAGGATAGGATGGCCTGGCCTGGATCCATCTGTACATAGCATAGGGCAATGGCTCGGACATTGTAGTGGCCGGCCACCACCTGCACGGACAGGGTGGCCACAGCATGTCCTGCTGGGAGGTCACTCTCACCCTGACTGAGCAGTGACCACGGCATGGCTAGGTTCCCCCATAGTGCTATATAGTATTTCTTGTCTGTGATATTTATGGGTTCTCTTTTGGGGCCCACTCACTAACTTATCTGCTTGGTGTGTATGCTGACATCCCAGTTCTGGGCACATGCATCTCCTCCAGGTACATGCACTATGGACTAGCTAGCAGACTGCCTGCAGCTAGTATGTGTCTGGCTGGAACACCTTGCAGGGTGCAGCGGCTGGAGGCTTGCTGCTGGAGAATGTCAGATAGTGGTGGGGGGCAACTGGCCATTTCCAGGCCTACTGTCTGTCTGCTATTGCTTTATGGATGGGTACAGATCTGCATTGCCTGCCCTTTAGGGTGCCTGTTCCCCAGCAGGACTGGGGTGGATGGTCCCCTCTACTGCTACCATTGCAGGGAGGTGGAATGTGGATCTATTGGTGGGTGATCCTGTTTCCCACCCTGAGCCCCAGAGGGTGGGTTGTGTGGTGGTACATAATCTGCCTATGAGTCCAAACACCTGCCCCCCTTCACCCACATCACGTCACCATGGCACCAACACAAAATATGCACTATTCTGGGTGCATCATAGCCCATAAGGGCTAGACATGACTGAGAAATACAGAGGGACACAGATGTATCCTAGGTGTGTCTGCAGGAACTACCTATCACACACTGATGGGGACCTGCATCATGGCGTATTTCAGCCATGAAAGGTGCTGTGGACCTGGTGCTGGGCGCCCCACCTCACCCTCAGGGGGAGCACAGTACCCGCACAATGTGACAGTCTGTGGCTACTCTGTGCCAGTACCACACACGGTCAGTTCCCCCTACCAGGCCGAGGTTCTGTGGGGGTGCATACCCCATCCTGTGCCCATCTGTGGACTTCTGATTTGCATGTGCAGTGCATCATGGGTATGGGTGGGTTAACCGTATCCTGGTAGCCACAGCAGATGGTTTGTGTGGTGGCGTGCAGTCTTTCTACAGCCAGCCAGCGGTTTGTTAGCAGCTTTAGAGCTATAGCCCACTGGTTACTTCACTGCCTGTGCGGCCAGAGGTCATGGGTTCATACCCATGGTGGGGTTATTTGATAGGGCTGTCTGAGGCATTGTCTATTTTTGATGTACATTAGTGCTGCCAGCAAAAACACCCTCAGAGTACTGTAACCTTAAGGTGCCTCATAAGGCGCCCCATAAGGCACCTTATAGGGCGCCCTATACGGCGCCATATAAGGCGCCCTATCAAGCACCTTATAAGGTGCATTATAAGGTGTCCTATAGGGGACATTATAGGGTGCCTTGGTGGACAGTGCACTTTATAATGTGCCCTATGGAGTGCATTATGGGGTGCCTTATGCGGCACCTTAGGTTACGCCACCATGAGGGTGTGTTTGCTGGCAGCACTAATTAAAATAAAAGTAAAATGCCTCAACAATCACTACTTAAATGTAAAGGGTGATGCCTCAGCGAGCCTTATGCATTGAGCACACTGGGGAATCAAACCCATGACCCCTGTACCATCAGTCAGTGTAGTAACCATTGTGCTACAGCTATGTTTCTGTGTTTCATGTCTGTGCGCCTTCTTAAGATTAACCTGCGGTAACGTGCCATGTAATGCTCGTTAATTTAGGGCGCCTTGTAACGCGCGTTATCGGTAACGATGTACCGCCCATGTCCTTATTTGGGATTACTGCCTGTACCACGGATCCTAACGCGAATCACACTAACGCAGTTTAGTAAACATACCCCATAGAGATATCCTTTTGGTATTCTTTTGTCTTTTCAAGGGTCCATCTCACATCTGCGATGTATCTCTCGTTCCTCGTCCTTTCTTGAACCCTACATGCACTTCAGGCAGTTCTCGTTCCAGCAACATATATAATTCCAGATATTTCCATATTTTTGCCTACTTTCTGAAGGGAAGAATTTAAGTTATCACTGTGTAGTCGGTACCTCATAATACTAACATCAAATTTGCTGAAAGTTGATATTCAGAAAGGCTGGTGTGCAAGATAAAAAATGCTTAGTGGCTTCTAAGCAGTTGGTTGTCACCACTACAAGCAGCAGCACTCTATGGATGTTCCCCAAATTTCTTATTGCAAGAAAGATGCTGCAGGTATCTAGAGAGAGAAGGGGGGGGGGGGGTCCTCAGATCACATATGTTAGGTGAGCTTCCTGCTTCTTTCTGGCACTATCCCATCCGAACAGTTGGAGTCAAACAGGAAAAGAATGGAAGGAACTTTAGGCTGGGGCCAGACGTGGCTTTGAATGACATTTTGAAGATTATAGTGAGCCTGCGGTGAACAGTTTTATCATAAATAGAAAATACAACAAGTCACATTACTGTGTTCTCTATGGGAACATTATTTGACCTGCAACTCATGCAGTTTTTCTAAATTGTGTGATGTTACTGTCATTTGCTCTGGGGGGGTCTCAAAGTAGCCATTTCTGCTCTCATGCAAACAGGAAGTCAGCATTGGGCGTCAGAGGGGGCAGAAGTCACACAGTCCCGCGGTGATGAAGTTTTAAGGTAAGTACTGAAGGATTGTTAGAGGCCACTGCCACCATTGCCGGGCCTGGAGAGGGGTGGCTACAGTGGCAATGGACAACTCCTGGACCATTAGTGCCCTAGGCAGCTGCATAGTTTGCCTAATATTTGCCTTGATATTTGATATACCATCAGTACTTTTTTCCTAGCAATAAAGGTACAAGTACTCATCCCACAATGGCCACGCCCTCTGCAACCGGCCACAGAGTCTATGAAAAGGCAGCATTGCAAATGTTACACCCGTCCTTCGAACACATCACGTCTTGGAAAAAGAGCACAAGCCGGGCTGCTACAAACACCTACATGCACTGCACGCTCACAACGTTCTTCACCTCGGTCACATATGGAAAATATATGGATAGAGCCTTAGCAACTACGGAGTGAGCGACCACCTATTAGAAGTAGAAACATGAAGACAAAAACTGAACTGGAAACCCCAAGAAGGTGGACTCTGCCTGCAGTACAACACTGAAGAACAGAAACACAAATGCATTTCCTCCTGTACTGTGCAAAGACAAAAGCTATCAGAGACGCTGCACATTCAGATTCCCAAAGCTGGCGTATTCAAATCACTAATCAAACACTAAAATTACTTCTTCTACCTTGTCTGGACAGCTCAGCCTCTGTAGCCCATGTCTCACACATTTTGCAGGGGAGGATATGTAGACACCACAGCATGTACCCTCACATTCTCCTGAAGACACTACTTCTCCTGTGGGAACCACCATCTATGTGGGTTATTTTAGAAGCCCTATTTGTGATTTGAACATCTGAAAACAGGCCTAGAGTTGCCCAAAGCATGGAGCTATCTCCAGAGCCATTTTAGAAGCCGGGTCTGTGAAAGTCCCCAGCGTGAGGACACCCAAGTCTGAATGGGGGCATGACAGAGGTGTGGCTGGAGTGTTCCCAAAAACTTGGACATCCCCCCCTGATCTCAGAAATGTCCTGGATGTCTGGAGTCGCGCCTACGTTTATACTTGCTCCAGTCATCTGAAAAGTGCTTGTTTTGTCAGGCAAATGTCTGGAGGGTGTGGAGAAGGAGTTAGGCTGGTACTCCCTTTATTTTGCAATATGTCAATGAACATTGATGGTGAACGGGGACTGATGGTTTAAGTTTGCTACGCTGCTAGACGTCCTTTTATCCTAGCTTGCATGAGATGAACACCCCCTCCCCACAGTTTCCTAAGGAGAGATATCTATGCGGCTGCCGGCATGGAAGTCCACGTCGAGGATATCTATGTTACTAAAATCGCCTCGAGACACACACATCCTTGGCATGTTTTTGCACATTTGACTAGGACATTCTTTCTAAAATGACACTTCATATGTGTATTTGGGGAGTCTGGGATCTTTCATTAACACTTGGAGACCATTGGTCAGTTCTGACTGGCATGGCAATGGACAAGTTGCTGGTACTCAATACCACTAAGTACCCCCTGAAAAAAAGTGCTGGTTACCGAAATATGTCTTACCTCAGCTGGGTCAAGAAGTCTACAGTATGAACAGCACTAAACGTGCATGCTCGGTGAAGGAATTAGCTTTTCTGTTTGGACTACTGGCTTTGCTGAGCTTCTCTGATGATTGTATAGTGCTAGGTCAATAGACTCCAAATCCTTCACAGATTGAGATACTATGGCATATTTTTTGTAATTTTCTGACTTTGTTTGTTCTGAATCTAGTCTGAAGTCTTCAGTCCCCAAACAATAAAAGTCCCTCAGACACTGTAATCCAGCAGGTACTACATGTATGTCCATTAGTTTTACATCTCATACCTGCTGGATTACAGCTCTAACTCACTCAATCCAAGCATAGATTATTCCCAAAAATTCATCTGTCGCTAAATCAAAATATCTGAGCTTAAATATGACTTGGATAACATGATGCAATGGCAGAAAATGACCCCATCTTTGGGGTCAACAAGTTGCCAGAAGGCTTTGGTCTCCATTCTGGGCCCAAATCTGTTTCATCCTTTTTCAACTAAAAAGGATTCATGCGTGCAGTGTTGGCCTGCGTTTCAGCCACCCTAGGCAGACCCTCTGTGCTGCTGCCCCCTCCCCACCCGAGAATTGTGGCAGTGCCGCCCGGCTTGCCATGCTACCCCCTGCATCCATCTTCTTGCCTGGGGGAGGGGGACTGGCACAGTAATCCCTTCACTGCATCCGTCCTAAAAGTGCCTGTGCTGGCACATCACAGCCTGCCACTCCTCCCCCGCTCTGATGCTTCCTGTTTTAAAGCGTGCTATGGCGCAGAACTGCTGCTTCACTGGGGGGAAGCGATGCCACCCAACAGGGCCTGCTACCCTAGATAAAGGCCTAGTTCGCCTAGTGGATGGGCTGGCCCTGCATGTGTGACGGGGAAGAGTGGGCTAATGTTCTGATCATTAACCAGAGAGAAAAATACATGAATGGATGCGTGCGCCATTATGTAGCCTAGTGATTAAAGCAACAGCCTGGTGACCAAGCAACCAGGGTTCAATTCCCTCAGGAATGCCTTGGGCAAGTGACTTTGCTTTGGAAGAAAGGCCTGGCAGTCTGTTTCTGGTTACATCTTGCCAAGAAAGCTCATGTGCTGCTGGGTTGCCAGGAGCCAACGTTGACTCAATGGCACACATTGCATTGTGCCGTCATGACCAGTGGAAATCTTGAAGCTGTAGCACAACTTACCCTGTAGCCATGAGCCTCTTTGTCATTAGCCCTAGATTGTCAGCACTGCTGGAACAGGAAATTCTATAAAACAAGAAAATAACAAATATGAAAAGTGCAATGATTACAAAGCCTGTTTGATGCTTTCAATTGACCACTCAGCAGATAAATATCTTCATGTCACTACAGTGATATACAGCTCACAGCATCCTTGAAAATTGGACGGTAAGAAGTAAGGTGAGAAATGCATCTTGCTTCCACTCAACCCACCCTAGCCAAAACCTTCCTAGAAGCAATGTCCAACCTTAACTACAAGCAAGTAGTGATTGATCCCACCCATCAAGGAGGGAACCTCTTGGACCTAATCTTCGTCCCCCATCCAGTTATGAGTATGACAAAACAATTCAACATTGCCATCACCCCTGTTCCATGGTCAGACCATAACCCGATAACATTTCATATACCAATGCAACAAACCACATGCCAGTGCTCAAACAAAAAGGAGATATCAAGAGTCGCCCGCTTCAAGCAACTCGACAGTGAGATGTTCACGAACTGCGCAATTCCAAAGCTCGCCCGATCCACGGTCAGCCTCAACGAAATGGTCTCCAACTGGAATGATACCCTCTCATCATATGCTCATCAACCAGCCTTCACCAAAAAGGCCACACCCGACAGCGGAGTCACTAAAAAGCAGTCTGCTCCATGGTTCTCCCCTGATCTCCGAGTTTCCCTGCTCCACCTCAGAAAACTTGAGAGAAAATGGAGAATTACCCATAGAACCTCTGGCCAAATCATCTACTTAGAATATCTGAAACAACATCGCGAATCAACATGGGCCAAGAGGAAGGAATTCCACACTGAGATCCTCAACCGCTCACTAAATAAGCCAAGAGACCTATTCAACCTAGTAAAATCCTTTACCAACCAACCTTCCCCACCTCAGCAAGAAAGCATTCAACCCCAGGCATACGCGAACTACATTCAATCCAAAGCAATAAAGATCACCACAACAACAACAACACATGAACCCTCCAAGACTCCCCACATGCAGTTTCCACTCACCAAACTCTCACCTCCCTCAGCAAACACCATCGAGGAGATCATCGCCTCAATCAACACTACGACTGCACCAACTGATCCTTGTCCAGCCCATTGGATCAGATCTATGCGCTCTCAACTCAGCCCATTCATAGCCAACATTGCCAAGCTGTCCTTCGAAGCCGGAGTCTTCCCAGATGCTCTCAAGCACACATCCATTTGTCCACTACTTAAAAACAACCAGCTGGATCCGAAGAAAGAGGATTCTTACCGACCAATCTCTAGTATCCCAATACTAGCTAAAATTCTAGAGAGGTTGACCCAGAGACAGATTCAGCAACATGCTGATACGTCCTTCCCATTAGACCCATGTCAACATGGATTCAGAGAAGCCCACGGTGTAGAAACTCTACTAACGGTATTAACCAATACACTCATCAATGGAATAAACAGCATCAAGAATGGCTTTGCACTAATTTTCCTCGATATAGCAGCAGCGTTCGACTCCATAGATCATGTGCAGCTCCTGAAGCGGCTTCATGAGAAGGGAATCCAAGACCAAGCATGGAACTGGTGCAAATCCTACCTCGAACACAGATGGCAGCAAGTACGCATTGGTAACGACACATCCGAACCTTTCCAGCAGAAACAGGGTGTACCCCAAGGTTCCTCCCTGTCTGGTCTGCTCTGCTCTTTAATATCTATATGCAGCCAGTTTGTGACATTGCCCGCTCTTTCGGCATATCTTGCCTTATGTATGCAGATGACGTGCTGCTGTTTACACCTATAACTGTCACTTGCCCGGACTACACTGTTCTAATCAACTGTTTCAATGCAATAATGGACTGGCTACTCACTCTGAACCTCCGTATAAATTTCAAAAAAACAGAAGTCCTAATAATAACAAGAAATAAAGGTTTCTCTCCTCCACCAGCACTGAAAGTCAGAGACGCAGAACTCCCAGTCAAATCCAATATACGTTATCTTGGGGTCACATTGGATCAACAGTTGGACTTCAAGGAACACATAAAACGCACCGTAAAAGCTATCTATTTCAAGGTCAAAACCCTGCGGCACCTGAGACCTATGATTGAACTCGGTGACTTCCGCACCATCTTCCAACCGCTAGTCACACCGCACTTCGATTATGCCAATATAATACTTCATGGTCTCCCGAACACCACCCTCAACCCTCTACAGCTAGCCATGAATGCAGCAGCCCGCGTACTTTGTGGAGCCTCAAGGAATGACCACATCTCCCCCATTCTAAAAGAACTTCACTGGCTCCCAGTATGCTCCAGAATCCTATACAAGGCCCTCCTCACTACCTTCAAGGCCTTTAACAAAATGTCACCTGCATCTATTTCCGACCTCATCATACACACTGCAAACAACAGACCTAGGAGACCACTGGCTGCAGACATGCTACTCATACCAAGTGAATCTACAAAGCTCAACCAGTCCAACATCAATAGGGCATTCTTGAACTATGCTCCTAGATGTTGGAACAAGCTCCCTCCCAGCATTAGAGCAATCAAGGACCTTAGGCTGTTCAGAAAAGCCCTCAAACACCACCTTTTCCTCACGTATTTTACACATCTGGATATTCCCTCCCCTCACCCTTCCCCACCCTCCCAACCCCAAACCACAGCTATATGAGTCCAATAACCTACAGCAAATTTAGATCTAAATGTATTTGAACTAAGAATGTAAATGGTTTCCCCCAAGTTACCTCCATGTTTAATCCCTGTTCTATGTAGACGACGGTCTAATTTAACTGACCAAGTGTTATATTGTTCAATGTAAACCGCACTGATGACAAAGAGCGCAGTATATAAGAGATGTTAAATAAATAAATAAATAAATAAATAAAAATAAAACACCTGAAGACAAATATTTAGCATGCTACATTAGTCTTCCACACATCCAGATGTGGTACGCATGTATATAAACATGGCACCAAGCATAAACAATATGGGCCAATACCTCAGGGAGTCATTAGCGGGATGGGAACAGCTGGGGGATGAAGAAAAATGGTGGACAAAACTGAAAGGAGATATTTTAAGGGCAACCGACCTTTATGTTAAAATGGTAAATAAAGGAAAAAGGAAAAGGAGACCGCTATGGCTTTCGAAAGAAGTAGCTGAAAAGGTGAAGAAAAAGAGAGAGGCCTTCATGAAATACAAGAGATCAAAGAGAGAGGAAGAAAGGCAACTATATTTGGAAAAAGTTAGAGAAGCTAGCAAAGTAGTCAGGAAAGCAAAGATTCAAAAAGAGGAGGAAATAGCCAATGCAATAAAATGGGGGGACATTTTTCAGATATGTTAGTGAGAAGAGGAAGGGCAAAAATGGTATTGTCAGACTCAAGGGTGAAAGGCAGGAATATGTAGAAGATGATGAGGATAAAGCGGAATTGCTTAACTATTTCTGTTCTGTGTTCACAGATGAAGAACCAGGAGCAGGACCTCAGAAAATACCCACAAACAGGAACAGACGCGAGGGGCGTCTTGAACAATTTTCAGAAGACTGTGTTCGTGAGAAACTAGCTAAACTTAAAGTAGACAAAGTGATGGGACTGGATGGGATATACTCTAGAATACTGAGGGAACTTGGGGACGTTCTAGCAGCTCCACTGACTGACCTTTTCAATGCCTTGTTGGAGTCGGGAGTGGTGCCAAAGGACTGCAGAGAGGCTCATGTGGTGCCTTTACACAAAAGCAGAAGTAAGGATGTGATTGGAAACTACAGGCCGGTTAGTTTAAATTCGGTGGTGAGTAAAGTTTTGGAAGCGCTGCTGAAAGAGAAAATAGTGAGGTTTCTGGAGTCCAGCGGATTACAGGATCCGAGGCAGCATGGATTCACCAGAGGCAGGTTTTGTCAGACAAATCTGATTGATTTCTTTGACTGGGTGATGAGGGAGTTGGACCGAGGGAGAGCCCTAGATATGGTGTATTTAGATTTCAGTAAAGCCTTTGACACTGTTCCTCACAGGCGACTTATAAACAAACTGAGCACCCTAGGGATGGACCCTAAAGTTACTGTTTGGGTTAGAAATTGGTTGAGTGGGAGGTGACAAAGAGTACAGGTAAATGGAGCTCACTCTGAGGAGAAGGATGGTATCAGTGGTGTGCCCCAGGGATCTGTCCTTGGTCCGATTCTTTTTAACATCTTTGTTAGTGACATAGTGGAAGGGCTGTCAGGTAAGGTTTGCCTCTTTGCAGATGATACCAAAATCTGCAATAGAGTAGACACCCAGGAAGGTGTAGATAACATGAGGAGGGATCTAGCTAAGCTTGAAGAATTTGTCTAGAATTTGGCAGCTGGGATTTAATGTTAAAAAATGTAAGGTCATGCATTTGGGCTGTAGCAATCCAAGGGAGCAATATAGTATAGGGGGTGAAGTACTTTTGTCCACTAAAGAAGAGCGGGACCTAGGCTTGGTTGTGTCTGATGATCTTAAAGTGGCTAAACAGGTAGAAGAGGCAACAGCAAAAGTTAGAAGGATGCTTGGGTGCATACGGAGAGGAATGACTAGCAGAAAAAAGGAGGTGATAGTGCCTCTGTATAAGTCTTTGGTGCGACCTCATTTGGAGTATAGTTGCAATTCTGGAGACCGCACCTTCAAAAGGATGTGAACAGGATGGAGTCGGTGCAGAGGGTGGCTACTAAAACGGTTAGTGGTCTTCATTATATATATATATATATATTATATAAGAGCTGTTAAATA
Source organism: Ichthyophis bannanicus (assembly GCA_033557465.1). Taxonomy (NCBI): domain Eukaryota; kingdom Metazoa; phylum Chordata; class Amphibia; order Gymnophiona; family Ichthyophiidae; genus Ichthyophis; species Ichthyophis bannanicus. The sequence continues at coordinate 55,302,148 of CM066044.1, read as the reverse complement.
AATAAATAAATTATAAAGCATATGTGGACAGACTTAAGGATCTTAATATGTACACCTTTAGAGGAAAGGCGGAATATGATTGAGGCGTTTAAATACCTCCGTGGCATAAATGTTCAGGGAGAGAGCCTCTTTCGAATGAAAGCAAGTACTACTACAAGGGGACATGGGATGAGGGTGAAGGGGGATAGATTCAGGAGTGATATGCAGAAATATTTCTTTACGGAAAGAGTGGTGGATCTGTGGAATAGTTTCCCAGTGGATGTGGTAGAGATAAGGATGGTATCTGAATTTAAAAAAGCATAGTACAAACACAGAGGCTCTCTAAAGGAAAAAGTGGACTGTTGTAGTTGTTGATATGGAAGGACCGACTAGATAGGCCATGGGGTCTTTTTCTGTCCTCATTTTTCTATGTTTCTATAGTGAGCAGTGGTTGCCGAGGGAGGGGACATAGGGCCACGTGCAGAGTGACTCCATTGTCGGGCCTCATTCGCAAAAGTCAGTAGGAGCTGAAAAGCAGAGTCATGTGAGAAAACCCAGCTGTTCACGGGTAGAGCTCACCCTAGGGAACCTTTGCCCCATCTCGCCACTTACCACTCACCCACTATATTAGTCTCAGCAAGTCTCGTAATTTTCCTCTGGGTTTTTCTAGTTTTGTTTCTGGTTCTTTAGTTTTAACGTTGATCTTGCAGGAGAGAGTTTAGGGAAGCACTTTATTCACTGGAATGACCAAAGGTTACACAAAGAAAACCACACAGGGCTGATACGTATCCAGCTAACCAGATAGGTGCCATTGAGCCTAATCAGTGGTACCATTATTCTAGACAGTGCTGATGAATATTAGCTTTGACCACCTTAGCAGTATCCGGATCGTGCCAAGGCAGAGACTTCGGCTATCTGCATAATAATCATCCAGGTAACAGGACAACAAAAGGCTGCCCACAATACGGCTGAGGATTGCCGCTCTCCAGATAGCGCCGGCCACTCACCACACTATTGGAATATTCTGTGGCAGCCACAGTCTGGCTACTGCCGCTGGATATCTGGATTATTTTACCCGTAGTGGTTTAATATCGGCTCAATAATTTCCCCACCTTTGCTCACCGTACAGACGCAGTACAATGCAACACAAGTTCTGACTCGGTCAGCCATTTTCTTTACAATGAAAACCACTTTAAAATTTGTAAGAGCTTTGCTAAAAATATTTTTTAATAATGGTACAAAAATGAAGGGATGTCCCTGAAGGTCTATCAAAGTTAATATGCACAGAACCCCCAGAGAAAGCTGTAGGAGTTTGAAAAGGCTGCAACTGCACAGTTTATCTCTAGAAATGTAGCTGGGACAGGGCCGGTGCTACCATTAGGTGAACTAGGCATTTGCCTAGAGCGCCAATGGTCTGAGGGTGGCCCATTGCTGCTGCTGCCACCCTTCTTTGGGACCTGCTGTTTGAAGTCATTGCCGCCACGGCAGACCCTGGAGAGAAGCGACAGCAATGGCAGCTTAGGGTGCCTCATATCCTTGCTCCAACCCTGTACTCTTATATCCATCGTATTTATTATTGTTATCATCATCATTTGTGTACTGCTATCAGATATATGCAGCACTTTACAGATACACACAGAAGACAGTCCCTGCTTCACAAAGCTCACAATGTAATCAAACTAGGCAAGCAGTGCAGACCAAACATGCTGCGCCTGACCTTGCAGATAAAGCAGCCAGAAAGAATGAGACCACTTGAAAGTCACTGAGCCAAAGCAGTGGGTGGAGTCCAAATGAAGACAAGGATGCCCCACCCAGTTAGATACATCAGCAAAAAATTGGAAACAGTCTATAAAAGAAGAGCCTGGTTTGGAAGGGAAGGGGAGGTCCTGAAAATAAATGTCACCTGCAGTTTAAGAGTCACTGTTGTCTCTGAAACAAGAAATTAAAATTACAGTCAAACCTCGGTTTTCATTTGCCCCGGTTTTCATACGCTTCGGTTTTCAACGTCTTTTTTGACTGAGATTTTGTCCCGGTTCTCGTACATCGCCTCGGTTTTCGTAAAGTATAGTACTGTAAATACATACACCCTCGCGCTGCACACCGGTCTGTATACACTGCCAGAACGCCCGCCCGGTCCCGGCAGCACTGCCCCCCGGACTCACCGATCGCCAGCGTGATGAGAAGCAAAAGCCAGCTGAGCACGTAAATGAAACACATCCTCGAGCCTGGTCAGAGTTAGAGAGGCAAGGATTGCGCGGAGAGGAAGGCCCCGATCTCGTCCACCGCCTGCCCGTTCTCTGGAGCGCCCCCTCAGGCTCGGAGGTAGCAGGGAAGAAAAGCTGTCAACGTAAGCAGGAGATGTTGCATGAATGTGGGAGGCAGTTCTTTCTCTTGCAGGGTACGTCTGAAGCTATATCATTAAGAGTTTCTGCCATTCTGAAGCATTGAGCAGATAATGTAAAGGTATTTTAATGGGCTGAATCCAATGTGATTCCGAAGAGAGCTGGGCACAGCAGCTTGTCAGGGGTGGCTAAGGCCAGATGCTAACATACTGTACTGTACAGTACTGTACTTAGCTTGCTTTCAGTGATGTTAAATGTTCATTTATAGATTTCATTAGTCATTTATATTTATTTCTCATTGTTTTCTGTATGTAAAAATATAGTTATTCTCTATAAAATGTATTTTTTGTGAATATTTTTCGGTGTCTGGAACTGATTAATTGGATTTACATTATTTCTTATGGTAAATATTGCTTCAGTTTTCATACCTTTCGGTTTTAGTCAGACCTTTTCGAACGGATTAATCATGAAAACTGAGGTTTGACTGTATAGCAAACTGTAATATAAGAATCAAGGTTAACACTGCTTAACCGCTGCAGCCATCTCTACCCTTGAGTTTGTGTGAAGGAAAGGTCTGCTGCGCTTCTAAGCTACAAAGACCCTTAAAGCAGTGATCTTCACTTCAGGTTACCCGGCAAATCAGGGACACCTCTCTGAAGTGCATGTGTGGGGGGGGGGGGGGAGGGAGGGCAACAAGGCATGGAGGAGGAAAGAGGAGTCATTACCTTGCCCCCCCAATTCATCCCATGACAGCAACAACATCACTTCCAAGCAGATATTGACAGAGAAATAGATACAGTGATGCATTTCCCTTGTAATCTGCAAAATATAAAAATAATGGATGTAAATTCTAAACACTGACATATTCAAATCACTAAATTGAATATATTATTATTCCCCCTCTGTTCCCACCATTGCTGAAATCGGGGACAGGAGGCTACCAAACAGGTGCAAGTCAGGGACAATCTCTGAAAATTGGGGACATCTGGTTATCTTATCTTCACTCCCAGTTCTTGAGATCCATAAAAGGAAAGGTTTTCAGGATATCCCTAATGAATATGCAGGAGGTAGATTTGCATGTATACCAACTCCACTGTTTGCAAATCTTTTCATGCATATTCATTAGGGATATTCTGAAAGATCGACCCATTTGCGGCTCTTGAGGATTGGGAATAAATACTACGGTCTTAATGTTTACCACAGGTTTTGGCACTTAGGACTGTTTATGTATTTATTAAGAACGTGAAGACAGAATTTGAAAGGAGTCAGGAATCTATTTGAAATGCAAGTACTACAACTTCTAAACTATTTTCTCAGCTGTATCTTATAATCATAACACCCTGATTAAAGGAACATTACTGTTGTCTTATCTTTTATTTATTTAACCAGTTTTATATACCACCTTATCATTCAATCAAAGTGGTTACAAGACAAGGTATACAAATATAGGTAAAAGCAAGGAAAGGTATTGGGGGGTATAGGAAGAATACACAAAACGGGAATACAAATTATATAGTAAATGTCATAGTGATTTTGGGTTCTGTTTTTATTTCTGAAGAGGTCACTGATGTGAACATGCAATCGGCCTCATGACGACGCAAGTCTAAAAGGCAATGCTACTGTTTTAACTGAGACCTCGAAGAAATTCTTGTATACTTTAATTTTTGAGGACTATTGCTAGATTTCTCTAGTCCATTGTTAGAGTTACAGAGAATGACTTTTTTTCAATAACGAAATCCTAAGTAGGACCATAAAATTGTATAAATAGAAAAGTCTTAAGCATTTGCCTGAAGTCTTTTAAGTCTTTCGTTGCCCGTATGCAATGAGGTAAAGTATTCCATAGTTCGGGCGCATATAATGACGGAGCCTTTCTGGATGTTGCCCGATTTGTTTTATGGAAATCAAACGGAATAGCAAATTTTTCTAAGCGGTCTCAAGCTAGTATGTTTAATTATTAGGTTTTGAAGGACATTAGCTGAGATATTATTGAAGATTTTAAAAATATTCCATGTAGCCTTAAATTTTATATGAGCTTGTATAGGCAGCCAGTGGAGGCTCTGAAGCACTGGAGGGACATGATCGCTTTTTGCAGAATTAGTAATGATTCTAGCTGCCGTGTTTTGCACCAATTGAAGGGGGTAAATAGATTGAATAGGGAGACCATGATAAATCAAATTTCCATAATCTAATATAGGCGTGATAATTGCTTGACATACAGTCCTAAAATGGTCTTGATTCAAAATTGGTCTGAGCCTCCTTATGAGTTTCAATTTATAATATGCTTTAGCAGTAGTTTTGCAAATATGAGAATGTAGGTTTAACTTCATATCTAATGTGATTCCAAGATATTTTACCTCTTTTTTTTTACTTTAATGTAGTTGTCCCAGATGCAGATAGTAGAAGGGAAGTTAAAATTGTTTCCTCTAGTTATAAACATGGCCTCTGTTTTGTTATAGTTGATTGACATGTTGTTATCACTAAGCCATGTGATCATCTCAACCAAGCGGTTAGTTATGGTGGTGATGTCAGGTGCTTGAATATTTATTGGAGTATAAACCATAATACCATCTGCATAGAGGTGATATAGTATTTTATATACTTTTTGAGAATGTTGCAGATAGGTTGAATGTAAAGATTGAATAGAATAGATGACAAAGACGAACCTTGAGGTACTCCTTGTGCCATGCTAAAGCATGATGATTTTTGATCAGCACATTTTACAACCTGGCAGCTTTTTCCAGTTCCTATGGGTGTCCAACACACCTAGTTTAATAATTGGAGTGACAATACTTTGGCTGGAGACCAAACACCAAGGCTCCTTTAGGGTGTTGAATTCAAGGCATGACCAGTCCCAGGTGGCCTGGGAAATGCAGGACTTTAGGTGCCAACATTTAAAAATGACTGCATGTTAAATTCCACACAAAGGACTCCTTCCTGTCTGGGCCGGCTCAGACATTAGGTGAATTAAGTGATTGCCTAGGGCGGCAACCTCTTGGAACAGCAAGGAGCAGTTGAATTCAAGGCAAGACAAAAGGCCCTGACGATCAACCTTCAGTGTTGTGCCCTGCTCAATTAACTTTCAGGCCCACATATCTGAGATTTTGATAATTAAACTCAACAATAATGATCACCCCAACACCACCTCTCCAAACAAAGCTTAATAGTGAAAAGCATGATGGCCAGTTATGCCTTATTACATTATTGTCCTGAGAGGGGTAATGCTCTTTACTGCCCCAGAAGCTGCAGCCCTTAGTGGTAGCCTAGCATTGCCTGATGGTTAAGCCGGCCCTGCTAGGAACCTCAGAGCTAATTGGTGGGAGAAAAGGCATAAAAACTGAAGGATATCCCCTACTTATATCCCCTTTCATCAGCCCAGCTTTCTGGACACAGTAAAGGAGTTTGCTCAGTCTTAGGGGCATTGAAATATTCACTGCAGCCACAAAGCTGGAACCATTTCCATTCCATTGTATTCACTTGGTCTACTGCATGTTACAAACACATAACGTGGCGTAGAATAGCAATGGACACAGCTAAACTGGGCAATACACAACCCTGCCACTGAGTCCATGGGCTGGTCCCACCCTCATTTCCTAAAACCATTCACCTCCCTAAAATCCTCTTAATGACAAGGTCCTAATGGCTCCACTACAGCTAGTGAACATCACAGAGCTGCCCCCTGCCGGGGGAAGTGCCTGATGTTTGCAGGTATCTGTACAGAGATAAACACAAACACACAGGATATTCCTCTACAGTAACACGTATTAGCATACAATAGTAACAGAGATTCATTTAATTGCTTTGACTATCCAGGAAGAAGCCCCAGGATGGGAAGTGATATTCGGCTGCTAATGTCTATAGGAAGTGGAGGAGTAGCCTAGTACCCAAATGATGAGGTTTCGATTCCCACCGACACTTCCTGTGACCTTGGACAAGTCACTTCACCCTTCTTTGACTTGGAAGAAAAGGCTGGCAATGTACTCCCAGTCACACCTTGCCAAGAAGACCCAGAGGCTGCTGGGTCACCAGGCGTCAGCATTGACTTGATGGCACTTAAAAAAATAAAGGGCCCGATATTGAATTGGGCATGCTATCTGCCGCTACGGCGCATAGCCCTGCCTGCTGACCCTTAACCCTGGATATTCAGTGAAGGCATTGACTATCTGGAGTTGCCTCATATGCCCCAAAACCACCAAAACTAACTGGGTAGCAGTGATATTGCACCATTACTCAGTTAGCTTCCATGGGTAAAACTAGGCCAGCTTTTGCTACACTAGCTTTACCTGCCAATTGCTACCCGGTTAGCGACAGTCTCCACCTCTGCTCTGCTCTGGAATGCTCCCAACACACCTCGATGCTAACCGCATTGCATTGGGGTGTGTAGCGGGTTTAAAGGGGATAGTCGATGGCACTTACCGTGCAAGCGCTGTTGAATATCCTGATTTAAGGCATTTACGTGATTTTCTGGGCTGTAAACCATGTAAATGCCTTTCGAAAATCAGGCACAAAATGTTTATATAGCTAGGAGCACTTCTGAGCCAGTAAAAGACTAACAATTGCACACTCTAGTAATTATATTTTTCTAATTATGTAGGCAACGCCCCTGCTCTCATATGAATAACCATTTTGGCAAGTACTTACCAGTGATATCAGATGCATTGGCAAGAATGTTCTATCATACATCTCATGTTTTATACCTGGTCCAAAAGAACATCTGCGGTGTGATGTAACTGCTGACATTCTCACTAAGTATTGCTGCTCCTCGGGGAGCAGATAAATTACCAGCAGAATTAGTCATCTCTTCAGTCATTATGTGGATTTAAGCACTGAATTTCTTTCACGGTGCCTCTTGCTCGCTCTGCTGCTCTGGAAAGAGAAAATTCACTTTTGGAATGCTCTCATTTTGCAGCGTGATGCAGCAACGTAGTGCCTTTACCATCTGTGCACAGAGCGGTGTGATGTTAAAAATGAACGAGCAGGGGCCACCAGTTTCTGTGGCTGGTGCACAGGTTTCCATGTGGGAGAACCAGGTTTGGAATTCTGGACCTTGAAGGGCAAGAAGAAGACTGTATCCTGCTGTCCTCAGAGAACCCCTGTTACAGGTACGTAACCTTGCTTTCTCAGCAGCACTTCCTGGGGGTGGATGGGCTGGATCTACTTACTGTAACTAAATTTGAATAATGCTATATAAGCCATCTTCAGCATCTTTTCAGGGCCAGTCCAAGAGTATTGGGTGGCTTAAGTGAACCTGCAGCCTTACACCTGCCCCCCCCCATACAACTATAATGATCATCTCAACACCACGCCTCCCATGACATTCTCCATGGACAAGCAGGAATGAATTCCTCATGTATGGGTGACGTCATCTGATGGAGCCCGTGCAGGAATATGCCACAGCGACTAGTGGAAGCTATTCGGAGGTTCCACTGCACATGTGCACCATCTTGGATTAGTCATTGTTTTTCACATAGCCCAACGGATGCATTCACTGTCATCTCTGCCTGTCGGTAATTGTCTTTCCTCTCTCCGGGGACCCTGTGCCTTTTCCGTTTTTTTCTGTATCCTTTTCTTTTGTTGTCTTTCTTCTCTTTTCCTTTTCACTAGTCAGTTTTCAGCCATTTTAAGTTTTCCTTCCTTTCTGCAGCACCTCTGCCCCTTTTGGCATTGGTGTTCCGACCATGCTCTTCTTCTTTTTCAAAATCGAGCCTTTTGATTTTGCCACGGCTATTTTTCTGGATGACATGTCCCAAAAACTGGCCAGTGGGTTTAAGAAGTGTTCCCGGAGCTCATGGACTATATCCGCCATGAATACCCACAGCTGCAGCCTTCAGTGCCTGGGACGCGATCATCAGCCCTCTTCTTGTAATTTGTGTCTGCAGATGATAAAAACAGGACTCAAAGGTCGAGAGAAGCATCACAGATCACTTTTTGGTGCTCACAAGTCCGATCCATCGACATCAGCATCAAAGGCACAGGTATCAATGGCTTCAAAGACTGTGTCGGACACTGGCAGTGTAGTTGGATTGAGGAGTTCTTGAGTCCACTTGGAGCTGAGCACCCATAGTGCCCCAGAGCATCGACTATTGATCAATCTCCACCTGAGGATGAGGAAGGATTTGGCTTTATCTTCATCGATGCCGAAGGGAGATTACGCTAAGCACCGAGAGAAGACTTTGGTGGACCGGCGTCAAAGTCCTTTGAGGCATGGTGTTGAGAGCTCCCCTCCAAGCTGCCTCGAAGGGAGGAGAGCTTATCCTCCAAGACATCAGAGGGGCAGTGACAGCCTACTGAGAACCGAGACTAAGCCATCGATACCCCTGTGCAGATTCCAGGTACATCATCTGAAGTTGCTGAGGCCCCACAGCCTTCAGAGTTGACAGCCATGGAGAAATGCCTTCTGCAGGATCTCAAGGAACAGATCGCAGTGCTCTTAGCCATTCAGCAGGCTGGGGTCTTGCCATCAGCTGCATCAACATCGGAAACTGTTCAATAGATTCTTGACATGCATGCTTTTCCTGTAGGAGAGACATCAACATTGGAGCATCGAAGGACCTTGACACCGGTATTTGACTGGCTGATATTGCTCTACAGGGTTTTGGGGTCTGATGCATCCTTGAAGTCTAGACGGTGTATCATTGGTCCTAATTCCCCCAGGTCAGGAGAGAGATCTAGGCAGAGTCTCAGAAGTACTTTAACTTCCTTTCTGAGCCTGACTCAGAAGGCTGGGTCACTGACATCGAGACCGAGACTGTATTGTAAGACAGGTCTCCTGAGCTCACATTGGACCCTGCTCCCCCTCATGAGCAGCATATGTCCCCTCCTGAGGACATGACCTTCCAAGATCTTGTCAGGGACATGGCCAAGACCATACCATTTTCTTTGGAGACTGAGGATGAGCCCAGGGCAGAAGAGTTGGAGGTCCTGCAGTACTCCTCAGCCCCTAAGGAAGCGGTGGCAGTGCCCATGTACTGCATCCTTCAGAGTACAGAAGAGAATGGGATTAGAAAGTAATTATTTTGTTGTAACTTAGGGAATTTTTATTGCAGTCCATCTTGGACCTAATTTTGGATATAAACAGAATATAGTAACATAGTAAATGAAGGCAGATAAAGACCAGTATGGTCCATCTAGTCTGCCCAGCACGATGGCAAGCGTAGGTGCACCTGTCGCTCCATGCAGGCCACCTCTCCCAACGTCCCTGTTTAGGGGTGAACCCACCACTCCATGCAGGACACCCCTATTTGTTGAGAAATAACGGGGTTACTTACCTGTAACAGGAGTTCTCCGTGGACAGCAGGATAAGTCAACCACACCTGGTGACGTCCTCCGGGCGGCACCATGCATACGGAAGTGCTCTCTAGAGCTCAGAAAGTGAACCTTTCTGAGCATGCCCAGGTAGCCCACCTTACCGGTCCGCCTCCTAGTCAGACCAGTGAGTTCCTAGCTAGCTATTGACCGGCTAGGGAGCGGTAGAGGTAGGCCTCCTCCAGGGGAGGTGGGTGGGATTGTGTGGCTGACTTATCCTGCTGTCCACGGAGAACTCCTGTTACAGGTAAGTAACCCCGTTTTCTCCATGGACCAGCAGGATTGCGTCAGCCACACCTGGTGCCTCCCTAGCTGCCTGTGCACGCTGAGGTGGAAGAGGTAAGCATACAAGACACGCAGTATAGGGTGTATTAAACAATGCAACACAGCTTTATTAGCAGCATTAGGGTCGCCGGAGGCGATGTGCAACGTGGATAGGATGTGCAAGAGATATACAACGGTGCTGACAGACACAGCAATAGTGCAAACAGTGCAACAGAATTCAGGTGCAACAGTGCAACACATTTAACTGCGCAAACAGTGCGAACAGTGCAATAATGTACGTAATCAAAGGTGCAAACAGTGCAGTACAGGATTGTCAAAGGACAGCAACATAAGCAGGCATAGTATAAAAAGGAGTCCATAATCAGGTGCGCCTCGCGGCCTCACTTCCCCCGGATGCTGTGGAGAGGACGGCCGTGCCGAGGGCAAAGTCCTCTTGTGTCTTGAGGTTGAGGCAGTAGTGTCTGAGGAACGTGTGTGGGGAGGACCAGGTGGCTGCTCTGCAGACGTCAATTAATGGAATAGAGCGAAGGTTGGCAATGGAGGTGGCCAGCGCTCTGAGTTTGTGAGGGCCCACTCTCGGCTGTTGCTGGGAGCCTGAAGGGTCAAGGCAATAGGAGACGCAGGAGGCGACCCAGTAGGAGAGAGTCCTCTTGTTGACTGGTCTGCCCGGCTTGCTTGGATTGAAGGATACGAACAGCTGCTCACCTTCGCGGGTGGGTTGTATCCTGTGTAGATAGATCCGGAGGGCCCGGAGACAGTCCAGAGTGTGCAGGCGCCTCTCCTCGTCTGATGCATGAGGCTCCGGAAAGAAAGAGGGGAGCTCGATAGACTGATTAACGTGGAAAGCTGACACTACTTTGGGAACGAACCTGGGGTTGGTTCGCAAGGATGCATAGTTTGGATGTAACTGCATATATGGGGGATGTGCTACCAGCGCTTGCAGCTCGCTGATCCTTCTGGCGGACGTAATGGTTACTAGAAACAGTGTTTTCCAGGAGACGTACTTCATGTCCGCGGACTGCATCGGCTCGAAGGGTTCCTGTGTCAAGCGTAGCAATACAATGTTGAGGTCCCAGGGTGGGACCGGATGTCTGATCGGGGATTTTAGGTTTGTCGGTCCCTTCATGAAGCGGGATGTGAGAGGCAGTGTCGCAATCGTGGTAGCTCCCTCCAGAGGTGCGTGAAAGGCTGCGATCGCCGAGAGGTGCACTCTGACGGATTGTGTCTGCAGACCAAGGTGAGACAGAGAGCTAAGGTATTGCAGGACATTGGAGAGGGGACATGTAGTGGGCTCAAGAACTTGAGCTGTGCACCAGGCGCTGAAACGCTTCCATTTGAGACCGTAAGACTTCCAGGTCGAGGGTCTTCTGGCTGCCAGGACCACGTCCTGTACCTCTGCAGGTAGCTGTAGCGTAGTTAGGTTTAACCGCCCAACCTCCAGGCAGTGAGAGCCAGGGCTTTGAGGTTGGGGTGTCGTGTTCTGCCCTCGTCCTTCGTCAGTAGGTCTGGCCTGAGGGGCAGGTGCTTCGGAGCCTCTTGTGCTAAGCACTGGAGAAGCCCAAACCACATCTGGCGGGGCCAGTGGGGAACCACCAGGATGGCTCGGGCTTTGTCGCGAATAATCCGTTGAAGTGTTGCAGGGATGAGGGGGGTCGGAGGGAAGGCATACACAACCTTGGGCCGGAAGGACTGGGGTTTCTAGTCCCACAGGTGCTCCTTGTGGTCTTGGGCAAGCCACTTAACCCTCCATAGCCCATGTTCCCTGTAAAATAGTTATCTCCAAGTTATAATACCCTGTTCAATGTAATTTCAGTTTGTTCAATGTAAACCGCACTGATGCAGAATAGCGAGGTATATAAGAGAATTAAATAAATAAATACACCAAAGACCACTCCCCCCAGCACACATCGAATGCATCCGCTGCTAACCTGTTCGCTGATGGGTGCCTGGAGCAGAATAGGGGGCATTTCGCATTCCGTTCCGTGGCGAATAGGTCGATGTTCAGGAAGCCCCAAATTTGGAAGAGACTGTCGGCTACCTCCGAGAGGAGTGTCCATTCGTACGGTTGCAGCTGTCTGCTGAGTTTGTCCGCCAATGTGTTCTGGTCTCCCGGGAGATAGGAAGCACGGAGGCTGCACTCATTCTTCAGGGCCAGGGACCAGATCTGAATCGCTTCCTTGCAGAGGGAGCGAGAGGCGGTGCCCCCTTGCTTGTTGATGTAAAACATGGCAACTTGGTTGTCCATCTGGATGAGGACGGATTTCCCGCGCACGTGTGTTAGGAACGCTTTGAGAGCGTATTTGATGGCCTTTAGCTCGAGGAGGTTTATGTGGAGGAGCCTCTCCTGTTGTGACCAGGCTCCTTGTGTGTTGAATATCGAGATGTGAGCACCCCAGCCTGAATTGGAAGCGTCCGTAGTGAGGGTTACTTGATGCTTGGGTGGATGCATGTCCTTCCCCCCCGAAAGATTCCCCGGGACCGTCCACCAGTGGAGTTGAGCTCTGATCTGGGGGGTCATCGGGATGCGGGTGGAGAGTGGTTGCGAATGTTAACTCCAATGGGTACGTAGATGCCACTGGAGGGCGCGCATCTTTAGCCTCGCAACTGGAAGGACTGACGTTGTGGCGGACATGTGGCCCAGAAGACGTACGATGGAGTTTGCCGAAGGGGTCCCTTTTGAGGCCAAGGTGGAAGCAAGTGAGGTGATTGCGACCAATCTGCGCTCAGGGAGGTAGGCCTTCGAGAGTTTGGTGTCGATCACGGCTCTGATGAACTCCAGTCTCTGGGAAGGAGTGAGGTGTGACTTGCTGAGGTTGACGACAAACCCCAAGGATGAGATCAGGGTTTTGGCTACCCGCAGGGATTCCTGCAGCTCCGTTGTGGAGGGGGCTGTGAGGAGCCAATCGTCCAGGTATGGAAAAACCGAGATGTTCAGCTTGCGCAGATGTGCTGCTGCCACGGACACGCACTTCGTGAACACCCGTGGCGCTGGTGACAGACCAAAGGGAAGTACTCTGTATTGGTCGTGCTGCCCTAGAACTTGGAAGTGGAGGTACTTCCTGTGAGACTTGTGGATGCGGATGTGGGTATAAGCGTCCTGCAGATCGAGGGATGCCATCCAGTCGCCGGATTGTATCAGAGGCAGGATGGAGTTGAGAGAGTACATCCGGAACATCTCTTTGACGATGAAAGTGTTCAGCTTGCGGAGGTCGAGGATAGGGCGAACACCTCCAGTTCTTTTGGGAATGAGAAAATACCTTGAGTAGAAGCCAGAGTTTCTTTCGGCAGAGGGTACCTGCTCTATTGCCTTGGAGAACAGAAGATGGAGCAGCTCTGCCGCCATGGCCACGCGTAAGTGTGGTGGTGTGTCACTGATGGGATGAGTGCTCTGGCGGGGCGTCGCAGCGAAGCGCATGCGGTAGCCTTCTCAGATGATCTGTAGAACCCAGGAGTCTGAGGAGATCCGTTGCCACTCTGGAAGGAAGTGAGTCAGGCGACCCCCGATCCGGGTGGTCACCCTTGAATCGTTGTCAAAAGGAGGGCGCACCTTTGGTGGTGGGCGCGTTGTTGCTCTTTTTCTGCTTACGGTCCCGCTGGGAGTTGCGAAGGGTCGTGGTAGGAGTTATTCTTGTATTTGTTGTATTGCCATCTCCTGTTGGAGGGGTATTTTTTGTTGGAGGTGTAGTAGGACTTCCTCTGGAAGCTACCTTTATGAGATCCGCTGTGGCGCTCGAAGCCGTCGTCCGCTAGAGTTTGTAGCGTGGTGCAATGTTCTTTCATATTGTTGACTGTGTCCTTTACCTTGTCACCAAAGAGTGATTCACCCATGCAGGGTGCATCGGCGATCCCATCGTGAGTGTCGTCACGCAGGCTGGAGGCTCTTAACCACGCCCATCTTCTCACCGAGATGGCAGTGCCCGCAGTGCACAGCACTGTGTTGAAAGAGTCAAAGGTGGTGCTAGCCAGGTGCTTGCTGCACTCTGACAGATCCAGGAGGGCGCTGGAGAGCAGTGCCTGGGACTCCTTAGGAAGGGATGCAATGCCGGCTCTGAAGGACGCTGTGCAGGCGTCGAGGTATAGAACTTGCTGGAACTGGTGTGCCGCAATCCTAGCATTGAGCATAGATCCTTGGAACACCTTTTTCCTGATGTCATCGAGTAGCTTGTGGTCTCAGCCCGGGGGGCTATTGGCGTGAGTACGTGAGGACTTTACGCGCTTGAGAGCTGAAGACACCACGATGGAATGGTGCGGTAGCTGCAGTTGCGAGAACCCCGGGGCAGGTCTTACTTGGTACTTGGAGTCCAGGCGTCTGGGAAAGGGCCGGCCGGAAGCCGGCGTCTGCCACAGGCGCAAGTGATTGTCCAACAGCGTCTGGTGGATGGGCAGCGCAAATGCTGGTTTTGGGGTCACCAGGTACTTCAGAACCTTGGGTACTGGTTCTCCCCCTCCTCTTAGAGCGATGACGCTGGGAGCTGGTTTCGTTAATGCAGCCTAGTACTGAGCTCACAGAAGTTGAAGGCTTGCTAGAGGGGGCGGAGTTGGAGGACCGAAGCTGAAGCTGGGAGGACTGAGCCCCGTCGCCATCTTGAGCAGCATGGCTGTGGTCATCGGAGATCCCGGGCTGGGAGACAACAAGCCCTGGGTGGCCCGCCAGTGCCGGGGACCGCAGGAAGCGCATCAGAGGCCCGGAAGACGCATCAATGGCACGGCAGGGGATGGAGGCCGCAGCGGGCACATCCAAAGCCGGCGACACAGGCAGCACAGCTGAGGTACTTGCGCTCTGCAGCTGTAGCTGCTGTTGCTGCTGCTGGATCCGCTGTCACTGGGAGCCCTGGACCGCTTGTTTCTGCGATCTCCGTGAGCCGAGATGCTCCTGCTTCGCTTGCTCCTGGAGTGCCTGTAAGTTGTAGGGCTTGGAGAATCAGCGCCGCTGGACTCGTCGGCGCCAACAGAGCTGACCGGGGTGTTTTGTTGCCGGCGCGGGCTCACGGCGCTGCTTGAAGCACGGCGCTGAAAGCTGCTTCCCCCGATGCTGCACAGCTCCGATTGGCCAGAGGCGGAGGCTCCGCCCCCAGAGGGGGCGGTGCCATGCACTGAATGGGAGCTGGCTCGGCGGGAGGAGAAAGGTGCACCGTGGGCGCCCTGGAGGCGGGTTGGTTTAGCAGCTGAGTTAACAAGTTGATGATCTCAGAAGAGCTATTGTGGATACTGGATTTCCTGGAGCAGCTGTGGTGGTGACTGTAAGTGGAGGAGGAGCTGGAGGGACTCCGGTGACTCCTGTGCCTGCTTTTGCGGCTGCGGTGGTCTCTCCGATGGCCCCTGTGAGAATGAGAGTGATGGTGGCATTTTCCCTTTTTCTGCAATGAAGTCCTGTAGAGTGTAGCCTCTAACTCTTAACGCTCTGGGAGACATTCTGCCACAATGAGTACAGTCCTGCACGATGTGGTTCGGCCCCAGGCAGCGCAGGCAGAACTCGTGGTTGTCAGCGCTGCTCATCTTACGCTTGCAGTGTGAGCATTTCTTAAAGCCAGGCTTTGGCATTGCTGGGGATCTGCAGATAAGATCAGAGTCGTAGAATTTTCTTGTTGAATGGAGATTGTGTTTGATGAGAGCAGGGTCCGTCTTGCTGGCAAGGCGGAAGGAAGAATACTGGCCAGACTAGGGGGCGGACCGGTAAGGTTGCCTACCTGGGCATGCTCAGAAAGGTTCACTTTCTGAGCTCTAGAGAGCACTTCCGTATGCATGGCGCCGCCCAGAGGACGTCACCAGGTGTGGCTGACGCAATCCTGCTGGTCCATGGAGAATAGATGGTTCAGTTTACTTTGATTTTATCCTGTTGCTGTAAATGGATCCTCTGTGTCTGTCCAATGCCATTTTGAATTCCGTCACCGTGTTTGCCCCCACCACTTCCATCAGGAGGGCATTCCAAGCTTCCACCACCCTTGCAGCTTCCTGTTATGCCCTCTAGTTTTATAGCTTCCCCGTGTTCGGAAGAGGTTTGTTTGTTCATTATTTCCCTTTAAGTATTTAAAGGTCTGAATCATATCTCCCCTGTCCCTCCTCTCCTCCAAAGTGTACATGTTTAGGTCTTCAAGTCTCTTCTCATAAGGCTTCTGAAGCAGGCTCCAAATCATTTTGGTCGCCTTCCTCTGAACAGTTTCCAGTCTTTTTACACCCTTTGCAAGATACGGTCTCCAAAACTGAACACAGTACTCCAAGTGAGGCCTAAACAGTGACTTGTACAGTGGCATAAGTACCTCTTCCTTTCTGCTGGTGATTCCTCTTTGTATGCAGCCCAACATCCTCCTGGCTTTTGCCACCGTCTTGTCGCACTGTTTTGCCACCTTGAGATCTTCAGAAATAATCACACCAAGGTCTTTCTCCTGATCCATGCACACCAACCTCTCGCCCCCTATCGCGTACATTTCCCTTGGATTTCTGTTACCCAAGTGCATGACTCTGCACTTCTTTGCATTAAATCTTAATTGCCAAGCATTAGACCATTCTTCCAGCTTTTGTAGATCTTTCCTCATGTTAACCACTTCCTTGGGGGAGTCCACTCTGTTGCAAATTTTCGTATCATCTGCAAAAAGACAGACTTTTCCATTCAGTCCTTCAGCAATATCACTCACAAATACACTGAACAGTGCTGGGCCCAGGACCGACCCTTGGGGCACCTCACTAATCACCTTCCCTTCATCCGAGTGAGCTCCATTTACCATCACCCTCTGCCGTCTGTCAGTCAACCAATTTCTGATCCAATTTACCATCTTAGGATCCATCCCCAAGCTACTGAGTTTATTGATAAGCCTCCTATGAGGAACAGTATCAAAGGCTTTGCTGAAATCCAGGTAGATGACACCCATCGCATGCCCCTGATCTAGCTCCCTGGTCACTCGGTCAAAGAACTTAATCAGATTTGTTTGGCAAGATCGTCCTTCGGTAAAACTATGTTGCCTCGGGTCTCGCAACCTGTTGGTTTTGAGAAAGTTCACTATTCGCTCTTTCAGGAGCGCCTCCATTACTTTTCCCACCACCGAGGTAAGGCTCACGGGCCTGTAGTTTGACACTTCTTCCCTGTCACCACTTTTGTGTAGAGGTATGACATCAGCCGTTCTCCAGTCCTGAGGAACCTCTCCTGTTTCCAAGGATCTGTTGAAAACATCCTTTAATGGCCCTGCAAGAACCTCTCTGAGCTCTTTCAGTATCCTGGGATGTATCCTATCCGGTCCCATGGCCTTGTCCACTTTCAGTTTCGCAAGTTGTTCTAACAGATCATCTTCTGTGAATGGTGTGGTAACTACTTCATTCCCATTTTTATATTTGGGAGTCACAGATGGTCCTTCTCCAGGACTTTCTTTAGTAAAAACAGAGCATAAGTATTTGTTTAGCAATTTTGCTTTTTCAATGCCACTTTCCATCAGTCTGTTCGCAGCACTTCTGAGTCCTGCAATTCCACCTCTGATCTTCTTCCTTTCCCGTATATACCTGAAGAAGGTTTTGTCGCCACACTTAACATCTTTAGCCATCTTTTCCTCTGCCTTTGATTTTGTTGGCCTTATTTCTCTCTTTGTCTCTTTGAGTTTGATCCTGTATTCATTTCTGTGTTCCTCTGTTTGCGAGCTTTTGAATTTTGTGAAAGCTGTGTTTTTTGCCTTTATTTGAGCAGCCACTTCTTTGGAAAACCAAATAGGTTTTCTTCTCCTCTTGTTTTTGTTTACTTTTGTTACATATTTATTTGTTGCCCCTTTTATTGCCACCTTTAATTTAGCTCATAGCAATTCCTCTTCCCTTATCTCCTTCCACCCTGTCAGCTGCTCCTTTAGGTACTTGGCCATTTTATTGAAGTCGGTGTTTTTGAAGTTTAGGACTTTGAGGTTGCTATGATTGGCCTGTACCATGGCTTTTATCTCAAACCACACTGTGTGTTGATCGCTGCTGCTCACAGGGGCACTCACGCAGACATTCAACATGCTATCACCGTTGGTGAGCACTAAATCCAGCGTTGAGCTTTCCCTGGTTGGTTCCATCAACATTTGTCTAAGTAACGCATCTTGGAGAGCATCCACGATTTTTTTGCTTCTTTCCAGATTTGCAGAAGGAGTAATCCAATCCACATCAGGTAGATTAAAGTCACCCAAAATGATCGCTTCCCCCTTTCTGGCTATCTTGGCAATATCTATAATCAATTTGTTATCTATCTCTTCAATTTGTGTCGGAGGTCTGTAGACTACAGCAGGATGGATGACAGTGCCATCTCCTCTTTCCAACATGATCCAGAGCGCTTCTTCGTTTCCCCATGCCCCCTGCATTTCAGTAGCTTTAATATTGTTTTGACATACAAGGCTACTCCTCCTCCTCTTCCATTTTCTCTGTCTCTTCTGAATAGATTATAGACAGGTATGACTATATCCCAATCATGCGATTCGTTTAGCCATGTTTCTGTAATGGCCACAATGTCCAAATCCATTTCCACCATTAGGGCTTCTAGGTCTGGAACTTTGTTGGCTAAGCTTTGAGCATTTGTGCTCATTGCTTTCCGGCATTTAACTGGCTTGTATGTATTTAGCATTGATTTTGTTCTGCCTACATCTTCCCACTTGTTTATGATGTGTGGTTTAAAAGTGTGGCTGTTTCTGATATTAATCTGCTTTTGCAGGGGGTGACGTCCAGAGCTTGACCTTCTACATCTGTCACCCCCTTTTTCTAGTTTAAATTCATATCCACATATTGCTTGAATTTTTCACTTAGGATTATTTTCCCTGTGATAGAGAGATGTAGTCCATCAGCACAGTATAGTCTCTTGTTGTTCCATCTGTTACCCCAGTCACCAATAAACCTGAATCCTTCTTGTTTGCACCAGGTCTGGAGCCATGTATTAAAGCTGTTAATGCGATGCAGCCTTTTTGCCCCTTTACCAAGCACAGGTAGAACCTCTGAGAATGCAACAGTGTTAACAGTGGGCTTGAGTTTCTCTCCCAGAGATTGGAAGTTCTTTTGGACTGTGGAGACACTGTTTCTAGCCAGGTCATTTGTGCCCCAGTGGATAACAACATCAAGTTTGGAGTGTTCACTTTCTGCACTAAGTAGTTCAAAATGTGGTTTGCATTCCTGCTGGCTGAAGAGCCTGGGAGGCACTTGACTATGTTCTCTCCTTTGAACTGTGTTCCCAAGTTGATGCCACTGATGATGGAATCACCAAGTAGTAGTAGTTTGCTGTTTGGTGAGGTTTTCTTCATATTTGGTCCTTTAGCAGGAGATTGGGCATTGTCTGTCTCATTTAAGGGCCCTTCAGTTTCTTTGGATTGGGCATCCTCATTCACCAAGACAGAGAAGGCATTATGCAGGGATATCTCCTGATGCACAGGATGCCTCTGTGTCACAGGTCACAATCTACCAGAACCCACTGTGACCCATTTGTTCCTGGGGTGTTTCATTCTTTGTGGGAGCAGTGGTGGACTTTGTTCAGTTTGTATCTTAGAAGAGGTGCGCTTCATTGCAGCCAGTTCCTTCCTCAGGTCCTCATCCTCATTCGCTAAGGCAGAGAAGGCATTATGCAGGGATATCTCCTGATGCATAGGATGTCTGTGCGTTACAGGTTGCAATCTACCAGAACCCACTGTGATCCACTTGTCCCTGGGGTGTTTGATGCTTTGTGGAAGTGGTGGTGGACATTTTTCAGTTTGTATCCTAGAAGAGGTGCGCTTCATTGCAGCCAGTTCCTCCCTCAGTAGGGTCACCTCCTTATGCATGGCAGCTAGGTCGTCCCTTAGTAGAGTCAGTTCTTTATGCATGGCAGCTGACCTGAGGCTCTGAGGTTCCAAATGATTCGCCTTGGAATGAAAGTACTGCAGTTATTGCACTGAATAGACGACATGCTGAATAAGCAGTCCTAGAAGAAGAGGAAAGGAGGAAGAAGATGTGGGCTCTAACCCAAGTTAAAGGGATAAATGTAAATTAAATTAAAACATATGAAAGAACCAGACAGCATGACATAATTGTAGGGATTCCCAATCCTGTCCTGGGGACTCCATGGCCAGCCAGGTTTTCAAGACATCCGCCATGAATATACAGAAGATCTATTAACATATACTGAATTTCCAATGCAGACACATTTATCTCATGCATATTCATGGAGGACATCTTGAAACCCAGTTGGCTGTGAGGCCCCAGGACAAGTTTGGGAAGCACTGAACTAAAGAGTCCCAGTGTCTTTAACTTGGTAGTTTTGCTACTGAATTAGTAATGCCACTGCTATTGAAATACAAATTGCACCTCCCATTATGACACATGAAACTTCATCAATTGCGTGTTTAGCACTTTAGTCAAACAGTTTTTCCAACTTCACCTAGCACTATTAGTTTTATCAGGTTTACTTTAGAGTTTTTCTGTTATTTAATTTTTGCGTCCCTCCATGCTTGCACCTTGTGTGGCTACTCTGCTCGCACAGCCGTTGATGAGCGCTGCTGACCTTACTTGTCATGGAGAAAACAGGATCCTCTGCAGCAGGTCCTAATACCTTTCATTGAACCAATGTAAGATTTATTTAATGATGGAGGGCAGGGGCAAACAATTTTGACTTGAGAGTCACATTGTGAACAGTGCCGGGGGATGGGGCCATTGAGGATCTATGGACCCCCGATGGAAATTTGAAGAGTGGGGTAAGGGGAGTGGAGTGGAGGGGACTTGGAAATCCAAAGAGTTTGAGGTGGGGAGAGTGACTGAACTCATCGCCAGTTGGTTGGCAGTCTGAAGCTGAACTCACAGCATGGCCCTGCAGGTTGGAATTTGAGGATAACATCGGCTGACTGAGCGGCCAGATGGAGGAAACTTGCAGCAGGTCATAGTTTGGATACCCCTGGATGTAGGGTATCATGAGTTTTCCAGATCACATGGGTCCCTTCTTTTCACGTACTAAAACTTAGGATCCCCCCAAAAAAAGATGCAATCTATAATAAAACTTGGGATCCCCCCAAAAAAGATGCAATTTATAGGTGCACTGCATTGTGTGGAACTCTCCAGTACAAAGAGAAGGGTTAATTTTGTCTCACCAATCCTGGTTAAATTCAACTGGAAGGATACCCTGACTCTAACTAATGAAAGCTTTAGTTTGGTGGTAACAACAAAAAGCCTTTGCTAACTCACCCTCACCCGCATTCCTCTGGGTCACATGAGTCAGCTTCCTTGGTATAATGAAAAATGAAATCACATTACTTCTGTCTCTTTTCTCCAGTATATTTGATTCATAAACAGAAGGGAAACAGGCTTTTATTGCTTCATGTGGCCTGTGTCCCACAGCAAGATGCAATAACGCGTTGTTGTGATACTACTAAACTGCCTTTGTATTGAAGTCCCTGGATAACGGGATTATGATTTGATGCACTGATTCTTTTTACAACCCAACAGCTTAGCTGCAGTTCATTTCTGACTCAAGCAGCCTCAAGCTACCAGGGCTTCAGGTGCCTAGAGGCTTTATGCACAACCACTGAGCTCTTCCATCAGTTAGTTACTTTGCCTATCCAGAATAAGATTTGAAGACACCACACCATTCTGCCTGCCCAGTCAGCGCACCCCAGCTTTTGAAGAACTTTCACTAGAACTTAGGTTTGAAACTTCTTACAAGCTGTTCACAGCAACTTTAAAAACAGACTATTTGAATCAAACATTTCTGCTTTGACTCTGAGCACCTGCAACCTAGGTACTGACTGGTTCCCCTGGCTGGCTGATGGACACCTATGTCCGCCTTACCTTACTTCCCTTTCCCTGTCCTCCCTAAGTTCTCTCTCTTTATGATCCTCTATTTTATTTTATTTAGTAACTGTTTCTCTTATCTATTTTATATCTTTTAGTAAACCACATAGGTAGTTGTTGATCGGTGGTGTATCAAATGAAATGAAACCAAGGAACTAGGGTTGCCAATTGACTCCAGATGCACCCGACAGGCTTGATCCAGGCCAGTGTTTACCCCATTGCATGCAGGGACTTGTAGTCTTTCTTTTCTTATGGAGTACAATGGAAAAATCAGAACTATGTGTACCTGCATGCAATGGAGTAAACCCAGAAATGGATCAAGCCTGTCGGGCGCATCTAGAGCCAGTTGGCAACCCTACTAGGAACTATTATGTGCCCTGTTATTCCTCCTCAGCCTGACCCTTTCAGGGATGGCTCCCAGCTCAGAGGGAGGGACCAATACATCCCTCAAGGTCCGTGAATGTCCCATAGGAACTGCTGTTGTGCATTGGCCACAACTCTACCCTTCCTGAGGGCACATAAATATGTCCATAAGTAGACTCTTAATAGAAGACCCATCTTTTCATACCAGAGGCGTCGCTCACAGCACCTCTTGGTTTCTTCTGTGGTCTGGTTGAATCGAGTTGAGGTTTATAATGGTGTTTGGTATGGGGAGGGAGGAGTGGTTATAAGGTATTGGGGAGGGATTTCAGTATGCTGTATTTATGCACCTGTGTCCTTGCATTTGAGAGTGGGGAGGAGTAGGATTTATCAGTGGGTGGTTTAGAAACTGATTTTTAATGGGATATTGATGTAATTTGAAAATGAGTAAGTATTTGGGGATGTTATTTTATCTTTTAAGTAATAGGTATATTATTGTTGGTTTGATTAATGCTGTATTATGTATTTACTAGTGAAATGATATTGTTATGTATTCAATGGTTTATTGATATTTATGTATTTACTGATGTTTACCCGCTACATTGTAACGTGATGAGGACTGGGTTACCAGCAGAATGCTGTGACTTGCAAAATCAAAATTACAAAAAGCACCTATGAATTTCACAAATTTTTAAATCATCTTTTCACATCTTTTCCCTGTTTTCTATTGTCTTCCTTAAGCTTCTTAGTTGATGTGCGGTAGAAAGCAAGCTGTTCCCCTACACATCTGCATCTTCTTCACTAAACAAGATGTTTTGAGATGTTCAATCAATCCAGAGATAAGATGAGTTAGATGACCTCAGATATTTTAGAATACAATAGTGATGAGGCTTAGCTTGACTGGGACATATAACCATGGCCCAGGAGGAAATGAGGTTTCAGAAACAACAATTCATACTTCCCACAAGTGAAATTAAATAGTATTCATTGGCTTTAGGACAGGTTGCTTTAATTTTATTTTGTTATCATGTTTGGTTTGGCTGACAATGCAATGTTTGGATCCTTACTCTTGTCGTCTGCTATGCAGCCCATCTTTACTCCTGACTGAACGTGGGTTAGTTTATCATAGGGAATTTCTATAAGTTGATATTTATATATCAGGAAGTGTTGTAATATTTTAGATAGGAGAAACCACCTTCTACACCTGTAGTGAGAGTGGTAGATGTAGTTGGTCATATTGGAGACTTAGGGGAGCATCTTCAAATATATGTAAACTTCAGAAATGCTGCTGATTGTGATATTCAACTTCCCTAACCCAGTTAGTGACACTGAATAGTCTCTGCTAACAGTTTAAATGACCCGGTGCTATTCAGATAGCCCCTCACCACATAAAACTAGGACAGGTGAAACACTGGCTTTATGTGGGTTTGCAGTCCTCTTAATGGTTGAATATCACAAAGCATCAATGTGACAAGACCGGATATTCAGGGCTGGTCATCAGATATGCACAGCACTGAACAGCCAGACTTAAAGCAGCGGCATCCAGTTACTTTGGTAGCTTTGACTGCCGCCGCTGAAAATTGGCTCCCTAGTATTTGCTTTATTATATTATTTAGTGGGCTTTTTAATTGATGTTTTATATATTATATTATACTTTATAAGCCTTTTTTTCAAAAAAAAGTATAAAGACCTGAAATAGAAATAGTTACTACATTAAATTCTCATCAACGATTTGGATTTAATACGCTCAGGGAGGAGCTGGGTGGCAACTCTTCAAGCTATTCAGCTGTCGCTCAGCCCTGAAGACTTAGACCCAGCTTATTCTGCCAACCTCTACCACTGAGCAGCTGGCATCTTGCAGTTGGCTGACCCTTGGCTACAGCATTTCTGCAGGCTGGTAAAGGGAGAACATGAAGCGGATTTATCACTTTGCAGGTTTACCACTAAACCGTCCATATCATCAGGGGTGGCTTTATAATTAGGCAGAGAATTTTAGGGGCAGCAACAAGTGCCCCTGAAATATTCCTGTAGCAGCCGCCTCACTTTTCTTCCAGACGGGAAGAGGCTTATCTTCCTACTCCTCCAGACTGCCCTGGTGGGAAACGCAGTGCCGATTCATTTACTGCTCTCGGGAGGTGCGGATGGAGGAACAGCTGAACACTGCAAAGAAATGGTAGCGGGACAGGAAGGCAGCTCGGGGCCTTCCTGCCCCTGGGCCTACTCAAAGTTTGTTGGTCCCACCCTCCTCTGAAACAGGAAGTTGGCATCGGAAGGGACAGGAGTGACTGACTTTGGATGCGCCAGGGATTCAAAGACTCCACATTGAATGCAAAAAGAGAACCAGGGGAAGGAAAAGGAGGAAATTCTGCTGCAGCGGAGGTTGGCAGGAAGGAAAAGAGGAGAGATGCTTCATGGGGTGGTGGGGAGGTAAGGGAGGAGAGGTATTTTCTGGAGGGGGGGTCTAAGGGAGGAGAGATGCTGCATGGGGTGGTGGGGAGGTAAGGGAGGAGAGGTGTTTTCTGGAGGGGGGGTCTAAGGGAGGAGAGATGCTGCATGGGGTGGTGGGGAGGTAAGGGAGGAGAGGTGTTTTCTGGAGGGGGGTCTAAGGGAGGAGAGATGCTTCTTGGGGTGGTGGGGAGGTAAGGGAGGAGAGGTGTTTCTGGAGGGGGGGTCTAAGGGAGGAGAGATGCTGCATGGGGTGGTGGGGAGGGAAGGGAGGAGAGGTGTTTTCTGGAGGGGGGATCTAAGGGTGGAGAGTTGCTGCTTGGGGTGGTGGGGAGGGAAGGGAGGAGAGGTGTTTTCTGGCGGGGGGGTCTAAGGGAGGAGAGATGCTTCATGGGGTGGTGAGGAGGTAAGGGAGGAGAGGTGTTTTCTGGAGGGGGGGTCTAAGGGAGGAGAGATGCTGCATGGGGTGGTGGGGAGGTAAGGGAGGAGAGGTGTTTTCTGGAGGGGGGATCTAAGGGAGGAGAGATGCTTCATGGGGTGGTGGGGGAGGAAGGGAGGAGAGGTGTTTTCTGGAGGGGGGGTCTAAGGGAGGAGAGATGCTTCATGGGGTGGTGGGGAGGGAAGGGAGGAGAGGTGTTTTCTGGAGGGGGGTTCTAAGGGAGGAGAGATGCTTCATGGGGTGGTGGGGAGGTAAGGGAGGAGAGGTGTTTTCTGGAGGGGGGGTCTAAGGGAGGAGAGATGCTGCATGGGGTGGGGAATGAACTAGAAGGGAAGTAAGGGGAGATGCTGAACTTGAGAGGTGAGAGTGGGAGCAATGGGGAAATGCTGGACCTGGAGTTATGGGTAGGAAGGGAAACAAGGGGGAGATTATGGACGTGGGCACGGGGAGTGGGAATCAAGGGGGAGATGCTGGACCTGCTATGGCGGGTGGGAAGGAAAGCAAGGGAGAGATGCTGGACCTGCTATGGGAGTTGGGAAGGGAAGCAAGGGAGATATACTGGATCTGGACATAGGTGTGGGAAGGGAAGGATGGGAATGAAAAGTACGAGTGAGATTCTGGATGAAGGAGGGGGTAGGAAGGGAAGTAAATGTGAGATATTGGATGGGGGTT
The DNA here is from genome assembly GCA_033557465.1 of Ichthyophis bannanicus. Taxonomy (NCBI): domain Eukaryota; kingdom Metazoa; phylum Chordata; class Amphibia; order Gymnophiona; family Ichthyophiidae; genus Ichthyophis; species Ichthyophis bannanicus. The sequence goes on along the minus strand of CM066044.1, from coordinate 55,276,573 downwards.
GGGATGAGAAGAAAGCAAGGAGGGCCTGGGGCAGGGGGTGGGAAGGGAAGCAAGGGGGAGATGCTGAACACCAATGTTTCCTCTAAGCTGCAAAGCAGTCCTCCACCAGTGGGAGTGCAGCAGCAATATCACAGTTTCACCTGGAAAGGACAGGCAAGCTTTTCAGGATTGTCAATGGACCTGCCCTTTCCCAATTCCCAGTGGTAGGAATATAAATGGAAAATTCCCATTCAGCATGGGGGAGAAATAGAAAGGGAGGGGACATAGGCAGCAGGATGGGACAGTCCACAGGCACCATGATCCCACTAATATTTTACCCCACACAATATCAGTAATCAGAGAATTTGGGGGGTGAGGCTGAAGATTAGTTAGTTTGCCCCTCCCCCCAAACAAATAATGTTCCACTGTCCCTGGGGGGGGGATACTTGACATGAGGTGATGGGGAGAATTAGAGAGAGTGGGGAGATTTTGGACATGACAGGGAGATATAGAGAGCAGAGATACTGAACATGGGCAAGAGATAACTAGGGGAGAAGCTAGGTATGGAGGGAAGAATTAGAGAGGGGCGCAGAGCCGGCCCCAGAGTTGGTTCAAGATGTCAGCACACTAGGCAAACTGTAAGCCTTACACCTCCCCCCCCCCCGCCGGCTGTCAGAATCTATTGTTTAGCTTTTAAGGCCCTGCTCTTTGCCACCCCCAGAAGCTGCCACCCTAGGTAACTGCCTAACTTGCCTGAAGGTTGGGCCAGCACTGGAGGGTGGGGATATGTTGGGCACCAGGCAGGGGGGGGGGGGTGGAAAGAGATAAAGAGGGGATCTAGAGAACATGGGGGGAGAGAGTGGTGAGATGCTGGACACAGAAGGAGGGCAGAGAGAGTTAGTGAAAGGCTAGGGAAAGAGATAGAAAGTTGCAGGTAGATATAATAAAAAGAGGGAGCTTGAAGATTGGATGGTGAGGAGGGAAAGATCAAATCTGAGGAGGGAGATGCAGAAAAACAAATGGAAGAAAAGTGAATGTGAAAGATCAATGTCAGAGATGGATGCAGTGGAGCAAGTGAAGAAGACAGGAGGAGAGAAAAAAATGGCAAATGGACAGGAATTGAATTGAGAGAAGACACAGAGAAAAGCAGAAGCCAAAGACTGTGTCTAGCATGTTAGAAAAACAAAATCAACACACAACAAAGGTAGAAAAAAGAATTTTATTTTCAATGTAGTGGCTAGATAATGCCACTTTTAAGAATGGGCATCTTTTCTTTATGTTTCGCACAATACAAGAGGAAATGCAACATTGTTTCTACTTCTCCGATGCCGCACTGTGTGCAGAGGGGAGACTGTAATAAAGTGCGGGAGGCTTTGCGTATTTTGTGGATATAATTTTATTGCATCGTTTGAATGTAGAGCACTTTTCATAGCCGTGCACCTCCTCCTTTGCCTTTTTTTTAACCCTTTCCTTTCAACAAAACTAGAAAAAAGGTTGTGGGTCCTTCATGCTCTCAGTAAGGAGAAAGAAGAGGCCTGGAACTCTCACTAACACTAGTCACATTCGTCATACCTGGTATTAGAGTACCATGTGCTCAGCCTTCAGGTTTGGACACAATTCTTGCATCTGGGCTTAATTACTATGGGATTTAAATGATCTGTGCACTGATGCTGGGTAGACATCAGGTCACGGCTCATTTAAATCCCATGGTAATGAAGGCTGAGCAGAGAGCTTTCGAACGCCAGGACTTTAACGCTCATTCTTCTGTGGTCAGCGTTTGTGAGTGGTACATGCCTGAGAGTATTGAGGGCCTGAAACCTTTTTAGCTTTGTTGAAGGGGAGGCTCCAAATAAAATAGGCAGAGCTGAGGAACTGAGGGGAAGGAGGTACAGGGCTCTGGACTGTTGACAGTAACATTGTTTAATAAAATTATTTGTATGTGCAGAATAATAATCATCTTTATGCACAAAATTAGCATTGCAGAAATTCCAAGTGCAGATACAATTTTTGGTTCACAAATGTAGATACTGCTGACAGTATTCCCCTATGTTACCACATATTTTTCCTCACAACTTATTTGCTCAGAACTGGTTACCCTACAAAAAAAAACCAAAATAAACCTCCAGAACATCCTCACAACATATGAATGAAGCAATAAAAGAGTTAAAGAGGTATAAAATAATTGAATACTGTGACCTGAGGGAAGAGGAGGAGGTTAAAAAGTAGCAGTAAAAAAGTGTTACCTCCTATTACCCTTATAACCAAAACATCCACAACTGAGGAGTGGGATATTAAGAGGGCTCAGTGACATGGCATATGGCTATACATGTGGTTAATTGCTAACTGCTGAAAAGCCAATCAATATTGCGCTAATTTTCATTCATAGGCCTCAAAAGTAATATTTACAATTTTTAAATGTATTTAAAAGAATAGAAAACCACTTAGCTTGTAATGTCAATAAATCCCAGAACCTCAGAGAAGAACGTTGTAAGACCCTCAGTCAACTCTAGTTTCGCCTACCAAATCTCAGGGTTTCATCGGGACTGGTCGAACAGCAAAATTGAAACCTTCCCGAGTGGAGTACTGTAGGAATCTGTGTTGGGTCTGCTGCTTTTTAACATCTTCATAAATAACCTGGAAATGTGAATGAGTGCGGTGATCAAATTTGCAGATGACACAAAATTATCAAAGTTGTTAAAACACAAGAGGATTGATGAATTGGAAGATTGGATGTTCAAATGGCAGATAAAATTTAATGTGGACAAGTGCAAAGTTATGCATCTAGGAAAGAACACGATGCAAGGTTCCACATTAGGAACCATTATCCAGGAAAACGATTTAGGTATTATCATGGATAATATGTTGTAACCCTCTCCCCAGTGTGCAGGAATGGCCAAGAAAGCAAATAAAATGCTAGGAATCGTAAGGAAAGGAATGGGAAATAAAACCAAGGATATTATAATGCCTCTCATTCCATGTTGTGACTAAACCTTGAATATTGTGTGCAATTCTGGTCACCATATCTTAAAGAATATAGCAGAATTAGAAAAGGTACAGAGAAGAGCCACCAAAATGGTAAAGGGGATGGAAGGATACCCCTATGAAGAAAGGCTTAAAAGGTTAGGGCTTTTCAACTTGGAAAAGAGACAACTGAGGGGAGATATGATAGAAGTCTATAAATTAATGAATGGAATGGAACGAGTAAACATAGATCAGTTGTTTACACCATCAAAAAGTAGAAAGACTAGGGGACACACAAGGAAGCTACAACATAACCCATTTAAGACGAAGAGAAAATATTTTTTCACTCAAAGCGTAATCAAACTCTGGAAGTCATTACCAGAGGATGTAGTAAAAACTGTTAATGTAGCTGGGCTTAAAAACGGTTTGGACAAGTTCCTTCAGGAAAGGTCCATGTCGGTTGTTGTTAAGTGCCATTGAGTCGGTGGCGACTCTCTGGATAGTTGACCCAAACAGTGTTCAGTCATCAGTCAGGCGGTTCATTGCTGAAAGAGTGTCACCCACAGCTGCTGTTATTGTATCGATCCATCTCATTGTGGGCTTTCTGCTTTTGTGTTGACCTTCTACCTTACCAAGCATTATGTATGTCTCTAATGATCTCTCTCTTCGCATGATGTGTCCAAAGTTTGAAAGTTGAAGTCTTGTCATCTGAGTTTCTAAGGAAAGCTTAGGTTTGATCTCCTCTAGTACTGACTGGTTTGTTCTTTGGCCAGTATTCATCGCCAACACCATAATTCAAAGGCATCAGTTTTCTTCCTGTCTATCTTTTTCACTGTCCAACTTTTGCATCCATATGATGTTATTGAAAATATCATGGCTTGAACAAGTCAAATCTTTGTATAGAGAGAGACATCTCTGCTGTTGAGAATCTTGTCTGGGTCCTTCATAGCCATCCTGCCAAGAGCAATGCGTCATCAGATTTCTTAATTGCTTGTCCTTTCTTACTGATTGTTGATCCAAGTAAGTTAAAGTTATCAACTATTTCTATTTCTTCTCCATCAATGATGAACTTATTGATTTTGCCAGTTGTCAGGATCTTTGTCTTCTTAACGTTAAGGTGCAGGCCCATTTTAAGACTACGTTCCTTGATCTGAAGATGCAAATGTTTCAGATTGTCTTCACGTTCAGCCAGTAATGTGGTATCATCAGCATAGCGAAGGTTGTTGAGTCTTCCACCAATCTTCACACCTCGGTTGTCTTCATACAGTCCTGTTTCTCTGATGATTTGTTTTGCAGATAAATTAGGGAGAAAGAATGCAGCCATGTCGTACACCTTTGCTGATTTTAAACAATTCTGTTTTTCCTAGTTCCGTTCAAACTGTTGCTTCTTGATGAATGTAAAAGTTGCACAAGAGAACTATCAGGTGTTCTGGTATACCCATGCTTCTTAATGTGGCCCACAGTGTCTCATGATTTACAGAGTCAAAAACCTTGCTGTAGTCAATAAAACATATATGGATATCCTTTTGGTTCTCTTTTATCTTTTCAAGGATCCATCTCACATCCGCGATGATGTCTCTTGCTCCTCGTCCTTTTCTGAACTCTGCTTGCACTTCAGGCAGTTCCAGGTATGACTGCAGTCTTTGCTGAATGATCTTGAGTAGAATCTTGCTAGCAGGTGGGATTAAAACAATTGTGTGATAATTTCCACAGTCACTCAGAGCACTTTTCTTCATTAATAGTGTAAACGCAGATCTTTTGCAGTCAGTCGGCCATTAATTTGTCTTCCAAATTTCCTGGCAGAGCCTTGTAAGTATGATAACAACATCATCCAATTGCTGTAATATTTCAATCGGAATGCCATCAATGCCCAGTGTTTTGTTCTTTGATAAGACTTTCAATGCTGCTTCAACTTCTTCTTTCATCACCAATGGTTCCAAATCATAAGGTACAGGTTGAAACGGCTGTTGGTCCACTTGATCGTTATGGTATAAGGACTCTGTATATTCTTTCCACCTTTTCTTGATCTTTTCAGCATTATTCAACATGGATCCTTGAGCATCTTGTAGCATTCCAATTTGAGGCTGGAATTTGTTCTTTAACTCTCGTAGCTTTAGGAAAACCCCTTTTTTCTGCTAGTCGTTCCTCTCCGTATGTACCCAAGCATCCTTCTAGCTTTTGCTGTCACCTTTTCTACCTGTTTAGCTACTTTAAGATCATCAGACACAACCATGCCTAGGTCCCACTGTTCTTTATCCCCTATACTATATTGCTCCCTTGGATTGCTGCAGCCCAAATGCATGACCTTACATTTTTTAACATTAAATCCCAGCTGCCAAACTCTAGACCATTCTTCAAGCTTAGCTAGGTCCCTCCTCATGTTATCTACACCTTCCTGGGTGTCTACTCTATTGCAGATTTTGGTATCATCCGCAAAGAGGCAAACCTTACCCGACAGCCCTTCCACTATATCACTAACAAAGATGTTAAAAGAATCGGACCAAGGACAGATCCCTGGGGCACACCACTGGTAACATCCTTCTCCTCAGAGTGAGCTCCATTTACCTGTACTCTTTGTCGCCTCCCATCCAACCAATTTCTAACCCAAGCAGTAACTTTAGGATCCATCCCTAGGATGCTCAGTTTGTTGAAGTCGCCTGTGAGGAACAGTGTCAAAGGCTTTACTGAAATCTAAATACACCACATCTAGGGCTCTCCCTCGGTCCAACTCCCTGGTCACCCAGTCAAAGAAATCAATCAGATTTGTCTGACAAGACCTGCCTCTGGTGAATCCATACTGCCTCGGATCCTGTAATCCGCTGGACTCCAGAAACCTCACTATTTTCTCTTTCAGCAGCATTTCCAATAATTTACTCACCACCGAAGTTAAACTAACCGGCCTGTAGTTTTCAACCAGATCCTTACTTCCGCTTTTGTGTAAAGGCACCACATGAGCCTCTCTCCAGTCCTTTGGCACGACTCCTGACTCTAACGAGGCATTGAAAAGGTCAGTCAGTGGAGCGGCTAGAACATCCTCAAATTCCCTCAATATTCTAGGGTGTGTCCCATCCGGTCCCATCACTTTGTCTACTTTAAGTTGAGCTAGTTTCTCACGAACACAGTCTTCTGAAAATTGTTCAAGATGTCCCTCGCTTCTGTTCCTGTTTGTGGGTGTTTTCTGAGGTTCTGCTCCCAGTTCTTCATCTGTGAACATAGAACAGAAATATCTGTTAAGCAATTCTGCTTTATCCTCATCAGCTTCTACATATTCCTCTCCTTCACCCTTGAGTCTGACAATACCACTTTTACCCTTCCTCTTCTCACTAACATATCTGAAAAATGTCTTATCCCCCCATTTTATTGCATTGGCTATTTCCTCCTCTTTTTGAATCTTTGCTTTCCTGACTACTTTGCTAGCTTCTCTAAGTTTTTCCAACTATAGATGAAGGCCTCCCTCTTTTTCTTCACTTTTTCAGCTACTTCTTTTGAAAGCCATAGCGGTCTCCTTTTCCTTTTACCTTTATTAACCATTTTAACAAAAAGGTTGGTTGCCCTTAAAATATCCACTTTCAGTTTTGCCCATTGTTTTTCTACATCCCCCAGCTGTTCCCAACCCGCTAACAACTCCCTGAGGTATTGGCCCATCTTCCTAAAGTTTAGGACCCTCACCTTTGAATGGATTCTAACAGCCCTAGTCCTAATACTGAACCACACCATCTGGTGATCACTGGATGCAAAATGATCTCTCACTGTAACATCTGAAACACTTTTACCATTGGTAAGCACCAAGTCCGGTATGGCCCCTTCATATGTGGGGTCTGTTACCAATTGCCTGAATAGTTCTCCCTGTAGAGAATCCAGGATCTCTTTACTTCTAGATGATACTGCAGCAGGAATGTGCCAATCAACATCTGGCATATTGAAATCCCCTATCAGTAGCACTTCCCTTTTCCTAGCAATGCTGCATATGTCTTCAATTAACTATCTGTCCACCTCTTCCTCTTGTGAGGGAGGTCTGTATATCATGCCAATGCAAATAGATTTCTCTTTCCCTCTTTCTAGTTTAACCCACAATGTCTCCTCTCTCCCTTTTAAGCTCTGTAATTCCAAAGTTTTAATAATATTTTTTACATATAGTGCCACTCCTCCTCCCCTTCTTCCTACCCTGTCCTTTCTGAATAACGTATAGCCAGGTATAGTCACATCCCAGTCATGGTTTTCTGTGAACCATGTTTCTGTAACTGCTACTAAATCCAAGTCGGCCACTCCCACCAAAGCTTCAACATCAGGGATTTTATTTTCCATGCTACGGGCATTTATACACACTGCTTTCCATATGTTACCCCTGTTACCCATTTCCATAAAGGTATTTAATGTATCACTTACCTGGGGTCTTTCTTCACCCATCCCCAATGAATCTAGTTTAAAGCCCTCTTCAGTAGATTAGCCAGTGTACTACTGAAGACGCGTCGACCTTTCTTGGACAGATGAATGCCATCTCTGCTCTGTAACCCTTGGAACAGAATCCCATGGTCTAGGAAACCAAAACGCTCTCGATGACACCATCCACGCAGCCATGCATTCATCTCCAGGATGTGAGCATCTCTGCCTTGGCCTTTACCCTTAACAGGGAGGATTGAAGAGGACATCACCTGTGCACCTAACTGCTTCACCCTCTGTCCCAGAGCCATGAAGTTACTCTTGCTATGCTCAGAGGGATACCTGGCAGTATCATTTGTTCCGACATGGATTAGCAACATTGGGTAATAGTCGGTGGGCTTGATGAGTCTCGGAAAACTCTCCGTAACATCTTGGATTTTGGCACCAGGCAGACAGCATACCTCTCTGGACATCGTCTGGATGGCAGATGGACCCCTCAGTACCCCTCAGAAGAGAGTCACCAACCTCCACTACCCTTTGCTTCCTTGTGGTCACTGATTCTGCAACTTTGGGGTACTTGAGCTCTAGTTCTTCCCTTTCCAGGGATGTTTCACCACCTTCACTTCCAGGGCTGCATAATGGTTCTCCAATTCAAGAGCTGGAGAAGTTGGATTGGTGATTCTGCAGGCCCCGGTGACTTGTGTCCAACCTTCGTCATTCTGTTGGCACCCATCTTCTCCTCTGCTGGAGAGCTTAGTTGCTGCAAGAAGCATATCATCAATGTACTTCTCACTGTCTTGAATGCTCCTCAGCCTCGCCACCTCCTCTCGGAGTTCCTCCACTTGTTTCCTCAGAGCTTCAGCATGCAGGCACCCTGCACATGGAACCAGTCCTTCAACTGGCATTGGGACCTCTGTCTGGACAGAGGAAGAAGCTGTAACAGGGGCAACAGCTTTAGCGATATGATTTTTCCCAGCTATTGTTCTATTCGTGGAGCTTAGGTATCTGTTAAAGCAAAAGAGAGAGATCTACCAAAGTACCAGCCGGTTTCCCAGCTGTCCTTTCAGAGAAAAAGCAGTTAAATCTATTTAATTATATTCAAAATGTGCTGCTCCAAGTCCCTGTGTTTTGTTAAATGGGGAGGTGCCCTATAAAGCAAGACTGCTTACTAGGGGTGGGAGGGAGTTGGAATGGGTAGGGAGGGAACTAACACCTGATTAGGTGTCAGCAGTTCCCAAGAGCTGAGAAGGTTACCAGAGTTTCAAACCTACTCCACTAAAGAAAATATTTCTACTAAAGCACCAAAAAGAATGTAACTTTGCTTTAAAAATATACCAAAACCCTTTTAAGAGCTCCCAGTCAGAGAGCTAGCAATTTAATAAAAATAAATCCTCAAATCCTTACCGTTATTTGACCTGTAGAGCCCCTGTTAGGACTACCTCAACAGGGCAGGGCTCTGAAGCCTTTTATGCAGGCCTCAGCTGCTCTCAGTTCATTCACAGGCTAATCAGGCCCACTATCTCCTGATTAGGTGTCAGCAGTTCCCAAGAGCTGAGAAGGTTACCAGAGTTTAAAGCCTACCCCACTAAAGAAAATATTTCTACCAAAGCACCAAAAAGAATGTAACTTTGCTTTAAAAATATACCAAAGCCCTTTTAAGAGCTCCCAGTCAGAGAGCTAGCAATTTAATAAAAATAAACCCTCAAATCCTTACCGTTGTTTGACCTGAAGAGCCCCTGTTAAGAAGTAACATAAACACTGCCCATTTAGAACCCATAGTAAACCCGCTGTATCACAATAGCACTACCAGGACACACAAAGCACCAAACCCTACCTATCAAAAGGCAACACTGCAAATATTATTTATTTATTTAGACAGTTTTGTGTGCCACCTTATCCTTCAATCAAAGTGGTCACAACACAATTGGGGGACACATTTAACAAGAGGGGATATGAGACACATACACTAATACTTACAGGGAACATGGGCAATGGAGGGTTAAGTGGCTTGCCCAAGACCACAAGGAGCACCTGTGGAACTAGAAGCCCCAGTCCTTCCAGCCCAAGGTTGCTGTCCTCTAGTGGGATTTGAACTCCTGACCTTCGGTAGCTTGCCCCAACCCCTAGGCCACTCCTCCCTCTATTAAACCAATACATCTCAGAGAATACCAATACATCTACTGGGGAAAGAGAACAAGTGGCACTGTCAAATAGAAACTACATGAACAGAATACCTCAGCTTGGTTACACTTGCAGAACATAGACTGTTACCAAACAAAGAACAAGGGATCACAATTTAGAAATAGGAAGAGAATACTTAAACTTGGAATGTACAACAACACTGGAGAAATAAAACTATAAATTAAGTTCCTCTTGTACTAAACAAAACACAAAGATGTTAACAGTGCACATTTCCCAGAGCTGACATATTCCAGTTAATAAATTCAAAATAAAAAAGTCTTTTTTTACCTTTTGTTGTTTGTGCATTTTATTTTTCAGTGCAATTGTTCCAGTTACTTTCTTCTGGTTTCTTCATGTCTTCTGCTAACTCTCCATTGTCTGCTGTCCATTTGTCCTTTCTTCTCTCCTAGTTTTTTTTCCATTCTCTCTACATCTGCTTTAACATACTGATCTTTCCCCTTTTGCTCTTTCCTCCATTTCTTTCTTTATTCCTTTTTCATCCACTCAAATTTCACCCCTCCATCCTCAATCCCCACTTTATCTCCCAATACCTGGCCAATCATAGATTTTTCTTCCTTCTCACACAAAATATCTTTTCTCCTCTCCATCCTCACTCCCCCAGCCCCATCCCATTCCCATTCTAGTTCTCCCCCATCAGCTCCCTTCTAGTTCCAGCCCCACCCAGCATTCACTCCCTTCTAGTCCCATTCTCCCATCCTCCCGTATCAGCCCATTTCCAGTCCTAGCTCCCATCAGCCATTTCTAATTCTAACCCCCCATCGGCCATTTCCAGTCCTATCGTAGCTCCTCATCAGCCCATTTCCCATCCTAGCTGCCCCATCAGCCCATTTCCAATCCTAGCCCCCCATCAGCTATTTCCAGTCCTATTCTAGCCCCCCCCATTAGCCCATTTCCAGTCCAAGCTCCCCTCCCATCAGCCCATTTCCAATCCTAGCCCCCTATCAGCCCATTTCCGGTCCTAGCTCCCCCATCAGCCATTTCCAGTCCTATCCTAGCCCCTCAATCAGTCCATTTCCAGTCCTAGCTCCCCCATCAGCCACTTCCAGTATTTATTTATTTATTTATTTACATTCTCTTATATACCGCGCTATTCTGCATCAGTGCGGTTTACATTGAACAAACTGAAATTACATTGAACAGGGCATTATCACTTGGAGATAACTATTTTACAGGGAACATGGGCTATGGAGGGTTACGTGGCTTGCCCAAGACCACAAGGAGCACCTGTGGGACTAGAAACCCCAGTCCTTCCGGCCCAAGGTTGCTGTCCTCTAGTGGGATTTGAACCCCCGACCTTCTGGCCTGAAGTACCTTGTCCCAACCACTAGGCCACTCCTCCTAGCCCCTTCTTCAGCCCATTAACAGTCATATTCTAGTCCCCCATCAGCTCATTTCCAATCCTAGCCCCTCTATCAGCCCATTTTCAGTCGTATCCTAGCCCCCAATCAGCCCATTTCCAGTCCAAGGCCCACTCCACTCAGCCCATTTCCAGTCCTAGCCCTCCCATCAGCTATTTCCATTCCTAGCACCCCCCCTCCACCCCCCGGAAGAGTCCCGTGGCTGTCTGACTGGCTTTAGAGGGAGCCAGAGAGGTCCTGGCTCACCTCTCACAGCCACCGAAGTGAAGAGCGACATTTTTCTTCACATCGGCAGCTGTGTTCTAGTATAGGCCACTGGTGCGCTGAGTGCCAGGAAACAGGAAATTCCCTTTGGTCTCCTGCACGCCAGCAGCCTATACTAGCTGCCGAATTGAAGAAAAACAGTGCTCTTCTCTTCGACAGCTGTCAGAGGTGAGCTGGGGCCTTTCCGGCTCCTTCTAAAGCTGACTCTGCCGGTGCCGAATAATATATGCGAGATGTTAGCACGGGACCCCTTGAAGTGCAGGGTCTTGTGCGAACAACATTCTCACACAATGGATGGGCCAGCCCTGGGTGTCAGCGAACTGAAATGGACTGGCATCAGGCACTTTGCATTTGATGATCACATGGTCTACTATGTTGGAAATGAAAGACAAAGAATAAATGGTGTTGCATTTATAATTAAGAAGAAACTTGCAAGAACTGTAATGAAATACAGTGCAATCAGTGAACACTTAATTTCTATTCGTCTAAAAGGAATGCCTATCAACACAACTATAATTCAGGTATATGCTCCAACAACAGCTTCAGAAGAGGATGAAGTTGATGAGTTCTATGAATAAGCTGAAATTGACAGAACATGCAAACAAGATATCCTGATAGTCATGGGTGACTGGAACACAAAAGTTGGCAACAAAGAAGAAGGCAAAGTGGTTGGAAAATATAGACTTGGCAATAGAAATGAAGCTGGAGAAAGACTGATAGAATTCTGCAAGACCAATGATCTATTCATCTCAAACACCTTCTTCCAGCAATACAAGCGCCAACTGTACACATGGACTTCATCCAATGGATTGTACAAAAATCAAATTGACTACATCTGTGGAAGTCAACGATTGAAAAGCTCAATAACATCAACAAGACAAAACCTGGAGCTGACTGTGGTACAGATCACCAACTACTAGTATGCAAACTCAAGCTAAAGTTGAAAAAGAGCAAGCCAGTCATGAATGTAGCAATATTATGACCTTGAGAATATACCACCAGAATTTAAAGATTGCCTGAAAAATCGATTTGCTGTTTTAGATACAAATGATAGAGTTCCAGAAGAGTTATGGGATGACATTAAGAAAATTGTGTTGGAAGAAAGTGAGAAGTCTCTACAAAAGGTGAAAAAGCAAACATGGCCAAAATGGATTACTGAAGAAAATTGCCCAGAAAGGTCCAGAAACCATTCTTAAAGAGGACCCAGGAAATCCACTGCTTGCCCCGGGACAAGCATTGTGGAACCTGTGTGCCTTTTTGGGAATCTGCCAGGTAGTTGTGACCTGGATTGGCCACTGTTGGAAACAGGATACTGGACTTGTTGAATCTTGGTCTGACCCAGTATGACATTTCTTATGTTCTTATGTTCTATTGGTCTAGCTTTTGTGACCTACCTGTTGATTCCAATTTCATTCCTGCAGCTCCAGTGTGCTTCTATCCTTGTGATCTATCTGTAGGGTTGGCCAAACCATTGGGCAAACTAGGCGGTGTCCCCTAGGGTGGCAGCTTCTGGGGGGGGGGTGCAGGAAAGGGCAGGGCATTCAAAGGCTAATCAATTCTGACTGCCAGAAGGGGCATAAGGCTTAAGGTTTGCCTATGGTGCCAACACCTTGAACCTACTCTGGGGCCTGACCCTGCCTATCTGTTGAGTCCTGTTCTGGGCCTGTAGTTCCAGTATACTTCCAGCCATTGCCTGAGCCTTGTTAACTACTTGCTGATTTCTGTTTCAGACCTTTAGCCCTTGTTCTCTTCAAGTTTCTGCTTCACTACAAGCTCTGCATCCAGTTCCTGCTCCAACTATTGCTACTTGCAAGTTCCAGATCTGGACCTCTGTCTACCCAAGGGCAGTGCCTGATGGTTATCGTTCAGCCCATACAAAGTACACCCCAAGCCCGACCCAGCCTAAGCACCCATTCCTGGGGCTCATACCCTGTAATTACTCAGACAACGAAGACCTGACAGACAATGAAGACACGTGATATCTAAGAGGATGATTGCCACTGAATTTATCACCAAAAACTTGTTAAACTCTGAAATGCAACAGGCTCTTACTACTCATTCTTTACATCAAGCATTTGGAAGACTTTTGCACTGCATATTCATAAAAAATCAAAATAAAGGGACCACCATCAAATCAGGATATAGTCTATATTATTTCATAGACTTTACACATCATCAGTCCCAAAACTACTGCTAAAAGTTATTTTTATGATAAACCATTAAAATGTGCCTGCTCTCAAGGTGTGATCTCTGCTTCTTACGCTAATATTCATAAAGACATATAGGCTGAAAATAGCACCAGCTTATCCTCTTACCCCAGGCACTATCAGTAGGTGAGGGTGGTTAAGCAATGTCTACATCAACTAGACTGTGATATGAGTCGAAATGACACTTTGCAGCCATAATATTTGAGATAAGCGCTTCTGCCTATTTGATGTTTATTCCTTGTACCATACCCCATTTAGCTCTTTTTTATAAGGTTATTCACCTTTTTGAGTTCTATCCCCTACAGGCATTGCCAGGAAGATGGGTAAGTTGTTTTGAAAATGCTGTGATGGGAATTTTTTTATTTACTACCACTTACTGATTTCTAAATTTCTCAAGGGATGTTCAGAATAGGTGACCCCTTACTTTCTCTTTTCCTCCTGTTGGACTGAGGAGCGAGTAAGAATATAATATCCACCCTGCTGGTTCAGATCAATGGTTCATCAAGCCCAGCATCCTGTCTCCAGCAGTGGGCAGTGTAGGTTGATTGAAAGTATTGGCCAATGTCCATTTCTTGTGTCTTACTTGCAGAAATAAGAGCTAGTGATCTCCATGTCTGCCTTTCTAATAATTGTAAATGGATCTGTCCTCAGCAACTTGTTCAAACTTTTTTTAATCCAACTATCCCAATATTCCCCTCACTTGGTTTGCAGCTTGTCGTGCTTGTGTGCATCAGCAATGCTGAGGGCTAAGCTATCGGTATTTTAACTACTACAGAGTCTCCCAAGATGGACAGGTCTCAGCTGAGGTGCCAGACCAAGACAAACCACCCATCTGGGCGGCAGCAGAATGGGACAGTGTTGGCGGCAGAGGATCACATTTCTGTGACAATGGCAACAACACCAAACTTAAACTGTGCAGAGGAAAGGCCTGGCAATCTACTTCCGTATCTTGCCATGAAAACCCATCTGGGCAGCAGTAGTATGGGACAGTGTTGGTGGTGGAGGATCCAATCATGCTTGGCAAGATAGAAGGGCAACGCAAAAGAGGAAGGCCAGCAATGAGATGGATCGATACAATAACAGCAGCAACGAGTACCAGTCTCTCAACAATGAGCCGCCTAACTGAAGACCAAATGCAATTTAGGACAACTATCCAGAGGGTCGTCATGAGTTGTCACCGACTCGACGGCACTTAACAACAACATCCCAATATTCTCTGACAACAAATTGTAAAGCTTAATTGTGCATTGAGTTTAAATCAGCTACTTGTTAGTTTCATTGAGTGTCCCCTATTTCTGGAACTATTTGAAGGTGTAAATAACTGTTCTTTGTTAATCTGTTCCAAACCATTCATGGTTTTGTAAAACTTTATTGTATCATACAGGAATAACATAAGGCAGCTAATGCATGCCACCTAGATTGACATTAGGTAAAAAGCCTCAATGATAGCCACAGAATTAGGGCTGCAGAAACATCTTCTCAAGATCAAGGGTGCAGGGGCGGCTCAAGGCAATCTGCTGCCTGAGGCGAAGTATGAAATGGCGCCCCCCCCCCACCATAGAGGGGGTGGGGCTTTTTCAGAAATCCAATCAGAGACTGAACCAAACCAAAAAGCCGATTAGATTATATGGAGGAAATGCAAGATGTCTGCACACAGGGCTGTATCGAGTTGCAATCGCATCCTGTGCAACTTGCAGCTCGGGCGCATGCCCCCCTCCCCCCATACCTCCGTCCAGAGCTGCCTGCTCTTTCCTTGCTGCTGCTGCCCTGTTTTTTTTTCATGGTGGCGCCGGCAGCAGGAAAAGAGCAGGCAGCGCTGGACGGAGGTATGGGGAGGAGGAGGGGGCATGCGCCTGATCTGAAAGGCACCGGCACTTTAAGCAGATCTGTCCCTCCCTACTCTGACATTGCATTGGAGGAGGGAGGGACCAGACCTGCTTAAAGTGCTGCGAAAAGGCTTGGGGAGTGCATTTCGGCTGCCTGCTATTGTCCTGCCAGCGGCGACAAGGCAACAGCAGACAGCTGAAATGCGCCACCCCCCCAAGCCTTTCCGCCCTGTGAGGCTGCACCGCTTACACAGGTATAGATACGGTCCCGTTTGCACACCAAGGAACTAAAAGACAGCAAGAACCAACAGCACAGATTATAAAACTAAATTATAACTCATTTTTATTTTGTTGTTATAAACTGCATTATGGTTCTTGCTTTTTCTTTTTCAACATATATTTTGCATTCACAGTAGGTGCAGAGCAGAACCAGGACCCACAGAACTCAATATTAAAAAAAAATCTGATTCTGATCATCTCACTAACAACAACAACTATTCTCCAGTACCAGGCATATTGTGAACAAATACAAAACCCTAAAACAAAGAGCAAGCCTACCATACCGTAACAGCACAAACTTCCAAAACTCACATAAGGAGCCCATCCAAAAAAAGCGTCACTGTAAATACTACAGTGGGCCCTGGAACATCCATGCACCTATTTGAATAGCTGAATAAGTCAAATTACTACAGTACAGTATAGACCTTTATGTACAAACTCCATGTTTACAGAACACCTGACCTTAGTCACACACTCAGAACACAGACCCTCACCAAATACAGAATAAGTAACCACAATCTAAAGTAAAAATAAAAATATGTAGACAAAATTTAAATTGAAACCCCAAGAAGCCAGAGTCCACATGCAGTGCAACATCAGATAAATAAGAGATGCAGTTCCCCAATACTGTGTAAAATATAAAAATAGCACAAAATCCAATCACTAAAATTAAATAAAGTTATTTTTTCTATCTTTGGACATTGGACATTGGACCATCAGCTCAATTTCAAAGAACACATCAGTAACACCATCAAACAAATATACCACAAGATAAGAACTCTACGACATCTTCGACCCCTGTTGCAACCCGATGATTTCAGATCAGTATTTCAGTCTCTGGTTATCCCCTACCTTGACTATGTCAACGTAATCTTGCAGGGCCTACCCAAGAGCACCTTAAACCCCCTACAGCTTGCCATGAACGCGGCGGCCCGTGTCTTAAGTGGAGCTGCTAGAGGTGATCACATTACCCCGGTCCTTATGAACCTACATTGGCTGCCGATATACTGTAGGTTAACTTACAAAGCAATTATCATAACCTTCAAGGTCATTAACAAAACAGCCCCTACAGCCTTGATGGACCTTGTTCACCCTATATCAGCAAACAGAGAGAGAAGATCCTGCACAGCTAACACTCTACAGATCCCCAAAGAAATAACGAAATGCAACAAATCAACAAAAAACAGAGCCTTTAGTCTCTATGCCCCTAGCTGCTGGAATGCCCTCCCAGCGTCCATCAGAACCATAACAAACCTAACCCAATTCAGAAAAGCGCTAAAGCACCACCTGTTTCTCCTACACTACTCGCAATACTCCAACCTAACACCACCTATCACACACACAACAAAGACTAACTGAAATGCTGTCAAAGATTGTACATATTGTAAATACAAATTGTAGATATCTATCTTAAATTGTTTATCGTACCCCTGTTGAATTCCAAGTTCAATCTCCTGTTTCATTGTAAGTGCCTACTTTGCACAATATCGTTGTATGTAAACCGCGCTGATTTTTAAGAGTGCGGTATATAAGAACCATAAAAATAAATAAATAAAATCTTTGTTGTCTGACCATTTTATTCTCTGATCATGCTGGTCCCGATCTGAGGCTTCTGCTTTCCTGTCTTCTCTTAGATCTCTTTCTGTGGTCTATGGTTCATGGTCCATCTGCCATTTCTTATCTTTTCTTTTGTTTTCTTCACTTCCTTCCATCAGCCCATTTCCAGTTCCAGTAGCCCTCCCCAGTATCAGCCCCCTTTCCAGTCCCCCCCCTCCCAGTACCTTCCATTGTCAACCGCCTTGCATTCCCACGACTGCCACTGGTGTCCATTCCCTTCCATTCCCCCTCCTTCCCCACTGTCCAGCCCCTTCTAGTCCAAATACCATCCCAGATATCAGCTTACGTCTACTCTCAGTGCCACCCCCCCCAGTCAGCTCCCTTCCAGTCACCCTACCCTCTGTCCATCCCCCTTCCAGTTCCATTTGCATGTCAGCTCCCTTCCAGCCTCCTCCCCATTACCCAACCACCTACCACTCCCAAATCCAATTGTCAGCTCCCTTCCAGTCCTCCTTCAGTGCATCCCAGGTGTCAGCTCCTTTCCAGCCCCCTTCTTCCCCAGTGTCAGCTCCCTTCCTGCCCCTCCTTCCCCTGGCAGACCCTTTCATTATCCACTCCCTTCCAGTCCAATTCTACCATCCTCCCGCATCAGCCCATTTGTAGCCCTAGCCCCTAGCTTTCTTCCAGAGCCAGCAGCACTCTCCTTTCCTCACCCATTAGCCCATTTCCAATCCAGCCCATTTCCAGTCCTATCCCCCTTATCAGCCCACTCTAGTCATAGCCCACAATCAGCCCATTTCTAGGCCTAACCCCACCAATCAGCCCATTACCAGTCCTAGCTCCCCCTCCCGATCAGCCCATTTCCAGTTCTAACCCCCCCCATTAGCCCATTTCCAGTCCTAGCCACCCCCGATAGCCCATTACCAGCCCTAGCCCCCTCTCCCGATCAGCCCACTCCCAGTCCTAATCCCCCATCAGCCCATTTCCAGTCCTAACCTCCCCCCATAGCCCATTACTAGTCTTAATCCCCCATCAGCCCATTTCCAGTCCTAGCCACCCCCATCAGCCCACTTCCAGTCCTAATCCCCCATCAGCCCATTTCCAGTCCGAGCCCCCCCATAAGCCCATTTCCAGTCCTAGCCCCCCCATAGCCCATTATCAATCCTAACCCCCCATCAGCCCACTTAACCCCCCCATAAGCCCATTTGCAGTCCTAGCCCCCCATAGCCCATTACCAGTCCTACCCCCCATCAGCCCACTTCCAGTCCTAACCCCCCCATCAGCTCACTTCCAGTCCTAACCACCCCATAGCCCATTACCAGTCCTAACCCCCCTATCAACCCAGTTGAAGAAACTGGTGGCTGAAGTTGAAGCTGCTGCCGCTGCCACCGCAGCAGCGGCAGAGTAAAGTGCCCTGCGGCTGCCCCGGCAGAGCCCTCTTCTCTCCCTCAGCACCACTGCCAGCTTTAGAGCCGCGAAGGGAAGAGTTTCCCTTTCTCACAGCTCTGCTAAGCCTGCGGACAATGATGGGATTTCCCATCAGCACCCGTGGGCTTAACAGAGCCACGAGAAAGGGACACTCTCCCTTCGTGGCTCTGTAAAGCCGGAACTGAGGGAGAGAAGAGGGCTCTGCCGGGGCGGCCGCGGGGCACTTTCTTCTGCTGCTGCAGCAGCGGTAGCGGCAGCGGCTCTTCCGAATGTTTTTTTTTTTTTAATTTGAAGGCCGAGTGAAGCGGGCTTTTTGGGGGCAAATTTGCCGCCCCCAAAAAGTTGCTGCCTGAGGCCACTGCCTCAATCGGCCTCATTATAGAGCCGCCCCTGCAAGGGTGGCTTAGGGAGGGGAAGAGGCAAGAGAGATATGAAAAGGAGGCTCAGATGAATTTTTTTCTCAAAACACACAAACAGCATTTTGCATTCTAATGGCTCCTCAAAAGTGAGGGTCCTAGACTTTAGGAAAATTAACTTTGTCAAGATGGGACAATACCTCAAGGAGTCCTTAGCAGGATGGGAACTGCTGGGAAGTGTGGAAAAGCAGTGGGCAAACGGAAAGGGAACATTTTAAGAGCACCAAACTGTTTTGGTTGTGGTATGATTTGGTTGTGATATGTTTGGTGGTGGTATGTTTTGGTTGTAGTATGATTTATATACCCTTCTTTCTGGGTGTTTTTGTGGTAGTACTTGTGAAGAAAGGCAGGAGAAGGGAGATTTTATTTATTTAATAGGTTTTTGATACTGCTGTATAATTTAGTCAAAATAATCTACATTGTAGCTTAAACTTGGTAATGTACATTAAACAAGGACATTGATAACTTGGATTCTTCGGAGGCAGTGGAGGGTTAAGTGACTTGCCCAAGGCCAGTAGGAGTGCTAGTGGGAATCAAACCCTAGTTTCTAAGCCAATGCTCTAACCATTAGGCTACTCCTCTACTCTGTATGATAGATATGATAGAGACGTTTAAATATCTCCATCACATAAATGCACAGGAGAGCCTCTTTCAATAGAAAGAAATCTCTGCAATGAGGGGACATAGGATGAAGGTGAAAGTCAACAGACGCAGGAGTAATCTAAGGAAATATTTATTTATGGCAAGAGTGGTAGATGCATGGAAGAGCCTCCCAGAGGATGTGTTAGAGATGATGACTGTATCTGAATTCAAGAAAGCATGGGACAAACACAGAGGATCTCTTAAGGGAGAGGACGGGATAGTAGGGCTTAGTAGTTGGCATGGATGGGCAGACTGGATGGGCAGACTGGATGGGCAGACTTGTCTTTATCTGCTGTCATTCTCCTGTGGATCTAGATTACATTAAATCATCTTGGCTGGAAAAAGTAATGTTTTAATCATGTACTTGCAGTTAAAGTTCTAAAAAATCATTCAATCATTCTTTAGTGGAAACACTACTAAAACAAAGGATAGTGAGGATACTGGAGTCCGTTGAATTGCAGATTCCGAGGCAGCATGTATTTACTAGGGACAGGTCTTGTCTGACAAATCAAATTCATTTCTTTGACTGGGTGACCAATGTTGGACCAACGGAGAGACCTAGATGTGGTGTACTTAGAGTTCAGTAAAGCCTTTGACACTATTCTGCACAGACATAAATAAACTGAACATCTTAAGAATAGACCCTAAAGTGACTGACTGGGATAAAAATTGGTTGCATGGGAGGTGACAAAGCATACAGGTAAATGGAGCTTACTCTGAGGAGATAAATGTAACTAGTGGTGTGCCACGGGGATCTATCCTTCATCTGATTCTTTTTAACATTTTTGTTAGTGATATTGCTGAAGGGTGTCAAGTAAGGTTTGCCTCTTTGCAGATGATACCAAAATCTGCAGTAGACATGCAGGAAGGCATAGATAACACAAGGAAGGATCTAGAAAAGCTTGAAGAATGGTTGAGAATTTGGCAGCTGAGATTTAACATTAAAAAATGTAGGGTCATGCATTTGGGTTGCAAAAATCAAAGGGGAGCAGAACAGTATAGGGAGTGATTGTTTCTGATGCTCTTAAGGTGGCTCAACAGGTAGAAAAGGCAACGGCGAAAGCCAGAAGGGTGCTTGGGTGCATACGGAGAGGAATGGCCAGCAGAAGAAAGAAGGTGATAGTGCCTCTGTATAAGTCTTTGGTGAGATCTCATTTGGAGTATTATGTGCAAGTCAGGAGACCGCATCTTCAGAAGGATATAAACAAGATGGAGTCGGTGCAGAGGATGGCTACCAAAATGGTCAGTGGACTTCATCATAAGGCATATGAGACAGACTTAAAGATCTCAATACGGATACTTTGGAGGAAAGGTGGGAGAGAGGAGATATGATAGCAACGTTTAAAAACCTTTGTGACATAGGAGGAGATCCTCTTTCAACTAAAAGAAAGATGTGCATTGAGGGGGCATAGGATGAAGGTGGAAGGGGTTAGACTTGAGTAATATGCAGAAATATTTCTTTACGCAAAAAGTGGTAGATGCATGGAACAGTCTCACAGTGGAGACATTAGAGACCAGGATAGTATTTGAATTCAAGAAAGCATGGGGCCAACAAAGAAGATCTCTAAAGGCAAAAAGGGAACTATTGTAGTTGATACGGAAGTGCAGACGAGATAGGCCATCATGTTTCTATGTTTATAGCTGTGGGTGATATTTCATTTTTAATATGATATCAAGGGTATGAAATGTTTCTCCCCTATGAATCTACGAGGTACGCTTGCGCCGCTTTGCTGCCCCTTTCGGAAGCGCGTATAAAGCATGAATACAATAGAAACAAGTGAAGCGGGAAGATGACTTTTAATAACAGGTAGCGTGGCTATAAAAAATGTACACAGTGTGTCTAAAAAACACCTTAGAAAAGGCAAGAACAAATGTTGATTTGTTTATTTATTGTTCCCTTAGATGTGCTGCACATAACCACAAGAGATGTCAAGGCAGTTTACAAAGCAAATTACAAACACAGCACACAAACATAAGGCAAAGAAAACAGTCCAAGACAGACACAGGTTACACTGGTTGCTTAGAAAAAGGAAGGGGGGTGGGGGGGCGGGGACACAAAGAGACCTAAGAAAGGAAGCAATAGAGCCAGGAAACAAATATGCAAACTCCAGGGCTGGTGCAGTGTTATTAGGCGTCAGGGCTTGCTTACAGACAAAAGGAAGGGGGGATTAGTGGGTGGGAGAAGAGGGGCTAGATTAGGGAGTAGAGGGATTGCTCTCTGCACTGCTCCAGGATCTCCCTTTACCTGCAGGCTGCCTGGAAGGGAGGGAGGCTGCAGCACAACACCCCTGTTGCTCTGGAATCTAAAAAAGTGCAGGAACTGCGTTCCAGGCTGTTCCTCCAGAAATCAAGCCCTGTTGGGTGCTCTAGACAAACCTTCAGTTTTACCTCTCCCCTCACTCCTAATTAATTTTCAGGCTCCCAGCTCTCTACACCACCCCTCAAGATTTTGATAATTAAACTCAACAATTAGGACTATCCTAATAGCACCCCTCCCACAGCAGTCCTGTAAAAATGCTTACACTGGATATCATGAACCCAGTATTCAAAACGATCAATATTAGCACGTTAATTGCGCCAACTAGGATATTCAGCAGTACTAATGTGGTTAATGCTGCTGAATATCTGCAACGGCTGCTGTTAGCTGGCTAGCATCGGGGTGTTCTGGGGGTGCAGTGCCCTTGGATAACCAGGCAGTAGCAATTTTCAGCCGCTTCCCAGTTATCCTTTGCTAGTGAAAGTTAGACACATTAAAGCCTGTCCTAACTTTCGCCACGCCCAGAATATTCAATGCCGGTGCCCAGATATGGCCCCAGTACTGAATATCCAGGTCTAGAATTCAGCGGCGATGGCTGGCCACTAGCTGCAGCCGCTGAATATCAGACCCTATATTTTTGAATATTAAACTTAGCTTTGTATGTATGCATTTGTCCAACCTCTGTAGGTGAAAGAATGTGCTGATGTCACTTAGAGAATGTGCTGATGTCACTTAGAGTTCGTGTGGCTATCAGGATCTACTGTTTTGCATTGAATGTTGCCTCTCTTTATCACCCCCACAGAAGCTGCCACCCCAGTCTTGCCTAATGGTTAACCTTCCTAGAGTTAACCCTTGAAAGATTAGGGGACTGAAGATGGGATTTCCAGCAGAATTCTGGTCTATTCATGGAAGGTTTGCAGGACCAGCTAACTGCTAAGCAAATTTTTGCTATTAGGCAGGTCAAAAATAAAGAAGACAACACCCATTCTTTGAAACCTAGCAAGCAAAACCATTATTTCAAGGGTTAGTTTCACAATAAAGATACAGCTCGTTTTTGCACACCGAATTCAAAAACTGACATACAATGAGCTGCTTTATTTTAGATTTTGCATCAAAACAGCTCATTATTTATGAATTTAAATAAACTTTCGCATGTAGCTGACTACATGCGAAAGTGTACTACAGAGACTGGAAGCAATTTGCTGAAATTTACCACCTGATATTCAAAGCGGCCGATATGTCAATACTGTGGGGATCAGCCGCGGATATCCAGCAGCAATATCCGGATAGTGGCTACCAATGAATATCCAAATTGTGTGGCCACTAGCTGCATAATTTCTCTGGATAGCAATTTAGATTAGCCTTTCTGCTGGCCTAAGCAACCATAGAAATTATCCAGCTAGTGGCTGAAAATCACCATTATCCGACTCGTGGCTGCAGCACTTTAGATCTGCCCATGGTCCCTTCCAGCACTACCTGGATAACTTCCGTGCTTATCCAGATAAGTGCTTTTAAATATCAGGCCCATAGGGTTTTGACATTTTTTCATGCATTGTACCCGTTTGCAACATTTTCATCCGGTACTACAGGAGGAGATTCAGCAAGTAGAGGTTTTTCAAGAGATTAATGTGTCTCAGCGAGGGAAAGAAGCTATAACATTAGGGGCTAAATTTACTAACTGGCACCAATATTGTTAACATGTGTTATTAAGAAATAGAACCCAATGGGACCTGTGATAAAAGGACGTGTGCTGTGTGCTAGCATGCTGTAACCTGGTATCGCCTTTTAGAAATCTAGCACTATATATGATGGAGTAAATGATTTTACAGGGCAGTCAGAAAAATTCAAGCATAGCAGCTGTCCACAGTCCTTTCTGACAGCAGAAGTACTGGAGAGGAAGGGAAATGATCCAAAGGGGAAAAAAAGCATTAGTTTGGATGAGAGAAATAAAACCTCCATTATAATGGTGTAGAAATAACGGAAAACTAAACAAATATTCAGTATACTCTGCAAGTGAAGTATACAGTCATATGGAGATACCAGAGAGAGGCAAAGTTTAATAACATTGTACAGGAAAACATTCAAATCTATACAAAACATAATGGAGACAAGGCCAGCCCCCGAGTTGATTCAAGGTGTCGGTGCCTAGGCAGACCTTAAGCTTTACAACCTCATTGGCTGTCAAGGTCTATTGTTTAGCTTTGAATGCCTTGCTCTATGGCACCCTCCCCCCCCCCTGAAGTTGGCACTCTAGGCAACTGACTGGTTTGTCTGATGATTGGGCTGGCCCTGGATGGAGAAATTGCAGAGAGAATCCGAGCTCACAAAACAGCTCTTGTCAAACCAACTGGATACCTTTCTGAGGTTCCCTAAAGAAACAGCAAGAGAGAGGTATGAAGGTTATATATATATGGAGTTTCTTAGACTTGTGGCATTGGGCTGCAGCAAAAGTTGTTTATGAACCTTGCACAACTGGGAAAGGACAAGCATCAGATGCAGGCTTGATGGCAAGATGCAAAGGGAACATACCTGGTTCTGACTGGTGCAGGATACAGAGTAGAATCTTTCTCATCTTATTGTGCAGAGGTGGAAGAATCGTTGTATGCAGACTATACCAAAATGAATGGTACAGTTAATGAACACCTCAACAGGGATGAAAGAACCAGAGGAAAAAATACGTTTATACTAGGTTTGAGGTTACAGGCTTTATTACTGGCAGCCTACAGCAGAGCTGGAAAAAGTTTGCAATCTCAACTGCCAGAAAGCACATTGTTATTTATTGTTCCAACAAAACATCCTATAAACAGAATGGTTCAAGAGATACAAGGACGAAGAATATTTTAAATGTGACTAGTTAAGGATGCAGACATCCTTAACTCATGAGTAGAGAATTCACTGTGCCCCACCCCGTTTCAGTTCTGTATACCCTTTAGTGTTGCTAAATATTGAAAGAATCAAAGAAGACACTTTATGTCCCTAAGGGCTCTCCAGTCCCATTTTATGGCGTACAGTGGTGAAAAGCAGAGATGAGGGTGGGGAAAGTGGGGGAAGCCCATGCCCTGCAATGTGCAATGAATCAGCAGCGAGAGCAGCTGCATCCCCAGGGCCGCTACAGCAAAACTGCTGGTGCCTTTTTCCCCCTAAATCGTAAAAAAAAAAAAAAAATTCTGCTGCAGGCTGCAATGAGCCGGCAAAGGAGTGACGCCTGGCCAATCAGAGGGCTCCTTTCCGAAGGTTACCATTTATGGCTGAAGCAGCTGAGCTCGTGCCGGATAAAACCCACGGCGCGCGGCAGTTCGGAGCTTCCTGTCTCAGCGCGTGGTCAGTAGCTCTTGCTGGTTGCTAAGGGTGTGAACTCCCCAGCTAAAAGGTGAGGCATGCCAGTGCTTGGTTAGTTTGGGCTGAACGGGGCTCGACGCTGTGCTAAGGAGCTAGCACCCCGGGGGCGGCGGGTAACGGCATGAAAAGCCTTGGAAAAGGATGCTAGGCTAGCAATTGTTACATAGGTGGAACTGAGGGTGTTCGGGCGGGTGGTGCTGGGGGTCTATGGCTGTAGACAGTATCTTGAGTAGGGCGGTGATGTTGCTTAATGGTCAGGGGCCTCGGTTAGATGTAGTTACCGCGCTGGCAGTACTGTCCTCGGCTAGCGATACGCTGAAGTTGAGCTCGCTGTAGCTTCCTCGGATCCCTAGTAGGCTCTTAAAACAGGGAGGACGCGAAGTCTATAACTGTATTCATTTTGTGGCGCCCTCTCCTCTGTTTTCAGTACCATCATGTAGAGAACTGGGTGGGTAGCTCGTTAAAAGGGGAGCTTGGTGATTTAAGATTTTGTTGAGAGAGAGAGAGGGGAGGCTGCTCTACGAGGTACTCTGGGACTTGTAGTTTTGGTAGTTTCTGGCTTCGGACTGAGTAAGGGTGGGTCCCTGTGTCGGGACTACGAGTCCCAGCGTGCAGTGCTCTCTTGAGCCGGCAAGGAAGCGCTGCTGTTATGGTGTAATGCATGTTGTCGGGTTTATAATCCTGTACCGGATGACTTGGCTAGTTGAATTGGTTGAATTATTTCAACATGCGATCTCTATTCCGAGCGTTGAGGCTTCGACAGATATCGCAAAGGTCCCCTTTAAACGCAGAAATCGTATTCACTATAACGAGTGAGTGGGAAGCTGGACACGACTACTCATTCGGCAAGAGTAGTAGGTGGTCAGTTGCCTAGGACTGCAGCTCGAGGCTCTGCGAAAAGCAGTAGCTAAAGCAAGATGAGAGCCGGAAAGTCTGTCACCCTTTTTACTGTAGAATAGAAACTCAGATTTTCGAAGCACAAACGTTTATGGCTACTGTTCTTTACTACAGGATTGGTGTTTGAGGGTGGGGAGTGCTTGTATGGTTCTCGATTAAATTTTGGAGGGGTATAAGGTTGAAGGATCGCCTGGGGTGGCCATGCCAAAATAGATGGCAGTCAGAGTATAAACTTACATCACGGAAGCTGGATATCATCTATCTCGCGTTTCCCTGAGTATGGGGCATGGAATGGTCCGACTACTCGCACCTTTTGAATGGAAAACTTCAAACGTGCCTTGTTTGTGGATTGTGGGTGCCTCTAGCTCCACTGAGATGGGGCACCTCCTAAACTCTAAATCTTGTGCGCATGCCCCACCCCTGCCTCTTGTAAAGCTGGTCTAACAATTGCCTTTTATGGTAATACTGAGTCCTGAAGCTGGGACTTCCTTTTGTTGCAAATCAGTGCTGAAGCTAACTGTGCAAACCCATGCTCCCTCTAGTGGCTGGCTTTATTTCACCGGATCATAAAGCAGGAAGTTGGGTGGGAGGTGGCTCTTACATGCCTACTGCATGTTTAGCCTTTATGGCCCTTAATATTTAGGCCTTAAATCCATTTTTATTGAGCCTCACTGTCAGCTGGATAAAGTAGATTGCTGTTAGTCTAATGGTAACCTTAAAATAGCTTTGGAAGGTTAAAAGCTTCAGGCCAGGACAGTGAGCAACAGATAAGGGGATAAAGCATTTGATGGTATTGTCTGCTCATATTGTCCTGGCCTGAAGCTTTTTAATTTTTGAAAGTGCCATGAAGTGAATTAAGGAAATATCCCATTCAGCTGTAAAGTGAGCCAAAGTAGAATAACATTTTCCCTTCCCCCTTTTGCCTTTAGAAGGGTATATGGGGACTAACAGTGTTTAAAACATCAAGCCTGATTCAGTTGCTGGTTTTTCTCAGATAAAACATGGATGATGACATTGCTGCACTGGTTGTTGACAATGGCTCTGGAATGTGTAAGGCCGGCTTTGCTGGGGACGATGCTCCCCGGGCTGTCTTCCCTTCCATCGTTGGACGCCCAAGACATCAGGTGTGTAATTCTAAGCACAACTGTCCTTAATCTCTGACATTTCTTGGAATTTAGAAGCTGATTGCAGGTCCTGATTACTAAGAAGCCTTCCTACCTTTTATTTGGGGGAGGGATTCATAAAACCCTTACTGTGCTAGTGCACAGTTGCCCCATTCTCAACCACTCCTTTTTATAGCTGCACCTGAGGCAACTTGCTTCACATCACCATGACTTGGTGATATGTGGATCAGAAGTTATACCTCTGCATGTCTCCATTCATATGACCACCCTCCAGCCTTCTCCCAGTCTTTCATGCCTCCCCATCCAGTTGCTTGCTGATTCCTGCATCTGGCTGCAGTTCACCTACTGATCTACTCTGCATGGCTGGAATGTTCTAAAACTTAAACCCTGAGATCAAGTCAACTATGCAGAGGCAGCTGCCATGGAGAAGCAACATGCCTCGAACTGTGGCCAAATCAGACATAAGATTGGGCACTATGCTGCCTGCTGTTTCTCAAGCCCTACCTTACATGGTAACTTTACTTCTGTTAGCCTCAAGTCACAGCAGACTTGAAAGTAAATGTTTCAGGGTTTCCTGTTAACCCAGCTCTTCATCCTATACACGTTTGAATGTTTTAGTACTTTATACTAAAAGTTGTCACTAACTTTGTTTGACTATAGCCCCTAGCACAATCTATTCAGGTTTTTCTAGCACATTAACTTTGAACAATGTTTTGGGTTACCTGGCAAAGGTTGCCTGGTAAGTGTCCAAACTACCACATGTGGAAGCAAGCTTTTGATTTCAGATAAAGCTGTAGATTTCATATTGAATATAAGCTGTGAGTACATTGACATGCCTTTTCCCTTGTGCAGGGCGTGATGGTTGGTATGGGGCAGAAAGACAGCTATGTTGGTGATGAAGCTCAGAGCAAGAGAGGTATCTTGACCCTGAAATACCCCATTGAGCACGGCATTGTCACCAACTGGGATGATATGGAGAAGATCTGGCATCACACCTTCTACAACGAACTCCGTGTTGCTCCTGAGGAGCACCCTGTCCTCCTTACAGAGGCTCCCTTGAATCCCAAGGCCAACAGAGAAAAGATGACACAGGTATGTCTTGATGTATTGTAGATGACTTTCACCTCTCCTGGCCTTAGACTTCAAAACATTAGTTTCTTCTTCCTGACTTATTTTCATTTACCATTTTCCACAGGGTTCTTGTCCTGACCTGAATCCTCTTTCCTGAAATCTTGAAAGGTTTAGTTCCCTTTTTCTTAAGATTCCTTGATAGCTTACCTTAACTGCTGTGTTAATCACTAACAGTGTGACTCACATCTTGAGTGCAGTAGGGCACCTTGATCTTGAACCAGTTTAGAATACAACTTTTCTGCTCTTGCCCACTTGTTTGGCTTCCCCCTCCCCCAAATTCTGGTGTCGGTGAGCCAGTGCAAGTGACTGGGAAACCCATATCAGAATACAGATCACAGTGTGTCTTAGCATTTTTTTTTTACAGCTACACCTGCATGACTGCATACAACAGTGACACAGGTCAAATCCTCCAGACCCACTGTGCATGAGATTTCACAAGCTTAACTCAAAGACATTCAATGAGTAAAAGTTGCTACTCTCCCTTTCTTTCAGATCATGTTTGAGACCTTCAACACTCCAGCCATGTATGTTGCCATCCAGGCTGTGCTGTCGCTGTATGCCTCTGGTCGTACCACTGGTATTGTGATGGACTCTGGTGATGGTGTAACCCACACAGTGCCCATCTATGAGGGTTATGCTCTGCCCCATGCTATACTGCGTCTAGATTTGGCTGGCCGTGACCTGACAGACTACCTCATGAAGATCCTGACCGAGAGAGGCTACAGCTTCACCACCACAGCAGAAAGAGAAATTGTGCGTGACATCAAAGAGAAACTGTGCTATGTTGCCTTGGACTTCGAGCAGGAAATGGCCACAGCTGCTTCCTCTTCCTCCCTGGAAAAGAGCTATGAGCTTCCTGATGGTCAGGTGATCACCATTGGCAATGAGAGGTTCAGGTGTCCAGAAGCCCTCTTCCAGCCATCCTTCCTAGGTAGGTTCATGTTGGGATTGAGCAGAAACTATCTAAATGACTACACTTGTACTCTTTGCAAGCCAAAAGCTTTCCTCAGACAAGTTCTGTGGCTTAAACTTAGCACGCAAGCCTCATGGCAAACTGTAGCCTATAACTTGCTCTGTATGTAAAATCGGCATACTAGCTAATTAACCTCTGGGGGAGGGGGGTTTAACATTCCTGTCCTGATCTTAACACTCGGAATATTAACCTTACAGGTATGGAGAGCTGTGGAATTCATGAAACCACCTACAACTCCATCATGAAGTGTGATGTTGATATCCGTAAGGATCTGTATGCCAATACTGTGCTGTCTGGTGGTACCACCATGTACCCAGGAATTGCAGACAGGATGCAGAAGGAGATCACAGCCCTGGCACCCAGCACTATGAAAATCAAGGTGAGGTTCAGTCCTTTGTATTTTTGTCTTGGCCAAAGGTTTTTTTTCCCCTAGTCATTGCTTATGAATACATCTACAAGAATGGGTTGTAGGGCAGGAAACTTTTAATTCAGTGAAGATTGATATTACATGATTGCAGTAGGTTGCTGCTTATACTGGGTTTGCATCTAGATAACAGCTGAACTGTCAGACTCCAAGGTTGTGTATAGCTCTGCATTTGCATAACTGTCCTTGGGGTGGTCTGCATTGAACAGCTATTATAGTCAAATGCTCCAAGGAATAGAATGAAATATTTGCCTCTTCTATCTTGGCAGATCATTGCCCCACCTGAGCGCAAGTACTCTGTCTGGATTGGTGGCTCCATCCTGGCCTCCCTGTCTACCTTCCAACAGATGTGGATCAGCAAACAAGAGTATGATGAGTCTGGACCCTCCATTGTCCACCGCAAATGCTTCTAAACAGACTGTTGGCAAGTTGCACCTCGTTAAATGTAACTGCACTGAGAACAAATACGCTTTTTTTTCCTGTTCTGATGCTTGACTCCAGGATCAAACTGGAACGGGGAAAATGATGGCAACTGTTGTGGAGCAAAGATTCCCCAAGTTCTACAGTGCATCTGAGGACTGATTGTACATTTAAGTCATTCCAAATATTGTAAAATTGTTACAGGAAGTTATTTGCCTCTGTGAAGGCTGCCCAGCCCAAGGGAGCTCATACTGAATCTGTTAGTGGTAGTATTGCTTGTATGTGACCTCATGTAACAAGTCTTTGTATTGTTTGCCCTCAACTTCTTTGGCAGTGAGCTGTCTTCCAGGACCAATTGGAATATTTTCTCCCTGACATGAGCAAGATATGGTGCCAGTATGGTAGAGGAAGGCCACTTGTAAATGGGAGACTTCAAATAAAGTATACTTAAATGATTTACAGTCTGAGCTTTAAGTTCTTGACTATAGACTTCAAACTAGATGGGAGGGGCACAGCAGGCCAACACCTCTTTAACAGCAGAGGTGTGTGGCCTACTAAAAGACTAGGTCTTGATCTTGGGAGGGGGTGGAGGTAACATCTGCTTAGTACATATTGAGTACCTCATAACAGAGTTCATAATCCCTGGTCTTTCACTACTTCATTCCTGACTATAGCTTGACATTTTGGGATCCCCCATTATATCAGTATAGGAAACTTCTCAGGACTAGGAACATGTGCAAATGATGTGGGGATGGTCTTTTTGCAGCACTGCATATGCCTTGTGCTATACAAACAATGTTCCACTAGAACACCAAGGTAGCAGATTCTTTTACACTGATTACAAAGTGGTGCTCAATGCAGCAGCTTTAACAAGAGCAACTTTGTTCCACTCGGCATATGAATATTTGCTAGAATTGCCCTTGTGTGATATGGGAGGGAGAAGGATGAAGTTCATCTGCCAGCACTTGCAGTAGGGATTACTAAAGCAGTCACTAGTAAAGGCAGCAGTGCTCTAATCTGAAACCAGAGGTAGTGAGGTTAATTTGTTTGCTTTTCAAATTGCATGCTTTTTGAGCACCTGGCTAGCTAGGTATGTCCAACTTCACTTTTATTTTAGTTTCTTCCTTTATGTATCACTCTTGCCACGAACAATGCACTGCTCTTAGCCTGAGCTAGGCCATCAGAAGATGCAGTGAAGTCAAGACTATAGTACTACACCCTCATTTCATGCATGTTTCATTTAGGATTAGCTGCTTGCACTAATACTAAAAATACTATGCATGTACAAAAGGATCAAGGCTATACAAAGTACAGAACAAAATCTAAAAAAACAAAATGCTAAACCCAGACAGCAATACACCAGAGAAACGACCACAACTTCCCCTGAAGTATACAGATAAAACATGTGGCCCAGTACAGAGGGTTTATCCAATTAGGACCTGCTAACAGGAAACTCAATTGAGGAATAGTTAGTGGCACAGACCAACCAGCACTGAATAGCCCTCTAAACACTGCAGCGCACTGACCAGATGGTGGGGGTGAGGGCAGTCTTAACACAGCCAAAGTGCCCATATAAGCCATCAATAGCTGGACAGCAACAGCATATTGCCCCTGAAACCAGTCTGCACAAAAGGATATCCAGGTTAACCCCTCTTGTCTGTAGAAATCAGGCACTTCAAAAATGCTCCCAAAAACCCAGGAAACTATTTTGAAAGTCTTACAAGACTGACTATATGGTTAGGGAAGCAAAGACTGTGCTGCCTTTTCAGGCTAAGAACCTTTTAACACAGCTTCCAGCACTGCTCATATATAAAGAGAACCCTCCCTCCCCCCAAGAACACATCCCATGCTCTTGCTGTCCCTCTAATTTTATACAATACTGCCATTGTAACAATTAAGCTACAGTAGACCCTCCCCCCAAAAGGGGATGCCAGCAGGTGTCAAGTGATGACATGGTCAGCATTTCACAGCCAAATGCTGCACTGGGGAGAAAGGACTCGCTGCAGAAAAGTTGGGTATAATGTGGAAACTTGCAATGGCTTTAAAATGCCATAGTTGACTATCAGACCTCTGAATTCCAAAGACTGACATTCCTGTTACTAAACTGAAAACAATTTAATTTTCTACTGGTGCTGTCTGACCATTTTATTCTATAATCTTGTTTTGATCCTGGTCTCTGCTTTCCTCTAACTTGCCCTCTGGTCCATCTGCTACTCTTTCCCCCCCCCCCCCCTCCCATCATGTCCTTCGCTCCACTTTTTCTATCTCTAACATTGATATTTTACTTCCAGCTTTTTGTTTTCTGATTTTCTTAACATTCAGTCCTCAAGTCTCCCTCTTCATGGTCTACCTACTGCATTTCAGCCTTTACCACATCCTCACTCCAGCTCTCCATCCTTCATCTAGTCTAGTCTCTAACTTGCTGTTCCTAGTATCTCATATTCTCCCTGTGTTGGGCATCATCTCATCTATGGGCTGGGCTGTGTCCAGCATCTCCATCTTCCTATGACACTTCCCCATGTTTGGCAGCTGCCCCCCTCTGTTCCTTCATATTCCTATCCTGTGTTCAGAATCTACCCCCCATCCCATATATCAGCCATCTTCCCTTGATTCCCTGCTGCTATCCAGCCTCTGTACTCGCCACCCTATGACTAGTATCTGCCTCCCCCACCATGACTGTATCCAACATCTGGTCTGACCCCTTACACATGTTCAGTAGCTCCCAGTCACTCCACTCCCCTGCTGCTGTCTGTAGTAGCAGGCCTCCAACTTCAAAAAATACAAGTCTTTGCAATTGCCTCACCTGTCGGAGGCCTTGCCAGTCCTGTTGCCAGTCCCGAAAGAGTGCATTAGAAGGGGTGGGACCAACCTTGCCTTCCAAATTGCAGGACTTAAAATGCCATTAGGCTGATGACAGAAAACTAGTGTGTGGCCTTTTAAACACCACTTCCTGCTACAGTCAAATGATGTGAGCAAAAAAGGTGGCAAAATGTTTGCAGAGTATTTAAACTATACGCAAATGAACTGTACATAATAAACTATATGTGAATATTGACTGCACCCAATGCAGAGAAACAAGTAGAGGATTTCACAAACAGCCTTTGTGCCGATATCTCTAAGCCTGGGTTGGAGGTGGCTTAAACATCAAGTATATCCACTTGACACTATTTTGATAGCATCAGGGCCTTTCCTTGATGCCTGGATCTGAGGAGAAATGGTGGATGCTCCAGGCATTGGAAAAGCTCTGATGCCATCAAAATACAGTTGGAGGCCAGTGTCCCCCTGTCAGAAAGCAAATGCCTTGTCCAGAGGCCCTGACTCCTCCCCCCACACTAAAACAAAAAATATCAACCTGGTAACCTAGCAGGCCTGAACCCCTCCACCCAGTACCTTTTTAGAAACGAGTTGAACTGCTGCCCGGGTGCTCCTGCTCTTGAAAAATGACAGCCCCTGGGCTGCCCCTCTCCACCCAGTGCATTCTGAGGTTAGACTGCCATATAAGCTAGAATATGCTTTAGATAGCAGTCTGACCCTGCCCAGTGCATACCAGAATGCACCACATGGGCCTAGGTGCTGCCATATTTCCAGATGGTCAGGCAAGAGTGGACAGTGATACTACTTGTTTCTAAAGGTACCAGGGTGGGGGGTTTGGGGCTGCTGGGCCACCAGGTTGATTTTTAGTTGGGAGGGGTGGGGGGATTGTAGCCATCAGGGATTTGCTTTCGGTTGGGGGGTACTAGGTTCCCACCAGTATTGATGGCATCGGGGGCTTTCCTCGCTACCTGGAGCATCTGAGGGGATGTTTGACATTTCCTCTCAGATAATCCAGGCATCAGAGAGCCCCAGATGCCATCAGAATACTGCACATTTAGTCATGCGGTGCCCCCGTTTCTAAGGGAGAGCATCCCAAACTAGTGCTGAATTCTTGTGTGCACGTGTTTTGTCTTGCGCTGCCATTTGCACGCTGTTTAATGAATGGGTAATTTACATATGATCCCTTTTCTGCAAGCCTGCACTGAAGTCATGCGCTAATTGGTGTACTGTAAGTATGCATAAAAAGCTGAGAGAGTGGGACTTCAGCACTAGCCTTTTTGCATTGCCCTCTCTGTGGTGGTCTTTTTTTATATATAAATTGGAGGCCTGTTAGTACTACCGCAGACCTATGACAAACAGCAGCGATCAGGGTCATTTTTGTTTTGTGGTGGGCTTTTTTGTTGCTGCTTCTAAGAATTTGCCACCGGATGTGACTGCTTCCCCTGCTGCAGGCTTTTTTTGGGTGACAAAAATATGGGAAGATGCTGGGCATGTCACTAATAATTACCGTGTGGTAAATGTCCAAATCACTGCACTGTAAGTGCAAAACCTCACACTAATTAGTGAAAAGACCCCTAAGATATGAAGAGTTGCCAAGTAATCCAGTTCCAGGTGTGAGATGTTCTGGTTTTAAAATTGCATTACAATGAGTTCCTTATTTTACCTATTGAAATTAGTGTTGTAGGTTCTATAATGCATCATGATTATTAGAAATCCAGAACTGGCTTAAAATCTCATTCCTGGAACTGGGTAACTTGGCAACTCTGGCTATGTAAGACAATTGGTAGCTAAAACCCTAAAGACAGACGCTAGTATTTTAAACTGCAAGTGCTGCACCACAGGAAACCAATCTAAGTTGGCTTACAAAAGGCAAGCATGACCATCTTTCAGTGAGGAGTTGCAGCTTCCTTAAGTGTTTCTGTATCTAGTGCATTAGGAAAATGCAGCAAAGTGACCAGAAGAGCCTGCGTGACTGACGGTACAGCTGACCATGCCAAGAAGGTTGATGTTTGTAATAAGCTGCTCTATCACTGGTTTTAATGTGAGGAACAAATGAACCATTAGAATCTATGGGGCCCCATATTTAAAAGCACAGCACGTGCTAACCGGGTAAAGGCCCCCAAGCCAGATCCTCAGTGGCAGACTATCATAATAGACCTGAATGAACTGGAAGTTATCAATATAGTGTTGGGAGCAGAAACACAGTTAGTAGTGCTGAAAGTTGCCATTATTCAATCTGGATTAAAGTAGGAGGGCTTTTCACCTGTCTTAAGTGGTATCCAGATAGTGGCTGAAAATCACCATTATTGGGATAAAAGTGACCAAATCCAGATAGCAAGTATTATCCATACCATAGCATTCTGGATCTTACTTTTGACTGACCACTAAAAACAAGCCACATAAACCGACTATTCCCTCTCCCCTCCCCCCCCCCACGAGGAAGCCATCCTGGAGAGCACAGAAATCTTAACATATGGCATGAGTCAGCTTTTATTACATTGCTGAGCTTTCTACTGAGCAAACGAATTCCACACCTCAAGGAATTTGTTCTATTCATTTTGATGCAGGGGTGCTAATCTCGCCCAGTTTCCCTTGGACCTGAGGAGGTTCTGCCTGCTTTCATGTCTGCACCAAGGTTAACCTTGCTGCAATAAATTCAAAGCAGAAGAATCTCACTTCTGAACTGTTCAGTCCTTGATGGCTCTTAATAAGTAAAGCAAAGGACATCTGAGAACTATCCTTTTTACCTATTATCTCTCACCTAAAAGTAAACATTTGTTTCCAGTAGTCCCCAACTTTAGGATAATTCTACCAAATATGGGCAAATGTTCCCTCTACTCTGCTCTGCCTCCAGCGCTTTTCATTTTCCAGGCCTACAGAGTCTTAGAGATTTGCATAAGAGTCTGGTATCACCTATAACACATCTTATAATTGTTCTCTATCAAATAGGTTGCCATCATCTCCTTGGACAGGTTAGAAATTATGGGCTCTCACTCTTCCTCATTCCATATTACACCTAAATCCTTTTCCCATCACTCATCATGTCTCAATTTAATCTCTTCAAGCTCACCCAATGCCCTATATAACTCTGAGATACACCTCCTGGTTTAGTGGCACTAAATGCTTTCTCTAGGAGAGAGGGCGCTGATCCCACCAAATCCCTATCTTGACGCATAATAAAATGCTTAATTTGACTATACTGATGATACCTACTGTATTTCCCAGATTATAAGTCATGTTTTTTTTTAAAATCTGGAAACCATGGCACAACCTATACACAGGAGCAACTTATCTAATAAATTTATGCGGTGGACCCTGCCCTTTGAAATGGATATACGTAAATACTTGCAACTGCGCAGTGGACGGTCTATCTCCCTAGGCCCTCCATTCTACACCCAATACAGACCCTTTGAGCAGCAGACCGGTACGTACTTTTCTTATAGTTGCAAATAGCATAGCAGACGAATTTCAGTTACCAAAAAGACTTTATTTTTAACCCCACAGAAAATGGTGACCCCCATGGAATTCAAACTGAAAGTTATTTATTATGCAGACGAGCATGGTAACAGAACCGCACAGCGAACATTTGGGATAAATGAGAAATTAGTTAGAGACTGGAGGAAGACGCAGGGAAAACCAATCTTGATGAAATGCAGCAAGAAGGCAAATTGTGGCTGCAAAGCATGGTGGCCTGAATTAGAAGTGCATCTGCTTCAGTTCATTGTAGAGCGGAGAGCCTAGGGCCATGGACTGTCCACTGTGCAGATGTGATAGGATTCAAGGCTGGTCATTCGTGGAGCTACCGATTTATGATAAGAATCAAATTAAGCATAAGACAAAGAACAACCATGTGTCAGCAGCTCCCCGCTGATTTCTTGGATAAAGTACGGAATTTCAGGGAATATGTAAACAAAGAAATCATCAGATACATAGAGACACTGGACTCCGTAATCAACACGGACGAGGTTCCCTTAACCTCTGACATCCCTTTAGGGAGAACGGTCAGTCAAAAGGGGCTTAGAACAATAAATATTGGAACTACAGGACACCAAAAGACACTTTACAGTGGTGCTGGCCTGCTGGTGCAAGTGGAAAGAAGCTGCCACCTATGATTATATTCCAAAGGAAGACAACGCCACGTGAAACTCTACCAATCAACATTGCTGGTGATGTGAATGAGAAAGGATGGCCGGATGAGAGCATGATGCTGGAATGGCTGCAGCAATACTGTCCTGTGCTTTATCTTTTGTAATTGCGATTTATACACAGGGGCGACTTATACTAGTAATTTACATGTGAAAACACCAAATTGAGGCATTGCAATTTATATACACAGGGCAACTTATAATCCAGGAAATACAATATCCCTCTCTTTAATTTAAACAGTTGCTTGAAGCTTCTCAAATGTTAATATTTTGCCTCCACTAATAAACTGGCCCAAAAAGCAGAGCCCTGATCTTTCCCATCTCAAAAAGAACCAATGTCTGGAAGAAAAGCTGCATTGTATCATACAGGGGATAGCTGAGATAACAATTTATGTTCAAAAGCATTATATTTACACCAGGATTATCAAATTGTGTCTGCTGAGCCTTCTCCACCAACCTCCAAAGTAGATACTGCATTAGGCAAGATCCAACACTCTTTTGCTACATTTGTACTCACTCCTTCCCCTCACTGATATACCATTCAACTGCTGCCCACAGTTGAGAGGCCTCAATACCTTAGCAGCAGGATAGCCAGTCCCCCTCTATCTTTTGTTCTGCAAAGAATCCTTATTGACACATGTCTTTCATAATCCCATATGAAATTAATTATTGTTTTCTGCATCTTCTGCAAAAACACTGGGGATATCTCAATAGCTAGAGAGGTCAAAGGAGTGTGCATCATAAAAGTTCACGAACAGTGACGATGTACATCTCTTTGGGGGAGAGAATAAAGTTCCTTTTTTCAAGTCTTGCTGAGTACCTTCAAGTGGTGACCCTATTGTATAACAGCTTTACAAAATCTGTTTAATGTACATTACCAAATTTAAAAAGTTACAATGTAAACTGCTTTGATTGAAATGATAAAGTGGTATAAAAAAAACGTTATTTATTTTATTTACATTCTCTTATATACTGCGCTATTCTGCATCAGTGCGGTTTACATTGAACAAACTGAAATTACACTGAACAGGGCATTATAACTTGGAGATAACTATTTTACAGGGAACATGGGCAATGGAGGGTTAAGTGGCTTGCCCAAGACCACAAGGAGCACTTGTGGGACTAGAAACCCCAGTCCTTCCGGCCCAAGGTTGCTGTCCTCTAGTGCAGTGTTTTTCAACCTTTTTTGTGCAAAGGCACACTTTTTTCATGAAAAAAATCACGAGGCACACCACCATTAGAAAATGTTAAAAAAATTTACCTCTTTGCATATATTTAATATATATAAAGTAATTCTCTTGAATAGTAATCAAACACTCACACCAACCCCCCTCCCCTGCTGGTTCACACCAACCCCCCTCCCCTGCTGGTTCACTCACCCCACACCCCCCTCCACTGCTGTTACTCACCCCTCCTGCTGGGTCACTCACTCACTTACCCCCCCTCCCCTTCTGTTTCACTCTCACACGCCCCCCCCCTTGCTGGTTCACTCACACTCCCCCCCCCCCTTGCTGGTTCACTCACACACACCCCCCCCCCTCTGCCCAAGCCGCTGTTTCTGCTTTTTACAGACACGCGGCTCCACTACACTTACATTGAAAAGTAAAGAGAAACTGTGTCAGGAGCCCTCCGATCATGCAGAGCCCGAGGAAGTGATGTCATGGGGGCGGGCTCCTCACAGGCTGTCTTTCCTTTTCAAATTAACTTTATTGCAGCTAAAGTTAATTTGAAAAGGAAAGACAGCCTGTGAGGAGCCCGCCCCCATGACATCACTTCCTCGGGCTCTGCATGATCGGAGGGCTCCTGACACAGTTTCTCTTTACTTTTCAATGTAAGTGTAGTGCAGTCGCTGCTCTGTACAAAGCAGAACCAGCGGCTGCACTGCTATAGGGAATCGCGATCGTGTTCGCGCTGCGGACTTCGGCACAAAAGCCGGTTTTTTGCTCTGGCCGCTCCTGATCTTGCGGCCAGAGCAAAAAACCGGCTTTTCAATAGCCGGTTTTACAACTGTGCCGGCAGCCGGCCTGGCCATGGAAAAACCGGCCAGGCCGGCTGAAAACCCTAATTTGTGAGCTGAGGCCACATGTTACGGATGAAATTGGAATTTTTCCCACGGCACACCAGACAATATCTCACGGCACACTAGTTGAAAAACGCTGCTCTAGTGGGATTTGAACCCCCGACCTTCTGGCCTGAAGTACCTAGCCCCAACCACTAGGCCACTCCTCCACTCCACTTAAATAAATCAATCTCAGCGAGGCGAGGCGACACTACAGGTGAAGTATGGTAGGAGCAAAAATACATACTGGCCATACATCACCCAAGATTAAATGGTGCCCAGCCATAGTTTACGCACTAGGGCTAACGATAGGGATTGCAACAGTGCAAAGCTATTGCAGATATAGATACCATCCCTGCCACAGATAAAGGCCATGGTGAGCCTGTTCCTGTACCCACTGTGGCAGGAGATAATCCTCTTAACCTTTTCATTAATTTCTGGGGTTTAAGTGGACTTCTGCAGATAAAGAGGGAATAATGTACTACCATTCTTATGCTACAAACCCTATATTTAAATCAAGAGAGTATACAAGGAGAATCCGCCAAAACTGGAAGAAAGGAAAATTGCCACAAGAAAAACTGCACAAAGCAAGAGATGCAAATTTAAGATCATTAATTTTGCAGATTAAAGTAAAGTAGTAAGTGAGTGATAACATCTTGAAGCAACTAAGGGCTTCCATGGGAAAAGAACTACAGGGAGGAGGAGGAGGACACCTAGGTGAGAGTACCAGCAGAAAGGAATATTTATTTATTTATTTAAAAGCTTTTATATAGCTCCTCTTCCAGAGATCAGTGGCAGTTTATATATAACAATGAACTTTACTTTGAAGAATGATCAACTTACATAACTAAGTTTATAACATAACTATAATACATTTAACTATGTACAATTTGGGTGAGCTGGGGGGGGTAGGGGAGGGGAGGGACAGAAAGGAAAGAGGTCTCGCTTGTCTACACGTTAATATAGATAGGAATGGTAATTTAGGTTATATGCTGGTGTTGACTGTCGGAGGAGGCACCATAATATTCAATGAATAGATGGGTTTTGAGTTCCTTTTGGAATGATTGTAAGTCCTTTAGTGCTCTTAAATTTTCTGGTAGTTCATTCCAGAGTGCTGAAGCAATGTATGTAAATGCTCTAGTGCTGGTGTTGTTATCGGTGTTTCAAATGTGGGTAGGTCCGGGTATGCATTTTATGAGTGGTTTCTTCTGGTTCTCGTATTTTTGGATAAGTTGATGAGGGAATTAAGGTGTGATGGAGATATTTTATTGTGGAATTTGAACACTATCATTATGAATTTATATTTTATTCTGGATTTAAATGGCAACCAGTGCAAGTTGTGAAGAAGAGGTGTGATATGGTCGAAGTAGTGTGCCTTATGAATTATGCAAACTGCTAGATTTTGTGTTACCTGCAGCTGTTGGATGGTTTTCTTGGGCAGACCTTGTAGGATGCTATTGTAGTAATCTACGTGGGGCATAATGAGAGCCTGTAAGACTGTTCTGAAATCTGAACTGTTTAGTAAAGGTCTGAGATGTTGCACCATTCGTAGTTTGAAGTATATGTTCTTTTGTGATGGCTTTTATATAGGAGCCAAACAATACCAGCTCTTAAATAAACACTATCTACAAAAGCAATTACTCCACCAAGAATTCATCCACACATATCCCTTCAGGCAAAATGACCTCAGATCAGCTCATGCCCTACATTTAGTGAAAATTCACTATAGGGAGCAGCAGACGCTTGCATCACCGGTCAAAAAGCCTCAACCACTACCATTACCCATTCCAAACATTAAACACCACAACATTACCATTGGGAAAAAAACAGTCAAACACATAGCACCAAAAAGTCTCAACACAAGCATACCTCAAATTGCTAACAAACACATACAAAACAAGCGTCCTTCCAACATCACAGAACTACACAGAGTCCTGTCTGACCAGCAGGTTATCCCCTACAAAAAGAGATATAGAAGATAAAGTAACCAATAAGATCAACAGCACAATATAGTACACATTTTTACTTATCTTCAAACCAGGTTGTATAGCCAGCCAGTCTCCAGACGCTCCAGAGTGATTCGAATCGTAAACAGGATCAAAAGACCTCAAAGTTATACAGCGGGGAAGCTTTAACCATGAGAAGTTCCACTAGTTAATTTCAATCGGCTCCACAGCCCGACAAAAGCCTTTGTTTCGCCAAAAATAGCTTCCTCAGGGGCACAATAGCATCGATTTCTTCTCTCATACCTCACAGCAGCCCCGCCATTTAAAAAAGACGGCGTGTGACGCACTATTTAACACGAACCAACAACCAATCACCAACTGCATTCAAACATGACGTCACTATACTCACAACACATACTAAACAAGGAAGCATTAAAAATATTCAAAGCAAACGAATGAAAGCTGCACAGTGTCACCCTCAAAAAATTAAGTCCATTCAATCTTGTCATTAAGGCCATACGGATGCAGAGTATTCAATTTAAAAATCCAACGCTGCTCCTTTTGCAACAAAACTTTATTACGATCTCCCCCTCTAATGTGTGGAGGAACATGCTCCAAAATAGTACAACGAAGATGTTCAAACTGATGGGCAAAGTCCATGCAATGTTGTACTAAAGGTGTATCCACACGTTCTTTATGAAGGCTATATTTATGTTCGGCCAGTCGAGTTCGCAAAGGCCGTGTGGTCTTGCCAATATATAATTTCGAACAAAGAAAGGGAGGAGGAGGACCCAGAGGTGGAGGAATTGAAGATCGAACTCCTACTCCATATGGGAAAAGATGAATATGCTGGGTCCCAGGCAAGGGAAAGATTACCCAAGTTAAATTTAACATCTAGAGTTAGGAGTATGATAATTAAGATGAATAAGGCCATATCCAATATAAAAGGGACCATTTATTGATATCACTGAAATAAACTGAATACAATATTGTGCGGCTAAAATTATTACCAACTAAAGTGCAGGACAAGAAGAAAAAGAGAACAATGAAAGTTCCTCCTTGGAAAAATACAAGAGGTATTCCTGATAGATGGGTATCAAAAGGATTAAGATTATCAAGGATACTGAGGAAGATCCAAGACATCAAGTTGAAGCATGCTGCATTAACAGAAGAAGACCTGAAATTTATATGTTCCAACAATAAATTGAGATTAGCAGCAGGAGCGCAAAAACTGCAATGATATGAAGAAAATGGTACAGAAAAATACAAAATCAACTATTTAGAGAAAACCCCAATTTTACAGGGATTTGGGAAAGAGCATTAATATGGTAAAAGTACCAACCACAGCAGAAACAGAAACCTTCTGGAGAAACCTATATGAGCAAATCAAAGAGCACAATCAAGAATATATGATTTTCTTTTTAGTGCCGACCACAGTTGCCTTTAGTTTTCTAGGCAAAGTTTATTAACATATTGAGTCCAATAACATCATAGCAATAAAGCAAAAGGGCAATAAGAGGGGCGGGTCAACAGCCCCTGTGTTTTCTTGGCAAGGTATGAGCGGAAGTAGATTGCTGAACATTACGGGGAAACACCTTGTTGCATAATCATTTCTAAAGAGACTTCCAAGTATTAAATGTCTAGTATGGGCCTTCCAAAGAACCACAAGCAGGGCTGAACCTGCAGGGGGCAGTGAGAGGCCTCCTTGGCCATGTTAAATGACGTCACAAAAGTATGAGGCCAGGGCTCTCTCTTTCCGCCCGGCACTGCTGTCTAACACATCGGCCCTGAGCAGAAATAAAAGCCAGAAGGGCAGCGTCCACAGCTTTCATACATTCCTTTTGTTTTCCCTTCCAGGCGCCAGCGCTGAGATAAAACGTCACTCTGCACGTCGACGCTTGCTCTTCCGCGGGGCCTGCCTTGCTGTGCCGTGCGTCATGACGTCATAGGAACGCTCCACCACGCCCAGGGCGTCGCAAGAGCCGGATAAAAGGCGGAGCGCGCGGTGCTCTTTCTTCAGCGCTCTAAGCTCCATCACTCACCGTCCATTGGGCTAACCTGCCACCACAGGTGAGTGGCCGGGCCGCAGTTTCTCGTCTCTCGGTCTGGAGATTTCCCTTTCTCCTTATCGCCTCGCTCTCTTGCGGCTTTCTTCTTTTGCTTGCTCTTGTTTTCGCAGTGCCCCGTCATGGGTGTATGTTTTCCGTCTGCTGGACAGACAGAACGTCTTATAATAACTAAACAAGGAAAAAAACAAACTCGAAATTCATGGGGGGGATGCGTCTGTAATGGTAGCCGGGGCTGCCCG
Organism: Ichthyophis bannanicus; assembly: GCA_033557465.1. Classification (NCBI taxonomy): domain Eukaryota; kingdom Metazoa; phylum Chordata; class Amphibia; order Gymnophiona; family Ichthyophiidae; genus Ichthyophis; species Ichthyophis bannanicus. Next base: position 55,233,237 of record CM066044.1, on the reverse strand, counting down.
TGCTAAGCGCTCTTTCGTTTTAGGTTTGTACGTGGGCGTGGCCCTGGTGCAGGCTCTGCTGCTCTTCACGGCGTCCGGTTAATCTAGTTTTTCTTGATGGGCCGCTTCTAGAAGTTGTCTCTATGCGTGGGCGAGCCTGGGTACCACACCTGGCTCCTCCAAACAGGCAGGGCCCCGGCGGGAGGGCTTAATACAGTCCGGCGGGCGAGTACCACTTCTCAGTCGGGCGTCTTCTGGGAATTGTAGTTCTTAGCACTTGTCTGCGAGGAAGTGATGGGCGGTGGCTGCTCTTCGGCGCACTACATTTCCCAGCGTGCCTTGCTGCTTACTGGCGGGAAGTAAGACTACTGCATTCCCTGGCGCGAACGTCCCGTCCGCCGACCCCTCTTTCGAATCGGGAGTATCCTGTTGAGCAGTGTTCCAGTAAACAGTTAAGTGGACTACCTATTAAATGGCAGGCTCAGGAGCCGTGGCATAGTCTGTACTCCTGCGGGGTTTTTGTAGCAATAGAAGGGGCTGCTAAGTGGTGGTCCACTAGGACTTAACTCTCTCATAAGCATCAGGGGTCGGGTGTAATCACTTTTCGCGAAGGACGATCCCCTAAGAATAAAGTGAGAAATACTAGAGGCTGCGCTCGTTCACCCAGGAAATATGAGCTGTAACATTTAATCTCGAGACTCCTATCAAGCTATGTTTGTAGACCCAATCCAGTCTAGACGTACTCGAGGTACTTAATCGAGACAAGTGTTCCTCTAAAGTTATTGTGACTATTCCCCGTGGCTGGATTAGTGTGGGATTATACTTACAGTAAAAACTCTGAGCAGAAGGTTGCCTGAAGCCTGGTGGGGAGAGGGGGTTGTATCTTGACTTTTAAAACCGGGTTCTGCAGGAGCAGTGGGTTTGCCACACCCATAAGCTTTCCATAACTGATGCCTTATTGCCAAATAAGGTAATACGTCGTGATTGGTGGACAGATTCGCTGTGTTTTCAGATCTGTTAGAATTGGGAGCCCTTGTGCCCTCTAGTGACTGGAATTGTACAAAAGCAGAAATATACTGTGTAAACTACTTGCTAAGTCGCTTGATTTTCTTTATACACTTTTTTTGAAGTACCCCCCTCCCCATATGTCTTGTCATATGGAGACGAGATAAAACAAAGCAAGAAAGAAGGCATAATTTTTTTTACCGTTCAAATGTTATATTGTTACTTGTAAATAGTTCCACCTGTTCTATGTGATACGACTAGGTATGTGCTTCCACATACCATATAACTTACTGTTTGTAAACCGCACTTGATACTTGGGGAAAGAGCGGTATAGAAATAAGTGTTGTACTGAAATCTTGCAGTACTAGGCAGGTAAAGATTCAGTGCCACAGACCATGGTACTAGGAAGTTCCAACTTGGTGCTTAGGATGTTTACAGCAGCCTTGACGTTTAACGTTCTTTAAAATTGAGTGTTCTGGTGGTGAAACTGTACCTGTCATTTCAGATCACCATGGAGGATGATGTTGCTGCATTGGTTATTGACAATGGCTCTGGAATGTGCAAGGCTGGATTTGCTGGAGATGATGCTCCTCGGGCTGTCTTCCCTTCCATCGTTGGCCGTCCAAGACATCAGGTGGGGAAGGAAACGCCTCAATTTATAAACTAGTGTTCATTTCAAGTAACAATTTCTTTACAAACTAGAAGGACCCTAATGGCCGTATAGGGTTGGATTAAAGCTTCAAACCTTACACCCTGTTTCTAATAGTGGCCAAACGAGTTAAATGTTAACTTTCCCATGTTTACCTAGCTAATAACTTGCTGACATTTTTCTTCAAGGAACCTGTCTAAATTCTTTTTTTTAAACTTGGAATCCAACAAAAAACTAAATAGCATAACTAAACTTTTTACCTTAAGTTAGTTTCATGGGGTGGTCCCCAGTCCTAAATCGGTAGTGTGAGCTGGTAAATAAAACTATTGTACTTTGCTGAACAGGCTAGGGCTCTCGCCATAAGGGAGCTATGCCAGTCCCTCTTAATACACTTCTGTGAAGTGGCATTTGTTCTGTTCATGGCACTTCTGTAGAGTGACTTGTAATCTTCCATAGTGCCATCTGCCTGAACCTCACATAGCATAAGGGGAGAGGTTCTGTGTTCGTTCTGAATTGGGAAGGACTGTTTCAAAACAAAGGAATGCAGCCCTCCACTTCAGTTCTGTATAGTAATTTAAATATACAGAACCTCAAACCCTACTGTTCCGGCACATTTTCTTGCTCTTTAAATACTGCTAAAGCCAAGAATCTCACTTGGAAAGTCTCCATTCTGGCATATGAAGTGTTTGAAATCTACTTTCTATTGTACAGGGTGTAATGGTTGGTATGGGCCAAAAAGACAGCTACGTTGGTGACGAAGCTCAGAGCAAGAGGGGTATCTTGACCCTGAAATACCCAATTGAACATGGTATTGTCACAAACTGGGATGACATGGAGAAGATCTGGCACCACACCTTCTACAATGAACTCCGTGTTGCTCCTGAAGAGCACCCTGTCCTCCTTACAGAGGCGCCCTTGAACCCCAAAGCCAACAGAGAAAAGATGACACAGGTGTGAATTGGTGATTTTGTCACTTTCGATTTTAACTCGTGGCCTTTAAGAACTTCTTTGCTGCTTTTTTTCCCCCCCTGTTTATATTTATTTGCCATTCTTCACAGGTTTCTCTTATCCAGAGCTGAGTCTTTGGCATCTTGACAGGTTTATTTTTCCTTTCTCCTCAACAGCTTGGTTTGACTTAATGCTGAATGCTTGCCTAACAACTATCAGGCTAGATACTAATAGTGATGCCACTTCACAGCAACATGAATAGCTGTAGTTTTTTGTCATTTTGGCTTACCCCCTTGACACAAACCAGGCTTGAAGTGCACTGTCAAGACACAGGGATATCACATGGCACTCTTAACTCATTTTGCAAATACTTGCATGACTGTAATACATGCAAAGTAACTGTTTAACCCTAAAACACTTGCCCTATAATCTGTAAATGTTCTGTCTTCTAGATCATGTTTGAAACCTTCAACACTCCAGCCATGTATGTTGCCATCCAGGCTGTGCTGTCGCTGTATGCCTCTGGTCGTACCACTGGTATTGTGATGGACTCTGGTGATGGTGTAACCCACACAGTGCCCATCTATGAGGGTTATGCTCTGCCCCATGCTATTCTGCGTCTAGATTTGGCTGGCCGTGACCTGACAGACTACCTCATGAAGATTCTGACCGAGAGAGGCTACAGCTTCACCACCACAGCAGAAAGAGAAATTGTGCGTGACATCAAAGAGAAACTGTGCTATGTTGCCTTGGACTTCGAGCAGGAAATGGCCACAGCTGCTTCCTCTTCGTCCCTAGAAAAGAGCTATGAGCTTCCTGATGGTCAGGTGATCACCATTGGCAATGAGAGGTTCAGGTGTCCAGAAGCCCTCTTCCAGCCATCCTTCCTTGGTAGGTCGTCTAGTTCAAACATCAGTGTAGCTAAGGTATCTCTAAATGCCGCTTTGCATATTTTACTAGCCTCAAGTCATGGAACTTGAATCTAGTCATCTAGAAGTTACACTAGAATTCTGGGTTAGGGAAACATTCAAGAATGGTGTAAACAGCACAGGAACTTAAGTTGACTAAGGAACTTTATTAACTTGGTAGCAATATTTTCACCCAGGGGGTTTGCAACAGTTGTAAGTGTGCTTAAGGTATATCTTATGGGTTTCAATTTTTGGCAGGTATGGAAAGTGCTGGGATTCATGAAACCACTTACAACTCCATCATGAAGTGTGATGTTGATATCCGTAAGGATCTGTATGCCAATACTGTGCTGTCTGGTGGTACAACAATGTACCCAGGAATTGCAGACAGGATGCAGAAGGAGATCACAGCCCTGGCACCCAGCACTATGAAAATCAAGGTGAGGTTCAGTTCCTGCAGATTAATTACACTAATGCATGTTGTAGTTTTATTAGCATGGACTGTAGTCCCCCTTAAGCATTCTTGAGTAAGAATCTACCTTGACTAAAACATGCACTTTCACAGCCTGACAAATTGTCCCATACCAAGCACAGGAAGCTTCACAACTTTTTTCTATTTGGAGTTCTATAGGCACAGTGACATCCTTTGGGCAGAGCCTATATGCAGTGCTCTCCCTAGCTTAGGGCTTTTCTCTTCATGTGTACACTGATCATGTGCTGACTGACTCTGAAGTGACCTATCTTTCCCCAAATCTGAATCTCTCCATCAGGCTAGCAGGAGTTCAGGGACTGCAAGGTGGTGGCTGTGAGGGTTTTTTTGTGGCTCTTCAGCAGCCACTTAGGCCATTTAAAGTACTTGTAGGAACAGTTGCACTTCAAAGGACCCTCTTGTAACTCCAGGTCAGGATGGCCAGCCACTGGATGGGAATGGCTGCATGTCCTTGCTATGGGAGGTGCACCTGAATGGCAATAGTGGCCCTTGCATAAGGGACAGCTGCTCCATTCTGTACCTGCCACAGCACTTGAGATTCCTAACCAGAAGGAAGCAGCGCATGGAAAGTATGGGGGCTAAGGGCAAGGCCTCCAGTGAACAGCTTGCCATTAAAGCAGGGTGGTCCACACCTTGGAGAATAGCAAAAACAATATTGCAAGAATGGACAGATTTGGCAGAGGTAGAATGGGGAAACCCTCAGCTGGGGTTGTAGCACATGCTATCCTGAGCTCTCCAAGAAAGGCTTGAGTTGTTCCACCCACCCCAGCAGTCATGTGCTCCCTTTTTCATGAAGGGAATTGCTACTTTAAAGTATAATATGTAGCTTTGCTGGAAAATCCAGGAAAGATTCAAGCATCATGGATATATTGAAACCCTATGCCTAGTATGAAAGCAGCAGCCAAAGCAAATCTTAGGCATCAAAAAGGAATGGAGAATAAAACAAAGAATATTATCCATGGTGTGATTACACCTTTAAATTGTGTGCAATTCTGGTCACCGTATCTTGAATATAGCAGAATTAGAAAAGTCACTATAACATAGTAAATGATGGCAGATAAAGACCAGTATGGTCCATCTGGTCTGGCCAGTAAGATGGCAAGAGTAGGTGCACCTGCTGCTCCATGCAGGCCACCCATGTCTTTGTTAGGGGTGAACCCACCACTCCATGTAGGACACCCCCATTTGAGAAATTAAGTTTATTTTGTTTTTACCAAAATGGTAAAGGGGGTGGAAGGATACCCCCCCATGAGGAAAGGCTAAGGCTCTTCAACTGGGGGGGGGGGGGGGGCAGGAGCAGCAGCAGCTGACAAGAGGTATGATAGGTCTGTGAATTTTGGAACAGATAAACAGATTAGTCTGACATTAGCTACCAAGGACATGCAGTGATGCTACAGTTCAACATATTTAAGATTAAATCCTTTCAAAACAAACACTGGAATTCATTACTAGAGGATGTAGTAAAAGCTGTTAGTGTAGCTAGGTTTAAAGGTTTGGACAAGTTCTGGAGGGAAGGTCCATAGACCATTAGAGCACCTGGGAAATCCACTGCCTACCCCCAGGAAAAGCATTGTGGAACCTGCCAGGTACTTATCTGGTTTGGCTACTGCTGGAAAGGGGATACTGGGCTTGAAGGACCTTTGGTCTGACCTAGTAGCATGTCTTGTTCATAACCTCTCCCAGTACATCATGCCCATGTCACAAAGCTCTGTAAACTACCCCCTTTATTTACATCTGCCTTCCTAAAGGAAACATTGGTGGGGGTGTCTAATGGTGCTAATATCCAGGATCCTGATGTACTAGTACTGTAGTCTGGGTTGGTGGCTTTTGTTTGCTTTCATAACACAATACAGTACATAACCCCTCACCTCCCCCACCCAACAGCCTAGAAATCATAGGCAGCATTCTAGTGCTTAAAGCTGTTAAGCCCTAGAAGTAGAATGTTCAGAACAGGTTTTAGATTACCAAACATTACTGGGCCACAAGCCTACCAAGAAGTTTTGGTACTTCAGTGCACCATTTCATAGAAACCTTTAATATTTGGCAGGTTCCATTCCATCACTAAGAACCTGGTATTAGTTTCTTTGGGCTATAATTAAGTGAAGGGGTCCAGAGCAGACAGTTAAATGGTACCTATCTAGGCTCCCCCAAAAGCTAATAATCCTCATGTGCAAAAGATCTTTAGCATGGGACAGACAGTGGATCCCTTTACAGCAACAGGATAAAATCAAAATAAACTGAACTATCTAATTTCTCAACATAACAGGGGTGTCCTACACAGCAGTGGGTTCACCCCTAAAACAAGACATGGGGAGGGGTGGCCCTCAGTGGCAGGTGCACCTACTCTTGCCATCTTACTGGGCAGACTAGATGGACCATACTGGTCTTTATCTGCTGTCATTTACTATGTTTTAAGCACCCTTTGAGACTAGCAAGGACACTTGGATAATGCCTCATGTATAGGGGGTCTCATTCCCATGTTTCTATCCTCCAGTTAACAGCCTGAGATGGGGCTCATACTCTACAGGTCTCAATTGACCTTAACTGCTTGATTCACTCTTGCAGCAGGGATATGGCCTTAAGTAGCCACTACACACCAATGTTCCCTCTAATTTTCTGTAGGCGCTGTGTGCATAAAATATCTGCTGTGCAGCTTTTGAAGGAAGGTTAAATTTGTGCACCACAACTCAGTTATACTTCAAAATTTGACTACACATCAGAATACAGTATGTGCACCACATTGATTGCACTAGAAAACATTGTAGAACTTGTGAAAACCATAAATAACTTTTAAATTTTAAGATTGTTTTCTATCAGAATCAGAACTGTAATTTTTGTGCACTGTGGTGTGTACACGCACACAGCTTAGAGGGAACAGTGCTACACACCCTTCTCAGTCCCTGGCTCCAGTAATGTGAATATTTGAGCCAAGTATTGCCTGCTACAAGCATTCAAGTAGGTGATGCCATTGTAGCAATCAGCCAGTCATATTTCCCAAATGAGGGGGGGGGGGAACCAAACAGTACCAAGTATAGAAAAGACAGGATCCAGTTGCCCTGTATCAGATACACTGAGCTAATCTAAACAAAGGTTTTTTTTTTTATCTAACAAGGGCAAGCCACATTACACATACAACTAGTATCTGGACTTTTTAAAAAACACACAACTGGCAGTTTCTGGAATCTTTCAAGTCCTTGTTGAAATCATCCCTAAAGCACCTGCCATGGGGAAAGCTATTCTTTGCCATAACATCCACTAAGTGACAGTTCACACATGCTCTAACTCACCCTGTGGTTCCCCCCCCTTGCACAACAGGTGAACTCTTTATTGGGAAGTTTCAGCTGGCTGAGCCTTGTCAGGATTACAGGGCCACCTGCAAGTCTACCCACTTTCCTAATCATGTCAAGCTTGACTGGTATTCCCACAACTCACCAGGTGTTGCCTACAAAGCACTAAGATTCTAGTAACTTCCCCACTTAATAGCCTGTGTAGGCCTGGCCTCCTAGCAGCCATGCATTATCTTATCTGTTGGCTCAACTTCAGTAAAGGAGTACTACTAGCAGCAGCAATTAACATTTAGGCAGTGTGCATACCCCTTTGTAGCTACAGCAACTCTATTCCACCTCCCATTTAGGAATCTACAGGGCAGTGACCTGATCTCTGGCTCTTGCAGTCAAGCACTAATGCTCCTAGCTTTTCTAAAGTAGAATTGTCTGAAGATGACTATGTACCTGTTAACAACTTTTAACATCCCCCCCCACATTGTAAATCAAGACTACCAAATGTGAACTGGGGACTATTGCTAGACAAAGCAGCCAGTATTAGACTTTTAATTCAGGTCCTGTTACTTCCTGACAGGACACTGCACTAATGCTTAAATTCATTTTATATAGTGAAAGATTAATGATATAAGTAAGCTTGAATGTTTCACAAGGCAGTGAATATATAAATTTTAAAGGGTTCTTGATGAATAGTCCAGTTGAAACCCCCCCTGTAGGGCATCTCTTGGCTAACAACTCTTTGGAGGATGTGTTTTTGTCTGGCTTGGTGTGTTTTGTTTGACTTTATCTAGTGATTTGTAGGCACTGCTTTATCCTTTTTGATATTATACTTGGTCATTTCAACTGGTAACGTTCTATAGGTGGTACTGCCTCTTTAAAAGGTAGACTGATTGGCCCATGCAAGTAGTGCAAGATTTGTACTCCATATTGTGTTCTCTGCATTGCCTTCCTGTATGCAGTCCATCTTCCGCATAGTCTCTGAATAGCCTGAAATCTGTTTCCAGTGCTTAACTTTTCACATGCAGATTTGTGAAATACAAATGCCAATATTGGGCTTGATTGGATAAAATGGACTATTTAAACTAGACTATTGCTCTGACCAGCTCACTATTAGAGATCTCATTTTGATACTGACAAGCAGTTGTGCTAATTCAGTCGGAGGTTAATTGACAAGTTCTTGGTGCAAGCTTTTTTTTTTTTTCCCCTGCAGATCATAGCCCCACCTGAGCGCAAGTACTCAGTCTGGATTGGTGGCTCCATCTTGGCATCCCTGTCCACCTTTCAACAGATGTGGATCAGCAAGCAGGAGTATGATGAATCTGGACCCTCCATTGTCCACCGTAAATGTTTCTAATTAAATGCCATAGTATTTGCAGAGTTTTTCCTTTACAAATAAATGATTCAAAACTAACACACTGTTGGCACTTCCTTCCAGCCTAGAAAGGATGGCAACATGATTGGTGTAGAGTGGTGTATGTAGTTTAGCTCATACTATATATTTTATTTGAGGGGGGTAAGCATTTAACTAGTGCATGGTTGTGGAACAGGCATTTTCTCTCCTTTATCCAGTGGCAGACATGCATGCCTGGATGTCAGAAATCAGTAGGAAGAGATCTAACATAGCAAGGTGTCTGCAGGCAAATATCAGAAGCTTCTTCCTGTCCTTGCACACAGGTTTTGTCCAGGCCTGGCATGCATAGTGTGGCTAGTGACTGCATGTGTGTGGTGCATCTAACTGCAGTTTGATGTTTAAATGAGGCTATTGAGGTTCATGGCATGCATGATTCTTAGGCATGTAGGACCCTGTCCTTACCTCATTCACTTATAGATCTACTGCTAGACTAGCCCAAACCAGTGGGTTAGTCTCTTCTCAGACAAAACTATAAGCTTCTGGGACATCACTAGTGCTGCTGCAGCTAGAGAAACTACTTTATCTTCCAGGGAAAACAGGTTTGTCTTGTGTGCAGGATTTTGTTTTTAATTAAAACCGGAGCTAGTGCAGTGTCCCCACTGGTCCCCTTTGGGTAGGGCTGAACTTCTGGTCCCCCTAGCCATGCCACTAGAGTTCATGGTCTGGGTCTCTTTACCATGCCAGATTGTTTGTGCCACATGGTGGGGCTGGCCCAGTACATGCATGTCAGGATTTACTGGCACTGTAATGCTCTCTGGGGCAGCTGCTTTAGCTGCAGTCTGGCTTTATCCCAGTTTACACACAGCTCAACTGCTGCTATGCACTAAGCATCAGGCACTTCAGTGGAGGATGTTTGTCTTGCTTGTGCCACAGATGCAGGTGGCCTGTTTCTCTTTTCTTCCTGCACCCCCAGCTTTCTTAATCTAGCCAGTTGCCTCTGCAGCTTGCTACTTTTCTAAGGTTAGAACTACCATTTTTGCCTAGTCATACGGTCTTAATGACCTGGGTGATGTCCTAACCTGGCCTAGTATCAGGTTTACTTTTGGCAAGGTTGGGGGGGGGGGGATAAGGGTTAGCATTTGGTAGCTTCTAGGCCTTCAGAGCAGCATTCCTCCCCCCCCAAATTCTACATAATCATGTCAATTTGGTTCCCACTAGCTCAGAGTGGGTTGAGAGGGTGTGTATTCCCCAGGGAAGACAAGGACCTGTTCCAGTGAGAAGCTGTTTACTCTCATAGCTCAGGTTTCATCCTTGTTTAGATGGCAGTTGCCCCTTGAATAGTTCCCACCCTAGAGGGCTTCTAATCTTCCAGAGCCTTTCCTTTTCTGCTGACCCTCTGCCATCATGTGGGACTCTCCTGATGCCCCTTTGCAAGGGGTGAAGTCCATGAGCAAGCTCTGACCTTCCTCTGGATTGAGATAGCCAAACCACCTCAGGAAACAGTCAGCTGTCATGAAGTATACTATCATACTAGATGGTAGTACAGCCCACAATGATCAGCAGAACCAGATGGCAGTGGAGAGCAGGGGACTGATTTGGCTTGGTTTCTAGTGGAGTTCATTGTGGTGTGTTTGGCTGATGTATAATCTAGTCCCTTATAGCAAAAAACTGGTGTTGTGCCCATAGCCAGAGGCAAAGTAGGCATCTAAGGCAGTATTGTCCCAAACTTTCCCCTTAAGGGGAAAGCTGCTCTGACTTGGAGGTTGGTGAAGGACTTTGAGAATAAGCCCCAGCCTTTATGAGAATTTGAAAATATCTGCAGAGATCCTCTTCACTATAATTCTTTGCTTTTGGGACTCTAGTTGCTGCTGTCTGGGCAAACAGTTGCCTGTGTTTTTTCCCAAGTCTAAAAGCAGGTCACTTCCTTTTTTGGGGGACACCCATAAGCCCTATGGCTCCTCTTCATGAGCACCTGCCTCCCACTATGCACAACAATGGGCAAGGGACCCATTCCAGTTGCCTTATTGGTTGCTCCCTTATCTGTTTAACTAGGGATGACACCAGGTCACGTGCTGGTTGAATATTGTACCAAACAAATCAATCTTCACGGGGTTTTATAGAGCAATATAACAAATTGCCCAAAATGATTGCATATACTGAAACTTTCTTCACTTTAAATTTGTTTTGAATTTTTAAAAGGATAAGGGTCTCAGAATGAATGGGGGAGGGTAACTACAGGCTACAACAAGTGAAAAGCCTGAGACATCCCTCACCCCTTCCTTACATCAAGGACCCAGGTGATCCTATTTAAAGAATTTTCTGTACAAAGCGATTAAAGCAGTGCAGATTTAAACTGTCAAGAGCTCTGACACTCATTCAAAAAAAAAATGACTAACTTGTAATTGTTGAAATGTTCAAACTTCAATAACAGACGCAAATGATATTGTACAGCAAGTGCTAGGGCACTATGGTGACTAAAAATTCAGACTTGTGCTGGGGGCAGGGTCACTGCAGTTCTGCCCATGGGGCGGGAGATTCACCAGGAACAAGCATGAAGTCAGCCCTCACATGGGCAGCATCAGCACCAACTGAGTCCACATGGAGGTATCTCCCCAGCTTTCAAGAGAACCTTTGGGAGATGCACCACACATGCATGGTCCCCCTTCCCACCCAAGGGTGCCATCTTGCCTCAGTCTTGGTTTTTTCCAGAGCCCACTGGAAGTCTGTCTCATTTTCCTTTTCCAGTATGTGTACCAGTTCCTCTTCCTTACCCCTAAGTCAGCTTACTTTTGCATAGCTCCTCCAGGTTAGCTTTTCCTTGTGTGGGTTTTATCTCCAGGAACAAGCAGGAATAAGTCCTCACATATGGGTACGTCAGTACCGACGGAGCCCGAGCGGGAAAGCTTCCCAGAAGGAAAGCTTTTGGGACCTCCCACTGCACATGCGTGCTGCCTTCCTGACCAACTCTCCTCAGTAGTTCTTTTTCCACGGAGCCAGCAGGTCGTGTTCCTGTCACCACTGAAGTTGTGTTTTTTTTTTAGTTTATTTCTTTGGCCGCGTGTCTGCCTTCCCTGATTCCAGACCGGTACCGCCAGTCTTTTTTTTCCTTTATTAAAAAAAAAAAATCTCTCCTTTTTCCTCACTTGGTGTGTTACTTCTGTGAGGCCTTTAGGCCTTCACTAATTCTCCCTCATGGAGAAACAAGCTTCTGGGTTTAAAAAATGCACCAAGTGCAGCGGTACTATTTCAGTCAGACACCCATGAATGGTGTCTTAAATGTTTGGGGCCTGACCATTCCGTTCAGGATTGCCCATCCTGTTCTTTGATGTCTAAACGTGGCTTACAGAACTGGGCAGCCAAGTTTCACATGCTGTTTTCTACAGATACTCCAGCATCGACATCTTCCAGGTCTTCCTCTCCTGATGGATCTCAGGTAACCAAACATTCCTCTGGTAGGTCCTCAAAGGGCAAATCTCCCTCTAAGTATCAAGATACCCCTGGGCTTGACCCTGCCCCAGCCAAACAACCCCGGCGGGAAGCTCTGGCTTCCAAAGCTCCTCCTATGGGGTTACAGGTTGACATCGATGGCACGGCCTCAACCGATCACCTGTTAGACTGTTCTGGGGTACCGGCTCAATCATCTGGTACCGACATCCAGACAGTCGTGGCGTCCATGGATCATACAGTTCAATCCATGCAGCAGGCCATTCTGGCTTTTATTAAGGCTGCAACACCCTCAGTACTGCACCCTGCAGTACCAACTCTGGTTCCGGTACCACAACCGATGCTGGTACCCATGCCTTCCACATCGACCAGGATTCCGGTTCCTGGTTCTGGGGTTTTTCCCGATACCGATCCGGTTCCAGGTACCCCTGAGGTCGATACGCTTATCGATCCCTGGAAGCAAACAGACGATACTTTGAGTCTTCTGATGATCCTGATTTCATCAGATGACTCTGCTGAAGTATCCCTTACTCTACCTGAGGAGCCCTCTTCTCCAAAGAGGAGAATGTCTCCTCCAGAGGATTTATCCTTTCAAGACTTCATCATTGAAGTAGCTAAAGGTCTTTCTATTTCTGTATCCTCTGAAAGAACCTAGAGCAAAGAAGTTAGACATTTTAGGATACTCTAAGGTACCCAAAGAGGCAGTCACCCTGCCCATCCATGAAATTCTTCAAGATCACATAATGGACTTAGGGTGAGAGGAGTCTCCCATATCTCCACATTCTCATCTGGACACCATGTATCGTGTTCCCCCTTCTCCTGGGTTTCAAAAAACTCAGCTCCCGCACCACTCCATTGTGGTGCAGTCAGCTATGAAAAGGATCAAGAGTACTAAAAGACACTCTTCTACTCCCCCCCCCCAGGAAGAGAATGTAGGACTCTGGATGCTTTTGGAAGGAAAATCTTCCAAGCAAGTATGCTTATTGCCAGAATCAACTCATACAGCCTCTATATGGGCATGTTTCTGAAGGAAATTGCATTAAAAATACACCATTTTCTCCCCTTTATCCCAGAGGATAGAAAGGAGTTCCTTCTGCTTAAGCATACTCAAGATATTTCAAAGTTCTCCAACAGAGCAGCCTTTGACTCCTTTGAAGGTGCTAGCAGAGCCTCAGGTATTGCCATAGCGGCTCGTAGAATTGCTTGGCTCCAGGCCTCCTAACTTTGAACCCTGGGTCCAGGATGGGTTGGGAAATTTGCCCTGTACAGGTGAGAATCTGTTTGGTACGGAGTGGCAAATCAAAGCCACTCAAATGGATGCAGAAAATGCTGCTTTGGATAGACTTTCTAAGTCTACCTCTACCCCTGTCAAGAAGAAATCTTTCAAAAAGCCCTTCTACAAGAAGGCCAGATTTGCCACAAATACTGGCCAACAATCTTCTGCAGCTTGCTTTGCTCCTAAGTGTCAGCAGCCTAAACAGGCCCGGGCAAAACCTGCAGGGGCTGCTACAGCCCAACAGTCCCAACCCCCTCAGGGTTTTTTGACTTACAACTAGAGAACTTAACCTTTGTGGCTCTAAAACATCCAGAACCTCTCACCATTCCAGGAAGGTTGACTCATTTTGCTCCCAGATGGGAGCAAATTACATCAGAGCAATGGATCCTCTCTATTATCAGAGAGGGCTACAAACTACATTTCTCCAACCTTCCTCCCCATACCATGGTGAAGTTTCAATTCTCCCCCATCTCTCCTAGACCTGTTGGGTCAGGAGGTAACCACTCTTCTCGCCCAAAAAGCAATAGAGGTTCCTCAACAAGGGTCAGGTTTTTACTCCCCTTATTTTCTCATTACCAAGAAAACAGGGGGGTACAGACCCACTTTGGATCTCAGAGAATTGAACATATTTCTATACAGGGAGAAATTCAAGATGCTTTCTCTAGGCACAATCCTTCCATACCTACAGAGTCAGGACTGGCTTTGTTTTCTAGATCTCAAGGATGCATACACACATATACTCATCCATCCCACAGAAAATTCCTATGGTTTCTGTTCCAGGGAAAACACTTCCAATACAGAGTACTTCCCTTCGGTCTAGCCTCTGCTCCAAGGGTATTTACCAAATGCATGGCAATAGTAGCTGCATTCCTAAGCACCCTGGGAATTTTTGTCTTCCCATACCTGGACGACTGGCTCATCTGAGCTCTGTCTCAGTCCAAGGCTCAGACTTCCCTGTATCGCACCAGGCAAATTCTACAGTATCTGGGACTTGTGATCAATCTGCCAAAGTCCCAACTCACCCCTACTCAATCCCTAGAATTCATAGGGGCCTGGTTGGATACCACCACCGCAAGGGCCTATCTACCTCAGGCCCATTGCCAACATCTAGTGCACTTAGCCTCTCAGACTCAGTCCAGAAGCCACTTGACTGCCAGAGAGATGCTACAACTATTAGGCCACATGGCCTCCACAGTGCATGTGGTGCCTTATGCTCGCCTACATATGAGAGCAGCTCAATGGACTTTATCCACCCAGTGGACTCAAGCATCAGGAGCTCTCTGACCAAATAGCAAACTCCAATTGTCTTTTTTGGTCTCTCCAATGGTGGATATCCACTCAAAATCTGTTGTGGGGGGGTAGCACTGGGGTGGGGGCTGCCGGGGGGGGGGGGGGGGAGAAAGTGGAGCAGGCATCTGTTAAGTCCCGGGATATTAGGCAAATTGCCAGCTTTTAGGTTCAAGAGCAGAGCCCTAACTTGTACTTGGAAGGAGGGACAGGCTGGAAGTGTGCCTTTGTGTATTCTATAGTGAAAGTTGCCCTGTATTACCAAATTTTACGCTTTTCCTTTAACCCTGTCACTCACTAGCTCACTGACTAGGCACAGACACTTTGGTAAATACAATATGCTTTTATTAAATTAAGTCCTTTTAGAATAATAAGTAAAAGTTTAGCATCAATACATCACCGGATATTGTAGCTTCACTCCAGTAGGTCGGGGGACTTGTCAGCGATCACTTGGAGGAATCCGGGAGGCCACCGAAACACATCTGTCTCGTCCCTGGTGAAGTCCCGTTTTCCTGCTGAAAATCCCCCTCCTAAATACTTTAACTAAAGCCGTGCATGCTGTTGTCATTCATAGGTTAGCAAGGTGCATGCTCAAATCAGGATTGGTTAGGGTTAATGCTGTGCTTGTGATCTACACCTGAGGGGTGTCAGGTGCCTATGAGTCATTCGTTCAATTCTGTCCAGCCAAAACTGCCTGCTAGCCCAGAGATGTTGACCTAATGTAAATACAGCTTTGATCTCTGGGCTAGCAAGCTGGCTCAGCATGATTTGATTTCTCACATGCAGCATGGCTTAAAAGTTCAATATTCCTTGCTGATACAAATAAATTTTTAATTAGTAATACATTCTACCCGTGGATCAGTAAGGATATTGTACGTAAGCAGTGGCTGAATTGCCTTTGTAATTCATCTGGAAATACAATAATAATAACATGGGATAAAACATAGTGGATAACATTAAGGTCTGGTCTTTCATATTTTACCCAAACGTTTACACTATTGGCCACCCGTGGGTTTAAAAGAACAATACATAAAACAAAAAAAGCATTCATAGAAACCCCCAATCAGTCCAATAGTCCTCTTCCTATTTTCAGATGATTTGGCCTGCTTCTCAGCAGTTCTTCAGGACTCTGTAGTGTTGTTTCACCTTTCTCTGAAGTTTAAGTTTAGTTTCTCTCAAAAGTTGAACCTCTTATTCTCGTGGGCAGATATTTTGGCCCCTTTTTCAATGTGACACACTGATCCAGGTAGGAATGCCTTCACACATTTCTGCGGTGCGTAGTTCGGATTTCTCGGGATGGTCTGCTCCATCTGGACTCTGGCCAATTTCCTCTGCTGGACTCTGGATTGCAATTGGTGACATGGCTCCAGGCCTCATACAGAAGAGCAGCACCAATATTAAATGAAAAGACTAAATATTCTAGATTAGATTTCACAATAAGATAAACTTAATTTCATCTATATTTACTAAGATCATATCCTATAAATAATAAATATTGCTTTATAAACTTTCAGTGGTCTACCAGTAACTATCTCGTATGGTGTCAATCTTGTCTCGCAGTTTGATTAACTCCTTGTCTCTCTATCACTGGTTACAGATCAGACAAGTTGCACACACGTGTTCTGCAATTTTGACAAGTTTTAGAATTATATCAATTGTGTGAGAATTTGTCATCAAATCATCCCCCTTTGCCTCTGCTTGCCTGGCCAGGACATACAGAGGAAAAGTGAGGCAAAAAAGCATCTGGAAGTACCACATGGCCAGTGTGGGTTTTCCAAAGCTCATCAGGGTGCAAGGTGCACCTAGCCTGCCTCCAAGTATCTATTTCCAATTGTTGAGTATGACTTCCTGAATTGAAGCTTCTGGAGACGGCATAGTTGAATAAAGTGCTCATAAGTTTTTGTTTACATATTCATTAGGCAGATATGTCACTTCAAATTACCTTCATCAGTTTACTGTCTATCACAGTTTCTCCTTTAATATTCCACTTCATCCCTCACAACACTTTTTCACAACACTTTTTCATCACCTGCATCATTCCACCAACTACATACATAGGTCCTTTTCATGTTTTTTATACCATACTAATGTATCCTTATTTGGCAAGGCTGCTAAGAACATCAAACAATTGTTAAAAACTTAGTATTGTTGTAAACAAATGGTAGGCAGAGAATATAATTTTAGATTCTTCTCAATAAGCATAACAGTATGAGTAAACAGTGTCCCTTTCCAATCAACTTAATTGGTCCAATGCTAAGTGAACATATGCTCATTCTAAATAGGAACAATTTGGGTAAAGTCCTTACAATATAAAACTATTATTTTGCAGCATTTTATAACATCAATCCCAATAGAAAGAAATATGGCTCCTAACATGACAGTCACATATCTCTCACGTATAACTAGAATCTATCGTATACACTGTTTTCAGTGAGAGTGCTGTTGGACTGATTTTAAAATTGCAGTGTTCACAAGGATTTGTGTAAGCTACTCATTAATTATGGTATCAAAAAGAGATCCTTTTGAGGTGAGAGATCTAAGAGGGTACAAGGCATTGGTGGTTGGGCCTCATGGCGATACGTCTTCAGGTTCTTCTTGGACTGCAAGGCATTTGTGGCTGGGCCTCATGACGATCCTCAGGTTCTTCTCGGCCTATTCTCCCCTGCCTATCCATGTCTCTTCAGAGGCATAAATATACAAGGTTCCTGTTCTTCAGGCCTTGTGGGTCCTCGAGGAGTCTTAGAGCAGTCAGAATTCTGGTAGCCCAGATCATCACACTGGAAGCAGCACATTTATTGTCTTTTCCTATCCTAGGCTGTGGCCTCACCTTTCTGTCTCTCTCTCTCTCATTCTTTTTCTCAAACCTCTCCTGGATCATTGCTGACAAGCAAGATTTGGTTTTATCCAATCAACTCAAGTTAATGTTATCGTTTTATTTGTAAATAATTTTACAAATATTCTCATTATTTTCTGGGGACCCAGTTCCATCTTTACTCTATATTTGCTCTATATGCTTTGGAACAAAGCAATTTCATATCAGCCTCTGTCCAAAATTTCAGCAAACATATTAATATTTACTTATCTTGTAATTGCTGTGTGTGTACTGGACCTCTGCATAATGTACTACTACAACAAGTATATTTGGTAACATAAGTGCAAGTGTATAAACTAAAGAAAATTAATATCTCACAGTGCTGCAACATATATCTGTTTTCTCTGCAAATGTACTGAAACTGAAATAGAAACTTTCAAAACAAAGTACACTTTTTCTCTGGACACCAACACATAAAATTCAAATACAGAAAAACAGGTGAATTTATCCTAAAATCCAATATTGTAACAAATAAAACTGTGATGTTACTGTCCTGTTCATCAGTCATCAATACAGAGCCTAACAAGGCAAAGTAATTACCTTGAATCTTACAGTTCAGGAAACAGGCATTCTCAAATAACATGAAACTGCAAAGAGGTGAATTCAAAATCATGCTTTGTCACATTTAAATTAAAACCTTATACCTGAAACTGGTATCAAACTGATCTGAAATGTTATCTTCAACACAGACAGCAGAACAAACAATAGGTTTCTCTTGTGTCCAGATTCCTTCAGGCAAATGCAGATTACTATGTAGCTGAACAATTAACCTATAGTTATAGCTGTTTATGGTTCTGTAAAATATAAACAATAACTATACTCTCAGGTGCTTGCCACAATATATAAAATCCCCCTTTAACTTTTAAGTTTGCTTAATAGCATATACAGTCAAAGACAAAGAATAGATGCATAACATACTAATGATAAAGATTAACCAGGATTTACCTTCTTATTTACTCAGGATTTAAATCATTTGCAAACTGGCTCAGGATGCCCCATTGTCCTGTCAGGGCTCTTAACCTCTACTTTGAAGGTCAAAGAAAAACAAAAACAATTTCCTTAGTTTCATGCCTTGTTTGTTTGATCTAGTCACTTCAGCATCCAGGGACTATAAAATCTACTGGAGTAGCCAGTAATGAAAGAAAAACAGTATTTACTGCAAACAAACATTTAAACACAAGACAAATCAAAGCTTACAAGTGCTTTATACCTAACAGCCTATCTGATCAGGGTTTCTCCTATGTGAGCAACCAGCAATGAAAGAAAAGGAAAAAAAAACAATATCACTTTTGAACACAGAACAAATCAAAGCTTACAAGTGCTTTATACCTATCTGATCAGAGTTTCTCTTAACCAGGGACCTTAAAAAAAGTAAAGTCATAATAACATGACAAAACTGATCTTGTATCAGTGGGTCAGAACTAATCAAACAGAATTTCTTAGCATCACCATGATCTATCATTAATCTCTTGTTGATTCAAATCGGGGAGTACTAGACATGTGCATTTTCTTTTTCTTTCTTTTTCCCCGTCTCTTACGGTATTTATACTGAACCACCCTCTCAGCAACTTGCTGATAAATGTCTATTTTATCTGTCCGTGCAATCAAATCTAATTTGCTAGAATTTGTCTGATGCATCTTACAATATGCAGACAACAAAAGCAATCTTCTCCTTCCTAACACACTCAATTCTGTTCCTTTTTCAACAGGTATTTTTTGCAAGCATGTAAGGGCATTAACGGGTTCATCATCTTTTAAAACAGACTCCCAATTCTCACTTAGTCTTGACCCACAGGACCATTCTCTAGCTAATATTTCATAAAATGCCTGATCCCAGCTGGGAATAGTTACAATATTCACAGTATTTACACTATTTTCAACATTGTCCAAGCCTTTTTTTCGAACCCCACTTCTGGTACCAAATGTCTTACTACATCAAAGGCTAACACCTTGTAATGAAGACGTGCAGTTTATTTACAAACAAAGCAAGGATACTTATTCAGAAAGGCAAGTAATTCTCTTAGTTACACATGAGTAGTTAGAAAAGATAACTAGAATGCAATTAGAATAATAACTAATGCACTTAATTACAGAAGAATAATACTTCACTGAAAGAGTTATGAGATAGTGCAGCTATTTACAAAGAATACTTCACCAAACTTGTCATACAGCCCTTTACACATCAGCTGGGAGCGCTCAGCGAAAAGCTGGGGACAGTCTGAGATTCTTCATGCCTGGCCAAGCAGATCTACGCTCTCTCTGTTCTGGATTTTCTCTGTACTTATATAGGCACTTAATGTGTTGCAGCTAGCTCTCGCACATGAGCTTTTCCCTATAGGTATTCTCCACCCCATCCACCTTTGCTTGACCAGACAATGCTCACCCCCCATGGTTTTAGAAGCTCAAAACTTACACAATCAGGACGCTGGTCAGGCATCTGAGAATGCTCAAGGGAAACACCCCCATGGTTTTAGAAGTTCAGAACTCCACAATTTGTCCTCTCTAATGTGCTCAGCTAAATTTGCTTTGCGCTGAGCATCCAGTGCTTGATTATAAATTTTCCTATATGCTGTTAACAGCACCCAGGTCTGTCATCCTAGGGTCCCTACTTCACCTGGTTTATTGGGGAGACCACCGAGTACTCTTTTCACATCGGCGGGGGTTGCTTCCTTAAGCTTATTATCCCAGGACTCTGCTAACCCAATCCCATCCTCGTCGCCAATTATGTATTACCAAATTTTACGCTTTTCCTTTAACCCTGTCACTCACTAGCTCACTGACTAGGCACAGACACTTTGGTAAATACAATATGCTTTTATTAAATTAAGTCCTTTTAGAATAATAAGTAAAAATTTAGCATCAATACATCACCGGATATAGTAGCTTCACTCCAGTAGGTCGGGGGACTTGTCAGCGATCACTTGGAGGAATCCGGGAGGCCACCGAAACACGTCTGTCTCGTCCCTGGTGAAGTCCCGTTTTCCTGCTGGAAATCCCCCTCCTAAATACTTTAACTAAAGCCGTGCATGCTGCATGCTGTTGTCATTCATAGGTTAGCAAGGTGCATGCTCAAATCAGGATTGGTTAGGGTTAATGCTGTGCTCGTGATCTACACCTGAGGGGTGTCAGGTGCCTATGAGTCACTCGTTCAGTTCTGTCCAGCCAAAACTGCCTGCTCGCCCAGAGATGTTGACCTAACGTAAATACAGCTTTGATCTCTGGGCTAGCAAGCTGGCTCAGCATGATTTGATTTCTCACATGCAGCATGGCTTAAAAGTTCAATTTCCTTGCAAAGTTCAATATTCCTTGCTGATCCAAATAAATTTTTAATTAGTAATACATGCCCAAATGCCTGTGGTTTCACAGGGACAGGTTTAGGAAACCTTAGGATATAAAAAAGTATATAACAATTAACTTTCAACCAAGAAGTGCCTGTGCTACGGTCTATGGCCACCAGAGGGCAGCTGGTACACTCAATAATGCCTTTCTGTGACTGTGTGTATGCAGCCATATCAGTTTGATCATTCTTTGCAAGTCAAGGAAGAAATAACCACAGGGCCACCTCATGGGCTCTCAGGGGTTAGTGACTAAACAAGCAACTGACTAAATATTCCTATCAAATGGTATATAATACATGACCATAGCAGAAGGAAAATCACTATTAGAACATATTGAATAAGACGGGTACAATTTTCCTGAAATATGCAAAAATTAACCCGGCTGCAGAATGTGGATTAAAAATTTAAAGTAGGCCTTCAAAGGGTTAATTAAAGCTCTTAACTTCTGTATCGTTTGTTGGGCTCTGGTGCCCTAAAGGCCACCGGATGGCAGCACTGCTCATGAATCACATACAGTATTCAGTGCCCCCATCCCGGGGGGGCGGGGGGGGTAAAATACAAAATCGTATTACTCTTCAGGTTCACACAGGCAGCAACCTCTAAGACCTCCATTTGCAAGGTTGTCGGTGTATCCCACTGCTATTTCTCTGACTGCAGGATGGCCGGGGGGAGGGGGGGGGGTGCCTGTGTGTTTCATAGCTCCACTTAGCATACCCTTCCCAGGAAATTCTCATCTATTTCTAGAGCAGGATTTCATTTCATTTCTCTGGTTATGGTTAATGCACAGCGTTAAGGGGCTGTGTTCGACGCTTGGGTCCCACGGACTTCGGTGGGATTTCAAAAAGTAAAAGAAACTCTCTTTAGTGAGAGATAGCCTTGTTCATTTTTAGCTAACACTGTTTGATTTATTCAGTGGCCTTTTGCGTCCTGAACCCCAAGGTCGGGACACTGTTTGCTTCCAGGGGTTCTACTCTCTATTTCGCTCTTCAGCTCCCTGGCAGGCACAGCAGGCTGGCAGGGGGTGCGCAACATGTCCTGCAACGCTGAATCCCTCAGGATAAGGGGGGAAGGAAAGCTGGGTGCAGCGGGGGCTGGTAGCTTCTTGAAAAGCTATAGGAGCAGTTTGGGTAATTTTAGCTGATCTGCTTTGATTTCATTGGAGTTGGCGGAAACTTGGTTTTTGGAGTCCTATACTTTAAAAAAAAAAAAAGTGCATAGCTATGTTGATTTACAAGAATATCCTTCCGCTATCCATAGAAGGTCCTATAAAGCGTTAAAGTCAGTTTATATGGCAGGGTAATATTTTGGCTTAGCTGCTGTGATATAGCGCTATGATCCGCTGTAAACATATTCAAGTCAAAAGGAATTATGGTGATAACTCTCTTGGACAGTTGTAACAGGTGCTTGGGTGAGCACCATGGCCAGTCCACAGATGTGGAATGCTCTGCCATAAGCATTATGTCATGAGAGGGGTTTTATAGTTGTGTGGTTTCTTAATGGAAAATATTCCCGTTTAGTTTGGCTTTGCCCAAATTATAAGATTTTACAGTAGATTTGTAATGTCTTAATTTTGGCTATATGTGGTTTAATTTTACATATGGAAAAGGCAGCTCAGCGGAGAGAGGTTGCAAAATAGAACTCTGGCCTTTGAAGCTATCTATGCTCCCATTCCATTTATCAGAGGTTCTCCAGTACGGAGAGTATCTGCTAGTGTTCAGCGAATGCCTTAATGGGGGCCAGAAGCATGCAGCCAGGCTAGTTCTCTAGCAGCAATAGCAGCAGCTCAGATTCTAGTAGGCATACATCATATGCTGGGCTTACAAGATGGCTTCCACGCTGATCGGCATCAGCCAAGATGGCTGCCGGTTTAGACTGTGAATGTGGAGGCAGCCTGGATGAGGGACCTTGCGTTCTCTGGAAAATGCCCTGCATACACAATCATTTAAATTCGATCAGCTACTGGCAGGACACAATGCACTCTCGCAAGCTTTTTTGCTTCAGTGGTCTAAAAGTGGAGTCTTTACCAAGTGGTATAATGGGAACTTGTCTGCAGTTTCTCGGCTTCTTCATTGCTGACTCAATTGCCACTGCAGAATGAGAAAGCTGTATTTCCTAACACCAGGTGCTAGTTGAACTTAAAATATAAAGTCCATCTTTGGGCAGTCAGACGGAATGGGGCGTGACTCTAGCAGGAAGGCCGTGGATTAGTATGCCTGTGATTGGGAGTTCTTTCTACTTCATATTGTTGGCACGGAAAGAGCTTCTCTTAACATATGCTGAAGGAATTTTTGGTTGAGATGTCTGTTTAAAAAAAAAAAAAAAGTATTCAGCTGTCCTGAATTCACCTCTTCTTGATTGACATTTTGAGGCTAAGCAGGGGCAGGCCTGGGTACTACGTGGGTGGGTGCACACCTTGCACTACCCGGGGGTGTGGACTCACTGTATGGAAGAGAGCCCTAGCAATCTTCTTTAACACAAGATAGGAAAATAGATGGTTCACTGAAGCGATCGTTGGGGGCAATGCTCTGTCCTTAGAAGCTCCCATTTGTGAAGCCTGGGGGGCGAGAGCATGCTTCAGATGGTCGCAGTATTTACGGCAGTCTACTCACCTGGAACAGGAAAGGATCAGGGAGTTGAATCGACTAGAGCCTGATTTGCTTTATGTGGCAAATGTGCATTGTGGTTTAATTCGAGCGCTAGCTAATATTATTGGCTTCCTTGGGGTTCACCCGGAGGTCTCTCTGGTGGAGGAATGGGGCGGCTGATGGTTCGTCCAAGTCGAGGCTCAGTAAGCTCCCAGTTAAAAGTCTTTGTCTTGTCCTTTCCCCGTGGGCTCTCATAGGGCAAGTAGTTAGTGTATCGAGACTTTCGGGGAAAGGTACTCTTGGATGAGACGGCCGCACTAGGCTGATCTCATTCGCCTACTCGACGGGCATTTCCTAGAAGTTGCCGTTAGTGGACGTTCTGCTGCGGCTAGGTCCGCGACGAATGTCTCAGGTGGATCAGTGCCCGCCTATGGTTTGGCCTTTGAATGGGCGGGGCTGAAGAAGAAGGATTATTCTGCGGCAGTCTTCGCCACCTTGTTGAGAGCAAGGAGGCAGGCTGCGTCTGGTACATAGGTCCGTGCTTAGCGCCTTTTTGAAGGCTGCTGTTCACGGCGGCAAGTCTGGGTGATAAAGGTGTCTGTATCCTTGGTCTGAGTTCTCTGCAGGACAGTGTCTGAAGGAACTAGCGGCCAGTTCCTTAGAGGGTCCAGCTGGCGACTGTTTCCGGCTGTGGAGGGAATAGCGCTAGGTGTTCTGATCGATGTGTGGTGTTTCCTTAAGTTGGGACCCGACTGCGCTCCTCAAGGAGAGTTTGGGTGCCGCCGTGGGATCCCGATTGGGCCTTAGAGGTGTTAACTAAAGAGCCCTTTGATTCTTTACTCCAGGCGTCGGTAAAGGATTTGCTGTTATAGACAGTGGCTTTGATAGCTCTTTGTTCGGCGCAATGAGTTTCGGAATTTCAGGCGTTGTCATGTAATGAGCCGTTTTCACCCTTTCTGGATAGAGGGTGGTGTTTGCGACCAGTCCCATTGTCCTTCCAAAAGGTGGTATCTGATTTTTCTCCTGAGCCTATTGGTTTCTCTTCCAGTTCTCGGTTTTTCTGGAAGGGGAGGTTGTTATTCTTAGCTTACGCCGATAGGAAACATAAAATGTAGGGTGCGGTGTTCGTTTCTTTGTTTTAGTGTGTTGGTTGGAGGTCCCCGCAAAGGGGAAGCAGCAGCGAAGGCGGCCATTTCGCACTGGGTTAAGGCGGTGGTTGCCTCAGCATTCTGGTGGCGAGGTTGTACGATTCCGGGGGGCTTTCTGACAATTGCTACCAGGGTGCAAGCAGCTTCATGGGTGGATCACTGTGTCATTCCACCAGGGGGGATTGTTAGAGCAGCTTCCAGGTCGTCTCTTCATTCCCTCAGTAGCAACTACTGCCTAAATGTTCTGGTAGTAAAGGATGCCTGTTCTGGGTCGATGGTGTGGTGAGTTGGCTGGATAGGTCCCTCCCAATGATTACTGCTCTGTTACATCCCAGAGTGGAAGACTAAACTGGAGGAACGATAAGGAAATAGAAATTACACTTACCTGGTAATTGTCGTTCCTTGAATGATGACAGTTTAGTCCTCATTCCCGCCCAGGGGTGTGATTTCTTCAGAGTTTATTTTCAGGCGGAGTGGAGCATCAATCTCAAGGAGTAGACCGATGCTTTCAGATTCTAGATCGCAGTGAGTATCCCTCTCTGTTGTTTCTTCCTTCTCTCTTATTTAAACGAGGGGATGGTATAGGAAACGTGTTTGCATAGGGCGGACGTGAATGTAAAGTTAAAAAAATATATAAGACTGATAAGGTTAAAAAGGTTCCTCAAGTTGAGGAATGGAGAGTTATTTAAAGCTATCGTATAGTTACTTATTTGTTGTTCCTTTGAGTTTGCTTTGTCAATAGTACACTGGAGGCTGATGAGAGATACCAGCAGGCTATATCCAGTGATGTCACGACTTTGACATGCCCAGTCTCCAAGCTGCAGGAGGAGGTGCACAACCCAGAGGTGGAGGACTAAACTGTCGTCACTCAAGGAACGACAATTACCAGGTAAGTGTAATTTCTATTTTCCTTTCCTGGAGTCCTGTAAGACCAGTCCAGGGCCTGCTCCTGTCTATGCTTGCAATTCTTACAAAACAGTTTCCATATCATCCTGCTAGACTAGTCCAGACAAGTGGGTTGTGTTCCCCTACCATCAGCTTGGTGGAGACAAAGAACCTCGCTCCTCCGCATTTTTTTTCCTAGCCCCCGCCCTGTGGAATTCCCTCCCTTCCTCTATTCGGCTTGAGCATGAGCATTCTGCTTTTAAGAACAGCCTCAAGACCCATTTCTTTGCCCTTGCCTTTGACCTCCCAGATCCTTCTATATGACCTCCCTCTTCCTGTCCTCCTCTCTACCCCTACTCTTGTCTCGTTGTGTGATTCTGTCTGGTGTGCTTTCCTATTTTATTATTGTAATTTCCTTTCCTTTTCCCACCTTATGGTTTTTCTAAAATTTGTACTATGTAAACCGCTTTGATGTGTTTTTCCTCAGCGGTATATCAAGTAAATAAACAAACATAAACATAAACCAATGAAAAGCCAGATTTCAATGACATCACTCCTATGCCTATTCGCCTTAGCAACCTCCCTTTGGTATTTCTTTGTCTTCTTGACTGCGATTTGTTCTACAAGGCAGATCTCCGAACTGCAGGCTGTCTTGGCAAGATCCTTATCTGTTTGTTTTTCACAGGAGGCTGTTTCTATTCAGCCTGTGTCTTCTTGCCTAAAGTGCTGTTTCCCTTACATGTGAACTAGGTGATTTGCCTGCCCTCCTCTAAGGAGCAGTGTTGGGAGAAAGATAAGCATCTTTGGTGCGTTTTCACCAAATGGGTTCATTTTGTGGATACCTTGACAGTCGTGAACCTCACTTCTAAGCCAGGGTATATGGCAAAGAGACTGAAACTGACTTTTATTATTATCTGATTGTTCATCTGTAACATATGGTAAAAATAATAGGTACCAATACTAGCAATAATTACTGAAATAAAATTAAAAGATATAATTTTTTAAAAATGATGAACAAAGTAGAGCTATATCCTATGTTAATTGCAGTGTTCTTCTAGGCCCATGTGTGAGTAAGAACTTCTGCTTACCATGAATCTGCACTATGGCACTTGTACAAAATTTAGTTTGTAAGTCTTTTTGGGCAGGGAAATATCTATGGCATCTGTAAATAACTTTCTTTGAAATTCAAAAGGCAAGTAATGAAATCTAAAACATAAATCCAGTACATTGCAGTAGTAGTCACTGGCAGGGAATGAGGTCCCAGCTGCCCTTCAGCTAATTACTAGCTGCCATTACAAGAATTTTAACACAATTTCATTTACATCTGTTTCGTTGGAGGAGGTTAGACTTAAGCACAATTAACATCAGATGAAAGTTGTGTATATGAACGGTGTGACATTAGCACCTTGAAACAACCTGCCAGACCCTTCTTTATGCGCCCCACAATTCCATTAGCTTTTTTTCTCTGCTGAGATGCAATTTCATATCTTTCTGTATAATGTGCATGGCAGACATCTTGATCTCTGGCCCTCCAGCAGGTCTGACATTTAGGACAGGCAAAAGACATAAGTAGACCATAAACTAGAATGCTGCATGCAAATGTTTGCAGCGTCTAGGATTGGAGCTAGAAACCTCTGGTCTGTGGTGTCCCAGGGTCATAACTAGTGGTGAACAAGAGAAGCAGCTATGCAAGATGCAAATCTCTTTAGGGGAAGAAAAATAATGAAATGCAAGCGTGGACTGGCAGCAGATGAAAAGTCAGGAAAAGAACCCTTCTATCATCTCATTTACGGGAGAGAGAGGAGAAATATGGAAAGTAAACTGGAGATCAGTTTGAAGAAGATGGGGAGAGAGACAAGCTTTATGCTGTCCACTAGATCCTGCTTAATAAAGCTATGACTTGACTTGACTTCTGTGTGGTTTCTCTACCTCAAAATGCAGTTATTTCTTTTTATCTTTCAATGTATAAATCGCTTCACCAAAGTAGACCCAAACTGATACACAATCATAATAAAATAACGGCAGTCATAGGGTAATGTTATAAAGGCATTTTCACACATATGTGAGAGTGTGTATGAAATGCATCATAAAATTACAGCATATGCACATGGATGCATGATGACAGGAGTGCCTTATTACAGGATTGTTCTCGGAGGGGGTGATGCTTTTTGTTGCCATCCTAGCTTTTCACTCGTCTTGGCTACTACCGGTAGTTAAACTGGCTCTGCTTGGACTCTGTCACCAATCAAACTGAATGCTGAAAGAAAATCTTAACCTTGTGAGACTGCCTAAACTATGAATTTTCCAGATTAAGCAACGCAAATGTTTATCTTTTCCTTTCATAATATACAGTAAGAGGCATTTTCCAATTCAGCAGGTACAGCAGTAAAAAGAAGTGAGATAAAGGGAGGGAGGAAGGGCGCCACTAATTCTTTACCCAAAGGACAAAGGTATATGTGTTTATTATCTAATTACCTGAATAAAAGGGAGCCTGGGATGCTACTACCCTCCTCTCTCACCACTTAACAGAGAAATTCTACCATCACCTCAGGTGCTTTCTGAAAGTTTTAACTCAGCAGTGAAAGGTAAGGAAAAAAGATAAGTTTTCTTTCTTCACTGGAATTGTTTAGACTGCAAAGTTTTGAGTTCAAAATTATGCTAAGCAAAGATATTTTCTAAGACTTCAGTTGTCATTTTATATGGGAAGACACAAGGGTGGAATTAGGGAAGGAGTGATAAAAAGGATCTAAGTCTCATACAAGATTAGGAGTGATATCGAGGAACCAAGACTGTGTAAAGTTTACTTCATCAACCCCAATGGTAGCTCATCGAATTCCTATTGAAACAACTGAAGTAATTCTGAAAATATTCATAGGGCATCATTTCAATGTACAAACAAAAACCCATTAGAGAATATCTAGAAACAAATGTTTTTAATTTAACATTTCACAGTTCAGATCATGCAAGTTCTTTTTTAAATTACCCAGAAATCCCAGATGGATATTTTGGTTAGGAAAGGCCTGTTTCTGAGAGAATATTATCATATTCATTGCTGAAGGTGTTCTCTGCACTCCCTCCCAGGCCAATGGGAAGGAGACACTGAGGCGAGCTCTTCATGCACCCTGATGGCATTTTCTTGTATCTTTTTAGTGATTTTTTTTTTAGTGCTATGCTTCCTCTCTTTCTCTGCTTTTGGTACGGTGTGGAAAAGTGTCTTTGGTATCTGTTGCTGACAGGGTTGATACCTACTCTGAGTCTGACAGCTCAGAAAGACCAGTTCTGTTCCTTTAGTTAACATAATGTAAGAATATAAGATGAGCTGTGCTGGGTCAGACCAAGATCCATCGAGCCCAGCATGCCATCCCCAAGAATGGTCAGTTTAATTCACAAGTATCCAGCAGATCTCAAATGTAGATCTGTTTCTGTATGTTTGCCAGTACACCACAGCAGATGTTTCCAAAAGTGATGCAATTACTGGAAAGCTTGAAATAACATATTTTGAGAAATAAACGCACTACTTTGTATCTCTTCTTAAATCAGTTTTAATTCATTTACATATAATTTGAAAAAAATGTATAAACAGTCTTTCAAAATAATACCTCCAAAGGCAGGTGCAAGAATAAGCCATAGAGACAAAATTATTTAAACACAGACAATGTAGATTTAAAATCCTACAATAACATCACTTCTACATGCCCCTCCCCCCAGCCATATGATACTGGTCTCTGAAGTCGCCTAGTGGTTAGAGCCGCAGCTCCAATACCCAAGAGACCAGGGTTCAATTCCTATTGGCACTCCTTGTGACCTTGGGCAAGTCACTTTACCCTCCATAGCCTTGGAAGAAAAGGCCTGGCAATCTACTGGTCATACCTTGCCAAGAAAATCCAGGGGCTGCTGGGTTGCTAAGAGTCAGCACTGACTTGATGACACCAAAATCTATTTAAGTTAAATCCCAATATCCATGTAAAGAGACATGAATCCTTAGACCTCATCCTCTCCCAAGTTGTCAGCTCCTCAGTTTGCCTCTTCCATCCATCTACTATTTTATCGGCCTATTTTTAGTCTGCCTTGTTCTTTTGCTCTCTTGGGGCATTTTCTCCAAAGACACAGAATGGGAAAAAAATCCTTAATAACTGAGGCCCCTAGTCTTACAAGTGTGTCTCCTCTGAACTGTTGGGGCTCACCTGCTCATGTGTAAATATTTTGGTCTCTGACGTCTTCCCTATATACTTCCTGCATTTGGACTATTTTTGGGAAAGGAGCAGAATAGCTGGAGACTGCAAATCTTAGAGGAAGGAGAAGGACGGGATGTGCAGACTGACATTAACTTGTCATAGTGTTGGCTTCAGACTGGCCCACTAAAAAAATAATTGATAAAAAATATACTATTATTGTGTACTAAAGTTTTTGAGAATCTTGAGTTCTCTTTCTTTTAATCACATGCTGTTATTAATTGCTGTATAAAAGCTTTCTGTTCTTGTTCCTATTACGGAAATTTGTATTTGAAACTTGAAATGAACAAGAAATGTACTTAGTTTAACTAGTCTGTAAATGTCAAGGTATAAAAGATGAGGCAAGATTGTGATACGTTTGCATGTGGGAAATACACATTTTACGTATATTATTTGATTAAATTCAACACAAAGTAGATAAAACCTTTAGAGTTTTTTTGTTTAATCTGTGATTCATGTAAACCCTGTGGAATGAGCCCTTTGACTGGAAGGGAGTGGCTCAGATAGTCACTCCTGGGTTTCGAGGAAGTAGCAATTGACTTTTATAGAATACAGCTAAATTGATCAATATGTCGCATCCACAATGCTTCCACACTTGCTTTGACATTACCTTTTATGGTAATATGCTCTGTGATTGGAACAAGGACATCCCCTAGCTTCATGTTTAGACAGAGAGACTGGCACAGTATTTACGCTCTAGTGGTAGAAGTTGAGAATTTAAGAGCTTTTAAAACAGGATCGAAAGGCAATTCCAGAGCTCTAGATCTTTATGACCCTCTAGCAGGACTTTAAACTTTGATAAGAGTTAAATATATTACAAGAAAGATTTTAGATAGGACGTGGAGAGGGAAATTCACATGTCCAGATCAGGATGTGGAAAAGTCCCATAGTATTTTTCAAGAGCCTCTGCCAAAATGAAATAGGAGCATGACTGCATAGGAATGACTCTCCTTGTTCAGTAACAGCAGCAAATTTAAGAAGCTGCACAGGTGAAAAAGAATGTTGAATACCACATTTGCATGGGAACAGTCTCTTAAAATCGCTACTCCTGCTGTGAAGGCACAGCTGGTTCAGCATTACAGGTCTGGCCTCCCCATGATCACTCCGCTGACTTCAACGCCCCCCCCCCTCCCCTCCCATGCTGGCCCTGGACTTTGATCTCCTCCTTCACCACCCCTCTGAAGCACATAGCCAGAGCCCTCTATTCTCCTGGTACATAATCAATTTTCCCTATCCCTCCCAACGCTCTTCTGAAGAAGACCCAATCCCCCTACTTCTTACGGCCTCCCCCGGGCATGAACATCCCCCTATCTGACTCCTCCAGAAACTCTGACCTTCATTAGTGGTGCCTCCAGCAGACCCCCTATTCCCTATCCCTGTGCTTACCAGGGTTCCCTGGTGATTAACAGGAGCAGGAGCAATACTCACTCGCTTCTGCTCAGCACACAGCCAGATCAAAAATGGTGAGATTGCAGTACTGGAAGATTGCCACTAGGGGTCATTGGCATCATTTTTGTTCTCTGTGGACAAGCAGGAATGAGTCCTCATGTATGAGTGACGTCTCTAATGGAGCCCTGCGTGGGAATGCTCCCCAGCTCCTATTGGACGTTTTTGTGAGGCTGTACTGTGCCTGTGCACCTCCATTCCGCCTGCTGCCACAGCGCCATCTTAGATCAGTCTTCATTTTTCTATGGAGCCCAACAGATGCGTTCTAGTCAACCTCCGCTTTATAAAGGTTCTTTCTCCCCTGTGGAGGTCCTGCGCTTCCCCTTTTTTTTTACCATTAATCATCTGCTGTCACAGTTTCTTTTTCCCTTTTTCTTTTCTATATCTCATTTTGTTCATTTTCTTCTTTCTCCACGACTCCTCTGCTTCGTAAGTGCTGGACCTGACCTTTTCAGAGCGAGTCGGCTTGATTTTGTTGCAAAGTATCTCCCCCAATGAGACCAGCCAGCAGGTTATGGAGGTTCTCAGTGCAGTGGGACAATATCCACCATGGATTTGGTCCCTCTGGTACCTGTGTCCTGATCAGCAAGGCCAAGAGAAGCAGCATGAATCATCCAAAGTCCGGTCTATCATCTTCGGCATTGATGGCACCAATTTCTAGGGCTTCCAAGTCTAATGTGGATGGAGCTGAACACCCATAGTGTCCCAGAACATCAGCCATCGATCAATCACCACCTGGAGATGAGGATGGATTTAGCTTCATATTCATGGACGTCAAGGAGTGATCAAACCAAGCACCGAATGAAGAATGGTGCATTGGCATTGAGGCATAGCATCGGGAGTGATAAGGGTCCACATGAGCACTTCTCAAAGTGGCCCCAACAGGAGGAGAGCTCATCCTCCAGAACATCGGGAGAGCACCGATAGCCTGCCGAGTGCTGACATCACATCACCAATTCCCCTGTACAGATATCGGGTACATTGGTTAGAATGGCTGAGGCCCCATTGCCTTCGGAACTGGCAACTTGGAAGGTTCTCAAGGAGTGCATCACAATGCTCTTGGCAGTGTAGCATGCTGGTCAAAGGAACTGAGGCCCCACTGCCTTCAGAAATGGCTACCATAGAGAGGCATCTTCTGCATTGGTGGTGCAGCATGCTGGGGCCTCGATGTTGGCTGCATCGACATTGACCAGTCAGTCTTTGAGACACAAGCCTTGCCTGTGAGTGATGCATCAACACCAGGACATAGAGGTGCCCTGATACCGGTGCCTGCCTTGCTGATATCCCTCTCTAGAGTTTCGGGGTCTGATTCACTCTTGTAATCTAGAAGAATGATGTACGATTCTCAGTTCAAGTTGAATATAAACTGCTTTGAATCTATGATAACGTGGTATAAAAAAAAAGCAAAAAACTGTTAAATAAATAAATAAATAAGAGCATCAGTGTATCATCATTCCTGAAGGAGCTCCCAATCCCCTCAAGTCAAGAGAGAGACTCAGAGATACTTTGGCTTTGACTCAAAGACTGAGCCAAAGAGATGAGTAACCAATAAATCTTGTCAGGGGACAAGTCCCCTGATCTTCTATTGCATCTTTTTCCTCTTCATGAGTAGCATAAGTCCCCTCCTGAGGACATGACTTCCAGGATTTGCCAAAACCATGCCATATTCTTTGGAGTCTGAAAAAAGAGTTGGAGATCCTGTGGTATTTCTCGGCACCACATCCTGCAGAGAGGCAGGTGTTCAATTTTAGAGACCATTGTGTTCAGTTTTGGAGCCCATATCTGACAAAGGATATAAAAAGACTTGAAATGGTTCAGAGGAAGGTGACCAAAATGATTTGGAGCCTGTGCCAGAAGACCTGAGAGGGCCGAGACCAACAGCCTGCCTCCAGCCCAATCGGGGCTGTGGGAGGAGGAGCAGCAGCTCCTTTGAGAGAGACCACGGCCGGCGGGAAAGCAGCCATCTACAGGCTCCTGAGAGGGCCGAGACCAACAGCCTGCCTCCAGCCCAATCGGGGCTGTGGGAGGAGGAGCAGCAGCTCCTTTGAGAGAGACCGCGGCCGGCGGGAAAGCAGCCATCTGCAGGCTCCCGAGAGGGCCGAGACCAACAGCCTGCCTCCAGCCCAATCGGGGCTGTGGGAGGAGGAGCAGCAGCTCCTTTGAGAGAGACTGCCGCCAGGTGGGCCCGCGCCTGAGGGCCTCGCCAGAGGACCCTTTGGCGTGGCCCTTAGGTGGTGGCCCCCCACTGATCCACTGATCTCCTGTGAACAACCTACTAATAAGCCTAGCTCTCTCACCACAACATCCCGGAAGAATTCTCCACCTTCTCTTCTGCCGATCATCTCTACTAGCCAAAAAAGAAAATCTACTGACCACGAGGTAAACCCCCATTAAAAGAGGACACTTATCTGAGACCCTGCGACCTGATCACTATTTTACTACCTTGAGCTATATTGCCTTTGCTTTAAGCCTGCCACACTACTTAAACACTGTTACTAATCTCCACAACCTTTGCTGACACTTTGTTATATTTTTTAAAACTGTTGCCACACAACCTCTTCCAAATCTGCATTACTGTGTTGCTCCTTGCTAATCCTGTACTTAATATTATCTGCCTGCACTTTATCAGCCTACTTAATCTTGTCAGCCTGTAGTTTGCCCCACATAGAACACCCAATATGCATCCAATCCTATCCTTGACCCTCATCATCCTCACCTCCTGGACCCCCACCTTATCACATGCCTTTAACCATGGCATTAGCCACATCCCAATCCTCCACAACCATGGCAGAAGAGGGTTTGAAACCCCCCGCCACACCTCAACAACACTCCACTCACACCTCCTACACATCCCTCTACAGAGCCTTAAAAGCAGCCAAGCTGAGAAATACAAATACCAGCGCTTACTCAAATGTGCACTTATAAATGCTAGATCAATACGCTCGAAATGGACTGTAGCCATGGACCTGATAACCTGCCATGACCTCGATATCCTAATGATAACTGAAACATGGCTATCTGACTGTGATAATGTGCTAATCAACCAGATGTCACCACCTGGTTACTCGACCTACGCCTGCCATAGGACCCACCAGAAGGGAGGAGGCACACTCATCCTTGCCAGATCCGAACTTCAATTTGCTCTAAGCAACACCAACAGCTAAACCTATCTGGACATAATCTCCATATCGAACGAACACTGCTCAATTAACCTACTGTACCGAGCACCAACATCATCACCAGATGACCTCTCATCAATAATTGATCTAGCCTGTAACCCCAGTAATCCACGCTCCCTGAATTGGTTGATGGGAGATTTCAACCTACCCTCCTTACTAGATACACATTCATCAGCCTTCCTTGATGCAATGAATGAGCTGGGCTATACGCAACTCATCGACTCCCCCACGCATAACAAGGGTGGTAAACTGGACCTGATCTTCGGCCCTCAGACTTCTGTCAACTCATCCCAGAGCCTGCTGCTCTCCATAACACCTGTACCCTGGTCAGACCATAACCTACTCCTATTCCACATACCCACCAACTACCCCAGCAACTTCAACAATAAAGCAAGTGCCCCCCCTAGAATTGTGACAACACGCTTTCGGCCCCTTATTAAGGAGAAGGCCCTTGAGAAGATCCTACCTCTCCTCTCCAATGAATCCCTCGACCCAGACGAATTGGTATCCAACTGGGATGATGCCATCAGAGCTGCTGCCTGTCTCCCAGCTACCAACAAGAACTCAGCGAAACGGGAACATGCGCCATGGTACTCCCAGGACCTGCGAGCTTCGCTTCTCCACCTACGCAAGCTCGAGAGACATTAGCATCACACCCGGACCTCCGAGGCACTCGGGGCATACTCCGCTCAACTACAGTTACACCGGGAGAAAACCATGGAAAAAAGAAAACAGTACCATTCTGAATTACTTAAGTGATCTTTGAACAAACCGCATGATCTATTCACTATTGTCAAGACCTTGACAGGCGACCCAGCTCTAGCCCAATCACCCACACCCCAGCCACAAGACTATGCCAATTACCTACAATCAAAATCAATCCAGACCAATACGGTTGCAGCCATCACATCCTCCTTCACCCCGCATGTGTTCTCCCAACCAACCTCTCTGCTGAAATTCTCCGAGGTATCCCATGAAGAGATTGTAGATATTATTTCCTCTATTAACCTCACTACTGCTCCTAACGATCCTTGCCCTGCAAGCTGGATTAAAGAATTGCACCATGACCTCAGTCCGACAATATGCAGAATCCTGAACCAATCCCTATCAACAGGGTCCTTCCCCCAAAGCCTAAAATATACGTCCATCCGCCCTCTGTTAAAAAATAGTAAACTTGATCCATCTAAAGTTGAGTCCTTCAGACCAATTTCGAGCATCCCTCTACTTGCCAAAATCTTTGAGAAGGTAGTCCAGCGACAAATTCAACACCATGTCAACATTGAAGCACCTCTGGACCCATCCCAGCACGGCTTTAGAGAAGCACACGGTGTTGATACCATCCTTACAACCCTCTTTAACAATCTAGTCACTGGTCTTGACAACATCCACCAAGGATATGTCCTCATCTTCTTGGACATAGCAGCCGCTTTTGATTCGGTGAACCACCAAACACTCTTACTTCACCTCAAAAAAAAAGGAATACTAGGCTCAGCGCTAGCCTGGTGTAAATCTTATCTGTGCAATAGATGGCAACAAGTCAGAGCAGGATCCACGACCTCAGAGCCATTCCCACTGAAACAAGGCATACCTCAAGGCTCATCCCTATCTGCATTGATGTTTAACATCTACATGCAGCCCATCTGTGCATTAATTCGATCCTTCAATGTCCAATGCCTAGCCTATGCAGACGACATCCTCATTTACACACCCTTCAAGATTGATCAACCTGACTTCTCCCCAATATTAAGATGCTTTGAAGCAGTGGCAGACTGGCTCCTTTCTCAAAATCTACGAATTAACCACAGCAAAACAGATGTTCTATTCGTCACGAGAAACCAGAGGTTCACGCCACCTCCCTCACTACAAGTCAACAACACAGAACTTAAGGCAAAACCCACAATTCGCTATCTAGGTATTACCCTTGACCAGAGGCTAGACATGTCAGCACATATCAAAAACACCACAAAAGCGATTTATCACAAAATCAGATCACTACGTCATCTCTGACCACTACTGGACTTCCCTGATTACCGATCAATCTTCCAAGCTCTAGTTATTCCTCATCTCGACTTCGCTAACATCATCCTTCAGGGACTTCCACAGTCGACTCTAAGCCCACTCCGACTTGCCATGAACTCTGCTGCGAGGGCTCTGGTAGGTCTATCAAGGTCAGACCATATAACAGCAGTCCTGAAGAACTTACACTGGCTACCCTGCAGGCCAGAATTCACTACAAGACTCTTGTCCTGACATTCAAAGCCCTCAAGAACCAGCCACCCACTCCCATCAGTAAACCTTTCCACAGCACTCCAGACAACAGATTAAGGAGATCTACATTGATGAATACCCTTGAAGTCCCTAAGTCAGTGACAAAATGTACAAAGACAACAGCCAGTAGAGCCTTCTCCATTTTCGTACCTATGGCCTGGAATGCCCTCCCAGCAGAAATCTGAGCTATCTCCAATCTACCGTTATTCAGAAAAGCTCTCAAACACCACTTGTTCCTGCTACATTACCCTGATAATAATTCTGGAAAGCACACAGCCATCACCTTACCCTCCTACCTAGCCTGCCCCATTGATCAGCCTCCCTTAGAGAATGGTTAATCACCTGTCCCCTACCCTCTCTCCCTGACCCAGGAGCTTAGGCATCTGTTTACTATCCTTATATGTCCTGTAAGAATGTCCATAATTTTTATATAGTTATCCCGGTTCTTCCAAGTTTACTACCCCTGTTCAATGTAAACTCAATGTGACCCGCTGCATTGTAGTATGTTTTGTTCAACTGTAAACCACACTGATTATAATAGCGCGGTATATAAGAGAAATAAATAAATAAATAAATAAAGACATATGAGAAGAGACTTGAGGATTAAATATGTATACCCGAGAGGAGAGGAGGGACAGGGGAGAAATGATACAGACTTTTAAATATTTTAAGGATATCAATGAACAAACAAACCTTTTTTTCAAAGAAGGGGAAGCTGTTAAACTAGAGGGAAAACAATGAAGCTGCAAGGCGGTAAACTTAAAAGCAACATCAGGAAATACTTTTTCACTGAAAGGGTGGTAGATGCTTGGAATGCCCTCCCAATAGAGGTGGGGGGGGGGGGCAAATACAGTGACGGAATTCAAATTGGCATGGGACAGACACAGTGGACCCCTTTATAGCAAGCGGATGAAATCAAAGCAAATTTAAATATCTTTTATACTTCAATAAATAGAGGGAGGCAGACCTGCATGGAGCAGCAGTACAACCCTAAACACAGGCATAGAGGTGTGTGACCTGCACGGAGCTGCAGTTACAACCACTCTAGCCACCTTACTGGGCAGACTAGATGGATCATACTGGTCTTTATCTGCTGTCATATACTATGTTACTAGATGAAAATGTGGGAAAACCCACCTCATGGTGCCTCCAGGCAGTAGATGGCTTGACTCCTTGTCCAGAGAACTCCTGGATGCCAGCAGTCTCAGCTTCCTCACCATTCCTTGGTGGTCGAATCGGCCCTTAAGAGGTCCAAGAGTTCAAAGACTCCTGGAAAGGGAGGCACAGACATTGGACTCTTTAGTGAGAAGGTATTTCAGAGTTCCATGCTCAGAGCCCGTTTGGTCTCTTACTGGCTCTAGAGGGGCATGTTCTTGAAGAATATCATGTGTGACCTCGCTGAGCTGTCTCAGTTCCTCCCTTCAGAGAAATTGGAATGTATCATTCCCTAGTGGCTTATGGCAAAGATGGTTTGAAGTTTATGGTCTGGGCAACCTGATATCTTTGTGATGGCATCGAGAGCTTCTGCATTGGATACTGACCCAGAGACTCACCTAGCTTCAATCCTCAGGCCTGAAACAAGCTTGCTGACATGCCATGCATGGAGAACATCTCTGTGGAGAAGAGATTGCAGAGGAGGCTGGCTTCATTGAAAAGCAGCATGTCATACAAGGTACTTGTCCGAGCTGGCCTTTCCAAGAAGGGGATAGAGAAGTACCTATTACTCTTGTAAGTGTGCATACTTTCCAGGTCCCAAATCTCCAACCCCAAACACAATCTTTGCCCACAACAGCATTGAGAGAAGCCTCAAAAAGCCCAGCCAGCTCCTCAACCAAAGTCGAAGGCGGGGGTTTTGACTGCTTCCTTCAGAGCATGGCCACTCCACCAGTAACCATAGTGAGAAACCCTCCAGTCAAGGGAGAGTTCACATTTTTGGCCTAAAGGGGACCTCTCTCAACCTCAGACCTATGGGTTAGATAGTCCAAAGTGGTTACAAACTACATCTATTGATTGTCTCTGAGGACTCAATGGCTCATTCAGTTACTGCAATGGTGGACAATCAATCACAATTTGCTCAGAGGTCTCTCCTTCCAAATAGCTTCAGTTCAAGATGGGCAGCTCATCTCATTGGGTTTCATTCTCAGGGTGATTGGTCTATCCAAGAAAGACTCCACCAGTTTAACTTCTTGGAGTTAAGAGCTGTAGCAACTGCCTGGAGGTATTCCGAGATTGGCGAGCCAACTGAATTCTTCTGATTCAGACCATCAATCAAGACGCAACAAGCAGGGAATGGGCTTGTACCTCCTGTGTTGGGCAGTTAGGTTCTGGAAGTTGGCCATTGCACAGGGGATGGACTTCAGAACCATGTACCGGCCAAGCAATCAAAACACTCAGGTAGATAGGCTGATTTGAGTCCTCCAACCACACGAATGGATACTGGACGGGGATGTTGCTTCTCACACCTGTTGGGAGTGGGGCCCCCTCAATAGATCTGTTAGCCACTCTGCAGAATGCCCAGGTGGATCAGTTCTGTTCCAGGGCAAGATCACACAGCAGACTAGCCTTGAGTGCTCTCCTCTTACCTTGGGGGGAGGGTCTTCTGTATGCACATCTTCCAATCCCTATCATTGCAAAGACCCTACTGAAGCTCAAATCAAATGGAAACATGATGATTCTCATAGCTCCCTACTGGCCCAGACAGCCTTCTTCTGATGCAGCTCTCGGGTCAGGAGCCACTCTGGCTGGGCCATGCACTGGTTCTGTTTGCGCAGGAAGATGGAACGATGTTGCACCCTAACATCCAGTCCTTGGCCTTTGTGGCATGGATGCTGAGAGGCTAATGTTGTCTGAGCCCAGTGTGATTGAAGTCCTTTTGGCCTTCAGAAGGGCCTCAATGAGAAAGTCTTATTCCTGCAAATGGAAGAGGTTTGCTGTCTGTTGTGAGTGCCAGGCTCTAGATACTTACATCTGTTCCACACAAAAACTGCATGAGTATCTTCT
The DNA here is from genome assembly GCA_033557465.1 of Ichthyophis bannanicus. Classification (NCBI taxonomy): domain Eukaryota; kingdom Metazoa; phylum Chordata; class Amphibia; order Gymnophiona; family Ichthyophiidae; genus Ichthyophis; species Ichthyophis bannanicus. The sequence continues at coordinate 55,193,666 of CM066044.1, read as the reverse complement.
GCACCTCTCCGAGTCGGAACTTAAGTCCAACTCCGTCAGGGTCCACCTCAGTGCAATTGAAGTTTATCATCGAGGTGTGGAAGGAAAGTCCATCTCAGTACAGCCTTTAGTTGTTATGCGGGGTTACTTCTTTTGAAGCCTCTCTACAAGCCTCCTGCAGTGTCTTGGGACCTCAATGTGGTTCTTGCGCAGCTCATGAAAGCTCCCTTTGAGCCACTCAATTCCTGTCCTCTGAAGTTTTTGACCTGGAAGGTGTTGTTTCTGGTAGTGGTCACTTCAGCATGCAGAGTGAGTGAGCTTCAGGATCTAGTGGTTCACCCACCTTACATCAAATTCCACCATAATATAGTGGTCCTCCCTACTTTTTCTAAATTCCTTCCAAAAGTAGTATCAGTTTTACACCTTAATCAGTCAATTGTAAGAATATTAGATACACTATACTGGGTCAAACCAAGGTCCATCAAGCCCAGTATCCTGTTTCCAACAGTGGTCAATCCAGGTCACAAGTACCTAGCAGTTCCCGAAAGAGACACATAGGTTCCACAGTGCTTGTATTGAGGCAAGCAGTGAATTTCCTGGGTCCTCTTTAATAATGGTTTATGGACCTTTCCTCCAGGAAGTTGTCCAAACCTTTTTAAACCCAGCTACACTAACAGCTTTTACTACATTCTCTGGTAATGAATTCCAGAGTTTGATTGTGCGCTGAGTGAAAAAAATATTTTCTCTTATTAGCCTTAAATAGGTTACACTGTAGCTTCATTGCCTGTCCCCTAGTTATTTTACTTTTTGATGGTGTAAACAATCGATCTATGTTTACCCATACCACTCCTTTCATTAATTTATAGACTCTATCATATCTCCCCTCAGCCATCTCTTTTCCAGGTAGAAGAGCCCTAACCTTTTAAGCCTCTCTTCATAGGGGTATCCTTCCATTGCCATTTTGGTGGTTCATCTCTGTACCTTTTCTAATTCTGCTATATAGTAACATAGTAAATGACGGCAGATAAAGACCAGTATGGTCCATCTAGTCTGCCCAGTAAGATGGCCGCTTTGTGCAGGCCACTCCTCCCCATGTCTTTGTTTAGGGGTGAACCCACCGCTCCATGTAGGACACCCCTGTTTGTTGAGAAATTAGATACGTTTATTTTGATTTTATCCTGTTCTTGCAAATCCTTTTTAAGATACGGTGACCAGAATTGCACACAATATTTAAGTTGCGGTCCCAACATAGAACAATACAGAGGCATTATAATATCCTTTGTTTTATACTCCATTCCTTTCCTTATGATTCCTAGCATTCTATTTGCCTTCTTAGCTGTCCCTGCACACTGGGCAGAGGGTTTCAACGTGTTATCCACGATGACACCTAAATCTTTTTCCTGGGTGGTGGTTCCTATTGTGGAACCTTGCATCTTGTAACCATACTTTAGATTGTTCTTTCCTAGGTGCATAACTTTGCAGTTGCCCACATTAAATTTTGTCTGTCATTTGAACGTCCAGTCTTCCAATTTATCAAGGTCCTCTTGCAATTTTTTACAATCCTTTTGGGTTTTAGCAACTTTTTGTACTATCTGCAGATTTGACTACCTCACTCATTATTCCCATTTACAGGTCATTTACAAATATGTTAAAAAGCAGCGGACCCAGCACAGATCCCTGGGGTACTCCACTATTCACCATTCTCCATTGGGAAAATTGGCCATTTAGCCCTACCCTTTGCTTTCTGTCTTTAAACCTGTTCCTGATCCACAATAGTACACTGCCTTCCATCCCATGGCTTTTTAATTTTGCCAGGAGTCTGTCATGAGGGACCTTTTCAAAGGCTTTCTGAAAATTCAGATACACTTTATCGATTGGCTGTTCTTTAACTACCTGTTTGTTCACATCTTCAAAAGAATATAACAGATTAGTAAGACAAGACCTTCCTTGTCTAAAGCCATGTTGGCTTTCTCCCATTAAACCATGACTATCTAAATGTTCAGTAATTTTGTTCTTTATAATGGTTTCTACCATTTTGCTTGGTACTGATGTCAGGCTCACTGGCCTGTAGTTTCCTGGATCACCCCTGGAACCCTTTTTGAAAATTGGTGTTATATTGGCCGTTTGCCAATTTTCAGGTGCTACAGATGATTTTAACGATAGTTCGCAGATTACTAATAGTAGGTCTGCAATTTCATATTTTAGTTCTTTCAACACCCTTGGGTGTATACCATCTGGGGCAGGTGATTTTTCTACTGTTTTATGTATCAAATAGTTGTATTATATCATCCTGGTTGATTGATATTTCGCTAAATTCTTCTGATGCATCACCTTTAAATACCATTTCAGTCATGGGTAACTTCCCTATAATCTTTTTCAGCATTTTATAGGTTGTATTTTATTCATACTGTTCTGGTTATTGATAGGCAGGGGTAATTTGGAATCTTTAAGCTATATCTGTACTTATGGGCATTTGACTTACTTTTTTTTTATTGGAACCTCTCTGTCGATATGCCCTAACTTCAATCTTTTGCTAGTATCCTTCATGGATACATCGTTCCGATCCATAAGCTCTTGGGTGACTGTGGGCTTTCCCCTATTATCTCCTTTTTAAAGGTTAATGCCAGCAGCCTGGTTCCATCCCAGTTAAGGTGGAGCCCATCCCTTCTGAAAAGCCCCTCCTTTCCCCAGAATATTCCTCAATTCCTAATAAATCCAAACCCCTCTTCTTTGCACCATTGTCTCCTCCACACAGGAGCTCTGCCTGCCTTTTAAGTAGCAATGCTACCCTGGAAGTTCTGAATTTCAACTTCCTACCTAAAAGCCCCAGTGCTATCTAACATCTTGTCTATGTGGTGTGTGAGGTCTTCTACCTTCACACCAGGCAGGCATGTTTCCAGGCAATCCTCAGGTCCACCAGCCATCCAGCTACCTACATGACTAATGATTGAATCACCAACTATAATGGCCATCCTAGCCCTCCCCTCATGGGCATATGGCTCTGGAGAAACCTCTGTGTGAGAAGGTTTTACATCACCTGGAGGACAGGTCCTAGCTACAGGATCACTTCCTGTCATGTGACCTCTCTCCTCGATGGCAACAGAGACATTGCCAGAGTGGAGGTGGGACTTCAGTACCGCGACCCTGTAAGTCTCATCCATATACTTGTCTGTCTTCCTTATGTCCTCCAAGTCTGCTATTCTAGCCTCCAGAGATTGTACTTGTTCCCTGAGAGCAAAAAGCTCCTTGCACCTAGTGCACATGTAAAGGAGAGAAAATCATACATGTGATACTCAGTCACTCTCTGGTCTTTATAAAGAACAAAATTACTGAACATTTAGATAGTCATGGTTTAATGGGAGAAAGTCAACATGGCTTTAGCCACGGAAGGTCTTGTCTTACTAATCTGTTATATTTTTTGAAGGTGTGAAGAAACAGACAAAGGTGAACCAATTGATATAGTGTATCTGGATTTTCAGAAAGCCTTTGACAAGGTCCCTTATGAGAGTGCATACCAAATGGGACACTCAATGCAAAAGAGTGGAAAACCCCAATCTCGCTGCTGGACTGCTGTCTGCATCTTAGTTTTAAGGTTTTGTTCAGATATTAAAGTTGTTTACTTACTTAGGTTTGCAGAGGATACTTGTACTAATAAAACTATACCTTATATGCAAAATGGAATTTGTTCACCTCAAGAATAACTAATCTCAGGTCCTTAATAAATGTCTTCCTGATGAGGATAAACCAGCTGCACCTGAAAGTGATTATGAGCACCTCCCCCCTTTAATAGGTTTAAATGCCTATAAAGCTAAGATTATCCCAAGGGTGGGTGGGAGTCAGGGTGGGAGGGAGAGAAAGAAGACTTACAGGCTGGCTTGCTACACAGTGCTCTGACCTGTGCCTCTGTGGTAGTTTTACCAATTTTCTGGATGAGTCACACAGCCCTTGGTTTGATAAATCAAAGGGGCAATTTGAAAGGCCCCTTCTATCACTTGCCTTTAACACCTATTTAAGACAACTTCAGAGATCTTTTGCTTCCTAACTGGAAGGCCTCTTTTTAAAGATCACTAAAAACAAGTTTAGTTCTTTGTACTCATAGACTATTTATTCTACTTTATGCTAAACTATATACTGATTTGATTTAAATTAAAAAGCCCTCTAGAAACAGAGTTATTTCAGTAACTATTTCCTCTATTTTTCTTTCTATGCTAAGCTATACTGTGATTTGATTTAAATGAAAAGTTCTCTGGTGGTACTAAGACCTGACTGACTCAGCTAACACACTGGATTCAAAAACACACAGATTTATCTGCTTTAACCCAAAGATTACCCCTTTCCCCCAAGATTTAGATTATATTCCAAAAGATAAATAGTTACAAATGCAGATCTACTTCTAGTTGTTGACGTCCTTCTGGGTACCTTACCTCTCTCCACTCCCTACGCCCCTCCTCGTGAACTCCGCTCTTCTACTGGCTTGCTTCTCTCTTTGCCCCTTTCTTCCACTGCCAAAGCCAGACCGGTCCTTTCACCTTGCTGCTCCTTATGCCTGGAACAAATTACCTGAGTCAGTACTTCAAGCTTCATCTCTGCCCCTTTTCAAATCCATGCTAAAGGCTCAGCTCTGTGAGGCTGCTTTTGGATCCTGATCCCTTGTTTTCCTTGTGTCTCCTCACCCTTCCCTATACTACCCTTATTCTTATCTTTTTTTCTTGTCTGTCTTAATTAGATTGTAAACGTTGACGAGCCGGGACCTTCTTTATATGTATCTGTACAGCCTTGTAGCATTATATAAATGATGGCAGTAGTAGTACATTGTGGGCCCGCAGAAATCACTCTTTCTCCCTGCTCCCATCACTCCCCCTGGGAATTTAGCCATGGTGAGCATCTCACATCCGAAAAGCCCCTGTTCTAAAATGGCATTTCCACATGTATCCAATCTACACGTGCAGGGCTGCTTTTCGTAGGCATGGAGATGCTTGTAAAACAACCCCCTACGTGTTACACAATTTAAAATGTCTACTGAAGTAGGTCATTAAAATTATACAATAATTAGTTTTTATCCTTGTTTCTATGTTTTAAAATAGAGAGTGAAATTGAAAGCCTGACAACCCGCTTCAAGTCTAGCAGTGAGTAAAGAGGGGGTTTGCATTCTGTGTAGTATTTCAGGTCACCATGGAGGACGACATTGCTGCACTGGTTATTGACAACGGTTCGGGAATGTGCAAGGCCGGGTTTGCTGGAGACGATGCTCCTCGCGCCGTCTTCCCGTCCATCGTTGGCCGCCCAAGGCATCAGGTGTGGTATTTTAAACTGAGGAAAGGCTCTTTCAGAACTATGACTATTTAATATACATCTTTTTATATTCAGCTTTGACAGGCATTCTAACTTTACCTTCTCGAGGTGTAGTTAGGTATTGCAGAAAATTAATGATTTGCATAATGTTCTGCACATACTTTTACAATGCACAAGTCAACCAAATAGCTCATCAGTGTGATTCTTTAGCTTGTAGCCTAATTGTTAGAGCTGTGAGCTAGGAATCAGATTCAATTCCACTGCTACTTCTTGTGACCTTGGACAAACCTCTTAACCCTCCATTGCCCCAGGTACAAACTTATTTATTTATTTCAGGCACTTCAGATACCACCAACAAGCAAAAAGCTATTGTAGTGGTTTAAAAAAGGAATATAAAAAGGGAAGGACAAGCAGAAAGAAGGAAGAAAAGGAAAGGAAAAACAGAGTAGGGATGGGGGAGGTAAGAGGGGTAAAGTAAAGGGAGTCAGGAGGCATTGGCCTGGAGAAAAGCTTGTTGAAACAGCCAGGTCTTAAGGTTCTTCTTGAAAATGGGAAAAGAGGACTGACACTGAAGAGAGAAAGGGAGAGAGTTCCAAAGGGAAGGGCCCGCATAGGTAAAGGAAGAGTTCCCAGAAACAAGGTGCAGAGCCGAAGAAGGGGGGAGGGAAAGAAGACCAATGTTGGACGAACGAAGGGAAGGGAGAAAAGAGTGGCCAGGTAAGGAGGATGTGAAGTGAACAGAGCTCGGTGGGTCAGAACAAGGATTTTATAGCAAATGCGAAAAGAGATAGGAAGCCAGTTCAAAGATGAGAAGAGGAGAAACATGATCGAACTGATGGGCCTTATGAATGAGTCTCGGAGCAGTGCACTGTATCAGCTGTAAGTGACGGAGAGAATACTGGGGAGGACAAAGGAACTGGGAATTGCAGTAGTCTAGATGTGGAATAACAAGAGCTAGAACTAACTGAGTGAACAGAGTCTGAATGAAAGCGGATCGGGGAGAGTGAAGGCAAAAAGCAGGATTTGGATAAGGCGTCAAATGGGGTTTGAAAGAAAGGGTAGAGTCAAGGATGACGCCCAAGGTTGAACAGGTTTTAACTTAGATTTTTAAGCCCTCTGGGCACAGAAAAATACCTACTGTACCTGAATGTAACTTTTCTTAAACTTCTGAGAAAGGGGTGGGCTAAATCCAATCATTTGCAATTTTGCTTTCACACACACAAAATAATACACATAAAACAAGTAATGCATATTTTAAATGCACAAAGCTGAATATATGTCATTTATCCAGTGCACTGTGGTACATTGGAGAAGAATTTTATAAGTTGTGCTCATTTTTACTTGCATATTTCATGCCTATTTTATAAAGTCAAGTATGCTCAAACTTTATTAAATTGAGCATAAGTAGCAGACCACACGTATTAATTTAAGACATGATCACTTGCACCAGACCTAGGGCCCAGACCTAGATTTTTACCAAATGCATACAAATTATAATATGTTGTAATCTATATGCATAACTTTGCACCTGCCCATGCTTCATCCAAATTCTGCCCCTGTGCATGCCCACAGTGAAAGCATACTTATAAAGCAGCCCTTAGAGCATGCAAGGACATGTTTGCTAAAGCATGCTTACGGTTAGTGTGTGCTTTAATGCATGCAAAGTGGTTTGCATGGGACTGTGGTAATAGCGACTGTGCTCTAAAAGCAGCTAGTATGCTAAAACACCCACATTATCTGCTCAGCATGTGATCAGGCATCGTGGTCAGCACAGGGGAACTAAGCACATGCTAACTGTGAATGTTGTAGTTGCACTTAGTGCCATCTCAACTGGTGGGGTTAAGTGCTTCCATATTAATTGTGAATGGCACTGCCACACATTAGGGAGCTTTCCAGTGTAGTAATGTCTGGAACATGCCCCTAACAGCATGGGGCTGTTGCACTTAGCTCACATTAGTTCTTCTCCAAATACATGGTAAGTGCAAAGCCTTAGTGCACGCTATGTTTATTAGTATTTAGCTGATGCCTTTCCAATGGTAGTTCAAGGTGAGTTACATTCAGGTATGTACGTATTTCCCTGTCCCCAGAGGGCTTACAATCTATGCTTGTACTTGAGGCAATGAAGGTTAAGTGACTTGTCCAAGGTCACAAGGGGCACCAGTGGGAAACAAACCCAGATCTCTTGGGTATCAGGCTGGTGCTGTAATCACTAGGCTACTCCTCCACTCCAGTTTAGTAAATAAGCCCCCTAATTCTTTATATGCGTAAGTAGCCACTTATGTGCGTTATACTAAAATACAAAGATTTACATGTTTGCACATAAATAAATAGCAGAGCTTACGGTGTCTTGCATGAATGTCTACAGCACTCTTTATGCCGAGTAGCACTCTAGAAATGATAGTAAATCTAGGCAGCCCCTGATAAAATTACCTCCCTAGTGTGCAAACAGATAGAACATATGCCAATAGTTTGGATGTTATTGGGTGGGGCATGTTCTTGTGGTTAGAGCAGTAGACTAGGATTTGGGAGTAACTCTGAAACATGTATGAGACTGTTACTCATTTTCTCTGTAACCTTGAGCAACGTCAGAAAAAACATTTTTACTGAAAGGGCGGTGGATGCTTGGAATGCCCACCCGATGGAGGTGGTGGGGCAAATACAGTGATGGAATTCAAAATGGCCTGGGACAGACACAGTGGATCCCTTTATAGGCAGAGGATGAAATCAAAGCAAACTTAAATATGTTTTATACTTCAATAAATAGAGGAGGGCTGACCTGTGGCAGGTACAACTTTAAATGCGGGCTGGGAGGGGGGGGGGGGGTGGAGACCTGCACAGAGTAGCAATTACAACCACTCTAACACCTTACAGGGCAGACTAGATGGACCATGCTGGTCTTTATCTTCTGCTATCATATGCTATGTTACTTTCATCTTCTGGTGTCTTTGGGGTCAAGATAAAAGCAAAGGATTTCTCTTAATCGAGCTTTCTTGATCAACTAATCTGAAAAACATAACAATAACAATTAGAATATCAAGGTGATTTTATATCAGTACCAAACTGCTGAAATTACTGAATTAAATTGCCGTAGCCTTTCTCCTTTGCAGGGTGTGATGGTCGGAATGGGGCAGAAAGATAGCTATGTTGGTGATGAAGCCCAGAGCAAGAGAGGTATCTTGACCCTGAAATACCCCATTGAGCACGGCATTGTCGGTAACTGGGATGACATGGAGAAGATCTGGCATCACACCTTCTACAATGAACTCCGTGTCGCTCCAGAGGAGCACCCTGTCCTCCTTACAGAGGCTCCCATGAACCCCAAAAACAACAGAGAAAAGATGACAATGGTTTGTCTTTGTGTCTCTATCCTATGTCCATGTCGGCTTTTACACTTGGGGGAGGGGGAAGCAGCTGGCCTTCCCTGCTTTAAATTAAACTCGGATATTCAGAGCTAGGCCATATCTGGTGACCGATACCGAATATCATTTTCCCACATTGCTCTTTTGCAATCCAGTTGGTGGAGGTATTTAGCTGCTAATCAGATCACAGAAGTGCCTAATGTCAGGGCAGCCTTTCACACATCCTAACTTTAGATGGTTTGCTAACTGGTTAGAAGCTGAATATCGCCACTAACCGGCTAGCTAAGAGTGCCATCCTCACTCTGCCTCTGGAACACCCATCACTGGGTAGTGACGGGGCACTTAAAACACTTAGGGGGTTATTCTGAGGCACGAATAGCGGGAATGACATTCCAACAGGATGTCCATCTCCGCTATTCATGCCGGCTTTCCCCTCCTGTCTAACTTCCCCATCGGTTGTGCGGGGAAGTTAGACGGGGGGCGGGGAAGAGGCGGCCCGGGGGCAGAGAGTGGGCGGGCAGTGGGTGGTCACCGGCCCTGGACATTGCTTTTTGTTGAGATTGGGGCACAAATGGGGCTGAGAGGGGGCAGAGTTAATTCCCTGCAGCCCGATTCTGGCCTTAAGTGGCTGGATCGGGGGTCAGGCTGCAGGGAACTAACTCCGTTTGCAGGCGACTGGCATCGCAGCTTTTAAATGGAGCCATGGCAACATGATGTCATGGCATCGTGGCTCCATTCAAAAGCCCTGGCTGAGTTAGCCGGGCTGTGGCTGTACGTGCAAGCCGGGGCTGAATTGCAGTCCCGGCCTGCATGTACATGCCTGTTTGCAATTCTGATCCTGCGGGGCTAGTCGTGCCCTGTGGAATCAGAATCGCGATCTCCTTTGTACGTCCAGGTCAGCCCAGACGTCCAAAGGAGATGTACGTGTGGGACAGAATCAGGCCCTTAGGGGGTATATCCAATAGCACTAAAGGGTTAATGCCACTGAATATCCCGGTGAGCTGCATTTATGTGCTTTTTCAGGTTTGCAAACCACACATATGCCTTTGAATATGCCCCGCCCCTTGATCTCTTAAATCTGTTTTCTCTCTTGAGTCCTCTGTGCTGGAATGATGGCAGGATTACTTTCTTCTACCCAAACCTTCTTCTTGATTTTGTTAATTTGATACCAGGCGCTTATCCAACAACAGTTTCTTGTGTTTTCTATTACTGGTGACTCCCTTTTATAGTCTGTAGTAAGGGTCACTAGAAGGCTAACTAATCTCTGATCATCTTTGGACTAAAGTTCACTTGTCTTCTTTTTAATTGCTTTTGGCCCATAGGTTTGTGATGAGACTTAGTTACAAAGATACAGTAATCAACGTGTAATCAAACTCTGGAATTCGTTACCAAAGGATGTAGTAAAAGTTATTAGTATAGCTGGATTTAAGAGAGATTTGGATGAATTCCTGGAGGAAAAGTCTATAAACCATTATTAAGGAGGACCAGGGAAATCCACTGCTTATCCTGGAGATAAGCAGCATGGAATCTATATACTTTTTTGGGAACCCGACAGGTACTTCTGACCCTGATTGGCCACTGTTGGAAACAAGATACTGGGCTTGATGGACCTTGGTCTGACCCAGTATGGGATATCTTATGTTCTTATCATGGTATTCACATTCTTTGTTACACATTTATATATTTTTGTGTTCTCTCCATTTTCAGATGATGTTTGAGACCTTCAACACTCCAGCCATGTATGTTGCCATCCAGGCTGTGCTGTCGCTCTATGCCTCTGGTCGTACCACTGGTATTGTGATGGACTCTGGTGATGGTGTAACCCACACAGTGCCCATCTATGAGGGTTATGCTCTGCCCCATGCTATCCTGCGTCTAGATATGGCTGGCCGTGACCTGACAGACTACCTCATGAAGATCCTGACCGAGAGAGGCTACAACTTCACTACCACAGCAGAAAGAGAAATTGCACGTGACATCAAGGAAAAGCTGTGCTATGTTGCCTTGGACTTTGACATGGAGATGACCACTGCATCTGTCTCCTCTTCCCTGGAGAAGAGCTATGTGATGCCTGATGGTCAGATAATCAACATTGGCAATGAGAGGTTCCGGGCCCCAGAGGCCCTCTTCCAACCTGCCTTCCTTGGTTAGTTACCTTTTTCAGCAGATTCATAACTCATGTATTTATTTATTTGTTTTATTTAACAACTCTTTTATACTGCCATATCTACTAGTCACGACGCTTTACTTAGAACTAATAGGAACGATACATAGAACAATTGTTAGAACAATTCTTAGCAAAGTAAACTGAATCAATTAAACTATAGAACATTTGCAACAAGGCAACAGAGTAACAGTGGAATGCAGTAGAAACCTTGGAACCTTTGGCAACATAGTTAACTGTACAATGCAATATGCAAAGTGGAGACAGCAGGGAAAGAGCTGTGGCTTGCTCTGTGGACTCCATGGGTGATGCGCTTATGGGCTGGGTGACGTCTGGAGGGCAGGTGCTAAGAGTTATGGTCACTGTTCTATGTGTGAGGGGCTATTCAGATGTCATTTCAAGTCATTAGTGAACTGCATTCTTTATAGGATTTGAGGCAGTACGGTTTTATCCAAGGGAGGATATATTAAAAACAACAACAACAAAAAAAACCCCGATCTATCTTTCACTGGGTGACCAGGCAATTTGATTTCGGAGAACATTATGGGCCTCATGCAGAGATGCGGGTTGGGAGCTCTCCATCCCGGTGGGACGCACAGCCCACCAAGCCGTCTGGGCCTGATTTCTCCCTCCGGATCTCCCCGTATGTCCTGATGCTCAGGGACGGGATTGGGGCAGAGCAGGGGCGGGTCAGCCCAGAATCATGAACAGGCCGATTCAGGTCACGGCTCTCTACATCTTGCTGGGCCCCTGGGACGCGCTACTTATTTCACCTCAAAGGTGGAATAAGCAGCACTTTTGGCATGATTGGGGCTGGTGATCCCCCTCGGGGCCAGGTGCGGGGGGGGGGGTCCCCGCCACCCGATCCAGGCCACAGCAGGCCAGCCTTGGGTCAGGTGGCAGGGAAAAGGGGGGCCAGAACCGCAGGAGTCAGGGGTGCCTGCAGGGAGGATGTCCCCATGGGCGACAGGGGCACACTGGGCCGTCCTTGGGCCCGATTCTGGCCACCATGGGAACATTTTGTTCCAAAGGTCTAGAATCAGCTCCAAACAGGGCCTGTCTTTCTTGGGGCCGTCCGGAAAGCCCAGACATGCCCCTCTGAATTGGTTCCATGGGGGGGGGGGGAATGTTATGGCCTTTTTTGTGCATTAGATGTTTTACATGCAAAAATAGGTACCTGTAAAATTGCCCAGGTTGTGGGCACATGAAGGTGTGTGCATACTCTCACTTGGAACTGGTGGAGTTTCAATTTTATTTGCTATACTGCCCATCAGTAATTATCTAGACGTTTCACAATAAGATAAAACAACCCATTTTATTAAAAAAGAGGCTACAATAATTACTGAAGATTATAATCAAATATTAGCATATAAGTTTGATAAAGGTATTCCTTGGAGTGGAGTTGGGGAAGAGTGCAATTTACGCATAAATTCCATAAAATATGCACAGAGTTGGGTAAAATAAAGGATAAGATTTGGCAAGGTCAGAGTAGGTGTAACTTATGCACCTTTCTGCCTTACAATGTACTGTAAGTGTCCTGTTTCTAAAATTACATTCCACATGTGGTATTCTTGAATTTCAGTAATACCTTTAACACAGGGTCTTACAGGAGGTTCATTAACCTCTAGATAAAGCTGAGCTGGTTGATATAATGTATCTCGATTTTCAGAAAGCCTTTGACAAAATCCCTCATGAGGGACTTTTGGGATTTGTTAGGAACTGGGCAACATTCTGGGGAAGGGAGGGGTTGGAACCAGGGTGCTGGCATTAACCTTTAAAAAGGAGATAGAGCAGCTTTTAAACTAGATAATGGGAGAAAGTCAACAGTCACCCAATAGCACATGCTTTGTAATGATGTAATGATAGTAGCCAAACAGGGAGGTCAGGGCATCCCGATAGAAAGGTTCCATTAAAAGTAAAAGTACCCCAGGTGCTTTTAAGTAAAAATCAAATGGAGTTGAAAGTGTCCAAATTAACCCGGTCATTAAATAGCCAGACTGTTAATATTAGCAAAACAAACAAACTCTGAAATGCCTGTATGCAAATTCTAGAAGTTTAAAAAATAAGATGGGAGAGCTAGAATATATAGCAATGGATGAAAGGTTAGATATAATTGACATCATCCTTGCACCATCGTCTCATCCACGTAGTGAGACTCCGGAGCTCTGCCTGCCTTTTGGGTCCTGTGCGTGGAACAGGAAACATTTCTGAGAACGCTGCCCTGGAAGTTCTGGATTTCAACTTCCTACCTAAAAGCCTAAGTTTGGCCTCCAGAACCTCCCTACCACACTTTCCTATGTCATTGGTACCGACATGTACCATGACAGCAGACTCCTCCCCAGCACTATCTAAGACCTTGTCTAGGTGGCGCATGAGGTCCGCTACCTTCGCACCAGGCAGGCATGTTACCAGGCGATTCTCATGTCCACCAGCCACCCAGCTATCTACATACCCAATGATTGAATTGCCAGCTATAACAGACATCCTACCCTTTCCTCTCCTGTCACGTGACCTCTCTCCTCCATGGCAACAGGGAGATTGCCAGACTGGAGGCAGGACTTCTCTACTATATCCCTTTAGGTTTTGTCCATATACCTCTCAGACTGCCTGAGCTCCTCCAGTTTCGCCACTCCAGCCTTCAGAGATCGGACTTGTTCCCTGAGGGGAAAGAGCTCTTTGCACTTAGTGCACACATAAGACCTCTCAGCAAATGGGAGAAAATCATACATGTAACATTCAGTGCAAAAGACTAGCTAGCTCCCATCTCACCTTTTTCCTCCTTTGTAAAAGGTCTCTAGAAAACTGGCTTTAATTTAACTGAAAGCTGTCTTGTTTTACTAAGCCTTAACTGGCTTTAATTTAACTGAAAGCTGTCTTGTCTTACTAAGCCTTAACTGGCTTTAATTTAACTGAAGACTGGCTCATACTGACTTAATAAAGCACTGAATTTTAAAATACACAGATTTTAACAGTTCTAACCCAAATAATTCCCCCTTTCCCCAAGATTTAGAGAATTTTTCAGGAGATAGGTACTTATAAGTGCAGATTTCTTCCCAGCAGCAAGTAGCAGCCCTCTTGATAGTCTTTCAAATGGGAAAGTATTTTTATATGGGAAGTGTGGCATGAGTGTGTGGAACTATAAAAGGCTTCTAGTAAATACATAAATATGAAAAAAAAAGGATTAGTAATTACAACAGGGTAAAGCTGGAGATGAGGAAAAGCATAAATGGATAATAGGAAGATTGGATGGGAGTTTAAATTCAGCAGCTGGTCTGAAGGGCCTTTTTGACAATAGATTTTTCAGGTTTTGCTATGATCTAGAATGTTCTAGTGTTAGTGACAGGGAGCGCGGCTGAAATTATTTTAGGTAAGTTCGGGTGCTTGATAGAAGGAGCCTCACAGCTGGCTGAAGAGGTAGCTGAGTGCTTAGAGAAATGGGCTATGAATCAGTGAAGCTAAGGTTCAGATCCTGCTTCTCCCAGATACTCCGTGTGACCTTGGACAAGGTCTGCTACTATTAATCATTTATATAGCGCTACAAGGCCTACGCAGTGCTGTACAGACACATGTAAGAGACAGTCCCTGCTCATCAGAGCTTACAATCTAATCAAGATGGACAATACAGTCGTTGAGAACAAGGGATCAGGATCCAAAAGCAGCCTCAAAGAGGTGAGCCTTTAGCATGGATTTGAAAAGGGGCAGAGATGGAGCCTGATATACAGACTCAGGTAGTTTGTTCCAGGCATAAGGAGCAGCAAGGTGAAAAGATCGAAGATTGGAGTTGGCAGTGGAAGAAAAGGACAGAAAGAGAAGCAAGCCAGTAGAAGAGCGGAGTTCACAGGGGGGGGGTTGGGGGGGGGCGGTGTAGGGAGAGAGGAAAGGTAGTGAGGAGCAGTCAAATGAATGCATGTATAGGTCAGAAGCAGAAGTTTGAATTGGATACGGAAATGGAAGGGGAGCCAATGAAGTGGCTTGAGAAGAGGGGTTATATGAGCATATCGGGGCTGTCTGAATAGATTGAAGGGGAGAGAGATGGCTCAGAGGGAGACCAGCAAGGAGGAGGTTGTAGTAGCCAAGACAGGAGGTGACTAAAGAGTGGATGAGTGTTTTGTAGTGTGTTCAGAGAGGAAGGGGTGCATTTTGTTAATGTTATAGAGAAAGAAATGACAGGTTTTGGCAGTAAGTTGGATGTATGTGGAGAAGGAGAAGGAGGAGTCAAAGATAACTCCAAGGTTGTGGGCTCAGGAAACAGGAAGTAGAAGAGCGTTATGCACAGAGATAGAGAAAGGAGGAAGGGAGGGGGGGGGGGGGGAAGACACCTCAAGTACAACTAGGCAGCAAACCAGTTTGGGCAGGGAAATTACTCTTGTAATTCATCTTAAACTCAGATTTGGAAAAGGCAAGTAAGAAACCCAGATTAGTACCACTTCATCAGACCAAAAATTAATTAAACACTGATATTCCCACTTTTGTGTAGGTATGGAGAGTCAAGGGATTCATGAAACCACCTACAAGTCCATCATGAAGTGTGATGTTGATATCCGTAAGGATCTGTATGCCAATATCGTGCTGTCTGGTGGTACCACCATGTACCCAGGAATTGCAGACAGGATGCAGAAGGAGATCACAGCCCTGGCACCCAGCACAATGAAAATCAAGGTGAGGTTCAGTTCTTTCTACCTGTCACAGTCATTAATAAACAACCCTCCACAATGAATCCCACAATTAAGAGCCTTCAAGTCAATACTGATTCCTGGCGACCCAGCAGCTCCTGAGTTTTCTTAGCAGGGTGACCAGAAGTAGATTCCCAGGCCTTTCATTTGAGGCAATAGAGGGTTAGGTGACTTGCACAAGGCCACAAGAACTGCTAGTAGGAATTGAACTCTGGTCTGTTGGTTCCTAAGCCAGTTCTGTAACCATTAGGCTACTCCTCCACTCCAAGAGCATCTTAACTTCCTAAAAATATTTTTTTTTTCTGCTGATCTATTTGCCGAAATTACAGACCTGCCACTAAGCTTTTTCTTCATTCTACCCCCAATTTTGCATTTAGTGCAATAGTAAAAGTCAATTTCCCGATAATAAAATGAATTATGACTTAATAACATTAGTTCCTTTATGCACTCTAGTGCAGTCGATCCAGCAATAGATGGATAAGGTAAAAAATCAAGAAGGCAGTAAAAACACAAAACAATACTCAAAATGTGAACGTGTTATCTAACAAGGAAATTTGCAGATTTTCAGGCTCTTCCAAAATGCAAAGTAGCCCAGAACGTTCTTCCATTCCAAGGGTAGTGTTTCAATGTGCTGGTGCCTTCCCTGCAAAAGCTTTGGCCTGTGAATGGCTCAGGTACATTTTGGAAACTGAAGGAGCATTTCAAAGAGCCGCCTGAGTTAATCTCAGCGTTCTCTGAGGATTATACCAGTGAAGGTTCGACTGCAAATACTATTGGGGCTCAAAGTCCTGAATTTTAAATCAGATTCAGCTTTTCACCAGAAGCCAATACTGTACTGCTAGGAGGGAAGAAGCACTTTCCCAAGTAGAACACCCCAAAATTGATCTAGCAGCTGCATTCTTGAACACAGTATTTGTATTTAAGTATTGAACATGGTGGACTATTGGTCTGACCCAGCATGGCACTTCTGGTCTTACGACTGCTGTTCTCAGGTCATATGATCTCCAATTCCCTTCCAGTCTTATGGTTTCTATTACGTTTGAATTTATAAGGAACTACAAAGAGGTTTTGTTACAGCTGGAAGAGAACTATCTGAGTTCCCCCCCAAAAAAAGCTTTATGAAGGGGATGACTGCTGTGGCAATCTGGTTTCCAGGGAACTAGAGGAGACAATGTCATCTACCACCACCTGGAAGTAGATGTGAAGTTGCTGGTGATGATGGTTTTATTTTTAATGGGTTTTATTTTTATTTTATGAAATACATTAGATTTTAATTTTGTTTACTATGATGTATTATGCACTGAGCTGGGCAGTACTATGGTACTGGTCGGGCACTATAAAAGAAATAGATGAAATGGAACTGAAAAAGTGGTTTCACGATCAATTTCGTGCAGTTTTAGATACATAGAAATGTAAAGTTGAGGACAGTTGCTACCTGCCATTATTAAATGCAGCATTATTTCACCTTGTGATGGAGTAAAGCAAATTTTTTCGTGATCAGGTGACATTTTAGCAGCTATCAATGCTCATGTAAAAATCCTACTGTAGAAAGCTTGGTTTTGGATATTCTGGTGGTCATTTTAGAAGCTCTGTTTGCGATTTGGATATCTGAAAAAAGGCATGCAGATGTTCAAATGCAAAGATAATCTCTGAGTCATTTTGTAAAATGAGTATGGAGTCATCCCCGGAGTGGGCACATCCATATAGGGCGGGAGGCGTGAGTGGGTGTATGCCCGGGGCATGCACTGCATTTTAGAAATAACAGTGCTGTCTCCAGCTCTAGGGCATGAATGAGCATTAAGAAAGTGTTTGTTCTGCCTTCAAAATATCCGGAGGTTGTGCAAGAAATCGAGCCCTAACATCACCAAGACTGTCCCCAACTTTAACGAGAATAGGTGAGAAATGAGGAAATTTATGGTGTGAGTTTCACACTGCTGGCCATCCCCGCCTGCAGAATGTCTATGGTACATTCATATCGGGTATGTCTCCATTTGTGAAAACGTGCCCACACTTGGATATTATCGGCCATCGCGGGCACATTTTCACCAGGACATTCCTGATTGCACCTGGATGTCTTTTCTAAAATGCCTCCTCATGTAAATAATATATTTAACTTTAGTGCTAGTTTCACCCATGTGCCAATTAACCTATACCAGCTGACTCTGAAGGTCACAGGCTATTAAACATTCATGTTCTAATAGCACCATTTATCTAGTTTATGCTACAGTCTTTAAGCTGGCTGAGCCCTCCAGGTGCTTGGAGATGACAGAATTGGCTTGGTCAGTACAAGAATGATGTTTCTAGTGCTGGGCAGAAGGAGGGGAAGAGACCAGCGCATGCTTATAAAGCTTATTGTCTCTGCAGATCATAGCCCCCCCGGAGCGCAAGTACTCCGTTTGGATTGGTGGCTCCATCTTGGCCTCCCTGTCCACCTTCCAACAGATGTGGATCAGCAAGCAGGAGTATGATGAGTCTGGACCCTCCATCGTCCACCGGAAATGCTTCTAGAGAAATCCAGTCGTGCACGCCTTTCCTTGCCAAGTGAAAAACGGTGCCAAGGTTAACATCTGTGCTGAATTCAGAAATGTCCTGGGGTGGGCTTGGGCGTGGATGGGCAAATAAGAATAAAATTCTGTGTGTGGAAAAAATATCACCCAGAGAAGAACTAATAAAACTGACTCATGGCCTTTTTTTCTCAAAGCACCTGCGTTTCTCTCTGTGGGTGGGGTTGTGGGGGAGGGGAGTACTGCTCCTCCAGGAATATACCTAAATACATTATGGGCCAATCTGGACTTTTTCTTCATTTCTGGCATTTGATGACAGCATGAAAATTCAGAAATGGAGAGCTGATAGCAGAATGCTGTGAAATGCATATTCCATTTATTTTCTGCCTACGCCCTGTAGGATGTCTGCGTTCAAAATGGTGCCTCTGACCCTTAGAACTAGTTTCGTGGGACTACCACTAGGGTCAAATTGCCATAAAAAGAATGTCTTTGTTGATTTTCAATTTAATGTATTTTACTTGTACTTTTAAAGGTTTATATTAAACCACTCTGTATGTTTCTCTACAAAGGGCAGCAGGGCCAGCCCTAGAGTTGGTGCAAAGTGTTGGAGCTCTAGGTGAACCTCAAGCTTTACACCCCCTCTGGCTATCAGAACCTATTATTTATCTTTGAATGGCCTGCTTTTGCTGGCCTAGGTGACCGCCTAGTTTGCCTAGTGGTTGGACCAGCCCTGAAGAGCAGTATGTCACATCTAATAAACTATAACTATAACTACTTAACTCCTATTGGTGAACATTTTCTTAACATGTGAATTTATATAACCCAACAAGCTCTAATGTAGTGGTTCCCAAACTTGGGGTTTGGACCCCAAATAGGGTTACAGCATCAGTGGATAGGGTCACAGAAACATAGCCATTAACCCAGCTCTCTGGGCTTTCACTGTGACCTATGCCAAGTAGTGGCAATCACCAGTCAGCATGTGGCCTGTGAGCCAGTAAACATTCATAGACCCTTGCCCCTTCCTGGGTAAGCTTCCTGTTAGACCAGAAACTCATGCTGAGTACTGGGGTCTGTAAGCACACACTGCACCCTGACACAAGGGGCCCCTGTGCTGCCCCTGCTGAGTACTGGAGTCTGTAAGCACACACTGACACAAGGGTCCCTGTGCTGACTGCTGCTGCCCATGCTGAGTACTGGGGTCTGCAAGCACACACTGCACCCTGACACAAGGGGCCCTGTGCTGCCCCTGCTGAGTACTGGAGTCTGTAAGCACACACTGACACAAGGGTCCCTGTGCTGACTGCTGCTGCCCGCTGCTGCCCATGCTGAGTACTGGGGTCTGCAAGCACACACTGCACCCTGACACAAGGGACCCTGTGCTGACTGCTGCTGCCCCTGCTGAGTACTGGGGTCTGCAAGCACACACTGCACCCTGACACAAGGGGCCCTGTGCTGCCCCTGCTGAGTACTGGAGTCTGTAAGCACACACTGACACAAGGGTCCCTGTGCTGACTGCTGCTGCCCATGCTGAGTACTGGGGTCTGCAAGCACACACTGCACCCTGACACAAGGGACCCTGTGCTGACTGCTGCTGCCCCTGCTGAGTACTGGGGTCTGTAATCACACACTGCACACTGACACAAGGGTCCCTGTGCTGACCGCTGCTGCCCATGCTGAGTACTGGGGTCCGTAAGCACACACTGCACCCTGACACAAGGATCCCTGTGCTGACCGCTGCTGCCCATGCTGAGTACTGGGGTCCGTAAGCACACACTGCACCCTGACACAAGGATC
Source organism: Ichthyophis bannanicus (assembly GCA_033557465.1). Taxonomy (NCBI): domain Eukaryota; kingdom Metazoa; phylum Chordata; class Amphibia; order Gymnophiona; family Ichthyophiidae; genus Ichthyophis; species Ichthyophis bannanicus. The sequence continues at coordinate 55,173,901 of CM066044.1, read as the reverse complement.
CCTGTGCTGACGACTGCTGCCCATGCTGAGTACTGGGGTCCCTACGCACACACTGCACCCTGACACAAGGGGCCCCTGTGCTGCCCCTGCTGAGTACTGGAGTCTGTAAGCACACACTGACACAAGGGGCCCTGTGCTGACGGCTGCTGCCCATGCTGAGTACTGGGGTCCGTAAGCACACACTGCACCCTGACACAAGGGGCCCTGTGCTGACTGCTGCTGCCCATGCTGAGTACTGGGGTCTATAAGCACACACACTGCACCCTGACACAAGGGGCCCTGTGCTGACGGCTGCTGCCCATGCTGAGTACTGTGGTCCGTAAGCACACACTGCACACTGACACAAGGGGCCCTGTGCTGACGGCTGCTGCCCATGCTGAGTACTGGGGTCCGTAAGCACACACTGCACCCTGACACAAGGGGCCCTGTGCTGACTGCTGCTGCCCATGCTGAGTACTGGGGTCTGTAAGCACACACTGCACCCTGACACAAGGGGCCCTGTGCTGACGGCTGCTGCCCATGCTGAGTACTGGGGTCCGTAAGCACACACTGCACACTGACACAAGGGGCCCTGTGCTGACGGCTGCTGCCCATGCTGAGTACTGGGGTCCGTAAGCACACACTGCACCCTGACACAAGGGGCCCTGTGCTGACTGCTGCTGCCCATGCTGAGTACTGGGGTCTGTAAGCACACACTGCACCCTGAAACAAGGGTCCCTGTGCTGACTGCTGCTGCCCATGCTGAGTACTGGGGTCTATAAGCACACACTGCACCCTGACACAAGGGGCCCTGTGCTGACGGCTGCTGCCCATGCTGAGTACTGGGGTCTGTAAGCACACACTGCACACTGACACAAGGGGCCCTGTGCTGATGGCTGCTGCCCATGCTGAGTACTGGGGTCCGTAAGCACACACTGCACCCTGAGACAAGGGCCCTGTGCTGACTGCTGCTGCCCATGCTGAGTACTGGGGTCTGTAAGCACACACTGCACCCTGAAACAAGGGTCCCTGTGCTGACTGCTGCTGCCCATGCTGAGTACTGGGGTCTGTAAGCACACACTGCACCCTGAAACAAGGGGCCCTGTGCTGACGGCTGCTGCCCATGCTGAGTACTGGGGTCCGTAAGCACACACTGCACCCTGACACAAGGGGCCCTGTGCTGACGGCTGCTGCCCATGCTGAGTACTGGGGTCCGTAAGCACACACTGCACCCTGACACAAGGGGCCCTGTGCTGACGGCTGCTGCCCATGCTGAGTACTGGGGTCCGTAAGCACACACTGCACCCTGACACAAGGGGCCCTGTGCTGACGGCTGCTGCCCATGCTGAGTACTGGGGTCTATAAGCACACACTGCACCCTGACACAAGGGGCCCTGTGCTGACGGCTGCTGCCCATGCTGAGTACTGGGGTCTATAAGCACACACACTGCACCCTGACACAAGGGGCCCTGTGCTGACGGCTGCTGCCCATGCTGAGTACTGGGGTCCGTAAGCACACACTGCACCCTGACACAAGGGGCCCTGTGCTGACGGCTGCCACTGTTGCCACTACTGGTGCTGCCGCCTTCCTGCTTTAGATGAGTGGAGGAGGGGAACGAGGTCGGAGATCTGCTGTTTTGATTTCATCATCATCTAGGGTCACATGAATTTTCAGTTGTTAAAATGGGGTCATATGGGATAAAAGTATCTTCTATATGAAACACTTGATTTGTTTGTCTTTGCATCTACAAATGAACTCTGTTTCCAGGGCCTGTTAGATTTACATCCCTCCGAGAGATCAGTAAGATGTGGGAGTCAATACTGAGGGGGTAAGGAAAGATATCTGTATGCTGGACTTAATACCACTTAAAATAAAATGATGCAAAGCAAACAAAACCTCATCGATTTCTTAATGCCTCTTCAGTTAGTGGTTTACAGTGCACACACGCCGGGATTTTCTTATCCAGGAACTACAGAAAGGACAACATGGTATACATAATAAAATAATAAGCAAGAATGATAGAAATATAAACATCACATTGAGCCCTAGGCACAAATGCACATACAGTAATTTGTGATGTCACATCACGGTAATGCCAACAGGATCTCACAGCATCATGTCATCAGCATAAACCATGATGTGTCATCACCAATCGCACATGACAAATCCTGCGTGAGACGCCCATGTTAGTGGCCGGTATCAGCACAGCGCTGCCCATCCTCACACCTGTGGGCTGTAGCCAATCAATGGGGAAGGGGGTCTGACTCACACAAGTACTGGCTGCAGGCCAAGAAGTGGCGGTCTTTAGGAAATAGCAGCAAAACAAGGACCAGATTAAGGTACGTAACAGAGGGCCCCCTAAACTTTTTGTGCCCTAGGCGCTTGTCTAGTATGCCTATGCCTTAATCCAGGCCTGATAATTTCTGATATGAAACGTATGCATATGAGGAAAAAGGAACTGTATAAGTAGAGATTGATCGTTAGTTAATTGCAATGTTCTGGAGATACTACTGTGGTATCAGGAATGCCCTCGGTATAACCTGAATAGACCCATGGCGAGTTCCCCTGAAGACCGTGCAGTTCATTGTCATAACAGGCAGAAAATGAGGCCCCAACTGCTCTTGGGTCTGACGCTAGCTGCGATAGCAAAAGTCCATTACATCTTTTCGTTTGCACGATTCTTCTGCTGGAGCAGCTGGGATTGTACAAGGAAATGACGGCATAATGCTATGTGAGAGCAAGATGAACTGTGTAAATCTTTGAAAACTAAAACACTTTTACTTGTGTTGCAGCAGCACCTTCACTGGGCATTTTAAGTTCCAAGAGGTGGGAGGTGGGAAGGATCCTTTTGAGGAATGGGGACACTTTAAATGCTAATATCTCAGTGGGAATGTGGGTGGGGGGATCCCAATGAGTTTTGATTGACCTGTCTACTGAACTGTATAAAAGTTGAATTTGAATTTGTACTGTTTAAAATATGGAAAGTGGCTTCTACACTTACACTTCCTGCCAGGGTGCTATAAAACATTAGTCAGTACTCTGACATCCTTCCATAAACACTTGCTTTACCCTCAAACTTATTGCCTACATTGCTCACCCCTTAAGCACTTTTTTCATATAAATCTTTAATGTTGTACAGTGTCTAATGCTTTTATGACTTTCAGAAAGGCTTAGGGTTGCCAACTGGCTACAAATGTACCCAACAGGTTTGATCCAGACCTAGGTTTACACCACTGCATGCAGGGATACGTATTTCTGATTTTTTATTGCCCTCCGTAAGAACAGCAAGTCTACAAGTCCCTGCATGCAATGGGGTAAACCCAGGAGAGGATCAAGCCTGTCAGGCACATCTGGAGCCAGTTGGCAACCCTAGATGGACCACATCAATTGTCCTAAATTGGTCAACTACTCCAGCCAGGCTACCTCATCACAAGCAGCTGCGACCTATGGCCTGCAAAGTCACACTAACCTTAGAAGTTGGGTTGTCAGATAGCACTAGCTGATAAGGGCCAAGCTCAGTTTTGTTCCAGTGTGTGTCTAGACTTGCCATTATTTACCTAAGAAAAGACAGACCACGGTTTCAGGTAGGGAATAAGGCAAACCCTGACTCAATCTGTCCATGACGACATGAAGATTTCTGGCAATCCCATTAACAGAGGAAAATATCCTTAATAATAATGTCTAGTTTCCACACCAGTCACTACATTACCAATGTATCCAATGGCATTAGCCAAATCTTGTGACCATCTGGTAACATAAGACTTAAGCTTATTTATTAATATTAATATTATTATTATTATTGTTTATTTAATTGCATTTAAAACTATTTATAGCCCACCTTTTATTTATTTACAGCACCTATTAACCTCCATTCATTTGTAGGCAAGGTAGAAAAAGCATCAGTCAATGACATAAAGTAAAACAACATTAAATAAAACAACATAAGTAAATGCAGATAGACCTAAAAACAATACAGAAATATAATCTTTTTAATTACTACTGATGATAAGGGGATTATTTTAGAAGCCTTATTCACAATTTCTATGTATAAAATCAGGTATTTACACTTGGACATGGCAATTTTAGAAAGGGCTGAGTTTACACGTTGATCTCCTGACTATTTAGATGTTGCAAGGGTGCATGTCGGGAGCATGGTTAGGGAGTAGCCTGGGTGTGTAAAAAATCTACACATGTAATCCCCATTTCACATAGGGAACACACGTACATGACTGCAATTGTCTCCCTCCAAATTGAAATTAAATATAGCGGCATCTATCATTAACTGGCAGCATTTTTTATATGAAGGTTTGCAAAATGGCCGACTTACATGTTTAAGCGCCAGCATCTACATATGGAAGTTGCTGAGTTTGTCCAATTGATATTTCCCACATGTACACTTGAAAAATGGCTCCTCCATTTCCCTGTATCGACGCATACACGTGCACCCCTGCACCTTCTTAGTCATACTTTCGAAAGGGCTCCACATTTGGCAAAGACTTTTCTAAAATACCGTCGGAACTATACACATCATGACCCCAATATCTCAGTTCTGGTCTCCACGAACTATCTCAAATGTGTCTTTACATGTCATAAATCGCTACTAGTCAGAGTTGTAAGACTATTATCAAGTAAATTGAGCTTAACATTAACTGATAAACCCTAAATGAATAATTCAGCCTAAAACTATTCATTTTCCAGGTTCATCAAATCAGTATTTGGGCCTGGAAAAGAAGCTTAGGAAATCAGCACCTGTATCTTTGGCTTTCGTAACAATCATTGTCTAAAGCGGCAGCAGAACGGCACAGAAAGAAGTCAAACAAGGGCAAGGAGGAAGAGCAGGCCAGTAATTCCCGGCCTTGCCAATACAAAAAAACACTTTTATAGCTTTTGTGGGCAGCGCTTCCTGAGCCGAATAAAAGGCAGCCTGCCGGTCTGCCACATCCTTCACTCAAAGCATATACCTCAGGGTGCTTTCTAAAAGTTTCAACTCAGCAAAAAAGGTAAGCATATTTTTATTCCAGTGGAAATTTATAATCTAAAATTATACTAAGACTAGAGCTCTCTAATTGTTATATATGGAAACAGAATCATTAGTTGGGTAATAAAGACATAGAATTGGTATTATGGGATGGAGATAAAATATCAAAGGGGAATTCATTAGTACACAAAGAGACTGAAGTATTAAACTGAGATATTTTATCACCCACCATGGAACTGAGGACCCCTTGGGGGAGGGGGTGGGGCTCTGATTTGGGGCTAGCAACCCCTTTAAAAAGAAGTTGCAGTCAGAAGAAAGGTCTATGACATTTGTCACATGTTGTCATGACCACACATGTGCAAAGTTCCCAGTCACGGCAATGCACAGGAAATTTCTTGGGAGCTAGCTATGCATTCAGACAAGGCAGCTGCACCGATGGCCACCACCCTGTTCATCGGCCACAAGGTTAGAAATTTTATCCAAGAATCGCAATGTTGTAGACAGGTTACTTCAACCTAGTGATGGCTCATACAAGACATTATCAAAACTGAACGGAAACAAATCTGAAAATATTCCAGGCTCATCAATTAAATGTAACACATAAAATCTGTAAGAAAGAATTTCCAGGAACAAATGTTTTATTCCAACATTTCACAACTCAGATCATGCAAGTTCATGTTTAAATTGCTCAAAAACCCCAGATGGATATTTTGGTTAGGAAATGCCTGTTTCTGGGAGAATATTATAATATTCATTACTGAAGGTGTTCGCCGCACTCCCTCCCGGGCCAATGGGAAGGAAGCTGAAGCGAGCTCTTCATACACCCTGATGTCATTTTCTTGCATCTTTACAGTGATGTATATTTTTTAGCGCTTTCCTCTGCTTTTGGTACCGTGTGGAAGAGGGTCTTTGGTATCCTTCGCTGACAGGACTGATGCCTGCTCGGAGTTTAACAGTTCACTTTCTGTATCTTTGCCAACATACCACAGAGGAAAAAGTAACGCGTGGAAGCTTCCAAAAGTGATGCGATTGTTGGAAAGCTAGAACTAGCATACAGAAATGATTTCAGATATGTACAACCACTAGCTTGCTGTGCAGATTTTGAGACATAAACGTATTACTTTGCCCTTGTTCTGCAGTCTTCTGCTTTATTGTCATTTTCTATGATGAATCAGAAGATAAGTTATAGACATTGAATCTTCTTTTCTTCCTTTTTTGCTTTATCCTCTGTCTTCACAGGTCCCATTACCTGTTTTCTTGTTTCTTAGCCATCCTCTCCCCTTTCAACTGTGCCTCTCCCCAATTATTTTTTTTTAGTTTGTTTCACCCTCCTTCTTCTCTCTTCCCTCATCACTTTGGTCTCTTCCTTCCACCAGTTAGTCAAAGTCTTTCTCCCAAGATCGTCTTTCTCTTTATGCCAGGTTGCTCCTTCCTCTCTCTAAATCTCAGTGTACCGCAACCTCCACCCATATTTCTCTTTTTCTCTCTGTTTTCTTCCATTTTTCTCATCCTCTTCCAGGTCGTCATTGTCTTCCCAGCTCTTCAGTTTGCCTGCTCCATCCTTGCTGCTCTTCATAAATTGCCTTGTTCTTTACTAAGCGTTTTCCTCAATAGGAATAGGAAACATCTATAGTAAATCATGCTCCTACTTTGGCCCGTGATTGCTTCCTTTCTACCTATACCCTGCACTTGGGCTGTTCTTAGGAAGCCAGCGGAATGGCTGCAAGTCTTAGAAAAAGGCGACGCCGACTGCACTACAAATAACTCTGCTACCGGTGCAAAGGTGCTGGTTTGAATGATGGACTAGTCCGCTGGGAGAATCTCTACTATCTGATGGGACAATCCAGCTGTGGTTGTTAATAACTCATCAGAATACACTGAGTCTAGACCTTCCCTGTGCTTCAAACAAAAACTCAGCCAGAGTCATCGTTTTCATGACTAACAACTTCCAGTTTGTACATAAACCTGTCCTGCTGCTCACCTCCATTGTGGTCGTCCATCTTTATTGAAAAGCACTTAGGTTTAACCAGTCTGTACACTTAACAGCTATAATAGATGGAGGCATGTGGGAAATAGACATATTTATATGAAATAACTAGATTCAGTGGGAAGTTGGTGTTTTTCTTTTTTGTGTGCTGTCAAGTCGGTCTTGACTCCTGGCGACCCAGCTGCCTCTGGGTTTTCTTGGCAATGAATCACTGGAAGTAGATTGCCAGCCTTTTCTTCCAAGGCGGTAGAGGGTAAAGTGACTTGCCCAAGGTCACAAGGAGTGCAGTGGAAACCGAACCCTTGATTGTCTGGGTACGAGGCAGTTTCTCTAACCACTAGCCTGCTCCCCCACTAGATAAGAGCTGACAGTTTTCTGTTTTATCTGTGATTCATGTCAAACCTTGTGAAACAGGCTTATTGACTGGACAGGGATTGGGTCATAATCAACTTTTGACTTTTACAGAATCGAGATAAGACTTTCAAGATGCCCCACCCATACCTGCTCAAACATTGCCTTTTATGGTAATATGCTCGGTGCTTGGCGCAGAAATCGCTGCTATTTTCCTGCCTACGCAGAGACAGTGGCACAAATCCACTTGACTGAAGCCGAGAGAAAAGGAGAAATCCTGTAGGCTGTGTTTACACATTTTTATGGCTCTCTATCAGGACTTTAAACTCTGAGTCAGTTATGCTACATGGTCCACAATAAAGAATCTACACTGAAGAGTCTAATTAAAATGTTCAAGGTTCAGTTTTTATCTATTTTATCTTGTGAGAAAATGAGGCCTTAAAGGTAGAAACCAGGGTTGATGAGCAGACATTGTATTGAACCACCCAGGTGAAGCACTTGCTGGTAAGGGTTCACTAGACTTCTTTAGGCTCAGACTTCTAGGTTACCAAACAACAGTCGCTTATCTCTCCAGTAGGAAAACTCTTAACTGAAAAGGTCAGACTGCAAACTTTACTAGCAGCTACGAAAGGAGCCCAAATGGTGACGTAGTCCGCTCACACTTAGTCCACGCTGAATGAAAATTACATCTCCACATAGAAGATAGTAGCAGTAAAACAGGCCCAATTCGGGGAGTATGGTTTCTAGTGAGAGCTGCACAACATTCCTCTTCAGATTCCATGGGACTGGCTGCTGCCTCCAAACTGATCTCCTTCCCACTCATCTACTAAGCCCGCCTCTACTTCTCCTGCTGTTGACCCTTCCTTATGTCATATCTTCAACCTATCGATAACCACTTCCGCAGTCTTCAGACACGATGTGCCCCGTTTGACCTCCCAGCACTTAGCGTGCCGGTGGGCTCTTTCATGATTCAATTATGCATGGGAAGGGAAAACACTCGAATGCTCCGACATGTGTTAGAATCTACCATCAACTGGATCTTTCGTCCGTTGCCAATAATGCCGATGGTTCAGAGCGTTTTCACCAACTGCTAGCAATACTGAGTGCCATTTAAGCACCTTTATCCTGGATGAATGAAGATAAGTCCTTTGGAGTTTTTTGCTAATAGTTTGCAAAAGAAAATCAGTATGTGGAATGGGAATTAAGAATAATTCAGAAATAATTTAAAAATAATATGAAAAAATGGAATTAATACTTGCAGGGGTTTTCTGACCTGTGAGGAGTTGTGCTCTTGCTTTGCAAAATGGATCCAGTCTTTTCTCCTTCTTATTCAATTTGCCCATAAGCATTTTTTGAATTTTTATGGTGATAGTATTTTTTAGGAATAATTTATTTGTATTGAATTTATTGAATTTATATTTGGTACTGGGAGATTTCTATCAGGTGATTTTTGCTGTTTTGACTATCTGGATAGTGCCACTGAATATCATTTTAGACAGGCACAGCACTATCTATATAGTGCTGGGGCAGTTCAGAGCTGGGGAAAAGACATGATTTATCTGGATAGCAGCAATTTTCAGAGCTGCTATCTGGAAAGCTATCCGGATCACTTAGGGCAGGTGAAAAGCTGTCCTAAGCACTATCTGGATAGCTTATCTGGGTGACGGCTGAAAGTTCCAGCTATCTGGACATGGTTGAGACTTATCCAGATAATGGCTTCACAACCCAGATATTCAGCAGCACCTACTCTCCAGAGAGTGCCACTGATATCTGGGTGTTTTTGCCCGCAGTGGCCGGCATTAAAAAAAATATGATGACCGCCATGGGCTGAATATTCTCCCACATAGTCAATCCAAAAAAAGTACCAAGGTGGAAAGTACAATTTAAAATCATACAAAGCAATCAAAATGACAAACAAACAAAACATTATCTAGCAACATTTTTAGACTGGCCTAAGGAAAAGGCGTTAGGCTGCCACCTGCCTGTCAATTCAGCAACTTCAAAAAAAGGAAGCCTTCGTGGAGAAGCACAAGTTTGCTGAGTTGTGCTGCATTGCCCTCCCAGAGGCATGTGGGAAAACCTAGACTAGGTGCTGGGTGGAAATATGAGTTTTTCCATTGCATCTGAGAGCTCATCCAATGAGGGGTTACTCTTTCCATTTCCTCATGCAGACTCTCACAGAAAATTAAACTAAGGACTGCTAGAGGGATTCCAAACACAGAAAGGGTTCACAAGCTATTTTATTAGGTGCTTAAAGGAATACACACGCTTCATTGGCCCGGCAATGAGTAAAGAGAGGGTTTGTATTCTGTGCAGTGTTTCAGGTCACCATGGAGGACGACATTGCTGCATTGGTTATTGACAATGGTTCGGGAATGTGCAAGGCTGGGTTTGCTGGAGACGATGCTCCTCGGGCTGTCTTCCCTTCCATCGTTGGTCGCCCAAGACATCAGGTATGTGTTATTTTATATTTGCTATATATATTTGTTATTCGTTTCAGCTCTATAGTGACTGTATGTGATTGAGTTAATGGTGGCACGTTCCACTTGAATATCTCCCTTTCTATTGCCTGAGCTTTCCTCGTGCCTTTCTGCTGTCTTCTCTGGGGTTCAGTCTCATATGCTAAGGCTTATTCCCTCTCAGACCAAACTTCAGTTCACATCTGACACCATTTCTCAAGCTACTTTGCTACTGACCCTCCATCCTTCGGTTTCTGACTCCTGAAATACCTTTCTTTTTGTGCACATCTTTCTTCAACTTGTGTCCCTCTTTCCTAGCAGCTTCACAATATCTCTTCAAGCTTCCTTTTTCTTTGGTCACTTGTTGTCTTTGTCATATTATTTTCTTTTGCTTGCTCAGACTCTTGTCACAGCCTCCTTACTGGTCTCTCACTCTTAAGCTACTTAAAATTCTTCCAGAACTCTGTCGTTCTACTCTTAGGTGCCCTTTTACTAAAGGGAGATAGCTGTCAGTGCGCACACGTTAGAAATATGTTGACAGGGCTGTCCCATCCACTAGGCAAACTAGGTGGTCACCTAGGGGGGCAGATGCTGATGGGTGGCATGGTGAACCTGCCCTCTTCAAAGCAGCAGCTCAGCCATCGTTTCAGCATTGTAGCAGGCCTTAAAGCACCTACGAGCATGCAAGCAGTCAAGGCTTGCCACTCCTGCCCTCTCTGACAGGAAGCTGCATCGGAGGGGGGTGGGAGCAGCAGGTCATGAGTGCACACTTGCGCTTTAAGGCCTGCCATGGCGCTGAAGCAGCAACTCTGCTGCTACTTTGAAGACATTATTGCCATAATCATACCCCGTGTGAGAGGCTGGATGACAGGTGTGGGATAGTGCGGTGGTAGCAGTACGGTGAGCCAGACAGCATGGGGGACAGGGTGGCACGTCACGCTCTTTATGTCCTATCTTCTGGTGGGCTGAAAACTTACCTCTTCAGCCTTGCATATTCTAAAGCCTAAAACCTCAGATTCAGTATGGAAAGGCAAGTATCCAAATACTGGCTGCCTTGGTGCCGATAATCGCCCTGGCACTCTCCACTGATTTTCAGCAGCACTATATGGGCAGTGGTGAGGCAGAGCATAGGGTTGCCGTGTACTTATCCAGAGAGCCGTGATTTCCAGCTTGTTTTCCTGATAATTGTCTGGATAAAGTAAGGGCAGCTGAATATTACTGCTCTCAGGATAGTGAGAGATAATCCCCTCTGTTTATGTTTATTCCGTGTCTCCTACTATATCTGGACAGCAGCACTGAATATACATATTTTATTGAAATGTTATGGGTGAAGTGGGATTTTAGAAGGGGCATCAAGGAAGAATCTGAAACGTCCAGGGCACAATGTCCAAAAAATCCAGGAGAGTAGTAGCAGCGAAGGGAGGCATGTATAAGTGCTTTCTGAAATCACTCCTTCTCTGACCTGAAAGATGAACATCCCAGTAACCATGTCTGGAGACAGGCTCCACGTAGAAAGCATGGTCTGGTATGTACATGGTTGCATGTGTGTAAGCCATTTCACAAATGTGGATATCCCCGAATTGTACAGCCTCAGGAAATGGGTACTTGGACATGCTGGCCAGGGTATTTCAGAAGGGGGGGGGGGGAGAATAAACTATGTTATGGGACTGGCACGTCCTGGCCGGCCAATCAGATAATTAGATATACAGCAGTGGGCTAGTAACACTGTGTGTCTGAAGTCCGTATTCACATGCAGGTTTCTTCAGCCGGGAAAGATTAACTGGGACAATGAAAGCACATCTTGCTCTTTCCCCTGTCAGTGTTGCAACCATGAAACGAGCACTTTTTTACACTTTATTTGTGGTCAGGAGCAGGTATCCAGGGCCGGATATGCTTCTGCCGTTCTGAAGTTACACTGTGACATGCATGACCCTTGTTCCACCCAAGGCCCATTACCACCGTGCTCCCAAGCAGGACCGATACAAGGAGATGAGGCACCCTAGATGAACCTCATCCCTTGTGTCCCCCCAGGCGGCTGCCTGCCCGCTTCTCATTGCCACTGCTGGAACCTACAGTGCTGGCAATGGTGATACCTGCAAACTTTGGTGCCATGAGGCTGTCTGCTTCCGCCCCCTCCAATGGCCCTTCCTGTTTGCATGGGGGTGACAGCAGCGGCGATGGGGCCCCCAGAGGGTCAGAACTCTAGGCAGCCACCTAGTTTGCCTACTGGTAGCACTGCCCCTGCCCCCAAGGTACATGGACATGTTCATCCTGGAGACATCTATATACCCAGCTTTCCACAATGGCTCCCGGGACATCTCTACGATTTCAACGTCTGAATGCCCATTTTCAGATGGCCAGCTCATGAACATGGCTTCTAAAATGACCCTCCTAGTATTTAAAAAAATACCAACTGCAGTGTTACAATATTGATCTGCCAGTTCTTTATATGATATTCTCAAATTGGTCCTGGAGTATTCTATTTGCCAGTCTGGTTATCAGAAACTACAAGATTCAAAGGATGACATTGCGAATCCAAAATTGTATTAGTCTGGTACATTGTCACAGGGAGTTGGGGAGGAGGGAAACCCATCTTCCTCTCCTGTGACAGTGTACCCGAAAAATACAATTTTGGATTCTTAATGTCTTCCTTTGGATCTTGTAGTTTCTGATGTACAATTTTTGATCTCTGAGGATACAGGGTGGTTTTTTCTCAATTGTCTGGTTATCAGGACATCAACAGTGGGAATGAATGAGATAAGTCTGCATGCAATAGAGGTAAATCATTTAAATGTATTTCATGCATAATCATTGCACATGTCCTGAAAATGAGACTAACCAAGGGATACTCCTGCCCCAGCTTGAGAAGGGCTGGCTGCTCTGTAGCTTTCATGCCGCTTACTCTGCACTTTTGTCTTGGGAAATTTTCATACATCATTGGGTTTGTTGTAAAGATCCCTTGGAAGGATGGGACCCCATATTCAATGTGATTAACGTGGTCAGCAGACCTGTTAACCATGTTAATCGCGATGATATTCAGCAGCATTAATGCGGTTAGTGTGGCTGTAGATTCCTGGGTGCTGCTGCTGAACGCCCCGATATGAGTTGACATTGGGGCGCTCTGAGGGGTGGGACATTGGGGCGCTCTGGGGGGTGGAACGGAGATGGCACCCGGCGATAACTGGGCAATGGCGATACTCAGCTACTACCCTGTTATCCTTAAGCGGCAAAAGTTAGAAGCTAACAGGGCGGCAGCTCGGTGTCACCACAGCCCCGTTAGCTTCCACGCTGACCTGGATATCCAACGCCGATGCTGGATATAGCCCCAGCCTTCAATATCTGGGTCTTAGGTACAGTGGTCACAGCTAGGCCATTCGTTATAAATACCCACAAAACATAAAGATGTCTCTGAGTTGTTATAAAGGCTAGCCCAGTTAACCCTAATGAAATTAAACGTAGATGTTAAATTAAGTCAAATGTTTTGTAAATGGAAGGGCTTAAAATAGTTAATGCATTAAAACTTTAACATTTCAAACGAGCTTTAGGAGCTGATTTTCACACTGCCCATGCAGTTGTTGAGTACAGAGGTGGCTTTAATGTTAAGGCTTGTACTTTAGCTGAAATTTCAAAGGGAAAACACGGGACTGTTTTCCGCAGGAAACTTTGGACACCACGTGCTTTTTTGTGCAGGCGTCTGAGCGGGTGGAACATAGCACTTATACTGTGGATGGAGTGGGCTATAAGTACTTTAAATAAATAAATGGAGCAAACTATTCTCCTGCCTGAAATTGCCAAGCTCAAAAGTATGCCTGCTGTGAAGCTCACTCAGTCTTTCAGCCCCCCTAAAGTTTTACAACTATTTCCACTCAACCGATGGCATAAGGAAAGTGCTGCATGAGCGTCGTGCAGTCTTAAGCTTCACTCAGTGTTGCTGGGAAGTCGGCTGGTCCTTTTTACTCACAGAGTTTGCACCAGTGATCAGACTCCTTTTCTTGTGAGCACGAATTACATAGAAAATAATGCACTTAGAGTTGAAAATACCATCCATGTGATTTCTTTTCCTCTCCTGAGCTCAACAGCCCCTGGGAACACCTCCTCCTAGTGCCGCTAAAACTATGGAGCCCTTTTACTAAGGTGCACTATGCAGTTAGAGCGTGCTTTGGGGCCCGTTCACTGCATGCTGGGGCCTGCGGTAACTGCTGCCATATGGGCACGATAGTTAATGCATGCTGATTTGCACACTAACTGCCACTCATGCATGAGGGTGCCAAATGTGCGGCTTAGAGGAGGACAGTGGGTGTGGTGAGTGGCACGGGGGTACATATGGAGTGCTGTCAGTGTTGCCATTAGCATGGGTTCATTTAACGCCACTTCAGCTGCACACGCAGTAATGAGCATTGCTTTAGTGTACACACCCACGTGCTAACTGTTGGGAACATTCTGGCCACGCCTCTGTCAGTTACTGCGGAGGCTTTGCACGCAACGCATGTTCGTTTTTGCGCTAAATGTGTATTAAGAGCACTTTAGTAGAAGGACCCCTCTATGTGTTTTAGAATTCTGCACACGCTCTTAGCCAGATGGGGGGAGAGGAGACTACAGAAGCTCTATGAACTGGGTAAAGAGCTTTAGAGAATTGCTCTCCAAGGCAGTTTCTGCAAACGGGTTAGTTTTGCGCATACCATGACAGTCGTGAAGCTCACTTCTAAGCCAGGGTATGTGGAGTATGATCTCAGTCTCTCAAACTTACTGCTAATTTATTACCCTGTTATAATGTAAACCACTTTGACCGCAGGATAAAGTGGTATATAAAAAAATGCAAAATAAATAAATACTCGGCGTAGTGCTTGCATCATGCCAAAGAGAGCCTCCTTCTGGAGTTCGTAAGATCTAACATGTATGGGAAGTTGGTCAAGATGTGCTTGGAAGTTCTTCTTTATCAAGCCCATGGCTCCAGTACAATGGGAAATATTTCTGTTTCTGCCACATTGTCTGGTCTCTGACTGCATCTCTTGGTACTTCAGGATCTTCACAGAATCACTCAGAACTGACACCTCTATTAGCAATGCCTTACTGGTGTTGTTCTCCTTTGCCACTATGTTGGGTTATCCAGTTTCGTATTCGTTGGAACAGGGATATCTCAGGTGCTCTCCCTATGTGTAGACATTTGTTTACTTTCTTCTCAGTGCTTTGGGATGCTCTTCAGATGAGGAATGATCTAGTGGTTGGCTCACTGGGCTATGCTGTAGGACAAGTCTCAGGACATGGGTTTCGGCTCTGCTCTGTCCTTACATTTGTGGGAACATTGGGCAAGTCTCTTTTCTCCCTTGATTTCTGAGGTTCAGTTGAAAACAAAGATATTCTCTTACTTACAGACATAGAAAACATTAAAAATAAAAATAGCTAGTAGAATATCAAGGTGACTTGATATCAGTATCTCATAACTTATCAGTTGCTTTTGAACTGGATTCCATTGAACTGAAATCCTATATGCTTTCTCCTTTGCAGGGTGTGATGGTCGGAATGGGGCAGAAAGACAGCTATGTTGGTGATGAAGCCCAGAGCAAGAGAGGTATCTTGACCCTGAAATACCCCATTGAGCACGGCATTGTCGGTAACTGGGATGACATGGAGAAGATCTGGCATCACACCTTCTACAATGAACTCCGTATTGCTCCTGAGGAGCATCCTGTCCTCCTTACAGAGGCTCCCTTGAACCCCAAAACTAACAGAGAAAAGATGACACAGGTATGTGGATTGATTCTCTATTTATTTTTTTATAGTGCTTCATTGTTTCAGTCAAAGCAGTTTACAATGTAACTTAAACAGGGACTTTGATAACTCGGATAGTTTTGAGGCAGTGGAAGGTTAAGTGACTTGCCCAAGGCCACAAGGAGTGCTAGTGGGAATTGAATCTTGGTTGTTTGGTTCCCAAGCCAGTGCTCTAACCATCAGGCTACTCCTCTATGCCATTTTCTTGACCTACCCCAGATTTTACACTTAGAACCCGATTTCAAGAGGGCACATCCAGGCTGTCTGGACAGCCCCAGGCAAGATGGGCCCGTTTGGACCGATTCTGGACCATGGGAACAAAATGTTCCTGTGGTAACCAGAACTGGGCCCGAGGATGACCTGGCATGCCCCTTACACCTACGAGGACCTCCTCCCCACAGGCACCCCCGACATTTATAGCTCCGGTCCCCCAGTTCTCCACTGCCTGACCCACAGCTGGCCTGCCACGGCCTGGATTGGGTGGCAGGGACCCCCCCCCACAGCTGGCCCAGGCCCTAGTGGGGGGATCCTCATAAGCAGCATGTCCGCACGGACCTGGCAGCACATCCAGTGCCGTGACCTGAATAGGCTCTATACATGCTGCCGGTCGTGCCCACCCCCGCTTCGCCCCCTCCCGCCCTCCCCGTCCTGATGCACTGGATGTATGTTGAGAGCCAGTGGGGGAATCAGCCCCGGATGCCCTGCCGGGACATGCAGCCTCGCAGCCCGCATTCGGGAATGACCTCCTAAGCCTATAAGAATTACTGTGCCACCCTTCTCCGTTTCTTCACTTATCAGCTTTACCCTGACCTGAGTGGCTCTTTGGAGCTCTGGCACAATTGCTGTCTTTTACATTAACTCTTTTCTTTGCTTTGTTAATTTGATATCAGGAGTTGTCAAAAAATACCAATTACCAAAAACAAAAAAATAACTCAGAATTGCACGTTTTCTTCAAAAATATGCACTAACTAATAAATATTAAACAAAATATATAATAATAATAATAATAATGAGGAAAAAGACTTCGGTAAAATCAAGAGCTCACAACCACTGGCTCAACTATTCAGGCAACTGGTAACAGACCCCACACATGAAGGGGCCATACTGGATTCGGTGCTTACCAATGGTGAAAGTGTTTCTGATGTTACAGTGGGAGATCAGCTTGCATCCAGTGATCACCAGATGGTGTGGTTCAGTATTGGTACTAGGGCTGCTAAAATCCATTTTTTTTTTCTTCCTGCGTCAACTTCGCTCTATTCGTCCCTTCTTCTCCTTTTCTGCTCTTACCACTCTAGTGCTTTCCCTTGTCATGTCCCGCGTTGATTTCTCAAACTCACTCTTCATTGGTCTCCCCAAATCCCAATTAAACCACTTGCAACGTGTTCAAAATACTGCAGCACGCCTCCTTACACACACTTCCCTCCGTGATCATATCACACCCCAGTTATTTCATCTTCACTGGCTTCCTATCCCCTTCCGTTCCACCTTTAAATTATTAACCTTGGTCCATAAAGCTATTCATGACAGCACCCCCCAGTACTTATCTGATCTCCTCTTCTTCCATTCTCCCAGATATACCCCTCGTTCTTTTCACCTCAATCGTCTCACACTCCCGTCCCCCTCCCGTGCTCACTTACAATCCACCCGCTCCTCTGCTTTCTTCTTTGCTGGTCCCGCCCTCTGGAATTCTCTCCCTTCTACCCTCCGTTTAGAGCCCCAACACAAAGTCTTCAAGCAAAACCTCAAGACCCACCTGTTTTCCCTGGCATTTAATCTCCCCTCTCCTTTTGTGTGACTCTACTATTTCCTTAACCCCCTCCCTGATGTTCCCTCATGTTGCCATGTCTCGTCCTGCCTTCTTGGTCCTTCTCTACTATCCCTTTTTTTTTTAATATTGTACATTTCTTTTCCTTTCGTTGGCCTCGGCCTTCTTTTATTACTTAGCTTTTAATTGTACACCGCCTTGGTTATTGAGAAAGGCGGTTTTTATCAAATAAATAAACATAAACATAAACATTCAAAGCGAGGGTCTTAGACTTTAGGAAAACTAACTTTGCCAAGATGGAACAATACCCCAAGGAAGCGTTAGTGAGATAGGTACAGCTTGCAGATACAGAAAAACAGTGCGCAAAACTGAAAAGAGATATTTTAAGGGCAACACACCGTTTTCTTAGAATGGTAAATAAAGGTAAAAGGAAAAGGAGGCCGCTATGGCTTTTGAAAGAAGTAGCTGAAAAGGTGAAGAAAAAGAGGGAGGCCTTCATGAAATACAGGAGATCACATAGAGAGGAAGACAGACATCTATATTTGGAAAAAGAGAGGCCTGCAAAGTAGTCAGGAAAGCCAAGGTACAAAAAGAAGAAGAAATAGCCAATGCAATAAAATGGGAGGATAAAACATTTTTCAGATATGTTAGTGAGAAGAGGAAGGGCAAAAGTGGTATTGTCAGACTCAAGAGTGAAGGGAAGGAATATCTACAAGCTGATGAGGATAAAGCGGAATTGCTTAAGAAACATTTCTGTTCTGTGTTCACAGATGAAGAACCAGGAGCAGGACCTCAGAAAACACCCACAATTAGGAACAGAAGTAACGGGCATCTTGAATGATTTTCAGAAGACTGTGATCATGAGGCACTAGATAAACTAAAAGTAGACAAAGCAAGGGGTCCAGATGGGATACATCCAAGAATACTGAGGGAACTTGGGAACATTCTAGCGGCTTCACTGACTGACCTTTTCAATGCTTCTTTGGAGTCAGGAGTGGTGCCAGAGGACTGGAGACAGGCTTATGTGACCCCTTTACACAAAAGCGGACATAAGGATGACATTGAGAACTACAGGCCAGTTAGTTTAAACTCTGTGGTTAGTAAATTATTGGAAAGGCTACTAAAAGAGAGAATGGTGAGGTATGCAGGATCCAAGGCAGCATGGATTCACCAGAGGCAGGTCTTGCCAGACAAATCTGATTAATTTCTTTGACTGGGCAACCAGGGAGTTGGAGCCAGGGAGAGCCCTAGATGTGGTGTACTTAGATTTCAGGAAAATCTTTTGACACCATTCCGCACAGGTGACTTATAAACAAATTGAACACCCTAGAGATGGGCCCTAAAGTTACTGATTGGGTTAAAAATTGGTTGAGTGGGAGGCAACAAAGGGTACAGGTAAATGGAGCTCACTCTGAGGAGAAGGAGGTTATCAATAGTGTGCTACAGGGATCTGTCCTTGGTTCAATTCTGATATTGCAGAAGGGCCGTCGAGTAAGGTTTGCTTATTTGCAGATGATACCAAAATCTGCAATAGAGTAGACACCCAGGAAGCATAGATAACATGAGGAGGAACCTAACTATGCTTGAAGAATGGTCTAGAATTTGGCAGCAGAGATTTAATGCTAAAAAATGTAGGATCATGCATTTGGGTTGCAAAAATCCAAGAGAGCGGTACAGTGTAGAGGGAGAAGTGCTTCTGTCCATGAAAGAAGATCGGGACCTAGGCGTGGTTGTGTCTGAGGATCTTAAAGTAGCTAAACAGGTAGAAAAGGCAACTGCGAAAGCCATAAAAATGTTTGGGTGCATAGGGAGAGGAATGGCCAGCAGAAAAAAAGAGCTGATAATGCCTCTTTTTAAGTCTGCAACCTCATTTGGAGTATTTTGTGCAATTCTGGAGACCGCACCTTCAAATGGATATAAGCAGGTTGAAGTCGGTGCAGAGGGTGGCTACTAAAATGGTTAGTGATCTTCATCATAAAGCATATGAGGACAGACTTAAAGATCTTTATATTTTTTCCTTCTTTTTATTAAGTTTTGCATTCTTGTACAATTAATCATACAGTACATTTCTTTGACATCAACACTTAACATAAACATAAACAGAACATAATATAACTGGCTATTGCCGATCCAGTGCACTGTTTGATTGACTTTATTATGAGTAATCACAGTCTACTAATTAGCCTATTTGTTCCTTCTAATTCCACTAGACAAGGCAACTACATTTTGTCCTACTCTTGACTAAGAGTCGTGTCTAGTTAGCGTATTTTTATGGCTACTGTTGATTATGTATTCAACAGATGCATATTTAGGGTATCCCATTTTTTGAGTAAATTTCGGGAGTGAGAGTTTTGAACCACATAGGCTTCTTCGTATGACCGATGGATACAAAGCAGATTCCTCCAGAACTCTGCATTTAAATGTGATGAATTCTTCCAGTGTATTAGAATTGCTTTTAAGCCCAAGCTTAACATTAAATCCAAGAGCTGATAATCTTTTTATTCTAGCATTGGAATTTCCTCCCGGGATTTATATACCACTATATGGTACATAAGAGGCACTTGTATATTCAGGAGTTGAGTGATGAGTCACCAAACCTGTCGCCAGTACCCTTGAAGATTCACACAGTGATATATCATATGTGATAGCGTACCAATATCTGACATACATGACCAGCATTGATTACCCGCCTGGGACTGCCATTTAGCCATTTTTAGGGGAGTTAAGTACACCCAATGGGCCAAAATATATAGTGTCTGAGTGAGGGAGGCTGCACGGGTGATCCTTACTTGGGATCCTCAAAAGGCGTCCCACATCCTAAGATTCTCAGGTTCTCCTGCCTCTGTCTCCCATATTAATTGAGTTCCTGTGCACTGTCTCCTCGTACCTGATCGCAGTAGTGTAAGAAACTTGGATACTGGTTGTGTGCCACTTTGCATTTCCTTGAACTTCTGCAACAGAGGCCATCCTGGACGCATCTGAACTGGGGAAACTCCAGCTTTACTTAGACAATGTTGAAGTTGGTACCACTAATATAGACACTTGTTGGGTAATCCAAATTCTTGTTGTAAATCTGGAAGGATTTGAAGGTGCTATTATGCACCAGTTGACCGAGTACCCATACACCATGTTTCATCCATTCTTTCCATATGAAAGGTCGACCATTGATTTGGAGCCGTGCATTTGACCTTATTGGCATGCCCTATGAATAATCTTCGGCATCTTTAATGCATGGTGTTATCGTTTGGCAGACCTGTTGTGTAGCTGTAATGATCTCATTGTGTGAACTCTTCAAGGACCTGATTGTCCCAATGAGCATATTCATTGGAAAAGGGCTACTTATGGCTTGTTCCACACATAACCACATGGAGCTGTCATCTAGGCCTTCATTCTTGGTCCATTGAACTCCTTGTTTAAGCAAAGAGGCGGGGTGAAACCAGTAGAAATCTGGGAACTGCACCCCATCTCTTATTTTGGGTAGTCTGAGTTTCCATGCTGCTATTCTGGGGGTTTTGTTCCACCATAGGAATGTGAGCAAGAGTTTGTCTAGCTTTTTGTAAAAAGTGTGCTGAAATAATACTGGGATCATGCGTAAGATATAGTTAACTTTGGGCAACATGACCATTTTAATGGTTTCCAACCTACCCCACCACGTTAAGTGAAGTGGGGTCCATTTAACAGTATAGTCATTGATAATTTTCTTTCACGTGTTTTCATATTTTGGTTAACTGTTTCTTGCAGCGTGGCCCCGTACGTAATTCCTAAGAGGAGGAAGTCATCAGCATATGCTGATAATTTACACTGACAGCCTTTAATCTCAATCCCCACAATATCTTTATGTTGTCGAATAGCTATCGCTAAAGGTTCTAGTGCCAAACTGAAGAGGAGTGGCGAGAGAGAGCAACCTTGTCTAGTGCCTCTCTGCAGCTTGAATGGTGTGGAAAATGTTGCATTAGCTGCTATACACGCAGATGGATTGGTGTACAACAGAGAAATTCTCCTCACAAAATTTTTCCTTAATCCCAAACCATAGCAGGGTCTGGAATAGAAAGGGCCATTCCAATCTATCAAATGCCTTTTCGGCATCCAGTGCCAGGCCTATAACAGGGTCTGATAGTCGTTGAGCTTGAACCAAAATATGCGCCAGCAGTCTACCATTGCCTGTGGTAGATCTACCAGGCATGAAGCCACACTGATTGGGGTGGATTAGTGTATCCAGAACCTTGCCTAATCTATTAGCTAAGATTTTAGCATATATTTTATAATCCGCGTTTAAGAGGGATATAGGTCGATAGATTTCCACCTTCTGAGGATCTCTCCCTGGTTTAGGATGAATAACAATGGCAGCTTCTGCAAGAGCCCTGACAGCAGGACACTCCTCATATAGCCCGTTATAGTATACCGTATCTGCAACATGGGTAGTAGTTATTCCTCGAATGTAGAGTAGAATTCTAACGGGAGACCATCAGGGCCAGTGGCCGTACCTTTGGCTAGTTGTCTGATTGCCTTTTGAGTCTTAGAGATGCTAATGCCCTTTTCAAGAGACAAGGTTTGGGCCTCAGAAAGTTTTGGTCCATCAATAGTGGAGACCAGGTCTTCAAATGTCCCTGCAGCCCATTCTGTCTCCGACTGATAGAGTTTTGAATAAAACTCTCTACATTGCTCCAGTATTTGTCCATCTTTAGTGAGCAGGTCACCTTTTGCATTTTGCAGTGCTGCGATATGGGTCACCTCTTCTTTAGCTATAAGTGTACAAGACAGCAAGGTCCCCGCCTGGTTGCTTTCATGATAGCATTTATTTTGCTGTGCTCTGATTTGTTGCTGTGTATCTGTGCTAAGGATGGAATTATACTGGTATCTCAGCTTTTGCAGTCACATCAAGATCATTGAATCAGTTTTCTTGGTTAGGAGACTTTCTCCTGCTCGTATTTGAGAGTTCAACTCTTCAAGCTCTTTCTTCTTAACTTTCATCCTCTGTATAGAAAATGTTGTTATGCGTGATCGAATGGTAGCTTTAAAAGCTTCCCACCAGGTCCAAGTTGACGTATCTGAGGGTAAGTTAAACTGGAAATAGGTTAGCGTTTCATCCCGGATATAGGCTAAGAAGGCCTTATGGGTCAGCAAGGACTTGTCAAACTTCCACCTCGCCTGGACTTGTCTCATAAAGACTGTGTCTAGGGTAAGAGTCACTGCCACATGATCCGATACTGTTTTTTGTACATATCTCCGAGGCTACCAGTCACGGGAGAAGTATTTGATATTAGAAAAAAGTAATTCTGGTCTGAGAGTTGTGCGGAAGGGAGTAAAATGAATATTCCTTGGCATTTGGATGCAACAGCCTCCATGGGTCAGTCAAACCCAGAGATTCCATCACATTCTGGAGTATTGCATGAGATCTGGTTTTAGTTTGGGGTTTATACAGGGTCAGATTAATAAGAGGGTCTTGAATAAGATTAAAATCCCCCCCCCTAGGATTATATGCGTGGGTGCTGCTTCAGTTAATTCCATCGTTACTTGTGTAAAGAAATTAGGATCTTCTTGGTTTGGGAGCATAAACGGTCATTAATGTGTATATTCTTTGATCTAATTATAGTGTGACTTTAGCCCATCTCCCATTAGGGTCTATCTTAGTCTCTTTGACTATCGGTGAGAGGGTTTTCCTTATCATTATAAGCACGCCCCCTTTTTTATTCCTTGTCGGCGCTGCAGGGATATTTTGATAGATTCCCAACATTACTTTGTATGACTCAGCTGCAGATAGGTGCGTTTCCTGTATGTATACTATATCGGCCTTTTTTTGTTGACAATATAATAGAATTTTCTTGCATTTGGTTCGATTTGTGATACCCTTCACATTTAAGGTTATTATGTTCAAATTGTTGTTTGCCATGTATATTCAATTGAACATCATTTCTGTATTAATAGGTTCTTTCTGCTAAACTCCTCAGTCTCCTGCACCCTATGTGCACCCTATGTGCAGGGACGGCCCAAGGGGGGTGCGAGGCTATGTGCGGAGACTCGTTGCGGGCCTCATTTGCATAAGGGGCTCATTTGCATAAATATTTGCATAATGTTACCATACACTAACTTTTAGTAAACATGCCTCTTAATGAGTGTATGGATAAAGAAAGACTAAAAGATTTCTACATTACTATAATCCAGTGCCAACCGCCAGACACATTAGGAACTACTACAAACACTGCCCATTTAGAACCTATAGAACCTACAGCAAACCCACCGTATCCTAACAGCACTACCAGGACTCACAAAGCACCATACCCTAACTATCAAAAGGCAACACTGCAAATATTAAACCAATACATTTCAGAGAACAACAATACATGACCTACTGGGGAAAGAGAACAAGTGGCAATGTCAAACAGGAATTACATAAACAGAATACCTCTGCTCAGTTACACATGCAGGACATAGACCATCACCAAACAAGGAATCACAATTTAGAAACAGGAAGACAATAATTAAACAGGGAACCCCAAAAGCCAAACTTGGAATGTACAACAACACTGTAGAAATAAAACTATAAATTAATTTCCACTTGTACTAAATAAAGCACAGATGTTAATGATTCACATTTCCCAGAGCTGACAGATTCCAGTTAATAAATTCAAAATAAAGAGATATCTTTCTACCTTTTGTGCATTTTCTTTTCAGTTGCAATTGCTCCAGCCACTTCCTTCTGGTTTCTTCGTGTCTTCTGTTAACTCTCCATCATCTGCTGTCCATTTGTCCTTTCTTCTCTCTTCTAGTTTTTTTTCCATTCTCTCTCTACATCTGCTTTAACATACTAATCTTTCTCCTTTTGCTCTTTCCTCATTCCTATTTCATCCACTCAAATTTTACCCCTCCATCCTCAATCCCCACTTACTCTCCCAATACCCGGCCAACTGAAGATTTTTCTTCCTCCCACACAAAATATTTTTCCCCTCTCCATTTTACTCTCCCAGCCCCATCCCATTCTAATCCTCCCCCAACATCAACTCCCTTCTAGTTCCAGCCCCACCCAGCATCCGCTCCCTTCTAGTCCCCGCATCAGCCCATTTCCAGTCCTAGCCCCCCATCCATTTCCAGTCCTATCCGAGTCCCTCCATCAGCCCATTTCCAATCCCAACCCCCCCATCAGCCCATTTCTAGTCCTTTTCTAGCCCCATCATCAGCCCATTTCCAGTCCTATCCTAGCCCCACCATCAGCCCATTTCCTGTCCTAGCTCCCCCCCAACTAAGCCCATTTCCAGTCCTAGCTTCCCCATCTATTTCCAGTCCTATCCGAGTCCCTCCATCAGCTCATTTCCAATCCCAGCCCCCCATCAGCCAATTTCTAGTCCTTTCCTAGCCCCACCATCAGCCCATGTCAAATCCTAGCTCCCCTCCACTCAGCCCATTTCCAATCCAAGCCCCCAAAGAGCCTACTTCCAGTTCTAGCCCCTCCATGAGTCCATTTCATTCCAAGCCCCCACCACAGCCCATTTCCAATCTTAGCACCCCCAACAGTCCATTTCCAGTCCTATCCTAGCACCTCCATTAGCCCATTTCCTGTCCTAGCTTCCCCCACTCAGCCCATTTCCAGTCCTAGCTCCCACCTCACAGCCCATTTCCATTCCAAGCCCCCGCCCCATCAGCTATTTGCAGTTCAAGCCCCCCCTTCCACTCAGCCCATTTCCATTCCAAGCCCCCGTCCCCATCCCCATCAGCTATTTGCAGTTCACGTCCCCCCTTCCACTAAGCCCATTACCAGTCCTAGCCCCCCTATAGACCATTACCAGTCCTAAGCCCTCCATCAGCCCACTTCCAGGCCTAACCCCCATCACCCCATTTTCAGTCTTAACCCCCCATAGCCCATTACCAGTCCTAACCCCCCCATAGCCCATTTCCAGTCCTAACCCCCCATCAGCCCATTTCCAGTCCTAGCCCCCCCCATAGCCCATTACCATTCCTAACCCCCCATCAGCCCATTTCCAGTCCTAGCCCCCCATAGCCCATTACCAGTCCTAACACCCCCATCAGCCCATTTCCAGTCCTAGCCCCCCATAGCCCATTACCAGTCCTAACCCCCCCCATCAGCCCATTTCCTGTCTTAGCCTCCTCCATAGCCCATTACCAGTCCTAACCCCCCATAGCCCATTACCAGTCCTAACCCCACCACCTCCAGTCCTAACACCCCCATCAGCTCATTTCCAGTCTTAGCCCCCCATAGCCCATTACCAGTCCTAACCCCCCCATCAGCCCATTTCCAGTCCTAGCCCCCCGATTGCCATTTTAGAGTCGTATCCCCACGTCTTCCATTCCTAACTCCCCCATCAGCTCATTTCCAGTCTTAGCCCCCCATAGCCCATTACCAGTCCTAACCCCCCCATCAGCACATTTCCAGTCCTTGCCCCAGATAGCCCATTACCAGTTCTAACCCCCCCATCAGCCCACCTCCAGTCCTAACCTCACCACAGCCCATTTCCAGTCTTAGCCTCCCCCATAGCCCATTACCAGTCCTAACCCCCCATAGCCCATTACCAGTCCTAGACCCCCGTCCTAGCCCATTACCAGTCCTAACCCCCTCCCCCCCATCAGCCCAGGGAAACTTTAAAAGAAAAAACAAACTTTCCCTCTCACGGTTCTGTTAAGCCAGCTGGGTTGATGGGAAATAGGAAATCCTCCCTTCACGGCTCTGAAAGCCGCGCCGAGAAGAGTGATCGAGGGAGGGCTCTGTTGGGAAGGAGGGAGGGCTCTGTTGGGCAGGTGGGGGCCCCATGGGAGACGCTTGATTCTGCCGCTGCCAGGGCGGCAGCGGCAGTAGCAAATTAGTTTTTTTCTTTTAAAGTTTTCCTGGGCTGATGGGCAGAATGTTGTTTGCGTGGGGCCCTCTGCAAACAACATTCTTGCTCAATGGATGGGCTGGCCCTGCCTATGTGTTTTAATGAATCGGCACAGCCAGCACAACATATTAACTCTAACTAAGAACAACTGTGTGGTGGAGACCATCCCACAAAATATGCAGAACGGATCCCGAGACTCTCCCATTGCCATTGATTGATATGCCAGGGCCGGATTAACCTATACGCCAACTATGCCATGGCGTAGGGCCCACAGCTGACAAGGGCCCACAAAAACTGAACAAATTGTTAGCATTCTTAAAATTAAATTTAAAAAAAAAACGCTGGCTGCTGCCGCGGCAGCATGGACTGTCCCGCGGGGCCCCCTCTGCTGCCGCGGCAGCATGGACTGTCCCGCGGGGCCCCCTCTGCCCGGCTGAATCCGTCCCTCCCTCCCTCCGTCCGTGCCGGCTTTGAGAGGCAAGCGGCGACGTCACGGCAATCAGCGAATCAGCTTCTCGCAACCCGCCGGTGACGTCTCAGCGCTCCGCCAATCAGCTTCCCGTGTCCCTCTCTGCTTTTCCGGTTCAACCGCTGCCTAGGCGCCCTGGAGACGGAGCGGCCGCAGCCCGAGCATGGAGGAGAAGGTGGTGGCCGGGGTCAAGGTTTTCCCCCCGTTCTTGTACTTCACCGACGTGGTGGTCGGGGCCGTGTACCGCCAGACCGTTACCGTGAGGAACATCAGCAGCTCCGGCAAGAAAGTCGCTTTCTACGGCCCCCAAAGCCAGGAGGTGAGAGACGCGATAGTGGGGGGTGGGGCCGAGGCCTCCCCATGGCAACAAGGCACTGCGAGCCCCCAGCCTCCCTCTCTGAAGAGCGGCTGGAAACGTCCACGACTGTCAAGTGACGGGCGGGCACGTGTGGCATTGAGAGGCGCGAAGGGAGAGTGTCTCTCCCTCGTGTCTCTGTTAAGCCCGCAAGGGCTGATGGGAAATTTCCCATCAGCCCCTGCGGGCTTAACAGAGACGCGAGGGAGACACTCTCCCTTCGCGCCTCTCAAAGCCGACACGGAGGGAGGGAGGGAGGAAAGGACGGATTCAGCCGGGCAGAGGGGGCCCCGCGGGACAGTCCATGCTGCCGCGGCAGCAGCCAGCGGGTTTTTTTTTAAATTTAATTTTACTTGAGCCGATGGGGGGGGGGGGGGGCTGGGACTGGAAATGGGCTGGGGGGGGGGGTTAAGACTGGAGGTTGAATGACACGAAGAAACCAGAAGAAAGTGGCTGGAGCAATTGCAGCTGAAAAAAAATGCACAAAAAGGTAGAAAAATATCTTTATTTTGAATTTATTAATTGGAGTATGTCAGCTCTGGTAAATGTGCATCATTAACATCTGCGCTTTGTTTAGTACAAGAGAAAATTAATGTATAGTTTTATTTCTACAGTGTTGTACATTCCAAGTTTGGCTTTTGGGATTCCCAGTTTAATTATGACGTCAGGGCCAACAGCACGCAGCTGATCCTGCATGCTCGTTTTTATCTTTTCTGGGGGCCCACAATTTTTGTTGGCGTAGGGCCTCACTCAAGGTAAATCCGGCCCTGTGATATGCATATCATTAAACTCCCTCCCTCCCCCATCTTTCATGTCCTTTCCTCAAGGATAGGTAGTTCAAACATAATCTCCCTTATCACCCTCCCTTGGTTTTATCAGTAAGACATCACGCATAAGAAAATGACCCTGCTCGAAGGTTCTCATGCGAACCCAACCTTGCACTCATTCAAAAAGTAAACTAACATCCGTATGTGCCAATAGTGACATCCATTAATACAGTCTCTATCGTTCTGGCATTACCCCGTGCACTACATTCTGACTACATGCATGAACATAGGATTCTTTATTTATTACCCTCACATTTGTCCATTTCAGTTCCAAGATTCCATACAGTCTTGCTCTTGTAGAAAGGCATGAAGTTCTGCGACATCCTCAAAGGTGCGCGTGGTGTTATGCAGTGTCACTCGCATTTTCGCCGGATAATATGGACCATAGCTAGCCTGTAATTTATGCATCAGTGTCCTGCAGGCCAAGAGTTGTTTGCAACGCTCGACCATTTTCTTACTGACGTCCTGGAAGAAAGCAACTTTATGTCTCTGGATCTGCAGCGAGGTACTCTGTCTGGCTGCTTGTAGAATCTGTAATACTTGAGGGTTATCGAAGAACTTTCAACACGATTGGCCTCAGATAGCTAGTGTTGTTTGATTTATTTGAAGGGACCCGGTGGGCATGTTCCAGCTCAAAAGACTTTAGGAATGTTATTTGTAGCAGATCCGGTATCAACTTTTAAAGATATCCAACCGGGTCAGATCCTTCTTCCCCTTCTGGTACTCCTATTATTCAGATATTATTTCTTCTTGTCCGATTATTTTGGTCTTCCATTTGGCTCTCCAGTGCTGCAATACGCTTTGTAAGTGGCCCCATCTGTGTGAGCAAATTGTCATGCCTTTGCACTTGTTCTTCCACCGCGTCCAAGCGTATATTTTTGTCCGACAGCTTATCCTTAACTTTGCTCAACTCTCCTTGCATTTGCCCTAGGGTCATCGCATTGGCTGCTATCAATTCCTTCACTTGTTTCAGCTCCGCAAGTATCTCATGTAGGCCTTCAGCCGCTTCTTTCTCCAGTGCCATTTTTTGTGGGGATCCCGATTCCTGTTTTGACCTTTTTGCAACTGAACCGGTTGTTTACTGGAATTCAAGATGAATTGGTTTCAGCACTGACATCTTCTTTTTACACTGTGGCTAGTAGTTGCTCGCCAATGCTAACAACAGAGGGAGAGAGGTTCAGGATTCACCGTTAACAATGGGAGCTAATCCTCTAGGCAGCCATTCTGCTCCGCGGTTGGCTCCGCAACCTAAAAATCTTAATATGTATACTTTAGAGGAAAGGTGGGATAGGGGAGATATGATAGAGACATTTAAATACCTCCGTGGCATAAATGCAGAGTCTCTTTCAATTGAAGGCAAGCTCTGCTACGAGGGGACATAGGATGAGAGCGAAAGGGGATAGACTCAGGAATAATATGTGGAAATATTTCTTTATGGAAAGAGTGGTAGATGCGTGGAATAGTCTCCCAGTGCAGGTGGTAGAGACGAGGACAGTACCTAAATTCAAAAAAACATGGGACAAACACAGGGGATCTCTAAAGGAAAAAGGGGGACTATTGTATTGATATGGAAAGGCAGACTAGAGAGGCCATGTGGTCTTTTTCTGCCACCATGTTTCTATGTTTCAACTTATGCCTACTGTGAGTGCTCAATAGATTAGATTAATGGTCAAAAAACCTCTAAAACCATCCTGTTATTAAGTCAGAAATTTATCTCTATCTTATTAACATCTCTTATAATACTGTAAGTCAGCCACATATGGGTGATGTCATCCAATGGCTCCCATGTACAAAATCTCTCTCCAATAACTCAGAAGAGTATGGAAGATCCTTCTCACCATTTGCCAGTCACCCCATCCCAGTGTCTGCCCTCTTTCCACCTCAGTCTGTTCTCCAACTGTAGCCAGGTTAATCTAGAGGACAAGTTCTTCCTAGAGGGGAGGTGGGTGGGTTTGTGTGGCTGACTTATGCTGCTGTCCATGGAGAACCCCCATTACAGGTAAGTAACGTCACTTTCTCCATGGACAAGCAGGATGAGTCAGCCACACATGGGTGACTCTCTAGCCAAGGACTGTGAAGGTATGCTTCTCGTAGGAATCTGTACTCCCCCTTTACAGCCCGCGAGGTAGAATGAAGCTGTCGGGTAGATTAGATGACCAGGAGAGGTCTCCATGTGGCACAGTGATGCCAACCCATGTTTGGCACATGCAATGGCATGCCATCTCAGTATGACCGGTACAGAACTTCTAGGGCCTGATTCCGTCCCGGACGTTGATCCCCTCTGTACATCTGGTCTGAATTGAATGAGTACAATATTCCCAAGCTGCCCCTACAGTTTAGTGTTTTTCTTTTGATCGCATGCTCTTGGACTATCACAGCCTGTTCATATGATGCTAGTGTAAGTATCTACTGCTCAGTAGTTATTTTGGCTATGTATTTGCCCCTTCATTACAATTTTCTTACAACGTTGGAATGAAGGAGAAATACTAGCATCATGTGAAAAGAGTTCATAGGGAAAAAGGAGGGTGGGGTGTAGTCAGCATTAATAATAATGAGGAAGAGGACACTGATCTATAGATTGCAAGGGGGCACCAGAAACATGAATAGGCATCAGCGAAATTCTTGCTTTGGCCATAAAACATCTAGAGAGTGTAGCGAAGATGGCACACCACCAGCCCCAGTACTCCGCACAATCGTAATGATAACAGCAGTGGGATTTCTCTCCTGGCTTCCCTGGTTCTAGTCCACTACTCTAACCATTTGGCTATTTCTATATGCCCAGGTTCTGAAATACTATTCTAGGGATATCTATGTAGATGCCCCCACAGACATCCATATCTGGCATGTCCACATTTGTGAAGTTGTGCCTGAACTTGGACGTGCCTGTTTTTCCTTCAGAAGTTCTGGTTTGGATGTTCAAGATTGCACTTGGATATCATTTGTAAAATGACACTTCTTATATTTATTTGGGTTTAGCTCACATCCTTCCAGTAGTAGTTCAAGGTGAGTTACAATTAAGTGCAGTAGGTTTTTCCCTGCCCTCAGAAGGCTTACAATCTAAGTTTGTACCTGAGGTAGTGGAAGATCAAGTGACTTTCCCAAGGCCACATGGATTTCAGTTTTACTTTTTCTGGTTCTCAGCCTGCTGCTTTAACCATGAAGCTACTGCTCCACTACCCTCTACCCAGTACCCTCCCTGGGCTTCCACTTTGTGGTACCTGGTTCCAGATGCAGTTCCTTTGTAAAAACACAGAAGATTGTGGAAAACACTTGACAGAAAAGTTGAGCGTCTATTGATTGCACCGTCAAGAAGCAAGTCAAGAGAACTATTCCCAAATGGAAGCCCTTCCAGATGGATATAGCTAGATTAGAATAACTCATTCAAGTAGCTGAGGCAACCTCTTTTAGTCAATGAGGAGCATATGACTAATTCCCTTATTTTCTAAAGATCATCCTCTGGTCTTTCAAACTCCCAGCAGTCCAACAAAGATCCTTAGAAATCTGCTTATCCTGAAGTCCTTGGTATCCCAGTCTTGCACACTAATCACCTTCTCAGCACAAGAGAGGAAAGAGAAAGAACACAAGCTTAGGGTAGGCTTTCAGTTTTGTTAAACATTTCTCTAAGGATGCCTTCCATTGAGGAATGTTGAAGAACCACCAGACTCATTACTCAGTCTGATGGGACTCTGATATCTCCAGCAGGGAACACATTGAAATAGGGCTTGGCCAACCATTAGGCAAACTAGGCAGTGATCTAGGGCAGCAGCTTCTGGGGGAGGGGGGTGGCTGCAAAGAGCAGGGCATTCAAAGCTAAACAATAGATTTTGATAGATGGGGGGAGGGATATAAGACTTAAGGTTTGCCTAGGGTGCCAACACGTGAACTAACTCTGGGACTGGCCCTGTATTGAAGGCACCCTTACATAATATGTATACATTTTATGTTCATCCATTTTCAGATCATGTTTGAGACCTTCAACTCTCCAGCCATGTATGTTGCCATCCAGGCTGTGCTGTCGCTGTATGCCTCTGGTCGTACCACTGGTATTGTGAAGGACTCTGGTGATGGTGTAACCCACACAGTGCCCATCTATGAGGGTTATGCCTTGCCTCATGCTATCCAGCGACTGGATTTGGCTGGCCGTGACCTGACAGACTACCTCATGAAGATCCTGACTGAGAGAGGCTACAGCTTCACCACCACAGCAGAAAGAGAAATTGTGCGTGACATCAAAGAGAAACTGTGCTATGTTGCCTTGGACTTCGAGCATGAAATGGCCACAGCTGCTTCCTCTTCCTCTCTGGAAAAGAGCTATGAGCTTCCTGATGGTCAGGTGATCACCATTGGCAATGAGAGGTTCAGGTGCCCAGAGGCCCTCTTCCAGCCATCCTTCCTTGGTAAGCTACCTGGTTCATATTTAAGTTACTGAATATTATAAGTAGAATGTTAAGTCATGTTTTAAGTGACGCGATACAGGAGAAATGTAATGGCCAGCATTCTGTCCCACAAATAGCGGGGTTGGATGTCCGGGTTGGACGTCCAACCTGTGCTTAGCGCCGGAACGCAATTCCGTTGCCAGCGCTCCGCACACATGCACAGCGTATGTTCAGGGAAGGCTAGATGGGAGCGGGAGGGGTGGAATGGAGGTGGAGCGGGAGTGTGGCTAGCTGCTGGGACGTACAGGGCCTATTCAGGTCAGGCCCCTGTACGTCCACAGGCACACAGTTGTACGCCTGGCTTATTCCACCCTGAAGGTGGAATAAGACCCGGGTGTCCCCCACATTGCATGCGGCTCACCCGTGTACCACAGGCATTTGGCCATGGTGTGCCCCTGCAACCACGATGTGGACCATGGGGGCCTCCAGTGCTGGAAGGATTGCGGTCTACAGGGGCGGACTTGGGCAATGGCATTCTGAACTTTCAAATAGACGGCTCATTGCCATAGTGGCAGAACATCACATCTCCTGCACCCCTGGCCTTGGGATGGGCAGCTCCCCATAGCCGATCTCATCGGCATTTGGGGAGCGTCCAGACATCTATGGCCCTGACTTTGTCATTACAGGAACGTTCAGGCCATGGGGCAGTAGAATTGGGTCCATCTCTCGCAAATTTGGGCGGACGTGTGGGAACCGGAATCAGCCTCAATGTGCATTTAGAGATTACAGAATTCTTAGCAGTATGGTTTTGTAGTCCCAGATCAATTTCTTTGAGCATCTGACTAGGGTATTAGACTGGAGGAATTGGAGGGGAGCACTGAATGTTATATATTTGGATTGCAGTAAGGCTCTTGCTAAACTGGGTAGGTTTCATATGATAGGCAACAGAAGATGATGGTAAATGGAGTTGAAGGAGACGTTACCAGGGGAATGCCACAGGGATCAATGGTTGGCCCACCTGAATTCAAGATTTTCCTAAGTTATCTTGCAGAGGAGCTAGTAAGGAAAATGGTCTTTTTTTATTCATTTAAAGTTGTAAAATGTTACATTTAAAAACTCATTTATTCTGGCAATACTATGATCATATAACATAGGGTGAAACTGAACTTATGAACGGTTATTAACTGGTAGCCCAACATCATTATTTATCCTTGAGCACCATGTCCCTAACTTAAAATTATCACACTATGTACTATAATTTACCCCTGTTAAGTTATCTAAATTGATATTCCTGTTCTATGTACAATGTTCACTCTATTGTTATATGTAAACTGCTCTGATTACAAAATAGAGCGGTATAGAAAATTGGCTCATTATTCGAACCAGTCTGTAAGTCTGTATATATGTAAATAGAAAGTTGACACACAAGTTTCTTTGTTCAATATGTTCCCTGTAAATAGTTAATACCACTGTTCCATGTAAAAGATGATCAATTGTTAACTGTAAACCGCCCTTGATCTCTGGAAGGGGCGGTATAGAAGAAATGTATAAATAAATACATAAATAAATATATAAGGGTCCTGGGAGCAAACTAACTCTCCAAAAATGTAACAGAAGGGGATAAAATTTAGCATGGGGAAAAAACTGTGAAAAGACACATTGAGTTAGAAAATGGCTTAGATTAGACTGGGGGCTCTAGAGAAATAAGGTCCCCCCTCCTTCAAAATGGGGGTAATGCAGTTGTCTGGGAGAAGCAATTCCACTTTCTGCAGAATAGAAACTTTGATTGAGTGAAACATAGCAGTTAGGGAATTACTCCTTTCAAACTGCCTCTCCCCTCTTCCCTACTCTCCTGGTTACACCACCACCTCACATACAATATACTCTCTCCCGCACAAGGCCCTTCACTCTCCCACCCACAAAGATTATATTCCCAGGGCCGGCCTGAGGATTTCTGCCACCCCAGCCGTGCCATGTCACCCCTCCCCACAATGAGCCACACCGCCGCTTGGTGTCGTGCCGCTCACAGAGGTCTGCCGCCCTAGGTGGTCCCCTTAGCCCGCCTAGTTGATGGTTTGGCCCTGCATATTCCACATACCCTGACTTAGGAATGAGGTTCATGACTGTCATGTATGTGCAAAACTAACCTATCTAGAGAAATTGCTCCCACCTCATCACCTACACCATTATCCTTCAACTACCCTCACCACTTACCCCTCATCCCATCTCCCCACTATCCCTACCACCCAGAATTACCATGGCTAACCCCAACCCTCAAACCTACCCCCTGAAACTATCCCTTCACCCTGAAAAAAACTCCACAACAACCCCCACAACTATTCCTCACCCCAACCACAAAAAGCTACCATCCCACTATTACCTTTATCTCCACAGCTGCCCCACCCCCAAATACCCCCTCACAACTGCCTTCACTTCTATCCCCACCTCCAAAACTACCCTCACAACTACCCCGCTCCAAGTACCCCTAAAAAATGACTCCTACAACTATACCCCATTCCCAACTACCCCCATCCCAGACTACAGCTACAACTACACCCCATTCCCAACTACCTCCACACCCAATTACCTCACCCCACAAAACTACCACTACTACTACACCCATCCCCTAAAATAACTCTTCCCTCTACCACAAAACCACTCCCTCAAATAACCATACCCCCCACATTTAATCCTACCTCACTACAGTACTTGCAGCTCCCAAAACTACTCCGTTATCCCACCCCAAAACTCCTTCCTACCCTACCTGAAAACTACCTCCACAACAACCACTACCCTCTCAACTATCCCCAACCTCTATTACCCCCATAAAATTAGCCCCCATCTACCCCTACCCTCCAAACCTCCCACTAATAAAAACTGTCCCTAACTACCCCATTCCACACAAACCTTCTCACCTCGAAGTTACCCCAAACCCCAAAACTACCAAAATACCCTCCACTTCTTAAACTACCCCATAAAACTACTCCAAACTACCTCACCTCTGCTATCTCAGTCTTAAGTACCACCCATCTACCCCACCCCTAATCCATCTAACATTATTTATTAATAATCATCTGTAGACAAGAGAGCTCTTGAGCTAAGAGTAATAAAATGCTGACTGTTTTTGCCCTTTGACAGGTATGGAGATGCATGGAATTCATGAAAGCACCTACAACTCCATCATGAGGTGTGATGTTGATATCCGTAAGGATCTGTATGCCAATACTGTGCTGTCTGGTGGTACCACCATGTACCCAGGAATTGCAGACAGGATGCAGAAGGAGATCACAGCACTGGCACCCAGCACAATGAAAATCAAGGTGAGCTCACTGATGTGTTGAGGGAATTCCAAGAGCCCTTTGTTAAGACAAAGAGTTTCTTACTGAGCTGATCAGACCTTGCAAGAACTTGTGATATGAAACTGGGAGCAGATTAGGATTATGTCTGTTATCCCATTGGTCAATATTCAAATACCACAGTCCATGCTTTTTTAATCTGGACAGCAAGCTGTGCTGAATATACATGAAGAGACGTCAAGCTGCCCCTGTTCCCTACATGCTGGGAGACATAGTACAGAGACCCGTTTTCAGATGTGGAAAAATAAACCTGGCCATTGATGAAGAGACTGGTGCACACTGGTAAACTTGTTTACATTTTGTCTCTGCAGATCATAGCCCCACCTGAGCGCAAGTACTCCGTCTGGATTGGTGGCTCCATCCTGGCCTCCCTGTCCACCTTCCAACAGATGTGGATCAGCAAACAAGAGTATGATGAGTCTGGACCCTCCATCGTCCACCGCAAATGCTTCTAGAGAAATATCAAGTAGTACATGCAAAGCAAACCACATTCTTTCTCCACAAATGGAAGGCTGCTGATATGCTTTTTTCTCTCCCTTTCTTTGCACTTGAAAACTTAGTAGAAAATTTACAGATGGAACTGCAGAATGAAGTTAGAAATATAGATGTTGCTTCCAGTGTGTTTTCTTTTAAGACTACCACAGATATTGCTGCAAGGACTGTGAGATAGGTATATTGTAAATAGCCAAACTTGTATGTAGTGATGGCCTTAAACAATAAGATGCGCTAGTAGGAGGAGTGGAGACGCAGTGCAGCGGGCTGAGAGTCGGGGAAGCCAGGCTTGAATCCCCCGCTACACCTTGGGCAAGTCACTGAACCCTCCATGGTCTCAGTACAAACTTAGATTGTAAGTCCTCCTGGGACAGGAAATGTCTGCAGTACCTGAAGGTAACTTGCCTTGAACTTCTAATTACACAGCTTCAATGAATGTTCATGTTTGTAAGGGCTGAACAGGAAATATAACTTTTTGTTTTTCATTTAAAAGTGCTGTAAGCAAATTTTTCTGAGCAAATGTTTCATTGCTCACTGCTGATTCCGTGCAAAAGCTGGAAGAGGTGGTTAGGGATTACTGCTTGCCCGTGGAGAGATTTGATCAGTAGGATCTCCGAGGCGCCTCATATTATGGAGTCAAAAATCTTCATGTTCTACAGGCAACTCAAACAGCCCAATGCAGAAACAAGAACTACTGTTAATGCAGGCATCTGTGCAGTGTTTACAGCAAATGTTCTGTGCTACTGTGGGCACAGAATTGAAGAAGGAATCTAACGTGAAGCATAAACACACCACAGAGGCAGTCCCCGGCAAATTTAAATCCAAGGAGATGAACGATAAGGGCGCCATTAGCTATATGGCACGGATTCAGTGAAGTGTGCAGAAGACCAAAGGGTCTGTTTACTAAGTGGCACTAGAGGCTTCTGTGCGATATCGGAGTCGAGGCTCCGTTTTATTTAATGGGGCCGCGTCTCCGATATCGCACGGAAGCCACTAGCGCCACTTAGACCCCCAAAAAGGCTTAATGTGAGATCTAAGGAGGCGTTAAGGGTTAGCTCAAGGTCTGCAGTCAGTGCTGGTGAAGAACCTAAGCCTGTTTCTACAGCATACAGCCCCGGCAACGTTTTTCTAGCTTTGCTGAAGAGACTACTGGTAAAAAGAAACATCAGAGAAACCTGGAACAATGTTATGTGCATATGCTGGATTGCTGTCAGGCGCGTAAATAGCCAAATACATTCTGAGCAGAAGCTCTGCTCGGAATACTATTGCTATGCGCCAGAAGGCGATCCAGCGCATGCACACGAGTGCCTTTTTGTGCGCAAGATCTAGGCGGTGCTGCTGCGACAGACCCCTGTGCGTATGTGCCTGGCTTGCTCTCCGGATTTAGTGCAGACTTGTTGCGCAGAGCTAATTTGCATACTGTTTGCTTACAGCATCACTACACAAAACGTCTCTGCTAATCCTGCCTACGGAAACCCGTGCTAGAGCTTTAAAACTCATTACAGGCATTGCTGAAGAAGCGTCTTGCCTTTTGAATACTGCTTAACCCCAGGAACGTCATGGTGTACTGCTGAAGGCTTTGCTTCTATGCACATTTGTGCCACTTGATGGTCAGTTACAATAAACATGGAAAAGCTGAAAATGTCATTATTTCGAACAGATTCTTCATTCATTTGTCTTCATTGTGTGCAGAACAGGTCATATGACCAGCCAAGCATGTATTTGAAATGGTCAGTATAAGAACATAAGATTTGCCCTATTAGGTCAGTCCACGGATCCATCAAGCCCAGTATCCTACTTCCAACACTGGCCAATTCAGGTCACAAATACCTGTCAGGATCCCAAAAGATAGACAGATTCCATGATGCTTATCCCAGGGGTAGGTCGTGAGTTTTCTCTAATCTACTTTAACAATGGTTTATGGATATTTCCTACAGGAATTTGGCCAAATCTTTTTTAAACTCAGCTACACTAACAGCTTTCACTACATCCTCTCTGGCAATGGATCCAGAGCTTAATTACGCATTGAGTGAAAAATAATTTCTCCAATTAGACTTACATATACCGCTTTGTAGTTTCATTGCATGTCCTCTAGACTTTGTACTTTTTGAAAGAGTAAACAACCAATTCACATTTATTCATTACAGTCCACTCATTATTTCATAGACCTGTATGATATCTCCCCTCAGCTGCCTTTTCACCAAGCTAAAGAGCCCTAACCTTTTAAGTCTTTCCTTGTTGCATGATCATTTCATCCCATTTAACATTCTGGTCGCCCTTCTCTGTATCTTTTCTAATTCTTATATATCAGGGGTTCCCAACCTGGGGTGTGAGATGGACTTTCAGGGGGTGCGACAAAGAGTGGTTTGTGTCTCTTAGTGACGAGTCACGAGTCATCACTCAGCCAGTTGCCAGTGTGCCTTGAGCAGCGGTAGTAGGTGGTTGTGTTGTGTACATAGTAGTCTCGTTGTTTATTTAGTCAAAAGGAGAGAATAATGGAATTAACATATAAGTACAGTAAGTAACTGATTGTCAGAGTATTGCTTTTAAAGACTTGGTGGAAAAGCCAATTCCGAACTGGGGCCGTCTGGGTGTTAGCCGTTCCTGCAGCAGCAGAATCGGAGCACTTGTATGGGCCAGACAGACCCCGATTCAGACCTGCTGCACACCTAGCAACCTCCGCCCCCTCCCCCCTCCCCTCCCCCCCGTTCTAGGCCACCTTGCATGGAGCCCAGTGCTGCAATCCACCACCCGGGTTAACAAAATGCTTTTCCCCACTGCTCGACCTCCGAAGAGGCCTGCCATGGCCAGGATGGGGCAGCGGGGGATCAGGGGATTGGGCTGCCACTCACCTGCTTTGGCTGTCCTCCGTGTCTGACCAGCAAAGTCGGGGGGACTTATTCCACCACCGTCTAACCTTCAGCCCCCTGACGTACAGGGCCAAGACCAGAATCGATCCGCCCTGCCCTTCCCTCACTCCTCCTCCTGCCCACCCCCTCCAGCCTCCATCCAGAGCTCACTGCATAAAGCCAATGTATGCGTGGGGAGCTCTATGCACTGAATACGGTCCCTGTGAATAGTGGGGAATGAACGTCCAAAGCGGACGGACTCTCAGGGCAGAATCTACCCCATAATTAATAAACAAAGGGCCCAATATTCACTTGGGCAGGCTATGCGCTGCTATGGCACATAGCTGTGCCTGCCGACCCTTAACCCCGGATATTCAATGCCTGAGTCATATGTGGCCGGGGATGGCCGCACACCCTGGAAGCCACAGTAGCTAACCGGGCAGCAGTGATATTGCATGCTTCCCAGTGAGCTCCTGAGGCCTAAGAGATAGACAAGGATTTTCTCGCCTATCTTTTAGGTGCAGGTTGCTAACTGGGCAGCATGGAATATCACTGCGGCCCGGTTATCGATTATCTCTGCCGCCGCTCCTCCCCGGAACGCTCCCAACATGCCCTGATGCTAAACGGGCGTGTAAGCCTAAGTAAACTTGGATGGCACAAGCAGAAACAGGAAGAGAATTCTACAGTCTTGGAGCAATCACAGAAAATAGTTGTGATCAAGTTGACTAACTATGAACATCTGATAAAGACGGTGAGATGCAAAAGGTAAAGTAGGAGAGGGGACTACATAAATGGAAAGAACGCATAGTTCATTTCTAACATGCAAGTACGGTGATTTGAAAACCAAAGCGGCATTTAAACTGCAAACAGTACAGAACAGGCAACTGATGAAACTGCAGCACCACCAACTGGATTTGATCAAATTTCTGCAGCCCTAATTCATCTTTCAAAACATGGAAAATGGATCTGATGCAAACTCTTAACCTGCTGCTTTTAGTTTTTTTCCTAACCATTTTCCTCATTTTATCACAGTCTCCCTTTTGAACGTTCATGGCTTTCACAGTAGATTTCCTTGCTGTTCTCTCTCCAAATCAATTGTGATCATGTTTTGATCTCCGTTGCTCCCGCAACATTACCTCTTGCACCAGATCCTGTGCCTAGGAGCCCGATGTTCAGCACTCGTACAGTGGCTAGCAGACGGCCCTGAACTTCCATGCCAGGGCCATATCCAGGCTCCAGCATTGAATATCTGGGTTGCTTGGATTGCCACGGCAACTGGACAACGGCAATATTTAGCCACTACCCTGCTTAGCTTCTGCGGACTTCCTGCACCTGACTTTCACCGCATGTCGCTGACTGGGCAGGGCTCAGTATTGTTGCTGCCTGGTTAGCAACAAGTGCAGTCGCAGAACGCCCCCTGCTCGTCCTGATGGCAACCCGTTATCAGCAAAGCGTGTAGTGGAAGCACCCACAGGTATTCAGCAGCAGTGACCATGTTAGTGCCGCTGAATATCCCACCTAGGTCTAAAATTGCTCCCCTCGTGTCAGTTCCTGAACCAATGCTCCATGAAGCTGTCATTTAATCTAAAACTGTATTTCCCAAGCATGTCCTAAAGTGACACTAACCCAGTCAATATTGGGCTAATTGAAAAAATCACCCTTATTACTGTATTGCCAATTCTATACTCTGCCTAGCTTTTGGCACCTTATACTCTGCTCCTGAGGTCTGGGGGTGCTGTTTTGGCAAAGGTATCTAATGCCTAGGGGCACTTTAAGACCCTACCCTTCCCTCATAGTCCAGCATCTCTCTTTCCTAGCCCCCATAAGGTGTCCAGCATCTCCTCTCCCCTACCCTTCCCTACTCCCTTGTTCAGCATCGCGCCTCCCTTTCCCTACCTCAGGGTCAGCCCAACTATAAGGCAAATTAGGTGGTTGCATAGTATGGTATCTTCTGGAGGGGGGAGTGGGGGGGGGAAGGGAGACAAAGAACAAGTCATTCAAAGCTAAAGAATAGATTCTAAACCAAACCAAAGAAGGTAACCTCAAAAGTGAACAGGATATGTTACCGCCACCAAATATTTTTGTCAGATAAACTGTCAGGAGAAGGGACACCCACTCTCACGTGACACTTACATCCTTTTAGTCAATTTATTATGTTCAAGGAAACTTGAAAAAACTAAAGACAAATCTGAACTAGCGTTGAACGGAGTAAGTTGCTGAGAGTCCAAGCACAACCTGCACACGTTTCAAGCTGATCCACAGCCCTGCTTCGGGTGAAAAAATGACTCCTACTCCAAAAGATAAAGAACGCCAAAATAGAACTTTCAATTTGTGCTCCGTTCTTTATATAATGGATGAATGATGTAATAAAATGGAATACTGCTGAACAAACCAATCAAAATGAGGTGAGAGACTATAGACCGGAAACCATCCCATCCAATTGGTGGACTCAAAAAAGATTTAACCAATCTTGCTCCAGATTCAAGCCTGATGGGCTCACAGTGGTCTATGGTCTCTGATTGGTTTGTTCTGGAATATTCCATTTTATTACATCATCCAGCCATTATATAAAGAAATCGGAGCAAGGATTGAAAGCTCTATTTGGCATTCTTTATCTTTTGGAGTAGGAGTCCCTTTTGCACCTGAAGAAGGGCTGTGGATCAACTTGAAATGTGTGCAAGTAGTGCCTGGCTCTCAGCAGTTACTCCATTTGATGCCAGTTCAGATAAGTCTTTAGATTTTTCAAGGTTCATTGAACATAATAAATTGATTAAAAGGATGTTAGCATCACGTGAGAGTAGTGTTGCCAACTGGCTCCAGATGCGCCCGACAGGCTTGATCCAGTCCTGGGTTTACCCCATTGCATGCAGGGACTTTTAGTTTTCCATTTCCTATGGACTGCAATGGAGAAAGTAGAATTAAATGTCCCTGCATGCAATGGGGTAAACCCAGGACTGGATCAAGCCTGTCGGGCGCATCAGGAGCCAGTTGGCAACCCTACGTGAGAGTGGGTGCCCCCTCTCCTAACAGTTTATTCAACAAAAATATTTGGTGACATTAACATAGCCTGCTCACTTTGAGGTTATCTTTTTTGGTTTGGATATTAATGATGGTTGACCTGCAGGTGTTTTTTCTGTTTGGCTTGAAAGAATAAATTCTGACAGCCAGTGGGGCATAAGCAGTGGTGGAATTTGGTCAGTTCAGTCTGGTTTGTGCAAACCGGTTCCTGTCACGGCCCATGTTTGCCAAACCGGTCCGCACAGGGCATTGCAGCACCAGCTCTGCAGTGAATGGAATCCCCCCCCCCCGACAATGTTTTGATAGCATCAAGGGATCGCAGCAGCAGGAGGAGCCACCAATGCCATCAAAACATTGTCAGGTGGGGGATTGGGCCACTGGACCACCAGGGAGTTGAGTACCTTCACTAGAGGGCAGCAGCTGAAGCATATGGCCACTGCAATGCCTCTACATGAGGTGCAGCAATCCAGCCGTCAAGCATTTGGGGGGGCTGAGACCGAACTGGCTCTTCGGCAGTTCGGATCCCACCACTGGGCATAAGGCTTAAGGTTTGCCTGGGGTGCAACACCTTGAACCAGTTCTGGGACTGGTTCCCCTTTGTGCCCAGGATCACCCCCTCTTTCCTTCCCCATGCCAGATCTGCTTCTGCCACTACCCTACCTCTGCCAAGGCCGCAAAGACCTCAAAACACTGTTATTTATAGAATCATACAAGCATTTAGACAACAGCCCATACCCAAACAGAAACACAACCACCTCCGCCAACTAGGCACACACTCATCCTACCTACACACACAAGATTATTATACTATGTTATTAAACACCCTCTTGTTAAATGTTACCCTTCAATTGTACTATCTAAATGGTGTTAAGTAATTGTTCTGTCTAAATTTTTACAGGTACCCTAATGTTAAATGTAACCCTCCAATTGTGATGTGACGTGACCACCTTGATTGAAGGATAAGGCGGCATACAAATCTGTCTAAATAAATAAATAAATAACTTCTGCGTGGCACTGCCCACTCTGATGCAAACGTTCTATCAGAAGGGCAGGACATGACAGGGCTTGACTTGGGGCATGTGCTGAAAGCAGGGCCGGCCCAAGGGTTTCTGCACCATAAGCAGAAGCCCCAGCTGTGCTGCCTCCCCCAGCCGTGCCCCCTCCCCCCTCCCCCATGCTGAGCTGTGCTATCGCCGAATCCAGTAGCAGGGTCAAGAGGGTGGTCAGAAGTGGCAGGCCACATGTGGTGAAACACACAGCCTGCCACCGAGCCTAACCATCCCCCTCTGCCACCAGAATCAGTGGCAGTGGGGGGTGGCAGCATGGCGTGGCTCATGGCTCAGCTGAACACGGGGGGGGGGGGGGGCAGTGAGGCTTGGTGCACCGGGGAGAGGGTGGCAGGCCATCTGTGCTGAAGAAGATGGCCTGCTGCCCACTGAGATCTGTCACCCTAGGTAGCCGCCTAGTCCACCTAGTAGACGGGCCAGTCCTGGCTGAAAGCTCACTGCTGTACTGACAATAGCTTTAAAATGCCAGTGCAAGCCACCACCCCTTCAAATTCTGCCACGCTAGGTGGATGCCTAGTCTACCTAGTGGTAGGGCTGGCTCTGCTGCACAGGAGGTGAGCTATGGTCTTTGCTTAAAGGAGCCCTAGTGCACAAGTATTGTGCAAAGACCAGGCTAGATATTTAGGGACAGCTGAATATAAAATGGGAGAAATATCTCCAGGCAGTTGTGAATAAAAGCATGGGAGTTTAGCTTCCACACTTACACGAAGGGAGTGTCTGCCTAGAGCCCCTTTAAGAGAAGACTAAAAGCGGAAAGATGCCCTTATAGCTGTGCTAGGTTTTTTCCCCCAAATCTACAGGGCAGTCAGCAGCAACTAACTAGCTTCACAATGAGAGAATTTCCCACCAGGAATTGGAATTGAGAAAGGAACAGCTTCCCCTGCTAGCAGCCACAGAGTCCTGGGTAAGGGCAGCAGAATGGATTTTATTTGCTATCTTGATTAAA
The DNA here is from genome assembly GCA_033557465.1 of Ichthyophis bannanicus. Classification (NCBI taxonomy): domain Eukaryota; kingdom Metazoa; phylum Chordata; class Amphibia; order Gymnophiona; family Ichthyophiidae; genus Ichthyophis; species Ichthyophis bannanicus. Next base: position 55,130,032 of record CM066044.1, on the reverse strand, counting down.
TAGCTTTTCTATTCTCTGAGCAAGTACTAATTTATTTATTTTATTTTATTTTATTTAACAGGCTTTTTTTATTCTGCCTTTTCCTACAATCAAAGCAGTTTACAGGGCAACTTGAACAGGTTACAAAGTAACTGGTGGAAAGGGATACTTAGTATCCCCTAATGGTGGCACAGCAATCAGTATTCAAAATGATTTATGTGGCCACCAATAGGTAGCAACCATGAATGGTGGCCTCAGTTTCACAGCCTGTAAAGTGTATAAATTTGTCATCCGTGAGTCACTATATTGCCAAAATGTATATAGTTTGAACTGGGCAGGATTTCGAGCAGAACCAAAACTACTATTCTTAAGATATCCATATATCTCCTGCACAAATAGCAGGCATAACTTTAAAGGTATATATGACATGTATGTACATTTTAATGGTAACATATATACAGATACTGCTGTTCAATCTAAGAGGTGTGTTTACTAAGCCAGGCTAGCGTTTAACCCGGACTATCTGCAACTGCATCCCATTAAATAACACGGGACCAAGTTGCAGTTAGCCCAGGTTAACTCTTAGGCCGGCTTAGCGGACACACTCCTAAGCTTATATGGATGGCACCAGGAAGAACATTTCCCTTGTAGTGGATTGGGTGAAATGGGCAATGAATGACCTAACTGGAACCTACAGTTAATATCTCTATAAAAACACCAAAGATGTGTCTTTTTCAAATGCATAAAATTGTCCTTTTTGAGTTTTGTGCACTAAAACCATTTAACATAAGTCAAATGGTTTAGTGTGTGCTACATAAGATATGCTATACTGGGTCAGACCAAGGTCCATCAATCCCAGTATCCTGTTTCCAACAGTGGCCAATCTAGGTCATATGTACCTAGCAGTTTCCCCAACAAACACAGGTTCCACAATGTTTGTATTGGGTCAAGCAGTTATATCCTGGGTCTCTTTTTAATAATGGTTTATGGACCTTTCCTCCAGGAACTTGTCCAAACCTTTTTTAAACCCAGCTAAACAGCCCTTACTACATCCTCCGTTAACAAATTCCACAGTTTGATTACACGTTGAGTGAAAAAATAGTTTCTCTTATTTGTCTTAAACAGTTTACCCTGTAGCTTCATTGCATGTCCCCTAGTCTTTCTATATTCTGATAATGTAAACAATCGATCTACGTTTACCTGTTCCACTCCATTCATTAATTTATAGACTTCTATCATATCTCCCCTCAGCCGTCTCTTTTCCAGGTTAAAGAGCCCTAACCTTTTTAGCCTTTCTTCATAGGGGTATCCTTCCATCCCCTTTACCATTTTGGTGGCTCTTCTCTGAACCTTTTCTAATAACACTATATCCTTTTTAAGATACAGCGACAAGAATTGTACACAATATTCAAGGTGTGGTCGCACCATGGAACAATACAGAGGCATTATAATATCCTTTGTTTTATTTTCCATTCCTTTCCTTATGATACCTAGCATTCTATTTGCTCTCTTGGCCGCCGCTGCACACTGGACGGAGGGTTTTAACATGTTATCCACAATAACGCCTAAATCATTTTCCTGGGTGGTGGTTCCTAATGTGGAACCTTGCATTGTGTAACCATAGTTTGGGTTGTTCTTCCCTAGGTGCATAATTGCACTTGTCCACATTAAATTTCATCTGCCATTTTGATGCTCAGTCTTCCAATTTATCAAGATCCTCTTGCAATTTTCCACAATCCCTCATGGGTTTTAACAACTTTAAATAGTTTTGTGTCATCTGAAAATTTGATATCCTCACTCGTTATTCCCTTTTCCAGATCATTTATGAATATGCCAAAAAGCAGCGGACCCAGCACAGATCCCTGGGGTACAGCACTATTCACCTTTCTCCATTGGGAAAATTGGCCATTTAACCCTACCCTCTGCTTTCTATCTTTTAACCAGTTCCTGATCCACAGTAGTACACTGCCTCCTATCCCATGACTCTTTAGTTTTGCCAAAAGTCTCTGAAGGACCTTGTCAAAGGCTTTCTGAAAGTCCAAATACACTATATCAACCGACTCACCTTTGTCTACCTGTTTATTCACACCTTCAAAAAACATAACAGATTAGTAGACAAGATCTTCCTTGTCTAAAGCCATGTTGGCTGTCTCCCATAAAGCCATGACTATCTACATGTTCAGTAATTTTGTTCTTTATAATGGTTTCTACCATTTTTTCCGGTACTGACGTCAGGCTCGTCGGTCTGTAGTTTCCCGGATCACCCCTGCAACCCTTTTTAAAAATTGGTATTATGTTGGCCATCCACCAATCTTCAGATATTACATATGATTTTAATGATTACTAATAGCAGGTCTGCAATCTCATATTTCCGTTCTTTCAACACCCTTGGATGTATATCCGGTCCAGGTGATTTGCTACTCTTCGGTTTATCAGATAGTTGTAATACATCTTCCCGATGTATCGATATTTCCTTCAATTCTTCTTCACCTTTAAATACCACTTCAGTCATGGGTAACATCCCTACATCTTCCTCAGTAAAGACCGAAGCAAAGAATTTATTCAGTCTCTCCACTATCGCCTTGTCACCTCTTAGTGCCCCTTTTTTTTTTTAAAACTTTTATTTTCATTTTGCAACAAACAAAAGAAACAACACACCAAAGGAGACAAAACAAGTATACAATAAGGAAAAGTAAACCCAATTACCCCCCACCCCCATGCTTCTTCTCTAGCCGATTATGTCAGCATGTGAGCGCTTCCAAACAACAGTGATTATACATCAAAACGATCAAAAGAGTATCTACGATACAGAATAATCATGGGACAAAGATATATACAAATTTAGACAGACAGTCAGATGAGAGCATTTAGCAGAATGTACATAGTCATTGAGCATCTTCCATTTAGACCGATGATGAGGAGTCTGAATGGGGGAAGCAAACATACGAGGTATTTGTTCATATTTACTGTAGAGACAGACATGATTCCACCATTCATTGGGGCTCAGATGGGAGCTATTTTTCCAGTATTTCGTAATTAGGGAAATAGCAATGCCAAGCATAAAGTCCAAAAGGAAGTAAGCCGTTTTTGGAAGAGAGGGGATCCCCGCAGCTGAGCGAAGTCCCACTATCCTCCAAGAAAGGGGCTCTTGAAAGTGCAAAATAGACTGGATACGACCCCAGACCCGACGCCAGTAATACTGTAGTGCGGGACATTCATACATAACATGAGGTAGTGAACCAATGGCCGCATGGCATGTCCAACAACTATTGCCCTGAGTAGTGTTCCATTTGGCTAATCTGTCAGGAGTGTAAAAACACCGGTGGGCTAGAAAGAAGAGTGTCTGAGTGAGTGAGGCGGATCGGGAGACCCGTGTCACTCTATTCCAGACAAGGCTCCATTGCTCCGGGGTCAAAGTCACATGCAATTCTCTCTCCCATGCTTTCTGCGCTATAGGGGTATCTCTAGTTATAGTATTACATAAGGTTTTGTAAAAATTGGATGCTACACCCGGTGAACTACCGATAGATCGGATAGTCTCCGACCAGCCTTGTGCAGGGGATGCCGATGGCGGGAGCACCTTAGCACTCCGAAGGCAATGCTGAAGTTGCACCAACTGAAAGTAGTGTTTCGCTGGGAGACCAAATTCAATTTGCAATTCACTAAAAGTTTTCCAGCGACCATCATGGAACAACTGGCTAGGAATCCAAATGCCCCTAGTGTACCAGGGGCTCCACGCCATCGGCTTATTTTGTATTCGAAATCGAGTATTGTACCAAAGCGGGAGCCTGTCTAACGGACAGAGTCGGGAGTCTAAAGATTGCATAAGAGTATTAAAGGCACCTAAAGTGTCTAAAAGCATTGGTGGATAGTGGGAGTCTGATGGGAGAGTCATACCAGGGAGAAAAGTAAGAGGAATCGGCTTGCAAAGGTCCTCTTCTATGTCTAGCCACACAGGTCTACTCGGTACTGGATCTTCCAGCCAACGAGCGCCTTGTTTGAGAAGAAAAGATTGATGGTACTTCAGGAAATCAGGGAATCTGACACCCCCATTTTCCTTATCTGCTTGCAGCGTATGTTTCGCTATCCTAGGTGTCTTGTTTTGCCATAAGTATCTAGTCAGAAGGCCCTCAATATCTTTATATGTACGTCGAGGTAAGAGACAGGGCAACATTTCTAAAATATAATTCACTTTCGGAACAATCATCATTTTTATGGTTTCTAAGCGACCCCACCAGGTAAGTGTTAAAGGAGTCCAACGGTGAGTAAGCGCCCGGACTTTAGAGGTTAAGTCTTTGGCATTGAAGGAGATAGTGTCTTCCAAGGGAGAACAATAATGAACCCCAAGGTATTTGACCATGCGAGGTTGCCATAAAAAGGGGAAGGGTTGCATATCTGCCTGATGAAGCAAAGGATTTAATGGAAAGGCTACCGACTTGGTCCAATTTATCTTATAACCGGACAGTTGTGAGTATTTACCAATTTGCTCTAGGACAGCCGGTACTGAGTCTATAGAGACAAAAAGCATAAGGTCATCAGCATACGCTGAAATTTTGATTTCCCTATGGGAGAAGGGGACTCCATGAATCTCCTCCGATTGCCGGATTAGTAAAGCCAAGGGTTCGAGTGCAAGATCGAAAAGAAGTGGAGACAGTGGGCATCCCTGGCGAGTACCGCGTTGAAGGGGAAAAGGCTGAGACTTTAAAGCATTGGCACATATACTGGCTGTAGGCTGTGCGTACATGGTGCGGAGACAACGGAGAAAACCTTCCCCGAATCCGTACCAGCGGAGGACTGCAAACAGGAAGGGCCACTCTAAACGATCAAAGGCCTTCTCAGCATCAAGTGAGAGGCCAACAAATGGGCGATCAAGATTAACTGCGGCAGTCAGTACATGGCATAGAGTCCGAGCATTGTCAGCAGTTGATCTACCAGGAATGAAACCGCATTGATCTGGGTGTATTAAGGTAGACATCCTATCAGAGAGCCGGGTGGAGAGAATGGTGGCAAATATTTTATAGTCCGCGTTTAGGAGGGAAATTGGACGATAATTAGCTGTTAGTTGCGGGTCTCTCCCCTCTTTCTCAAAAACTACTACATTTGCCATTGAAAAGGACCCAGAAGGAGAACCCTCCTCGGCCAGAGCAGAAAAATAAAGTTTCAAAACTGGAGCTAAGTCAGCGTGAAAGGTTTTGTAGAATTCAGCAGGGAGACCGTCTGGGCCTGCGGCACGACCTGAGGCACATTTCTTGATAGCAGAATGAATTTCTGATACAGTAAATGGTGTGTCCATGGCCACTCTATCTTCGTCAGATAGGGTCGGTCTTTGTACCCCTGAAAGTAAGCGTTCAAATACTTCTGGCTCAAAATCACATTCAGATTGATAAAGCCGAGTATAAAAATCACGAAAGAGTTCTAAGATTTCTGTATCTTTAGTGACCAAGTCCCCCCCCGACGGATTACGGAGGGCGGTAACACGCTTGGCTTCGTGTTGACCTTTTAGGGCATTTGCTAATAATTTGCCAGCACGGTTATTTTCCCGATAATATAGCCCTTGTTGTGATTCAATATTTTTAACAGCAGCAGTGTACAAAAGCTGATTGTATTGAAAACGCAAGCGTTGTAAACGGAGTAAAATACATGGGTCAGTACGGGACGTGAGGAGACGCTCCCCAGCTTGTATCTGCTGCTCTAGAATCAGTAAGTGCTGCTTTCTTTGTTTCCCCTGCCGAATTTGATAGCTAGTTATAGTTGCGCGGATAGATGCTTTAAAACCCTCCCACCAAGCCCAGCTCGCTGTGTCATGGGGTGAGTTAAAATGAAAATAATCTTGGATAGCGGCCTTTATATCAACCTGAAAATCTTTTTGACCTAGTAGGGATCTATCAAAAAACCAAGCTCGGGGAGAATCGTCCCGCGCAGTGATATGTAATGATAAAGATATGGCAGCATGATCTGAAATATGGAGAGGATGAGTCCTAGCCATGTCCACTTGAGAAATCAGTGCTTTGGAAATGAGAAAGAAATCTATTCTAGATTGGGAGTGATGGGGGGCAGAAAAGAAAGTAAACTCTAAGTCGGAGGGGTGAAGCAGCCTCCATATATCTACCAGCGCAAGATCTTGCATCAGAGCTGTAAGGGTAGCAAGACTCTTGGGTGGACTACTCGTTCTAGGCGGCTGTCTATCTATCAAAGGGTCTAACACTTGATTAAAATCACCACCAAGTATTAATGGAGCATTGGCAGAGGCCTGTGCCAACTGCGCAATACTTGCATAGTAAGCAGGGTTGTCCACATTCGGGGCATAAATGCAAATACACGTGAATTCACTATCTCCAACCTTAAGGTGTACACGGGCCCATCTACCCTCCTTGTCAGCGCTAGTATCAATTACAGTGGCTTGCAAAGATTTCTTAACCAGAATGGCTACCCCGCACCGTTTGGAAACGGCGGGAGAATAGGCAGCCACCATGTAAGGCTTAGCATTGAGTTTCAGTGTTTCAGCAGAGTTTAGATGCGTTTCCTGAAGAAACACTAAATCAGCATGCTCATGGCTAAGATAGCTAAGGATTTTTCTTTTGATTGGACTATTAATGCCTTTTACGTTGAGTGATAAGATTTTACATAAGGCCATTCAGAAAAGTTAAAAATTCTGAGCAGGATAGCGCACATAATTTCACAATGTCCCTCATATTGACTGTATCTGGCTGTACACATGGCATAAAAGAAAATAAGCTAAGATAATACAATGAAGCGCCCCACATTAAAAAAGAAAAACCGCAGTGCGGTAGAGAAGAAGCAGAACCCCAGAAATTACTGGCGACCATGTGTCTGCGGGGAGAAACCCCAGAGAAGGCCGAGATTGAAAAAAAACACATAACCTGTAGGACTGTGCGTGCTCCGAATCCGACCGAGGCACACATCATGGAGGGATAGGAGACCAAAAACAAAAAAGTCATATAGAGAAAGAGAGAAAGTCCAGGTAGTCTCTGTGCTTGACTATGACCGCCGCATCGGGCCCTTCAAAATGGCGGACAGAGCCGGCAAATAAAAGTCCAAGTCTTTGGATTAGCGCATCTGCTCTGCTTCTTTGGAGTCTAAAAATGTTGATAGTAGATCAGGATCTTCGAATGTCCTGGTTTGGTTGTGGAGAGTCACTCGGAGCTTCGCTGGATACAACAGGCCAAAGCGAGCCTGTAGCTGTTGAAGTCGAGGGCGAAAAGCAAGGAGTTTCTTCCGACGGTCAACGGTAGGCTTTGCCAAATCAGGGAAGAAGGAGACTTTGTGACCTTCAAATTCCAAATGATGATTCGCCCGGGCAGCATTTAAAATTTGTTCCACTTGTTGATATCGTAGCAAGCGAAAGATAATAGGCCGGGGGGTCGTTCGGTTGAGCGCCATGTGGGTAGGAACACGGTGTGCACGATCGATTTCCAGTTCTCTATGAAAAGTGATCTTCAGCAAGGAGGGAAGAGTTTTGAGCAGAAATTCTCTTATATCTCCTGCTTCCACCCCCTCCGGTATTCCAATGAGCCTCACATTGTTGCGACGGGCTCGATTATTGCTATCTTCTAACTCCTTTTGAAGATTCTGTATCTGGCGCTCAGCCTTATCCAGTTTGCCCAAGCGCACCGCGTGCGAGTCGAGGACCCCCGCCATATTGTCCTGCCGTAATGAGAGACTTTCAAGTCAGTCCTGGAGCACTCCAAAGTCTTCTCGCAGGGCTCGAAGCGCTTCTCCATTGGACTGCACCAATTCCTTCACGCCGCGTATTTCCTCTAAAATCTCCAGGTGCATTTCGGGGTTTTCACGAAATGGAACCATCTTCTGTGGGGAGGACACCTCTGTTTTGGAGCGTTTTCCGTGAGAAGAAGAAGGAGACCCGAAGTCCAAGCGCGCTGGTTTATGGGCTGCCATCCCCCCCGAGGTACCCCGGTCAGCCCGGAGCGAAATAGTAAGTTTGTATAGGTATTAAGTCAGGATTCTAAGTAGGCCTCTCGGGAGCTTCAGCGCGAAGCGTCTTACCCGCTGGACATCAGGCTCCGCCCCCCCTCTTAGTGCCCCTTTAACCCCTCTATCATCTAATGGACCAGCTGACTCTCTCACAGTTTTTTTTGCTATGAATGTACTTGAAAAAGTCTTTATTACGCATTTTTGCTTCCACAGCAAGCTTCTTCTCAAATTCTCCCTTTGCCTGCCTTATCAGTGCCTTGCATTTAACTTGCCAGTGCTTGTGCTGTTTCCAGTTTTCATCATTTGGCTCTTTTTTCCATTTCCTGAAAGATGCTTTTTTGGCAACAGCCTCTCTGACCTCACCTTTAAACCATACTGGTAGTTTTTTGGACTTCCTTCCACTTTTCTTAAAGCATGGAATGCAGCTGGTCTGGGCTTCCAAGATAGTATTTTTCAATAACTCACAAGCTTGATGTAAGTCTTTAACCTTTGCAACTGCTCCTTTTAGTTTTTTCTTAACTATTTTCCTCATTTTATCATAGTCTCCCCTTCTAAATTAAAAAAGGTAGTACTGTGGATTTCCTTACCATCCCTCCTCCACTAATTGAACCAAATGTGATCATGTTATGATCACTATTGCCAAGTGGCCCCAACACCCTTATCTCTTGCACCAGATCTGGTGTTCCACTAAGGACTAGGTCCAATATGGCTTCCCCTCTGATCGGTTCATAAACCAGCTGCTCCAAGAAGCAGTCATTTATTTCATCTAGGAACTTTATCTTCCTAGCATGTCCTGCTGTGACACTGACCCAGTTGATACCGGGGTAATTGAAATCACCCATTATTATTACTGTGCTGTAACATTTGTTAGCTTCCTTGATTTCTTTGAGCATTTCATCATCCATTTGTTCATTCTGGCCAGGCGGTCGATAGTACACCCCTACTGCCATCGTCTTCCCCGTTTTACATGGCATTTCAATCCATAGAGATTCTACAGCAAATTTTGTTTCCTGCAAAACTTTAATCCTTTCTGACTCAATGCCCTCTCTAACATAGAGCGCAACCCCTCCACCAATTTGATCAGCTCTATCATTACGATATAGTTTGTACCCAGGTATCAGTGTCCCACTGCTTATCCTCCTTCCACCGTTTCTCAGAGATTCCAATCATATCTAACCTCTCATTTAGTGCTATATATTCTAACTCTCCCATCTTATTTTTTAGCCATCTAGCATTGGCATACAAGCATTTTAGAGACTGTATTTTTTCATATTAATCTGGCTATTGGTAGGCATGGGCAATTTGGAATCTTTAAGCTCTGTCTGCTCCATACTCAAGGGCATTTGGGCTACTTTACTCTTTTTTGGAACCTCTCTGCTTTTGGTAGTATCCTTCAAGGATACATTCTTCCGAACCATGCGCTCTTGGGCGACTGTCGGCTTTCCCCTATTATCTAGTTTAAAAGCTACTCTATCTCCTTTTTAAAGGTTAAAGCCAGCAGCCTGGTTCCATCCCGGTTAAGGTGAAGCCCATCCCTTTGGAAGAACCCCTCCTTTCCCCAGAATGTTCCCCAGTTCCTAACAAATTCAAAACCCTCATCTCTGCACCATTGTCTCATCCACATATTGAGACTTCGGAGCTCTGCCTGCCTTTTGGGTCCTGCACGTGGAACGGGAAGCATTTCGGAGAACGCTACCCTGGAAGTTCTGGATTTCAACTTCCTACCTAAAAGCCTAAATTTAGCCACCAGAACCTCCCTACCACATTTTCCTATGTCATTAGTACCGACATGTACCAAGACAGCAGACTCCTCCCCAGCACTTTCTAAGACCTTGTCTAGGCGGCATGTGAGGTCCGCTACCTTCACACCAGGGAGGCATGTTACCAGGCAATCCTCATGTCCACCAGCCACCCAGCTATCTACATGTCTAATGATCGAATCACCAACTCCTAATGGCTGTCCTCATCCTTCCCTTCATGCTGTGGAAGATAAGGTAGTATTAACCGTTTAACCCATATTATATTTTAATCTATCTCATTCCATTTTCAGATCATGTTTGAGACCTTCAACACTCCAGCCATGTATGTTGCCATCCAGGCTGTGCTGTCCCTGTATGCCTCTGGTCATACCATTCAGGGCCGTACCTAGCTAGAACCACATCCTGTGTGACTTGCACATCGGGCACATGTCTCCTCTCCTCCTCCCCATACCTCTTTCCAGCCGCTGCCTGCTCCTGCCCTGCTGCTGCTGCCCTCTCTTTTCTCCATGACGGCACCGGCAGCAGGGAAAGAGCAGAAAGTGGCTGGAAGGAGGTGGAGGGGAGGGCACACTCCCGATGTGCAAGTCGCTGGCACTTTAAGCAAATCTGTCCCTCCCTGTTCTGACGTCACATCAGAGGAGGGAGGGACTGACCTGCTTAAAGTGCTGCAAAAAGGCTTAGGGGCCACATTTCGGCTGCCTGCTGTTGCCCTGCTGCTGCTGAGAGAAGTGGCGGCAGCAGCAGGGCAACAATAGGCAGCTGAAATGCACCCCCTAAGCCTTTACGCCTTGTGCGGCTGCACCGCTCTCACAGGACTAGGTACAGTACTGATTCCACTGATATTGTGATGGACTCTAGTGATGGTGTAACCCACACAGTGCCCATCTATGAGGGTTATGCTCAGCCTCATGCTACTCTGCATCTAGATCTGGCTGGCCGTGACCTGACAGACTACCTCATGAAGATTCTGACTGAGAGAGGCTACAGCTTCATCACCACAGCAGAAAGAGAAATTGTGCGTGACATCAAAGAGAAACTGTGCTATGTTGCCTTGGACTTTGAGCAGGAAATGGCCACAGCTGCTTCCTCTTCGTCCCTGGAAAAGAGCTATGAGCTTCCTGATGGTCAGGTGATCACCATTGGCAATGAGAGGTTCAGGTGCCCAGAGACCTTCTTCCAAACTGCCTTCTTTGAGTCACTTATTTATTTATTTACAATTTCTTATATACCGCACTATTCGGCATCAGTACGGTTTACATGGAACAGAGAGATCAGAACGTGAACATAGTTCTGAGTTTACATATAACAGTACAGTAAAACTTGGATGAACAGGGGAAACTATTTACACATTGGAGTCATAGAGTAAATATCATGAGAAACTATGGACAGGACACCTGGCTAGGAGTGTTCCCTGGCTGAATAGGCGTGTTAGTGTAGCTACAAGCAGTGTTCCCTCTAAGCTGTGCGCGTGTGCGCGCGCACACACCTCGCCGAGTGAGCGCACATACTTTACAACAGAGTGCACAAAAATTACGGCTCTGATTCTGATAGAAAACACAGACGTCTTAAAATTTAAAAGTTATGATTGTAATTACTAGAAATTAATTTGATTAAAATCAATGTGGTGTACATACTGTATTCTGACGTGTAGTCAAATTTTAAAGTAAATAACTCCGAGTGTTGTTATGTGGCGCACAAAAATTTAACCTTCCTTCAAAAGCTGCATACAGCTGATATTTTATGCGCACACAGCCTACAGAAAATTAGAGGGAACATTGGCTACAAGTATTCAGTGTATGTGATTCAGTGTTCTCTGGGAAGTATTTGAGGAAAAGGTAGTGTTTGAGGGCTTTTCTGAACTGTATTAGGTTAGAGATCAATCTGATGTTTAAAGGTAAAGCGTTCCAGAGTCTTGGGGCACAGAATCTGAAAGCCCTATTTGATGTTGTCGCTGTGGATCTTTTTGATTCTCTCGGAATTGTTAATATGTTTATTGCTGCAGATCTTCTTTATCTATTAGGGGTTATGGCTTGGATGAGGTCGGTTAGTGATGAGGAGGAGAGATTATTTACCGCTTTGAATGTCAGTAATACTGTCTTGAAGATGATCCTGGCCTGTATGGGAAGCCAGTGTAACTGCTTCAAAAGGGGCGTCACATGGTCTCTCCTAGATGCTCCATTTAGAACCCTCGCTGCGCTATTCATTGCGAGCTGTAAGGGGTCCAGAGTGGATTGTGGAAGTCCTTGTAAAATGGCGTTGACGTAATCAAAATGCGGTATTATAAGAGCCTGGTAAATTGTGCGGAAGTCCTCTGGTTCAAGCAAGGGGTGAAGATGTCTGAGGGAACAGATCTTGAAATAAACAGCTCTGACAGTGTTAGCTATGTGTGCCTTCATGTTAAGGTTTTGATCCAATATAACACCCAGGTACCGAATTGTGGGTTTTGTTTGTAGATCAGCTTCTTTTACCTTCAAGTATTGTGGAGGGTTGAAATTCGGGTTCCTCGTAATGAAGAGCACCTCAGTCTTCTTATGCTGAATTCTGAGGTTTTGCGATAGGAGCCAATGAGATATGGCATTGAAGCAATTTGTCAGAGGGGAGAGGTCCATGGAGAACGGCATATAGAGCAGGACATCGTCGGCATATATCATGCAACTGACATTGAAGGACCGGATGATATTACAAATGGGCTGCATGTATACGTTGAACATCAAGGCAGAGAGGGAGGATCCCTGTGGAACACCCTGACCTTGATGAAACGGTTCTGTTGTTGCTCCGCCGGAACGTACATGTTGCCATCTTCCAGACAAGTATGAACTACACCATTCAAGTGCTGTTCCGCAGATGCCTTTCTCCCTTAGTCACCCTAGGAGAAGCTCATGGCTTACTGAATCAAAGGCTGCAGCAATGTCTAGCAATGTCTTTCTTCCAAGCCTCAGTTACTCTAAATGTTGGCCTATGGAAAACGTTTATTCAGCAAGACTTGGACACTTCTCAAGTTTACAGTGGAGTATTTTAACAGCTCTGTCTATCAAGTATCTTGGATTTGGAGGCTTTTACTAATTCATTTAGCTTTGTGAAATTAAGTGCTAACTGTTTTGGTCTAACAGGCATGGAGAACTGTGGCATTTATCAAACCATATACAACTCCGTCATGAAGTGTGGTATTGATATCTGTAAGGATCTATATACCAATATGGTGCTGTCCAATGGCATTACAATGCATTTGGGAATTGCCAACAGGATGCAGAAAGATCACCGCACTAGCACCAAGAACAATGAAAAAGCTGCTAGTGTAGCTGGGTTTAAAAAAGGTTTGACAAGTTCCTGGAGGAAAGGTCCATAAACCATTATTAAAGAGGACTCAGGAAATCCACTGCTTGCCCCAATACAAGCATTGTGAAACCTGTATATGTTTTTGGGAACCTGCCAGGTACTTGTGACCAGGATTGGCCACTGTTGGAAACAGGATACTGGGCTTGATGGACCTTGGTCTGACCCAGTTGTCGTGAAGTGCAAGGTTCAGAACCGATGGAAACAGAGGTTTCTGTGGAAAATGAAACCAAAGCTGTCAGTGCTGAGTCAAGCATGGAGGGTTGGCATGGAAACCATAAACAAACCTCGTCACAGAGGGCTAGGGAACGCCCATCCCCTGAGCTAGCTCCTACCTCATCAGGGAACTGTGAACACCTGGGGGGAGGTGTGGCTCAATACAACGGGGGAAGGAAGCTAGATAAAAACCCTCTGGTCAAATATATGAGGGAGACAGACACAGACACGGGCAAAGATACGAGCAGAGACAAGGGGAGAGTCTCAGATGGAAGCTCAGTCTCCGACACGGAGAGAGATACAGCAAGCGTGGGAAAAGGTAAAAGAAATCCCAATCCTAGTTGGAGATACTCTTCAAAGGACAAGAGCTGTGTAGGACATTCAGGTCCAGGACACAGGGAGCAGTGCTTAAACATAGGAGGCACAGAGGATTCTATTGCTCATGAAGCAAGGACATTTATGCTGAAAAGCAGAAAAGACAGCCACGCTGGGTTCACAAAAGGCAGACTCCAGGTAAAGTCAATTTCCCTGATTATAAATATATATCAGAAGGGGGAGAGGAGTTTTGTTTTCCGTGTGGTAGCCAAGGGAGAATCCTGAGAGGAAGTAGTGTTAAAAGCAAAGGAAGAATTCCATGTTATAAAGCTGAAGAGGGAAACGTATTACCCTTTAACTACAGAGAGCTGTTTGCACCTGAGAGCAAGCATTTAGACTCACCAAACAGGTTGGGGGAAGGAAACCCTGTGAGTGAAAGAGAACAGTTTGCCTGGCAAAGAGAAGAACCTGTTCAAAAAGGTTTCCAGGAAGAAACTGACTGTATGCACTGGGACCCATATCAACCTCCTGAGTCAGAATATATGATGGACTGTTCTTATATGGTGGCGGATAATGTGCAGTCTCTGTGCTGAATATATTGGTTTTTACTAAGGAGAAAGAAACAGCCAAAAGAAACATTTTGGAAGGAACTGTTTATTGTTTTGGTTTTGTATAACAGCTGAAAGTAAGCAATATTTTTGTTATCACTGGAAGGTATAATTTCGTTGTAAATAGTCCTTATTCTTGGTCTTCAACATCTAACCCCGGGAGGGGAAATAAATCCTAATTTCCTTAAACCACTCGTGCACAACGTGTACTCATTTTCATGGTTGGTGGACTACATTACCCAGGAGGCCTTTCTACACCTCCATTTTAAGTTTTACCACCCAAGAAACACAACTACCCACTTGCCCTACCTATGCTAATTACCTCTGGGAGGGTGAGTGGTGACATATCTGGCGTAGTTTTTCGGATGCTTGACCTGAAGGAAGGACAACGGAAGATTACAGCACCAGGACTCCGGCACAAGCAAGTGGGCTACCAGAAGGCTGCAGGAAAGACAAAGACAAGACACAGCTTCTTTTCCTGAACGCAGACCTCTACACGAAGCCTCAGGTAATAGCACCTGGGCATAAGTGAGGGAGGATACCAGGAAAAGAGGGGCGCTGTGGGGTTGAGGAAAAAAAAAAAAAAAAAAAAAAAAAAACCTGAAAAAGGGAGCCGCACTTGGGTTTTTTTTTTTTCTGTCTTTCATTGCAGGTGCTGACGAAAGATGGAGGCCCAGGACGTAATAGCGTGGATGCGGAAGCAGTGGGACCTACAAATGGAACTTTCTAAGCGCATCCAGGAGGAGAATGCCGCGCTCCAGAGAGAGCAGCAGAAGCCGCTGCTGGACGCTGTAGCAGCACTTCTACAGGAACGCCAAGGACCACGGACGGACAATCCTTTGGTTATGCCAGGACCCCCAATGCACGCAAGTCATACATTTTCTTTAGGACAATTGAGTCCAACAGACAATATTGATGACTTTATAGATGCATTTGAGCGTATTGGACAGGCGTTAAAATGGCCTGATAGTCAGTGGGCTACGCGCTTTGCAGTTTCGCTAACAGGTGAAGCCCTGTCAGCCTACAAAGCGATGCCAGCCGCTCTTGCGGATGATTATGCTGAGATAAAAAAGGGCGGTAAAGGACAGGTTGGGGCTGACAACCTCACATTATAGGAGGCTTTTCAGGGAGGCTCGCCTGAAGCCTCAGGAAACGCCCAAGGCGTTACAACAGCGTCTTAAGAGTCTGGCGTGGAAATGGCTAAGTCCAGAAAATAAGACAATGGAAAGTGTATTAGATACAGTTATATTAGAACAGTTTGTACAGGCTGTACCTAAGGAAATGAGGATGTACCTCACCTTGCAAAATTGCAAGACCACTGAGGAAGCAGCTAGTTTGGCGGACCGGTTTTTGGAGGCCCAAATAGCTGACCCCTCAGAGCGCAGCGTACTGCAAGCTGCAGGTTTATATAATGTTAAAAAGGGAAAGGTTCCCTATGATGAAAAATATACTATGGCTAATGGGAATGTTAGAAGTAAGAATGATGAGAGTGTTTATGGGCCCAGAGAGAATGTGTCTACACCCAAGGGTAAATGTTATCTGTGTGGGAAAATGGGGCATTTTAAAAGGGAATGCACTAAGAGGACTGTTCTGATATCTGGGGTGGATGACCCAGTTCAGAGTAAATTTTTATTACACGCACAGGTGGAAGGGGTGGACACCTTGGCCCTGCTTGACTCGGGGGCCGACCAGAGTATGATTTCTCGCACACTCTGGGAGGCCATCGAGCGGCGCTGTTCGACACCCCCGAGGCAAGCAGGAAGCCAAGTCAGAGTGAAATGCATACACGGTACGTTTGCATTTTACCCTCGCCAGAATCTCTTGGTAAATGCACTAAAGTTTAAGCAAGTTATGTCATTAGCCATACTTCCTGCATTACCCCAAGACCTTATTTTAGGTAGGGATTGGGTACCCTTTTATGAGGGATTAGTGGAAGGTTTGAACACCCGAACCGGCCTGGTCTCCACTAGATCACAAGCCGGGACCTCAGGGATGGGAGATACATCAACTGGGGACAGGGGAGAACCTGGGGAAGGATTAGTGCCCCAAGAGGAGGTATTAGGGGAAGAAGAGACAGATATTCTTCCTACCCATGAGGACCTAGTGTATGAACCTACTGCACCAGGGAGAAGAAAGGCCAAGGCAAAGAGGCGCCATGAGAGGCAGTCTAGGTCCCGCGGCCGAGCGGAGTTGGAGGCGGGCGCAAGCCTACCCTGGGTACCCGCCGAGTTAGTGAATAAATTTCCCTCCTTTCCTGCTGAGCAGCGGGCCGACCCAGCGCTCAAGAGAGCCTTCGAATGGGCCCAGGAGATTAGGCCCACATTACCTAGGTTCTTTATGGACAATGGCGTTCTGTATAGGGAAAGCGTAGACCCTTACTCTGAGGCAGTAAGGAAAACAGCTGGTAGTGCCTACGGCGTTCAAAGCCACGGTCTTGCGTCTCGCGCACGACCACCCTATAGGGAGCCATAAAGGCATCCAAGGCACCCTAGACCAAATATTAGGTCGCTTTTACTGGCCTGGGGTGTTCAAGGAGACTAAGCAGTATTGCGAGTCGTGTGCTCCATGTCAAAGGGTATCAGCGTTAAGGCCAAAAGCCGTACCCTTGGTGCTTACTCCCACCATAGCCGTACCTATGAGCCGGATAGGCATAGATATGGTAGGCCCTATGACACGCACACCCAGGGGTTTTCAGTACCTTCTCGTTATAGTCGACCATGCCACCCGGTTTCCCTGGGCTATTCCCCTAAGGAACACCTCTGCGAGGATTATAGCCCAGGAGCTGGTCAAACTATTCTGCATGGTAGGTTCCCCAGAGAGGTACTTACAGACCAGGGTAGCAACTTTTTATCCAAGCATCTGTCTACCGTATGGGAGGCTTTTGGGATAAAACACATACGGACTTCGGCTTACCACCCACAGACAAATGGTCTTGTAGAACGTACTAATCAGACCATTAAACAGATGCTGAGGAGAGGGCTGGAAAAAGGGGAGATAGCAGAATGGGATACCTTGCTCCCATTCGTTCTCTATGCATGCCGAGAACGCGTGCAATCTTCATTAAAGGCCTCACCCTATGAGCTTATGTTTGGGAGATCCCCTAGGGGGATATTAGATATATTACAGGAGCAATGGGTGGAACCAGACATTTCTGAAATTGAAATACCTCGGTTTTTAAAGGGTCTAAGGCAGCGTTTAGAGAGAACGGCAAAGGCTGCAATGGAAAATCTGCAAGCGAGTAAGCAGAAGCATAAGCAATACTACGACAGGGGAAAACAACCCCGAACGTTAAATGTAGGGGATAAGGTAATTATCCAGGTGGCAAATCCAGGCCCAAAATTTGAAGCCCATTGGAGGGGACCATGTACGGTCGTAGAGAAAGTAGGGCCCGTTTCCTACAGGATAGAGAACGCAAAGGGTCGTAGGCAGGTATATCACCTGAACCTTTTAAAGCCTGGAAAGACAGAGTTGCCACTGCCAGTATGGTGTACATGGAACAGCACAGCAGATCCCACACTGGTATTACGTACTGTCCGGAAGATGCGGCAGTACGTAATATTTTAAGGCGGGGGATATGTCGTGAAGTGCAAGGTTCAGAACCGATGGAAACAGAGGTTTCTGTGGAAAATGAAACCAAAGCTGTCAGTGCTGAGTCAAGCATGGAGGGTTGGCATGGAAACCATAAACAAACCTCGTCACAGAGGGCTAGGGAACGCCCATCCCCTGAGCTAGCTCCTACCTCATCAGGGAACTGTGAACACCTGGGGGGAGGTGTGGCTCAATACAACGGGGGAAGGAAGCTAGATAAAAACCCTCTGGTAAAATATATGAGGGAGACAGACACAGACACGGGCAAAGATACGAGCAGAGACAAGGGGAGAGTCTCAGATGGAAGCTCAGTCTCCGACACGGAGAGAGATACAGCAAGCGTGGGAAAAGGTAAAAGAAATCCCAATCCTAGTTGGAGATACTCTTCAAAGGACAAGAGCTGTGTAGGACATTCAGGTCCAGGACACAGGGAGCAGTGCTTAAACATAGGAGGCACAGAGGATTTCTATTGCTCAGGAAGCAAGGACATTTATGCTGAAAAGCAGAAAAAGACAGCCACGCTGGGTTCACAAAAGGCAGACTCCAGGTAAAGTCAATTTCCCTGATTATAAATATATATCAGAAGGGGGAGAGGAGTTTTGTTTTCCGTGTGGTAGCCAAGGGAGAATCCTGAGAGGAAGTAGTGTTAAAAGCAAAGGAAGAATTCCATGTTATAAAGCTGAAGAGGGAAACGTATTACCCTTTAACTACAGAGAGCTGTTTGCACCTGAGAGCAAGCATTTAGACTCACCAAACAGGTTGGGGGAAGGAAACCCTGTGAGTGAAAGAGAACAGTTTGCCTGGCAAAGAGAAGAACCTGTTCAAAAAGGTTTCCAGGAAGAAACTGACTGTATGCACTGGGACCCATATCAACCTCCTGAGTCAGAATATATGATGGACTGTTCTTATATGGTGGCGGATAATGTGCAGTCTCTGTGCTGAATATATTGGTTTTTACTAAGGAGAAAGAAACAGCCAAAAGAAACATTTTGGAAGGAACTGTTTATTGTTTTGGTTTTGTATAACAGCTGAAAGTAAGCAATATTTTTGTTATCACTGGAAGTATAATTTCGTTGTAAATAGTCCTTATTCTTGGTCTTCAACATCTAACCCCGGGAGGGGAAATAAATCCTAATTTCCTTAAACCACTCGTGCACAACGTGTACTCATTTTCATGGTTGGTGGACTACATTACCCAGGAGGCCTTTCTACACCTCCATTTTAAGTTTTACCACCCAAGAAACACAACTACCCACTTGCCCTACCTATGCTAATTACCTCTGGGAGGGTGAGTGGTGACACAGTATGGCATTTCTTATGTTCTTATGTTCTTAAATCAAGGTGAACCCCAAATTAACTTTACATATAATTGAAGGGAAGTTAGTGCACTTCATTTTCCTCTATGTGCAAGGCTGGCCCAAAATATCTGACATCCTAAGCGAACCTTTGGCTGTGCTCTGTCTCCCCCTTCTTGTCTTCCTCTTGCCAGGCCTGCCTCCATGCCACATCGCTGGTGCCACTTCCCACACGACCTCTGCCCAGGCTGCACTAACACAGCATGGAGTCTTTAGCATGTGCACATGGTCAAGGCTTGCTGTTTTAGAAAAGACAGGACGTGGCAGGATTGAGTGCACATATGTTCAAGGCCCTGAGTCACACTGTCTGAATTTGTGCTGCTATTCTGCCACACCGTCGCTGCCCCCAGTATAGTGCTGCCTTAGGCAGATGCCTTGTCCCCCTAGTGATAAAGCCAGCTCCGCTCATCCATAATATTGCTCCAAGAATGTTGTTGCCTGTTCTACACTGAATCGGATTGATGTAAGGTAGTCTGCTGACTTAGACTCTCTACCACTGTGCACACGCCTGCAGTCTCCTTTCTTCCTTGTCTTTGCTTACAATGCAGTAATCTGTCTGCATCCCATCTGTTCAGGTCTTTTCACCCTTTGCCCTGCACAAGCTCCTCTACTACCCTCTTGTTCATTTGATTGTTGGCTAAAATAGTGCCAGGCTTCTATTGTTTCCTCTTGGTCTTATGCCAAGGCCTTTTCAATGGTATTTTCTTCACACTCTTGGCTTGAAAACATACACTTGTTGCAGCACAAGCCACTAAATATTGACTATATCCATTTCTGCCTCCTTGGAGCTCTGCGGGGCAGTGCAGCTGTCCCCTTATTTTGCTTGAGGTTGTACTTAAACTTTCCAAAACTTTTAGAATTTTTTAAAAATAGTTTTCTAAGATGTTAGAGTTAATACGATCCTGATGGATTTTCCTAGTGTGTGCTTTAAATGCAGTTTTTCTTAGGCCTGTGTAAAAGGAAAATGGACATCTATCCATCCTTAATTAAACATTTTAGAAGTGGCGAGCCTTCTGCAGCTCTGTGATGGGGACACACTTTTGTCTTGCAATACCTTCTGAACTAACTGCGATTCAGAGTTCTATAGGACTGGCTACGTTCCCCCTTAATCTTTACCACTTCTTTCTTTTCTATTGCTAGCTCGAGATCTTTTTCCTTGCAGGCATCACAGCCCAAGTTATGAAAGACTAATAGCTGATCAGAGGAGTATTCGATTTTTGCGATTCCTTGTAACAAGATCTTCTGCCAAGGAGTATAAAGAGGGCTGTGCAGCTGCTTTGGATCAGAGCACTGGACGGGCAGGAAAACTGATATCTCTGTTCTGAAGGAGTTTGTATTGGCTCCCCACTATGTATAGAGCAAAAGTAAGATTCTTTGGTCCTTATGTTACTAACATGCCGCACCACATTAAGGACCTGATTGACTAAAACTGTTTTGCCATTTTCTATGGGTAAAGGCAACTTAACAAGTCAGGCTCTTAGCATGCAATTGCACAGTGCCAGCAGAAGACAGTGGTCCCTCTCCTCCTCCCCTCCCATTGGCCCTTTGGAGATGCACCTCAGGCAACTACCATTTTTGCTTTGCATAGCTCCATGGCCTGTTGATAAGTGAAACAAAAAAGTCTCTCTCTCTTTCTCAAACCCTCCAGTCTCTCTCTCTCACTCACTGATTCCCTTGCTTTGTTGTCTGCTGCAAATGAAAAACACCACGTTTCCGACTTTCCCACGACCTCTGGCTCTCTGAAAGCTTGAGCCACACAGTAGAGGAAGTTCAGGCTGTTTGCAAGGTTTCACGTCTCATGAGATTTGAAAGCGTGAGATCAGCCTGAACTTCCTCCACCGCATGGCGCAAACTTGCAGAGAGCCACTCATAATGGGAAAGTTGGAAACGTGGTGTTTACTGTACACTGCTGCTGAACAAAAAAGCATTCGAGGACATGAAATCCTGGGCACTAGGGTGCAATTTCTATGTGCCATAGTGATCTTGTGCCTGGGATTTGTTGAGCCCTGCTTTAGTAACTGCCTGGAAGGTTATGCTTAAATATAGAAACATGTCAGCAGAAAAAAAAAAACATATGGCCTATTCCGTCTGCTCTTCAATATCAACTACTCTAGTCTCTTTTTTCCTTTAGAGATCTTCTGTATTGGTCCCATGCTTTCTTGAATTCAGATACTGTCCCCATCTCTACTAACTCCACTGGGAGACTATTCCACCCATGTACCACTCTTGCCATAAAGAAATATTTCTGCATATTACTCCTGAGTCTATTTCCTTTGACTCTCATCCTATGCCCCCTCATTACACAGCTTACTTTCAATTGAAAAACGCTCTCTTCTTGTGCATTTATGCCATGGAGGTATTTAACTTTCAAAAATTAAGTGTTAAATATAACAAAATGGGAAATACATCCAAAAATCAATCGCTGTTTGGGAAAAAAAATTTTTTGTTATCTTAACTGTATCAAACTTCTACCGGATGGTCTCAGAACTCTAGAGCTTCTATCCCGAAGACTCAAAGGTCAAACTGAAAGGGACAGAAACCAGATAACATCAACGACCTCCATCGGTAGTTAGCAGTGATCAAGTTAAATAACCTGCTCTATGTAAAATAGTATAGCTCTTTTTTCGTTTTTTATATATATCTTTTCTTTGATCGTTACACTTGAGCAGATATAGAGCATTCTTCTTAATACTGCTAGAAACACAGCACTCCCAAACAAATTCTTAAACTGATCCACACTCCACAAACATCCCGACGCCTCCCCCAGCGCCTTCGGAGCGTATCTCCTCAAAGGGTTCTTCAGGGGATTTATTCAAGGAATATATTGGGATCACCTAAAAACAAAACAAACATCGTGTATAACCCAAAACCAATCTTTTTAAAAACATCATTAAAAATCATGGGTCAAACTTACACCAGCAAGTACTTACAAAACCGCTGCCCACGTCAAGCCTAACAGAACCTTATCCGCTTCCAATCCTTCACCATTCATTGAAAGCCTAAACAAAAAGACGCCGTGCATGCGGGCTGACAACAAATGACCAGATTAAATAGCCCAAACTCAAAAAGAGGCTACAAACCATCTTATTCACTGAGTTTTCCTTCAACAAGGTAAGCTACTGAAACAAGCTACTAAATCACACATGAGTCAAAGACAGACCTTACACTCCTTAATCACCTCATCAGTCTCAAAATAAACACTCTCTCCAAAAGAGCAGAATTACAAAACATGCCGCCCATTCTACCATGCCATTCAAACCATTCGGTATTACTGTATTTAGTTCATAGATCCAGCGCTGTTCATGCTGAATCAAGACCTGATCCTGAGTACGGTCTCCAAAACTATGGGTGACTTGCTCAATACAGAAACACACTAGCTGTTCAAATTTATGCCCACGATCCAGACAATGTTGGACAAGCGGAGCTGTAACTACTTTACATCGCAACCTACTGTGATGCTCTCTCATACGTGTCCGAAAAATTCTCGTGGTTTTACCAATATAAAGGAGCTCACAAGGACATTTTATCACATAAATAACTCCAGCGGAGCTACATGTAGTCGAGGAGGACACAGCATACTTAATATGACGGTAACTGAACAAGGCAGTCTCAAAAGTGATCTCACAGATCTCACAAGATCCACATCGTCTGTGACCCTTGTCTCCTCCCGATCTATCCAACACCGGCAAAACCGTGGGACTCACATATTCTTTTAGGTTGCGGTGTCTCTGCCACACGCACCTAAGCTTCTTACCCTCCATACCAGTCAAAGTAGATAACACATTCTTATGTTTCTGTAAACTCCGCTGTATCACCCGGCTAAGAGGGGAAAACTTTGTAACGAGATTTATCGTGTCAACATCACCCCCCGCGCTACGGCATGTGGAAGTCAATAGTAAAGCTCTATTGTTATACAAAGCTCGTCGATACGCCCTCTTCACAACCTGTTCTGGATACGCTCTCTCCAAAAAACTCAATTTGAGTTGCTGCGACTGTAATTTAAAATCTTGATCACTAGAGCAATTTCTGCAAAAACGCAGAAATTGCGAAAAGGGCAGCCCCTCTTTGAGAGCCTTCGGGTGGGCACTTTTATAATGAAGGAGCGTATTTCTATCAGTGGATTTCTTAAAGATAGATGTTTCCCAATGGCCCCTCCCCCTATGGACACGAACATCTAAATAAGTTATGACATCCTGATGATATACATAAGTAAATTTAATGTTCTCATCACATTGGTTGATCCATTGGAAAAACGCAGTCAAAGACACTTCGGACCCCTGCCATAATAGAAAAACATCATCTATAAATCTCCTCCAGGTTTTAATATTAGAGGCAAAAGGGGAATCACTCAACCATCGCTCCTCAAAACCTGCCATATAAAAGTTAGCTATAGAGGGGGCACAGGTCTAGGGGTGATCTATCTGATGAAATGATAGTATTTCTTATGAGGTTAGCAGAGTTAGCTATTTTTGAGAATTACTTCGCTTTTGAAGGTCAATTATATAAACAAACATCGGGGGTGGCCATGGGGGCGACCTGTGCCCCCTCTATAGCTAACTTTTATATGGCAGGTTTTGAGGAGCGATGGTTGAGTGATTCCCCTTTTGCCTCTAATATTAAAACCTGGAGGAGATTTATAGATGATGTTTTTCTATTATGGCAGGGGTCCGAAGTGTCTTTGACTGCATTTTTCCAATGGATCAACCAATGTGATGAGAACATTAAATTTACTTATGTATATCATCAGGATGTCATAACTTATTTAGATGTTCGTGTCCATAGGGGGAGGGGCCATTGGGAAACATCTATCTTTAAGAAATCCACTGATAGAAATACGCTCCTTCATTATAAAAGTGCCCACCCGAAGGCTCTCAAAGAGGGGCTGCCCTTTTCGCAATTTCTGCGTTTTTGCAGAAATTGCTCTAGTGATCAAGATTTTAAATTACAGTCGCAGCAACTCAAATTGAGTTTTTTGGAGAGAGCGTATCCAGAACAGGTTGTGAAGAGGGTGTATCGACGAGCTTTGTATAACAATAGAGCTTTACTATTGACTTCCAAATGCCGTAGGGCGGGGGGTGATGTTGACACGATAAATCTCGTTACAAAGTTTTCCCCTCTTAGCTGGGTGATACAGTGGAGTTTACAGAAACATAAGAATGTGTTATCTACTTTGACTGGTATGGAGGGTAAGAAGCTTAGGTGCGTGTGGCAGAGACACCGCAACCTAAAAGAATATGTGAGTCCCACGGTTTTGCCGGTGTTGGATAGATCGGGAGGAGACAAGGGTCACAGACGATGTGGATCTTGTGAGATCTGTGAGATCACTTTTGAGACTGCCTTGTTCAGTTACCGTCATATTAAGTATGCTGTGTCCTCCTCGACTACATGTAGCTCCGCTGGAGTTATTTATGTGATAAAATGTCCTTGTGAGCTCCTTTATATTGGTAAAACCACGAGAATTTTTCGGACACGTATGAGAGAGCATCACAGTAGGTTGCGATGTAAAGTAGTTACAGCTCCGCTTGTCCAACATTGTCTGGATCGTGGGCATAAATTTGAACAGCTAGTGTGTTTCTGTATTGAGCAAGTCACCCATAGTTTTGGAGACCGTACTCAGGATCAGGTCTTGATTCAGCATGAACAGCGCTGGATCTATGAACTAAATACAGTAATACCGAATGGTTTGAATGGCATGGTAGAATGGGCGGCATGTTTGTAATTCTGCTCTTTTGGAGAGAGTGTTTATTTTGAGACTGATGAGGTGATTAAGGAGTGTAAGGTCTGTCTTTGACTCATGTGTGATTTAGTAGCTTGTTTCAGTAGCTTATCTTGTTGAAGGAAAACTCAGTGAATAAGGTGGTTTGTAGCCTCTTTTTGAGTTTGGGCTATTTAATCTGGTCATTTGTTGTCAGCCCACATGCACGGCGTCTTTTTGTTTAGGCTTTCAATGAATGGTGAAGGATTGGAAGCGGATAAGGTTCTGTGAGGCTTGACGTGGGCAGCGGTTTTTGTAAGTACTTGCTGGTGTAAGTTTGACCCATGGATTTTTAATGATGTTTTTAAAAAGATTGGTTTTGGGTTATACACGATGTTTGTTTTGTTTTTAGGTGATCCCAATATATTCCTTGAATAAATCCCCTGAAGAATCCTTTGAGGAGATACGCTCCGAAGGCGCTGGGGGGAGGCGTCGGGATGTTTGTGGAGTGTGGATCAGTTTAAGAATTTGTTTGGGAGTGCTGTGTTTCTAGCAGTATTAAGAAGAATGCTCTATATCTGCTCAAGTGTAATGATCAAAGAAAAGATATATATAAAAAACGAAAAAAGAGCTATACTATTTTACATAGAGCAGGTTATTTAACTTTATCACTGCTAACTACCGATGGAGGTCGTTGATGTTATCTGGTTTCTGTCCCTTTCAGTTTGACCTTTGAGTCTTCGGGATAGAAGCTCTAGAGTTCTGAGACCATCCGGTAGAAGTTTGATACAGTTAAGATAACAAAAAAAATTTTTTCCCAAACAGCGATTGATTTTTGGATGTATTTCCCATTTTGTTATATTTAACGCTTAATTTTTGAAAGTTTTGTACAGCGTTTACGAGCTGACCAATAGATACATGTGTTCATGGAGGTATTTAAACATCTCTATCATATCTCCGCTATCCTACCTTGCCCCTAACGTATACGTATTAAGATCTTTAAGTCTGTCACCATATGGTTTATAATGAAGAACACTGACCACTTTAATATCCACCATCTGCACTGACTCTATTTTGTTTACATCCTTTTCATCCTCATCCTTACTTCCACTTTTGTGTAAAAGAAGAACATGTGTCTTTCTCCAGTCGTCTAGGACCACTCCTGACCCTAAAGAAGCATTGAAAAGGTCAGTCAGTATTGCTGCGAGAATGTCCCCATGTTCCTTCAGTATTTTTGGATATATCCCATCCAGCCCCATTGCATTACTTTTACTTTAGCTAGTTCCTCACAAACACAGTCTTCTGAAAATCGTTCAAGATCTGCTCCTATTTGTGGGTGTTTTCTGAAGTCCTGCTCCTGGCTTTTCATCTGTGAACACAGTACAAAAACATTTCTTAAACAATTCTGCTTTATCCTCATCAGCTTCTTCATATTCTTCCCCTTCCCTCTTGAGTCTGAGAATATCACTTTTACATGTCCTCCTCTCGCTAGCATATCTGAAAAATGTCTTATCCCCCCATTTTATTGCATTGGCTATCTCTTCTTTTTGTATCTTTGATTTCCTGACTACTTTCCTAGCTTCTCTATGTTTTTCCAAATATTGATGCTTGTCTTCCTCTCTCTGTGATCCCTTGTATTTTACGACAGCAACCTTCTTTTCTTCACCTTTTCAGTTACTACTTTTGAGAACCATAGCAGCCTCCTTTTTCCTTTTACATTTATTTACCTTTCTAACAAAAAGGATGGCTGCCCTTAAATATCCCCTTTCAGTTTTCCCCCTTGCTTTTCTACATCCCCCAGCTGTTCCTATCCCACTAATGACTCCTTGAGGTATTGTCCCATCTTGGCAAAGTTATTTTTCCTAAAGTCTAAGATCCTCACTTTTGAGTGTACTTCATCAGCCATAGTCTTAATACTGAACCACATCATCTGGTGATCATTGGATGCGAGATGATCTCCCACTATAACATCAGAAACACTTTTCCCAGTAATAACCACCAAGTCCAGTATAATCCTTTCATGTGTGAGTTCTGTTACCAATTGCCGGAATAGTTCTCCCTGTAGAGAATCCAGAATCTCCCTACTTCTAGATGACACCACAGCAGGGATGTGCCAATCAACATCCAGCATATTGAAATCACCTATCAGTAGCACTTCTCCTTTCATGGCAATACTGCATATGTCTTCTACTAAATCTCTGTCCACTTCTCCCTGTGAGAGAGATCTGTATATCACACCAATGCAAATGGATTTCCTGTTCCCTCTTTCTAGTTTAAAAACAGTGCCTCCTCACTCCCTTTTAAGCCCTGTAATTCTTTAGCTTTAATATTTTTTACCTATAGTGTCAATCCTCCTCCCCTTCTTTCTACCCTGTCCTTCCTGAATAAAGTTTAGCCCGTTATAATTACATTCCAGTCATGGTTTTCTGTGAACCATGTTTCTGTAACTGCCACTAATGGGAGTCAGTTACTCCCATTAAAGCTTCAACATCTCGGGAGGAGCCTGGTTTCTGGTCAAGATGGACGTGTAAGAGCTGTGCTCCAGAGGGCAATAGACAAGAATCTTGACTTCGGCAATCTTTAATCAAATAGTTTCTACCTATGTTGATAACATTCGATCCTGGATATGTCGGGCCCCAAACAGACATGGCTGGATTACCAAGTATCCCAAAATCCTAGTGCAAAGAGAACCAAGATGGCGGTCATCCGAGATTGTCCTGAAACCTCACAGGAGATCCTGGCTGAGTTTCGGGCAGTCAAAGACTTGGTCAAAGCTAATGGAGAATTGCTATGTGCAATGCAGGAAGACATCAGTGCTTTGCGAACTTCTTTGGAGTCAAATACGGCTTGTTTGGGGAAGGTAGAGAATGTGGTGGCTTCACATGAAGAAAGGCTCGAGGCCGTTGAGAAGCAGGCCAGGTTGATACGTTCATTACAATGAGAGGTGGAAGATGGTAATAATCGCTCTCAGAGGAATAACATAAGAATACTAGGAGTAACTGAAGGAGCAGATGGTCCTGACATGGTGTCCTTTTTGCAGGCCATGATTCCAGGTCTGTTAAAGTTGCAGTTTGCTATGCCGTTTGAGATTGAGCATGCCCATAGAGTGCCTACTCAGTCCGTGGTCATGGGCAAGCGTCCACGCCCAATCATCTTGAAATGTTTACGCTTTAAGCAAGTATTGTAAATAATGGGAGCAGCCAGAGCACTCTCAACTTTGGAAGATCAGGGACATAAACTCCTGTTCTTTCTGGACTTTGCGAAGGAGACAATGGATCAGAGAAGTTTTTTGGAATTGTGTCCATGCTTGGTACAACTGCAGGCCCGTTTTGGACTACTCTATCCTGCCCGCATGAGAGTCATGCTGTATAACCAGACCAAGACGTTTGATGATCCTGGGGAGTTATATGCATTCCTGGAGGATAAGGAGTCTGAGGCGATGTGGTAAAAGTCATTTTGCAACTCTTATTTGCTACAGTTCTTTGGCGCTTGCTATCATGGGCGTTTGACTGGTCTGAGGTCGTGTAAAGGCGACATCCATGCAGAAGTGACATTTAATCATGTATCATTGATATATACTGGGATATCCATTCTGTCTCGTTTGAAGGAGCTCGAGGGTACTATCCTGGTTGAGATGTTCTTTTGTTTTCTCTCTCTCTCTTCTTTTATGTTTTATGTTGTCTATTTGTGAAATTTGTGGTGGCTGGGAGAGCCTTGGGGTTTGGAGGAGTGGAGTGGCTCTTGTTCACTGGGCTAGGTCTTTAAGGCCATAAACTGATTCAAAGAGGGCTGCCCTGCCACGCAGTTTTGGTTTTCTCTTCTTTCTTCTTTTTTTTGGGGGGGCTTTGAGTACATTGCCTTTACTCTTATTAAGGGAAGTGGGCAAAGCGTGATATTCTGAGTGACATAGACGTGCGGAAGTATTAGGTCTTTTTGCCCTCCGGTTCTGTCTTGTCCGGGTGGGCTCACCCGCTAAGTTTTGTGTGTTATATAGCCCCCCTGGGTTTAGATGGTTTTGGGGAGATGTTTTTTTTCCAGAATTAGGTGTTCTTATTGTGAGTGATCATATGACGGGGACAGGGCTAAAATGTGTCTCTGTTGTTGGGTTTTCTTCTTTGGGCTATAGGTGCAGCTAACACTTTGAGGGTGCTTAAGAAGTTGTTCTACAATGTAAAACTAAAGCTACAATTTGGTATGTTTCTGTAACATTTGACTGTTAATCGGAGCTATATTGTCAGTATGCTTTCCTTTAAGATCGTTTAACTGAATGTTAAGGGCATTAATAATCCCATTAAGAGGAAAAGTTTCTTCTATATGGTTGGAATGAAAGAAGGTGCTGACATCTTACGGCTGCAGGAGACACACTTGGATGTAGAGGAGTCGTTGAGACTAGATATAAATCCATGCTCTTTAGGGGCTTTTCAGCTGCCCATCATAAGAATAATGGGATAGCCATCTTAGTGAAGGAAGTTCTATCCCTCATGGTTTTTCAAATGTCACATATTGATTTTTCCTAGTTTCCAAGGGACTTTGTTCTAGAACTAGTGAGTCTACTATTCATGCGGCTCACATTTCTGTTCATTCTGCAACCTCATTTACCCTATTTGACTCAACGAGCTTTCAATAATATAACAGCAAAGTGGTCGTCGGTCTATTTTCTTGGTGGGGTCATCTTGAAGCTATAAATATGACTATCACTCCTAAAGTGAATTGTATAGTAGAAATGCTACCAGTTTTCCTTACAGGTAGAGTCTATTGTGAAATTGAAAGGATTCTAGTTCAGTTTCTATGGGAAAGTAACCGCCTAGAATTGTTCTTAGGAAACTTAAATCTTAAAAAGAGGAAGGGGGAGGGGGGTGATTTTCCCTGATTTTTTCAGGCCCAGTGCTGTGATTTTTTTACTAAAACAAGGTTCACGATGGATGGAGGGGGCCGTAGGTATACGCTCAATATGGCTTGAATTAGAAGAGAGGTTAAATAATCCTTTCTCTTAGAATCTTCTTCCTGGCATGATGTATGTTGGGAGGTCGTAGTCTCATAGGGATATCGGATACTCAAGAGGCCTTTTAAAGTTAGCAAATGCAACTCCTAAGAAGGACTGCCTATTGAAAGGTAGCTAAATGGGATCAGGCAGCTGGGAATGAGTGTTAGTCTCATCGAGGAGATGTCGGCACTTTGAGACATGAGGTGTATGATTGTTCTAACATTCAGTCTTATTGGGTTTCATTATGGAACCGTATTAAAGAGGTACTAGGATTCTGGGCCAATCTTTCCTGGTCTGGGGTCATTTTTCAATTAAAAATTGGCATCTCGTCGTTACAGAGGGATTGTCAAGTTTAATTGACTTCATGTTGGGAGTGGCCCTATACTTTGTTATTTCTAACTGGAAACATACAACAGAGCTTGGTTGATGTGAATGGTGGAACACTTGTGCTTATGATACATATATGTGCAAATACCATGGTGTGGTAGTTAGTTCCCTTGCATCCTCCTCTTTTCTTAAGTAGAAACTCCTACAGAATTCCATTTCTAAAGCATGGTATGAGATATCGTAAGGGGTTATTAGAAAAATCTCCTTATTTCCTATGTAGTGTAATGGTTGCTCTTCTATAGTCCTTGTAGAACTCGCAGGCTTACAGATGTTTTGTGTTTCTTTTATATAGCCCCTGATGATCACATGATGATGGGAGAGACAGGGTGGGGTGGGCTATGATTAGCCTTTTCTTATCTCATGTTAAAGAGAAGAATTATGTATTTTGATTTACTGCAATTTGGTTTTCTTTTTTGTTTGTGTTGTGTTGGAAAATATAAATAAAGAAACTAAAAAAGCTTCAACATCTGGGAACTTATTTCCCATGCTACAGGCATTTATACACACCACTTTCCAGATGTTGCCCCTCTTACCCATTTCTACAGAGGTTAGTGTTTCACTTACCTGGGGGCTTTCTTCACTTACCTGGGGGCTTTCTTCACCCATCCCCAACAAATCTAGTTTAAAGCCCTCTTAAGTAGATTAGCCAGTCTGCTGGGAAGACACACTGACCCTTCCTGGATAGGTGGACATCATCCTATGGCCAGGAAATCAAAACACTCTTGATGACACCATCCACACAGCCACATATTCATTTCTAGGATGCAAACTTCTCTTCCTCGGCCTTTACTTTCAACAAGGAGGATTGAAGAGGACTGTGCACCTATCTGCTTCACCTTCTGTCCCATAGCTATGAAGTCACTTTTGATACTCTTGGAGGGATATCTAGCAGTATTAGTTGTGCCAACATGGATGAGCAACATCGGATAATAGTCAGTAGGGTTGATGAGTCTCAGCAAACTCTCTGTAACATCTCGGATTTTAACACCTAGCAGACAGCACACCTCTCTGTACATCAATGTAGTTGGCAGATGGACGTCTCAGCATCCTTCAGAAGAGCGGGAAATAGTCTAGTGCTGCTTAACCTATTCTATGGCTGTCATGATCAAGGATCATGTAACTTCTCAGTCCCCCTTATGCCATGTAAGATATTGAAGGTGATGACTGCAAATAATTCCCTTCCCTGGAAGTGTGAAGATCCTCATACAAAGAAGCTGAGTTCACTCATGGTAGTCTGCCTTTTACTTCCAATGAAGCAAGTTGCTGAGAATCTAAAGGACTGCTTGGCTTACACAAATGCCTTTCACCTTTGCAGATCATTGCTCCACCTGAGTGTAAGTACTCTTTTCAGATTGGTGTCTCCATCCTGGCCTCCTTGTCTACCTTCTTGCAGATGTGGATCTGCAAGGAGGAATACAATGAGTCTGGAGCCCCCATTTTCCATTGTAATTGCTTTGAAGCAGATTCCAACTCTGTGGCAATTAAAAAAAATCCTTCTTGCAGAAGGAGCCGATGCAAGACCACTTGTACAATTAGGGGCATGTCTACTAAAGGTTAACACATGCTAATGAATGTTACCTTGCATTAGGTGCAACTGCACCCATAGAAATAAAAGAGCCATGGTGGCACTTAACGCTCATTAACCTTTAGTAAACATGGCTCCTTACTGTCTTTGCATGTTTTGCTTGGTTTATGATTCATACAGGCTTCCATGCTCTCAACCCATCTAGGACAAGAGCGCTGGCCTTTTCTTGCATTTTTCTCCAAGGGAGGCAACAGACTTGATGTTAGGCTAGGGCGGTGAGTGCAGTAACAGACTTTCATCTTTCATGGTTAACACAGAAACTTGTTTTCACCATTACTTCATTGTCTATCTGACTGTACAAGACACAAATATGCACTTATACTAGACGTCCTATGGCGATGCCATAATAAATATGAATAATTAATCTCATTGAGAGGGCCACAATACTTATGGATCTCTAGTGTGCTCTTCTAAAATGTGCTGACAATTCAGAAGTTTAGCTTTTGTTTTAATGTCTTGAAAACCACAAATGATTAGAAACGTGAAAGCAACTAAATGTAACCTAATTTATTCTAACCTCTAATGGAGATTAAGAAGAGATGCTGGATGAGTTCAAAGACCTCTGCATTTGAGACGGAAGCCCAACTCCAGCTTCTGTCATACCACAACCGACTGCAGCTGTTTTTAATCTACAATAGACGTCCATGATCCATTCCTGCAAGCCAGTGAATGCTCAATTGCAAAAGGTTTTCTCTTTCTCAAATGCTTTGAATTAGGCCATATGAGCGGAGAGAAGGGAGACCAAGGGCCACTGTGTCCCCCGCAGCCCCCTCTGGTGGCGGCGTAGTGGTTCCACGGGGCTGGGGAGCGCATAAGAATAGGGGAATTAGGGTTGACCTGTTGCGAGGGTCATGAGGTAGTGGCCCTCTGTGTCAGCCTCGTGGTCAACTTCCCAATAAAGCTACTTTTAGCCAAGTGTAGGGAAAAAGAAAAAGGCATTTATTTCACCTTTACGCAAAATGGTTCAAAATATGCGGTTAAGAAAAATAACAGGGCTGTATTATTTCTTGTGTCAAGTGCAATTCACAAAAACATTCAAAGTAACATTGTTAATCTTCACAAACTCAAAACATAAGGCATCCTGTATTCTCTTCATACATTTGGTTGCTCCAAATAACTTAAAACTTTCCTATTGTGCAATAATTACAATCCATGGGTTCCACGGCCTCATTAACCTCAGATTCCCCTGGCATCCACTCCATCTCTGAGGGGTCTGAATCTGAAACCTCAGGAAGGTTGGATTCAGGCTTTCTAAAAGCATGCCATACTGTGTTCCAATGTTGGCTTGTCAGTTTGGGGTGTCGGTTTTTAGCTATAGTGTAGAACCCTGGATTTTCTTCTGCTACAGGATTAAAAGTTCGCTTATCCCAGCTTTTAATATTACTAGCCTTTTTCCTAGAGAGATTATCTGGTACTTTTTGGCAATAAAAGTGTCCTTATCATACAGATAAAAGTTATTCCTTTGTTTCTCTCTTGTACTAGGCTTAGGTAAGCACTTGCAGGCAACCACTGTTTCACCTTTAAACTTCCTGCAGTCTCTTTTGGGAAAGGCTTGAGGCCTAGCCTGAATGTCCTCCACTTCTTGCAGGCTCAAGTGTTCCCTGGGGGTCTTTCCTCCTCTAGAATGGGGTGTCACTCCTCTGAGGCATGGCTGCTGCTGAGGCGCTTGTCCTCCACTTCCACCCCTGTGGCAGTTGGCTACTGGCCGCGCCCTCTCAGCACTTCCCTGTTCCCCAGGCCTCTGAGTTTCCATTCCTCTTTCAGGTTACTTTTATAAAAACTTTTTAAAAGTACCTTTTCTCCTTGTGTATTCCTTGCAAACGGATATCTCTTCCTCAGCTTGTATCCCAGTCCTTCTCCCTGGATAGGGCTTCCTTTCAGGCTGGAAGGGAGAGCACCTCCTTCCTTGGCTGCTCTCTGCAATGCTGCTCCTTCCAGTTGTATCTGGCCTTCCTCTAGGCCGGCTCTTGGGCCTTCACCTCGGCCTGCTCTACGAGTTATTCCTTGGTCTGCTTCTCGGCCTACTCTCTGGCCTGCTCTCCAAGCTGCTTCAACTCCTTGAGCTGTTCTGGGTCTGACAGTGACTCCAACTCTCCGAGCTGCTCTTTCCAGTCCGGCTTTGACGCTCACTCTGACTCCGTCTCTGTCTCTACTTAACTGAGCTCTGTCCCTGCTTAAATCGGGACTAACTGATTCAAGGTCCTGCCCATAGAGGCGTGGTTCCTCTGCTTCCAGGCTTGCTCTCCTGCTCCCTCTATGTGGACCTTCAGGAAATTGCATGTAAATCTTGTTTTTTTCAAGATTTAAAACTTCTTTTCTTTCTGTCAGAGGGTCCGCAGTATCACAACTGATAAGATCAAATCAAATGATCTAACAGATGAATAGCGGTGTGTGTAAAGTACCTTCTCTTGCAGGACAAAAGGAAGCAAAATTTGTTAGCACAAATCTATGGGGGTTATTTTAGAAGCACATTCATGCTTTGGACAACTTAAAATGAGGATAGGTACATCCAAAGCACAGAGACATGTCCAGAGCCATTTTAGAAGCTGGGTCTGTGGATGTCCTCTGCACCAGGATGTCTGAATGGAGGTGGGGGGTGGGTGCAAATACATGGCCTGGGCGTTCCCAAGAATTTGGACATCCCTGCCTGATCTCTGAAACATCCTAGACATCCCGTCTGATCTCAGAAACATCCTGGATGCCTGGAGTCACACCTAAGGTTATACCTGCTCCAGGCTTGAATAGGCATCGGGCCATAAAATATCCAGCAGGTGTGGAAAAGATTGTACTCCACCATCCCCGATACTCTCAATAATCATTTGTATAAAGTGACTGTAGTCTGTAAAAACACCACAAGATACAGTTATAAAGAACAGATATGATTTTAAAACTCACCTATTTAGAGAATATTATACCAACACCTAGAGCAGTATCGCTCGTGACACTACCTACCCCCTCCCCCTCTTTTCACCCCCTTCCCATATTACCCCTCCCTCCCCCCCCACCCATCTCCTCACTGAAAATTATGATGTAATGCCTGATTTGGTACCAAGAAGTATTCAGTCCCACACTCCTGTAAGTTTGCTTTGTAAATAGTTTGAGGCGACACCTCAATTACTTTGTTCCAGCTATAAAGTTCATAAACACTGTTCCATGTAATCAATCGTTCTAGTTTAACATGTTATGATGTAAAGGGGCGGTATAAAAATATGCACAAATAAAATCAATCAATCAATCACAATGATAAGAGCTGTGGGATTTGAACCCTGACTTCTCCAGTCCTAGATCACTATTCTAACCCTTAGGGTATTCCTAGATGCCCATGATCTGGGTCTATTCTGAAGATGTCTATGTAAAGGCCCCTGCAGTCATCCATATCAGGCATGGCCATGTTTGTGAAATGGTGTCTGAGCTTCAACGTGCCTGCTTTTGGTTCAGATGTTCTGGCTTTTGTAAAATTCCATTTTTTTATGCTATCCAGCACTGTGTTCCAAGCTCATATCTCCCCTCAGCCATCTCTTTTCCAGGTTGAAGAGCCCTAACCTTTCTAGCCTCTCTTGATAGGAGTAGCCTTCCATCCCCTTTACCATTTTGGTGGCTCTTCTCTGAACCTTTTCTAATAACACTATATCCTTTTTAAGATATGGTGACCAGAATTGCACACAATATTCAAGGTGCGGTCATACCATGGGATGATACAGAGGCATTATAATATCCTTTGTTTTATTTTCCATTCCTTTCCTTATGATATAGTATAGGGGGTCCACAAAAGGAGAGTGGGACCTAGGCATGATTGTGTCTGATGATCTTCTAGTAGTTAAATAGGTAGAAAAGGTGACAGCAAAAGCTAGAAGGATGCTTGGGTGCATAAGGAGAGGAATAGCCAGCAGAAGAAAGGAGGTGATAATGCCTCTGTACTAGGTCTTTGATGCTATCTCATTTGGAGTATTGTATGCAATTCTGGAGACCACACCTTCAAAAAGATATAAACAGGTTGGATGCTGTGAAGAGGGTGGCTACTAAAATGGTTAGCGATCTTTGCTATAAAACATGTCAGGACAGACTGAAGGATCTTAATATGTTTTCTTTAGAGGAAAGGAAGGACAGAGGTGATATGATTGAGACTTTTAAATACCTTCATGGCTTAAATGCACAGGAGGAGAGCCTCTTTCGACTGAAAGCAAGTTCTGCTACAAGGGGACATAGGATGAGGGTGAAAGGAGATAGACTC
This sequence comes from Ichthyophis bannanicus, assembly GCA_033557465.1. NCBI lineage: Eukaryota > Metazoa > Chordata > Amphibia > Gymnophiona > Ichthyophiidae > Ichthyophis > Ichthyophis bannanicus. The sequence continues at coordinate 55,094,043 of CM066044.1, read as the reverse complement.
AAGAGTAATATGAGGAAATATTTCTTTACGGAAAGAGCGGTAGATCTGTGGAATAGTCTCCCAGTGGAGGTAGTAGAGATGAGGACAGTGTTTGAATTCAAAAAAGGCATGGAACAAACACAGAGGATCTCTAAAGGAAAAAAGGGGACTGTTGTAGTGGTTCATTTGGAAGGGCAGACTAGATAGGTCATGTGGTCTCTTTCTGCCGTCATGTTTCTGTGTACATGCACCAAAGCTATTGTATAAGCAAATGGAAAGTGAGATGTTTGTCCAGACAGACCCTGCAGCAAAACAAACTTGGCATTTGAAGATCGCCTTAGTAACTGCAGTCTCAAATAACATGGCGCAGTCAGCTACAGTATGCATTAATGCTGTTTGCGCTGCAGCATGCCCCCACTCCGAGGGACCCCCACCACTGACAGGGACATGCCAGGCCTGCTATGTTGCTGCAGAGCAACTTTTCAGAATATGCTGCCCATTCCCACTGGCTCCTGGTGATGGTGAAGTCAGCCCCACGGTCCTGGTACTGGCCAGGTATACATGCCCCACCAGAGTTGCGGATCAGCACACCAGGGCCTCCCCTGCATCCCCATACCACACACACACACACATGCAGACACACACACACTCTTGCTTGCAGTCACAAATAGCATACCCCTGCAAAAACCATGCCCTACACCTATAAACAACTGCAGGAAAGACATAATGGCACGACGTCTCAGGACAACCACATCTGCTCTGCATTTCTCAGCCAAACACGAATCTGCACCATACTAACTCACATACCATCCTTACATCTACTTTACCATCTTTCCGAATGCTGGAATTATTTGGGAAGCCTAGCATAGCCTCTTTAACACAAACAGCAAATGTCAGTATAAACAGAATAAAGCCTATTGCAGTACTTTATATTTCTGTGGGGGTGTTTTTTATTGTTCCCTAACCTTACAAACGTCCCTCACCTGTGCATCTATTCTTTACAACTGCATCTTGTGCCCTCCCAGACAGCAGACACATCAGTTCATTACAGACGTGTCACAGCCATTCATCCATATGGGACATGTTAAAGATCAGGGCAAATATTTTTCTAAGTGCTGGCCTTATTTCATGTTGCTGCTGGTATAACGTAGGCATCCGTGGGAAACATTCAGGACATACATGGTCCTTTCCTGAATATGCTTTTAACATCTCCACGGCTTGCCACGCCCCATTCCGCTCTATCCCACCCACATTCTGAGAAACCCATTTTTGTGCCGTGTGCATGCAGGGCTGTGTGGTTTAGGAATATGGGTCTAGACATTTTCGCGAGGACAATATCTATCCTGCACGCCCAGGAGGCCGACTGGTATTTCGGAATGCCTCCCTAACTGAATAGCTAAACTGGATAAAGTAGGAGAGATTGACTAGCTCTGGTTTGTGCTATCTGGTTAGCAATTGGTACAAGGGTCATGGGTTCGATTCCCCAGTGGGCCTAATGTATAAGGCTGGCTGAGGCAGCACCCTTTACATTTAAGTAGTGACTGGGGAAACTACTAGGTACATATGACCTAGATTGGCCACTGCTGGAAACAGAATACTGGGCTTGATGGACCTTGGTCTGACCCAGTATGGCATATCTTATGTTCTTAATTGAATATCGCCACTAAGCAGATAGCAACAGTAGGAGGCAGTGGATCAGGAATGGGTGAAAAGATAGAAAGCAGAGGGTAGGGCTACTTGCTCAATTTTCTCAATGGAGAAAGGTGAATAGTGAAGTATCCCAGGGATCTGTGCTGGGCCCGCTGCTTTTAACATATTCATAAATGACCTGGAAATGAGAAAAATGAGTGAGGTGAACAAATTTATAGATGACACAAAATTATTAAAACTTATTGAAACACATCAGTTGATTGTGGTAGATATTGTGCAATCTCTGGCATTGAGGTTTATCAAGCAGGACCTATAGGGAATCTGCAGAAAGCTGGAGGATTGTCCTGAAGACTGTTGGCACCATCTTGTACCTCACTCTGAAAAATTGCAAGAGGACCTTGATAAATTGGAAAACTGGACTTCCAAATGGCAGATGAAATTTAATGTGGACAAGTGTAAAGTTATGCACTTAGGGAAGAGCAACCCAAACTACAGCTAAACGATGCAAGATTCCACATTAGGAACCACTACCCAGGAAAAAGATTTAGGCATCATCATGGATAATACATTGAAACCCTCCACCCAGTGTGCAGCGGCAGCCAAGAGAGCAAATAGAATGCTAGGAATCATAAGGAAAGGAATAGAGAATAAAACCAAGGATATTATAATGCCTCTGTATTACTCCATGGTGTGACCGCACCTTGAATATTGTGTGTAATTCTGGTCACCATATCTTAAAAAGGATATAGCAGAATTAGAAAAGGTACAGAGAAGAGCCACCAAAATGGTAAAGGGGTGGAAGGATATCCCTATGAGGAGAAGCTTAAAAGGTTAGGGGTCTTCAACTTGGAAAAAAGATGGCTGAGGGGAGATATGACAGAGGTCTATAAATTAATGAATGGAATGGAACGGGTAAATGTAGATTGGTTGTTTACTCTTTCAAAAGGAGACATTTAATGAAGCTACAATGTAGCCCATTTAAGACTAATAGGAGAAAATGTTTTTTCACTCAATGCAGCATCAAACTCTGGAATTTGTTAGCAGAAGGCGTAGTAAAAGCTGTTATTGTAGTTGGGTTTAAAAAAAAGGTTTGAACACGTTCCTGAAGGAAAAGTCCATAAAACCATTATTTATTTATTTATTTAACAACTCTCTTATACCGCCATATCTACTAGTCACGGCGGTTTACATAGAATGGATAGTAACTTACATAGAACAAATCTTAGCAAAGTAAACTGACTCATTTAAACTATCGAACATTTGACAAGGTAACAGAGTAACAGCAGAATGCAAACCTTGCAACCTTTGGTAACAAAGCTAACTGTATAAAGTAATTTACAATGTAGAGACAGCAGGGAAAGAGCTGTGGGTTGCTCTGTGGGCTTGGTGAAGAGTCTGGAGGCCAGGTGTTAAGAGTTATGGTCATTGTTATAGTCACTGTTCTGTGTGTGAGGGGCTATTCAGGTGTGACTAAGTGTAAGAGCCAAAGAACTCCAGGAAGAAGAGTGTCTAACTTTCAGCGAAGGACTCCAGTGTCTGAGGGAGTGAAGGTCTGGGGTTAGTGAGTTCCAGATGGTTGAAGTGTAGAAGTGGAAAGCTCTGTTGGAGGTGGAGGCGCTGGTGCAGTTGATTGTGGTAGGTATTGTGCAATCTCTGGCATTGAGGTTTATCAAGCAGGACCTATAGGGAATCTGCAGAAAGCTGGAGGATTGTCCTGAAGACTGTTGGCACCATCTTGTACCTCACTCTGCTGTGGATGGGTAGCCAGTGTAGCTGCTTCACTATGGGTGATATGTGGTCATGACGGCTGCTTCCTGTGAGAGGTCTGGCTGCTACATTCTGCATGAGCTGCAGAGGCTGTAATGAGGATTTTTGGAGGCCCTGATAGATAATAAGTGTAGCCAAAGATGGGAGTGATGAGTGTCTGGCAGATGTTTCTGAAGTCTGCATGGCTAAGGAGTGGTCTAAGGTTCCTCAGGGTTCTGATACGGTGGTATACTGCTCTTGTGACGTTCTTGATGTGGGTGTTGAGGTTCAGAGTTATGCCCAGGTATTTTACTTGCTGTTTTACTTGTAAAGATAGATTTGCAAGGCTTATTGTAGCTGGAGGGGAGGAGAAATGCCTGGTTATAAGCAGAACTTTAGTCTTGTTGGGGTTGCTGCGTAGATTGTGGAGGCCAAGCGAGCTTATGACTGCATCTAGGCATCTGCTGATTGTGGAGTAATATGGGAGAATGGGGCATAGATGAGGATATCATCGGTGCAGAGGTGGTAGAGGATCTTGTATTCCTGCATGACCTTGCAGAGGGATTGTATAAAGATGTTGAAGAGCAGGGAGGATACTGCTGAGCCCTGCGGCAATCCCTGGAGGCACTTGAATGGGGTTGAAGTCTGTGATCCTATTCTGACCTGTTGAGAGCCGTCTGATAGATATGATTGGAACCATTGTAATGTCCTTCCTCTCAGGTCAATTTAATGTAGACATGCTATGAGCTGGGGGTGTATGACACAGTCAAAGGCTGTGGTCAGGTCCAGGAACACTAGGATGAACCTTTGTGAGGCTTTCTCTGCACCAATGATCACTCTGTTGAGGAGGGATGCTAGTAGTGTTTCTGTGTTGTGGAAGGGCTTAAAGCCATGCTGGTGTTCATCCAGGGGGGAGTGAGATTCCATGAGCTCCTGAGTTTGCAGTTGTATAGTCTTCTCAATGATCTTGGAAAGTGCTGGGATGCTTGAAATGGGTCTATATGAAGAGGGAAGAGCTGAGTTGAGAGTGTGGGATTTTAGTAATAGTCTGACAGATGCTTGCTTCAATGTGGTAGGCATGTATCTGATGGCAAGCAATGACTGGACAATGTGCAGAATGAGTGGTATAAGCTCCTGTTTAGAAATTTTAATCCATGTGAATGGGCAAAGGTCCAGCAGGGAGGTAGTGCTGTTCAGGTTGTATATGATGTTCTCCAGCTGCCAGATGGAGACTGTGCTGAAAGTTGATCATTTTCCCTTGTCGGGGCAGTCCAAGGTGTTGCTTATATATTGTATTGGGGTGGTGAGACTGCTGCTGAATTGCTTGCTTGTAAGTGCTGGGCCATCTCAGTTGGGGAGATAGCTGTGGTGGTTTTTGAGGTGGTAAGGGCTTTGAGGTGCTGGGCAAAGTCAACTTTCCCTGGGTCGGTTGAGGGAGGAGTTGAGTAGGTTGATGTGATGTTCCTTCTTCTTTAGCAGGGCAAGAGTACAGTATTGCTTCAGGACTGAGACGTTTGCTGTATGAGTGTCTGGGCTCTTATGCCTTCTCCATATGTGCTGTAGTTGTTGGAGCTTGGTTTTCATTGAGAAATTCACTGCTTACACCTGGGATAAGCTGCATGGAACCTGTCTACTTTTCTGGTAACCTGAGAGATACTTGTGATCTGGATTGACCGCTGCTGGAAACAGGATACTGGGCTTGATGGACCTTTGGTCTGACCCAATATTTATTTATTTATTTATTTAATTTTCTTATATACCGCGCTATTTGTCATCAGTGCGGTTTACATTGAAACAATACAACAATTGGTCAGATATAACAGACCTATTACAAGTAACAGGAAAATTAACATGGAAGTAAACAGGGAATATGACATATCTTATGTTCTTATGCCTGGTGAAAATAGATATTCAGCACCGGATGCCGGATAGGCTCTGATGCTAAATATCTGTGGCTAATTGAAGCGGCAGTAGCCAGGAGCTTTAAAAGCACTGACTGCCGCTGTTGAATATTACCCCTATAATTATATATAGGGCTTCTGATTTTGGTTGTAACTGAAAAACTCTGATAATGGTTAACCATAGACGAATGACCATAGATACAGTGTAGACCTGCCTTACGGGGTAGAGTATTCCTGAAACTGTAAACTACAAACAAGATGCATAACAGTATTAATTGATAAGAAGGCTACTTTAAATCACCAATAAGTTCATTATAATCTTGGTCTAACATAAATCTTTTCCTCCTCACGTGTGTGAAAAGGGTCACTCATGTTAAGGGCTTACATAAGTAGGTTGAGGCAAACAGGTCCTAGGCATAGGTGGCTAGTCTCTGGAGCTTGCACAGATGGAGTACAGCAGACCTAAAACACAGAGTCAGGGAATCCTTCTGCCTCTCTCAGCTCTAGCAGATTTACACAGTAACATAGTGGATAATGGCTGAAAAAGACCAACGTGGGCTATCCAGTCTGACCAGCAGGGCCACTGGGCCGGTAATCTATGGCACACAGCAGATTGTGTTCTCCATGCCTTTGGTTTTCAACAGTCCTCAAAAGTATTTCGCTCGATTAAGTCCCCAGCCCACCATGGGACCAGCAAGGCTGTCATTCTTTCTGCAATCTCTGCAAGGTCCTCCTGCCCAAAATGCGGCAGTTGAACTTATTTATAATGCAGAAAACATGAACATTCCACGCCGGTCTTTGCAGAGCAACACTGGTTACCAATTATCCAGCACGTTCAGCTTAAAACAGGCCTTCTCAACCCAGTCCTTGGGGCACACCTAGTCAGTCAGGTTTTCAGGAGAACCACAATGAATATGCATGAGAGAGAGAGAGAGAGAGAGGCAGTGTATGCAAACATCTCTCTCATGCATATACACTGTGGTTCTCCTGAAAGCCTGACTCATTAGGTGTGCCCCAAGGACTGAATGTAAACCCCTGGTTTTAAGTACTGATGCTCACCCATCCACTCCACTATTTGTCTCTCAGTAAATAAATAGGTTTTGGATTATATTGTTCTATATTCATCCCTTCCTTTTGTGTCATAGTCTGTATGTTTCTTAACAATTTTTTAAATTAGTATTATTAAATGTATTTTTATTATTGTATGTTTCTACTACCATTGCCTTTGGGCCTTCTCTAGGTTTGTAAACCCCCATGATGTACAATTCAAATGGTGGTATATCATATCATTTTTAATAAACTAATAAATACTACAACTATGCCGCACAGAGTATTTTATTCGGGCTATGTACCTGCCACAGAGTGCAAGTTACCTTCCACATGGTTTCTTAATCAGTCACGTCACATCTCTTCTGAATTGAAGTGCTGCATTCTTGGTTACTATCCTTTTACCCTTTAGGGATCCACCATGTTTCTTTGCTCTGTAATACCTTTGAAGCATTGAAAGATAAAGAGGAGCAACAAAATATTGAGAGGTCTCCATCAGAAGACATATGAGAAGAGGGTGGAGGCCCTAAATACGTATGTCCTAGAGAGGAGATAAGATACAAAGCTGTAAATGCTTGAAAGAAAAAAAAAAACAGCACTACGCGACTGCCACTAGGGGTCGCAGGTGTTATTTTAGAAAGCAGCACATGAAGATCAGGACCACATGGGCATTGCTCCTGCTCCCCCTAGACACCAGGGACCCCCCAATAAAGTGGGGAGGGAGTCCTTGGGGGGGGGGAGGGGTCATATGCTTTGAGAAAGGTAGAGAGGAATCGGATATGGTGGAAGGTTAGAGGTAGACACTATAGTACTTATTTATATAGTCTGCTAGGCCTACGCAGCGCTGTACACACACATACATATAAAAGACAGTTCCTGCTCCAAAGAGCTTACAGTCTGCTAAAACAGACAAACAGAACAACAGGAGACTAGCGAATTCATAATGGAAATGATTAAAATACACAAGGATGTGCACAGGAGAATAAGGAGGTCAGGATCCAAAAGCAACCTTGAAATGATGGGGTTTTGTAGCCTGACTAATGATGGAGCCTGACATACCAACTCAGGTAGTCTAATCCAGGCATATGGTTTATGGTTTTATTAGACTCGATATACTCGCCAGAGGGCCCTTAGGCAGAGGCCCCTCAAAAGGCCCGAGAAACGTCCACGCCATCAATCTGCAACTCCAATCCTGCAACCTTTAACTCTCTACCTTACCAGCACAACCACCGTATGAACCCACAGCAAGTATACACCATCTATAGGTCCAGAACTTCCACTCAACTACTTCTCAATCTCAAAGTAATCCCCTATATTGCTATCAATAGCATGCTTCTGGTCAACTTGCCACTATCTATCACCAACTGACTGCCACATTCTCTGCTGATTCCTATACTGTTGTCAGTAATCATTCCCACCTGATCACTCAAGCCATTAGCCTGCCTCTTACAGTTGGTCTGTATAGCAACGGCATTCCTTTTACAATTGTCCATTGTCTATTGTATCCTATGTCTTTGTTATCTATACTGTAGTCAGTAATGGTCTCCGCTTGATATTATATACTGTCGCCAGTAGCACAAACCATTTTAGTCACTATTACTGTATTGTAGCCTGTACCAATTATACTGTAACTTGTATTCTGCCACTCAAGACTCCAAGATACACCATACACATTCCCATTCAAGAAACTAAAATGTCTCTCCACTTCATTAACATTTCTCAGTTTTTACCTTCTCACAGATTGGCTCGGGACCTCCCTTGCCTACTCTCCCTCCACCAATCATATCCCTATCCTCAAAATCCATGGAAAAAAATGGTCAGGCAACCCTTACCACTATCCAGGTAGGGAAGCTCGTATCCGGAATTCCCACTTGATTCACATTGCAATACACCAAACCAATAACCCTAACCAAACCACAAATCCCACCCCCACAAACCTAAAAATGAGCCCTCAAAAATGCTCGCTCAATTAAAAAAAAATGGCCTGTAATCCTAGATATAGTTACCCTTCACGATCTTGATGCACTCAAGATCACTGAAACTTGGTTATCAAAAGAAGACAATGTCCTCATTAACCAACTTATTCCACCAAACATCTCTATACACACAACCCACAGAGAAAACAAGAGGGGGGAGGAGCACTCATTCTCACTAAGTCTGAACTCCTTTTCAACATGACTAACTCCTATAGCACTAACAACCTGGATATAATCACTATAGTGAACAAACAATGCTCTATCAACCTGGTCTATAGAGCCCCTTCGAGCTCCCCGAACGACCTTCCCACCGTATTAGACCTAGCCGCCAATACCAGTAACCTCACACTCCCAACTGGATAATGGGAGATCTCAATCTCCCATCACTGCAGCAAAACAGGCTTCCTCACTCCTCGATGCCATTGAAAATCTTGGATATAACACAACTAATCATGGAGCCCACTCATACCAAAGGAAACATTCTTGACATGGTTTTCGTCCCACAATCTGTTTATGAAACAAAGCAGCAACATTGTAAAATCGATCACCGTGTACCATGGTCAGACCATAAACTCATAAACCTACAAATTCCCTGAGCAACACATCTTCTTAACAACAGAAAAACTAAACAAACCCATCTAGAGCCCCAACAAGGGGTTTTCGACCTTTCAACAGGGAACTTATACTGTTCAAGCACCCAACCACTCCTCAATGACTCAACACTCAACCTTGATGAGTCAATTGACGCCTGGAACAACAGCCTCAACACCGTTGTTCCACTACCACACAAAAAGAAACATATCAAGGAAAAGAACCTCTGCTCCGTGGTTTTCCCCCGAACTGCGGTCTTCTTCGTTACATACATACGAAGACTCGAAAACGCTGGAGCCGATCAATATCCATCGATGATCATACAGCCTACAATCTCCAACTAGAATATCAACGCGAGGCAATCATAACCAGAAAGAAGCAATACCACACGGATACACTCAAAAGATCACTGAACAAACCTCGTGACCTTTTCAGTTTAGTCAAATCACTATCAAAGGAACCATCCCCCGAACAAAAAGAAGAATTTGCTGACTACTTGCAATCAAAACTTCTACAGACAGATGAGCTCTCAACAATCAATATACAAGAAACATCCTGCCTAACATCCCTGTCTGCACTTGCCACACCTTCTGCCAAACACATCGAAGACACAATCACCTCACTCAACACCACCACTGCGCAAACCGATCCTTGCCCAGCCTTTGGATAAAGGATCTTCGAAGTGCATTTAGCCCTTTCATTGCAAAAATCATGAACCTCTCATTTACAACTGGCTCCTTCCCCTCTGCACTAAAGCTCACATCCCATCAGACCTCTGCTAAAAAACGCCAAAACTAGACCCAAAACGGCCTGATTCCTACAGGCCTATAGCCAGTATCCCCTCTTAGCAAAGAATTTTGAGAAAGAGGCACACAACGCCAAATCCAAGACCACATAGATTCCGCAGCCCCTCTAGACCATTCTCAACATGGATTCAGAGAATACCATGGCGTGGAAACACTGCTTCCACCCTCTTCAATGATGTTCTCACTAGCATAGACAACATCCGGCAAGGCGTTGTTCTAATCTTCTTAGATATAGCAGCACCGTTGATTCAGTAAACCATGAGATTCTCCTCGGGCGACTCAAAGAGAAAGCATCTGCAACTCCGCACTTGATTGGTGTAAATCGTACCTTGACACCAGAATGCAATACATAAAATCTGCAAAAGAGAATCAAAACTCTTCCATCAAAAACAAGGCGTGCCGCAAGGATCCTCTCTTTCATCTCTCATGTTTAACATATATATGCAGCCTATCTGCAATATCATCAGATCATTCAATGTGAAATGTATGATATACGCAGATGATATCCTACTCTACCTGCCATTTTCCACAGTGCAAATGGATTTATTGCCTATAACAAAATTGCTTCGACGCAGTATCAGAATGGCTCCTGTCACAGACCTCCGCATTCAACATAAGAAAACTGAGGTTCTCTTCATCACAAAAGACCCCAACTTCATTTCCACCACCACATATAAGTGTTAAGGGAGCTGATCTATGCACTAAGGAAACAATAAGATACCTCGGAGTCACTCTGGACCATCGTCTCAACATGAAATCACACATAATAATATTGTAAAAAGCTGTGTACTTCAAGATACGCACACTCAGGCACCTACGCTCCTTACTAGACCAAGAGGACTTCAGAACCATCTACCAGGCACTGATCTTACCGCACTTCGACTTCGCCAACTCCATTCTGCAAGGGCTCCCACAATCCACTCTTAGCCCATTACAGCTTGCTATGAACACTGCTGCAAGGGTTCTACAAGGAGCGTCCAAGAGTGAACATGTTACACCTATCCTCAAGCAGCTCCATTGGCTCCCTATACATGGAAGGGTTATGTTCAAGACCTTGATTCTCACTTTCAAGGCCATCAATGGTCTATCAGCCAACTCACGGAGCTCATACAAACTGTACCACCAAACAGAAATAGAAGACAGGTAGCATTAAACTCTCTAATAATGCCAAAGGCCATAACAACATGCAGCCTATCAACAGCAAACAGAGCTTTCATATTTTGCGCACCAAAATGCTGGAACTCTACACCACCTGATATCCGTGCCATAACCGACTTAGCCCAGTTCAGAAAGGCCCCTCAAATTCAACCTATTCATCAAATACTACCCGACATAAAGTGAAACTTACAGTCCACCGCAAACGTAACCACAGCTTTCTCATTGTTACTAACATTCTTGCCAATTTGTGTAAATAGTTTGAGTATGTTATCTAGTGAACAGATCATATACTCCATGTCCATCGTTCTCCCACGTTTTCCAAGTTTATGCTCCTGTTATATGTAACACCGAACAGCTTGTTGTTCTGGTTTGTATTTTGTTCTCTGTGAACCGCGCTGATACCAAATAGTGCGGTATATAAGAAATGTAAATAAATAAAATAAATAAATACTGCCTTTATAATCAAAAGCAAAGCGGTTTACAAAAGAACTGTTTTAAAAAGCATAGATTATACATCATTTGAAGCAGAAAAATGGGGGACAAACCATACAAGAGGGAAGTTTCAGGCTGCAGCTGCTGCCTGGGCCCCTGTCCAACCAGATTACCGCAAGAGAGCTCAAAGAGGAACGCCCTAAGATCTGTCTTGAAGGATTTGTATGTGGGAGCAAGGCACAGATGGGATATAGTAAAGTGGAAAGAATGGAGTCCGGAGTTGGCAAGAGAAGAGCTTAGATAAAAGTGATTTGCTTTATGAGCGGAGTTGCTGGGGAAGGGTGTATGGAGCGATAAGAGAGGAGAGGTAGCGAGGAGCCATCGAATGAAAACATTTGCAGGTCAGAAGGAGAAGTTTGAAATGTACGAGGACACTGATAGGGACCAGTGAAATGAGAAGAGGGGTTATGATTACGTGAGCATAGCGACACTGATAGAAGATTAACTATGCAGCTGAGTTTTGACTGGATTGAAGGGGAGAGAGATGATTCAGGGGAGGAACAGGTTGCAATAGTCTAGATGAGAGATTAAGAGAGAATGGATAATGTATAATGATCTGAGAGGATGGGACAAATTTTGCAGATGATACGTTTAGAGAAAGAAACAACAGGTTTTAGCTATCTGATGGATATGTGAAGAGAGGTACCAGTGGGGAGAGCAAGATCGGGGGGAGGGGGGCATATCTCAGTATTCACAGCTTCTCTTACCAGCAGGTACCTAGGGGCAGCTGTAAAGAGCTGACAGCTATCTTTTTTGGCATAAATGTGGCATAAATTCCCTATATGAAATCAGGAATCTTTATACTGTAGATCCACCAAACCCACTCCCTCTCCATGTCTCCAGGGAATTTAAACATGGTAAGCATTCCTATGTTTAAAAATCCCATTGTAAAATGGCACTTGCACATGTATGCTAATCTACACATGGCAATGCTTTAAAATTACCCCCCCCCCCATCATGTTACTATGATCATAAGAATGCTAAGACTGAGGCACACCAATGACCAATCAAGCCCAGCATCCCGTCTCCCACAGTGGCTGGTCTGAGCCACTTCGAAGATGTACCCAACAGATCCTCATCTATTTGTTTTATAGTCATTCTGAACAAGCTTCTACTACAGACTGATTACAGGTGCTTGGAAGTATGATCACATCACTCCTCTGCTAAGAGAGGAACATGGGCTACCAGTCTCACTACCTCTCCTCTCTTTTGCTCTCCCTACACGCCTCGGGAACTCCGCTCTTCTGGCACATTCCTTCTATCTGTGCTCTTCTCTTCTACTGCCAACTCCAGACTTTGATCCTTTCACTTTGCTGTTCCTTATGCCTGGAACAAACTACCTGAGTCTGTGTGTCAGGCGCCTTCTCTGACCCTTTTCAAATCCAGGCTGAAAACTCACCTCTTCGAGCCTGCTTTTGGATCTTGATTTGCCTAATCTCCCTTGTCCATTGCCCCTAGATGTATTCTTGTCCACAACTGTTGTGTTGTCTGACTTGACTAGACTGTAAGCTGTGACGAGCAGGGACCGTCCTTTACTTAAGTCCGTGCAGTGCTGCATATGCCTTGTAGCACTATACAAATGATCAGTAGTAGTATCTTTATCTTTATTCGTATTTGATAAACCACTAGTAGTCTCATAGAAGATCCTCTTTAAGCGTATGGGATCCACGTTTTGCTCAGTCCCAGCATCTTCTCATGACTCCCACATACAGAGTTAAGAATGGAGCTGACGAGTCGCTGCCCCATGTCCGTGGAATGACTGGTCCCTTGTTCTCTTGACTTGAACCATTTCATAAGAAATTTAAAATGGCCCTAAAACCATTTTATTTCAGACATGTCTTTCCATCCTGATAGTTCTTGAAGCTGCCACGTTCAAGGCTACACTGAGCTGGACCTGAGAGGGACTGACCGAAGGGCAGGATTTAAGTCCCTTCTCCCTTCCTGAAGAGCAACTGTAGCCGTTATCAATGTCCCTGTTTAAAGTACATTAGCAAGATTAAGTTACAATGTAAACTGCTTTGACTAAATGACAAAGCGGTAAAAAAAAAACCCTGTTAAATAAATCATTCTGGAATTTCTCCACAATAACTCTATCCTCCTTTGCCAAATTCTCATACCTTGGGCCTGACCCCTTTGGGGTCCCTACAGGATCCTGTTGTGAAATTTCCAGTTGTTTCTGTTTTTTCTCTAGAGCTACTCTATGCCTTTGATAATTAATAGATTCAAGTTCTCATTTTATTGCCTTACTAATATATGTTACACTGTCTGGAAATGAATGTGCAGAGAATAAGGCAGGACTGTGTCTCGTTGCTGAGACTGATGTATGTATAACGAGAGATGAAAAGGTGGTTTGATGAATGAAGTACTTATTTTATTTTTGGACCTGCTAGTTCCTCTTTTCTCCTTTTTCTTATTTCTTAATTAGAACCAGTGCTGGGATTCTGCCACTACGATCCTTTATTCACAACCAGCTTTCCCCCTGCTTTAATAAACCTGCTGTTTCAGAGTCACAAAGATATACACGCTGAGCACAGCTGCAGCACAGGAACTGTGATGTATTACATCAGAAGGTTGGTGACAGCAAAAGAAAAGCAGCGAGATATAACAAAGAGCCACTAGATGGCATCAGTATAAGTTGGCATCAGTAACATCTTCCTTTTTTCTTTCAGCTTATGCACAACAAATGTCCTCCAGATCGAGTCGCTATGATGATTTTGAGCAGGGCCCATGCAAAGAGGGGAGGTGCCCCAGGTGGACCTCATCCCTTGCACCCCCTCCACTTCTCCGGCGCCCATTGCCATTGCTGCCGCCCCTCTCCAGGACCTGAAGCGACAGCAATGACCATGAACAGCCCTGTGGCACTTACCTTAAAACAGGAAGTTGGCATTGGGTGGTCCGAGGGGGCATACGCAAACAGCCCTACAGCACTGAATTTGTAAGCGCTGCTGCGGAGCTGTTTGTAGCCATTGCCACCACTGCAGGTTGCGGAAAGGGCGGCAGTGACGGCAATGGACTGCCCATGTACCACTGACGCTAGGCAGCTACCTAGTTTGCCTAAGGGTCACGCTGGCCCTGACTTTGAGAGCCAGCCACTATCAGGCCAATGCAGAAAGCCGACGCTGAAGTTGTGCACTATTAGCTATGTGTGATTTTGTAGCATGTCAATAACGTGAAAATTCAGCACTGATATGCAGCAAAGGATGTCTATAGAAATGAACTGTGCATAAAACTTCAGTGGAAGGTTGAAAGGAGGAGCGCCAATGCATATGCAACCTCCAACCAGTCTGCAACATCTTTAAACGTCACGGTGTACGTTACCACATTTATGCAGATGATATTATGTTTTATCTACCATTTAAAATCCCACACCCACCAATACAACAAATAAAAGATTGCTTTAATGACCTAACATCATGGCTCATTGATCACAACCTATACATTAAATTTACAAAATCTGATATCCTCTATGTCACAAAAAACCAAATATATACACCTCCAAACTCCATCACCCTAAATAACCACGAGATTAAAGCAAAAAAAGAAATAAAATACCTAGGCGTAATACTTGATGATAAACTTAATATGGACTCACACATAAAAATCTTACAAAAACTATACATTTCAAAATCAAGACCCTGAAACAAATACGCCCATTAATTCATTTACATGACTTCATATCGATAACACAGGTACACTAAAAATTTTTTTTTTTAAACTGCCTCTAATGTTTCGATTGATTTTTACGTTTTTTGGTGCGCTGAATCCAAATCTGGTAACCAATTTGCTCCATCACGTACAGATTTTTTGCTACATTGGGTTAGCAGTTTGAGGTGAACGTTTCAGATTGAGTGCGATCGAGATAAAAGTTTCTTGGATGAATTCTTTATACTATTGTTTAGTAGTTATTCAAATAAGAATAAAGAAAATTGTAACAAGGCAGCACATAAGAATAGAGTAATGTCAACAAAACACACTGTGATGGTAGCAAAATTGTCTGGCACTTAAAACAGCCACATACATGGTGCACAAACATTGAGCATATAAGAGCGAGGTTAGACACAAAGCAAAGCAAGAAATGTGCAAAAATGTTGTACAGGTATGTATGTAAGAATAGAAAACTCTATCAGCTCCATTGCAATACATGAAGACAAACACCCTATGGTGTGATAATAAATTTCTAATATATGAGATCCGACACTGTGGTAATAAATAGAATATTTTTATTTCAAAGTTTATTAATAACACGATATTTTTCAAAACAGTTTAGATTTTAAAGTCATTCTTGGGTCCAATCAATCTCCTGGTGGGCCCGTTTCTTCTTCCCCCGAATGCTTCTCTTGGTGCGCTGCTTGGCGTATTTTCATCTGGGTGTTTCCCGCAGCAGCAACCAGCAGAAATCAGCCCATCATAGTGGTTCCATCTTCCTTGGTACCTTCTCTCTGCGTCCTTGATGTCCGGTGAAACCTTTCACCTTGTTCTTCACTGTACGCCCCCAAGTTTTCGGGAAAGTAGTTCACAGGGCAGTGCAAGAAATGGACTTTCAGGCTCATGTTACAGCCTTGTTCTTTGAAGGCATTGAGCATCCTGGCAACAATATCCTTATAGTTCTCATCCCGCCTGTTCCCCAAGAATTTGAGAACAACATCCTTGAAGGAATCCCAGGCTCTTTTTCCTTCTCAGACATCGTTTCAGCGAATGCTCCATCTGAAATGAGTTTCCTTATATCAGGGCCAACAAACACTCCTTCCTTTAGCTTTGCTTCAGAAAGTCGGGGGAACTTTGAGCAAAGGTACCAAAAGCACTCACCATCTTTTGGAAGGGACTTGATGAATTGCTTAATGAGACCCAACTTAATGTGGAGAGGTGGTAATAGAATTTTATCACGTGGTACCAAGCTCTCATGAAGAACATTTTTCTCACCGGATCTCAAATACTCCCGAATTGGCCGGTTCTTTTTTCCCGCAGTTTAGGTCGCTGGCCCGGCTTTCCCACAAGCATTGGAAGCAGGTTTATTTGGTGAAACCGGATTGCTGCCCTATTAGCTTGGTTAGAATTTTATAGTCTCCTCAAATCATCCACTTATGCTCATCATAACGAATCTTCTGAAGAATCAGGGCCAAATTTCTTGTATTTTTCTTGGATTATAAGAGAGTGAGCAATAGTATCTGAAGCGTATGTGTTGCCTTTATGAAGTAGAACACCTTTTTTGCTGTCTTTTGTCGAATCAATGATCAGCCGCCTTTCAGCAGGATCTTTATTGAGTTTTAACTTTTCCATCACTCCGTATATATAGTTGAAAAATACCATATCTTCCTTTTTGATGAAATACTTCAAAAATTGTGTCTCGCAGTTGCGGTACCAATAAAAAGGTTGTTCCTGGTGACAATAGATTTTTTCTGTTTAAGCCAAGAACCTAGCAGTTGGGCAGCATCTTTTGGGAGTCCTAAATCCCGGACTAAATCATTCAATTCAGCTTGAAGCGAAAAGTTCAGGTTTCGGATCTTGGGTTCAGTTTCAAACTCGGAAGTACTGGACTCATCGGGAAAAGCCATCTGATGAGTCTCATCATGATCAGAACCGTCCACACAAATATGATCCAAAGATTTTGGTGGTTCAGGCACAGGTACTTCGTTGCTATGAGGCATAGGCCTAATTGCTGAGGGAAGGTTGGGGTAACTTATTACGTTCTTATTTTTTAAGTTGTATCCCTTCACAATGCAAGAGCAAAAATAGCAGTCACTGCTGTGGTCTCTTTGTTCACGCCACATCATAGGTATTCCGAAACGAAATGCTTGTTGTTTTTACCTTTCATCCATAAACGTAGATCTTCCTCACATGTCTTGCACACTTTGTGAGGAGCCCACGGTTTGTCTTGATCGCCTAACTTCAAACCGAAATAGGCGAAATATACTTTTTTAATAAATGCAGAAATGTTCCTCTGCCGCTTTTTCACGGTATATTCCCCACAAATAAACAAAAACTGTCCGGAGAGTTGACGCAACCTCTGGCTCTGTGAGCCATCACAAATACACACAGCACTGCAAACTACAACTGTAGTGAACCACTTCGAATAAAGCTGGATTACGACTGAGCAAACAAAAGGTAATAATGAACTTGCAAGAAACTGAAATTTGACAGGAACGTTCATGTCGCAACCACCGTGTTTGAGCGAGCGAACGAGGCGAACAGGAAAGAACATGCGCCAGCGCGAGTACTGGATTTAGCCCCCCGCCTCCCAATTGTCCTGTTAATGTATAAAATGAATACAAACACTCTAAAATATCATGAGGGAGTGTTTCTAGTTAGTTAACCATTACAACCTCTATTTTGGGCCAAGAAAATAAACTGCAGTCGGCTAAAAGAATTATGTGAACATTCCTTATATGGGTAAGAAATCTAATTTTGCAAGAAAACGTGACGTGATGGAACATTTTGGCTATTTTTCCTGGATTCAGCACCCCAAAATCTATAGGAATCAGTTGCAAAACTGGAGGCAGTTTTTTGGTAGTGTACCTGTGTAATACAAGCAATCATCACCCCACACTTCGATTTTGCAAACTTAATTCTCCAGGGAATCACGCGGCAAAACATTAAAAAGATCCAATTAACTCAAAATATTGCGGCAAGAATTATAATGAAAGTAAGTCCAAAAGAACACATTACACCAATTCTTGCTAAACTCCATTGGCTACCTATTCACGAAAGAATACACTACAAAATACTAGTTACCACCTTCAAACTGATGAATAAATTTGCACCATCCGTACTTAATAACCTAATCAACATAGAACCAAATAAGAGATCTCAAAGAAGTAGAAATACAAACACAATATCATTACCTAAAGATTATAAAAAAGCTAGAAAACTAACCGATAACAGGGCCTTCTCTCACTGTGCACCGTCTCTCTGGAATAACCTACCTGACAATATTTGCCTCCTAACTGAACTTAAAGAATTTAGAAAAAAACTAAAAACACATCTATTCACCTTACATTATACACCTCTGGCTTGCCAAACCATACAAGTTGACACAGGATAATAATCCCTACAAGGCATACACCCACTTGATCAAAATAAACGCATAATCTGATACTAAAAGGTTGTTCTCATGTAATTCAAATTGTATAAAATTAATGTAAATATGTAAAAAGTTTATTACATCCACTCAATACCACTGGATGAAATCACTGTTTGTATGTCTTTAATTATACTGTTAAATGTAAAAAGTTAAATCTGTTCCCTGTAAAACGACTAGGACATGATTAACCATGTACCTTGAATTTTTTCTGTTCACTGTAAACCGCACTTGATACTTGGGAAAGAGCGGTATATAAATGTGTGCTAAATAAATAAAAATAAATAAATCAATAGACGCGCTACAAGTGGTCGTGTGCGCACGCACGTCAATGTCAAATGCCCCTGTTATTATGCGCATAGGACCTGCAGGTTCTTTTGGTATTCACCCCATAATAATGAACACTATTTCACCCAAAAACATGTTTTTAGGAAATCGGAACAAAGAGGCATAACAGAAATGGAGAATAATATAAACGAGTCCAAAGAACACTTAAGGATAAGAAGTAAAAGACATTTCTTCTTGAACACTGAACTTTCACTTATATGCTGAAATACACGCAGAAAATGTTCACATCAAAGGTAACTAGTCACTGGTGCCTACCCTGAAACACGCGCAAGATGTTTAAGTCGCCTCAGACCAGGCAAAGAGATAATGGCACCTGGTTATGCAATCCTCTACACATTACTCTGCATTGGGCGTAGACCTTATTAGTGTTCCATTTTAATATGCACAGCTCATTTGCATATTACTTAAATACGCTTGGCGTTGCTGCGTGAGCATATATATATATATTTTTTGCTGTTTACGTGTGCATCAATCTCTTTTCTGCATTTGGCATAGCGGTACTTGTGCACATATGTGGTGTTCTGTGGCGTGCTAGTCTTTCTCCATCGGCCTGTATGAGTGTAGACAGGGCTTTTCTGCACATGCAGCTGCGGATCCCAGCCTGGCATCAGTGGACTGTTATCCAACAGGGCAGACGTACTTGGTACCCTATTTCTGATAGGGCTGCCCACAGGCTCAGGATTCCCATCAGTGCCTTTCCCTGCAGTGCCTGCACTCTCCATCCCTGGGGGATGTACTGGGGCACAATGGGTTGCCTGGCTCTCCAGCTGAGCAGTATGTGTTGTCCTTGTGAAGCTGGCTGTTCTTTCAATGTCCACTAGATGTGAGCATAATGTGACCTTTTGCGGACAAGTACACAACTTCCAACGATTCGCATGATCTCCCGATAGTGGTTTCATTCGGACTGAATATTCAATATTCATCTCATAGAAATCTCTTGCAGATATGCCATATTTTGACTTAACATATTGCTTCTTCTAATACACCTTGTGCCAAACAGGGCTCAAGTGGCTTGTTGGTTATTGGTATACATGTCATTCATCATCTTGACATCAGGGGCTGGGTTGTGCTACCATCCATGTCCTCCGCTGGTGTGTTTCTCAGCACAGTATAGCTTTCCATAGGTCTTCATCATCATCCCTTTTTGTTTTCTTGCTCAGGTTCTTCACTTTCTTTGCAGCACATTCAGCTTTGCCACTAGCTTGTGGGTGCCTTGATAATATAGTAATATGTTCATACTCCCACTCAGCAGAATATTTAAATTTCATGCAAATAAGCTGAGGGCCATTATCTGAGACCACTCGATCAGGTTGGCCATGGCATGCAAACTGTTCTTTGCAGCACTTGATTGTGGCTTCAGCAGACATGTCTGGGAACGGTTCAGTTTCCCAGAAGCCTGAACAGTGATCCACTATGAACAGGAACTCTCTTCCAGCAAAGTTAAATAATTTCATGCTGGCAATCTGCCAAGTCAGCAGTGGTATCTCATGTGACACCATTGTTTCTTTCTGCTGCTCACGCACATATTCATGGCAGGTAGAACACTTGCTCACAAAATCTTTGATCTTGCCTTGCAAGTTATTTATTTATTTAACATCTTTTTGTATATCATCTTTCTACCAGTCAAGACGGTTTCCGGAGAACTGAGTGCAGTAAGGTTAAACACTAAAACAATAAAGTGCACATTACATAGAAGGTTTGGCTTAATATTTATTTAACATCAAAGGATTAGGTCTTCCCTCTTTACAAACAGCTATTTAACCTTGAATAGTTTAAAAGGCTTAACTACTTACAAGGTACAACAGGTTTGTACAGTAGGGAGTTCAATGTTCCGTGTTTGCTCCATAATCCTCCAGGAACAGCAGAGTCTGGTTAGCTGGATGGATCTTATCTGAGATGGCAGTGAGTTCCAAATGGTGGGAGCATATAGTGAGAAGGCCCTATGGCTGGTTCTCTAACTGCATAAAGGTCTGTCAGTTGGTATTTCAAGCATGTTGACCATAGATTTTCTCCTGGGTCTATCGGAGTTGTTGTTTGCTAGTAATGGAGAGAGGCTGATAGCTGTTTATTTAAGATATTGTGGGTGTTTAGGATGATTTTGTATTCAATCCTGCTTGTAATGGGCAGCCAGAGCAGCTATTTAAGGAGTGGGGTGATGTAGGTTTGCTGAGATATTGCCAAGATGGTTCTAGCTACAGTGTTTTGCGCTAGTTGTAGAGGATATAAGGTGCTCTTGGGAAGGCCCTGGTATATGGAGTTGCAGTAATCGAAAATTGGAGTGATTACTGCTTGACAGACTGTGCGGTAGTCCATTGGGGAGAGGAGTTTGCGTAAGTTCTTTAGTGTGCGGAGCTAATATAGACAGACTTGGCAATATGGCTTATTTGTGGCTGAAAGTTGAGATCTTGGTTGAACATGATGCCCAAATAATTGATTTGGGTTTTGACCGAGAGTGGTGTTTGTTTATCATGATCATGGGTGGAGGATTGAATTGCTTGTTTCTTGTGATGTGGAGTACTTTTGCTTTGTTGTGCTAGTAAAATGTTTAGTTAGTTAGGCTAGTAAAAAGGTTATCATGGGCCAGCTAGTAATACACTTCACCACCAGTATGTCCTGAATGTATATTTTAGCATCTCTGATTATAGTGATTTGAGTATAATAACCCTGGACCAACTGTATAGGATGCCATTTTATATGCTGATTTCATACTTGAATGACCAGTATTCCCTAATTTCAGCTAGCGCTTCCTCCTTTGAGTCTGGCCATCCAGTCAGGAATATAAATTTTCAGTATTGGCAAGGTATCATCTCTTGTGGTGTGCTGTATGATCTGTTGCAGCTGATGTCCTGTAATATTCAATTAATCTGCCTAGCTGATTTGTATGGTCAGTTTGTCCTTGATGCATCCAACAAATCTTAAGGTGTCCAGTATCAGTGCTGTGTGGCAGGTGCAGGCCTGTGATCCACAGTGTCTGACATAAGCAGGCAGGCCAAACTAGCTTGACCTGTAAATGAAGCATGTGGAGAGACACATAGGAATTGCACATCCCCCAACATGCTGCTATTGTAGGATAGAACTCTGTAAGAGAACTAAACTAACTTAGGTAAGCAAAACTGAGAGATGGAAAAATACAGAAAATATGTTTAAAAGTTACTGATAAGAAAAAGTACATCTGCAAGGAATATAATTGGGAGTGCTGACAGATGAGTTGCAGAGCCCTGCTCCCCTGCATGCACAAATTGGCTCTATGGCCTTGAGAGTATGAAAGTAACAAGTTGATGAACTGACCATTGTAATTGGGACTAGAAGGGGGGTATGCAGGTGCCATGCCCACTGAAGGAACATAATTGGATAATCTTATCAGTACCGGGACCAATGGAAGGGGTACGGGAGGTACGGGAGAGTACCGGGACCAATGAAATGTTTTTCTATACCTAGAATGGAACAGAAGTCTATAAAAGTTGTTGTAATGCTAGAAAACTTTGCTCAGCCATTTTGAAATTGACTTGCTTGAGACTTGTGCACAAATAAATGATTTGGACCTTCTGAACAGACTCCTGGTATCATTGGTTTGTCTGCGCTTTGCTGCTACATATTCTTGGTGCGTTGGCCGGGAAGTTGTGGAATCAAAGTGTATATAGGGCAATATACCACGACTTTCCGTCTCTATAGGCTTGGTCCTGCCGGGATCGCGCCCTTCCGACGAGGGCTGCTCCCTGGCGCCGCCGGTCCCTTGTATCGGAGGGAGCTGGTCGGACCTCGGCGGGTGCCGGGCCCGGCTGGAGCTAACGCCTCGAACCCGAGTGAGGGGAGTCCGAGGTCCAACTCATGCGCCTGCTTGGGAAGTTTGAGGACCGGATCCGGTGAGTATAGTTTTGATTTGGTGTCTAGACAGAAATAGCAAGAGCAGTACTGCCATTGGAATTGGAATTTGGAATTTGTAATCTCGAGATATTGGGAATTGGTAAGAGAGCATGATCACCTCTCAAGGAAGGGCCGAGTAACCCCGCATGGGAATTCGCCGGGTGAAACCCTCATCCTTTTTGTAATTGGGAAAAAGACTAGTCAGAATAGATAGAAACGAATGCATTCTGGGATACGTTGCTAGCATGATTGTGTGAACGAAGTGTGAATGAGAGGTCTGGCAGCACGGACCAAGTGAAGGCGGACCCCTGAGTAGCGCATTTCCTGACCGGGCGACCGCGTTCAGGTCGCAAAAAGGGGGAAGCGATTGTCGTCTTGTCTTGTTATTTGTACTCCCTATACGTTTCCAGGGCCGTGAGGACCCCTTACCCACGGTCCGCCCTCCTTTTCCCTTTTGTCTGTTGTTGCGCGCACACATCGAAATGGGAGGGGCGGGGTCTACTAGAAACACTCCATTAGAATGTATGATCACACATTTTAAAGAGGGATATTCTGGAGATTATGGTATTAAAATGACAGCAGCCCGTTTGCAGATTTTGTGTACTAGGGAGTGGCCCAATATAGACCCCACCTGGCCCCGAGAGGGAACGTTCAATGTAGAAATTATTCAGTTAGTACACCGTAGAGTGCGGATAGCGCACCCCGATCAGTATCCCTATATAGATTCCTGGTTAAGTATTTGTGAAGATCCGCCCCTCCTGGGCGCAGCGCTGTTATGAGGAACAGTGCAGGATAATGTTAGCTAAGACAGATTCTAGACAGAAAGCGGAACAGCCTAGAATGAAAGAGTAGGATAAGAAGTCCAGAAAGAAGCCCATCCTGGTAGATCCTGATTCCCCGGAGATAATTCTCAGACAGCCCCGAACCCCAGGTCCGATAAGAGTAGCCCGGCGTCCTGCCCCAGAACCCCAGAGACGGCCGGAGCGGGACCCAACCCCTGACCCACCTCCTGGAGGGCAGAGAGAGGAATTAGCTGAAGAAGAGGATATTATAAAAAGCGAGTCAGAAGCAGAGGTAGAAGGGGAAGAAAAAGAGAATGCCCAAAGTGAGGAAGATAGCGTACAAGTGGTTGCCAGTGCCAGCGTGCCAGCAAAAGATACACCCAAAGTGAAACCTGTTGAGAAAGCGAAAGTGACCTCTGGAAAGATAGTTACAAACAGCCCTTAGATCCCACAAGACAGCTACTGCCAAAACGCTGCCCTTTACGGCAAGTCCCGGGAGTGCCTATAAAGAACGATAATGAGGAGGTGGTAGCGGGACCCTTAACTTATGTGTATATCCCTTTCTCTACAACTGATCTGTTAAATTGGAGGTCGCATTATGCCTCCTATACTAGTAAGCCCCAGGAGCTGACAGAATTGGTAACTACTATTATGGAAACCCACCAACCCACTTGGCCAGATTGCCGCCAGCTCCTGACCACCCTATTCACGACAGAGGAGCGAGCACGAATTAGAAAAGCAGCTATTGAGTGGATGGCAGATAACCCTGTAGCTCCAGGACAGGGGCTGGACAGAATAGATTATCGGGAAGCGGCCCAGAGAGAATTCCCGAATGAAGACCCCCATTGGGATCCAAATACAGAGGAAGGATCCACAGCCCTAGCCCGTTTTCGCCAAGGCTTTTTACAAGGCCTGAGAAGGGGAGGCCAAAAAGCTATGAACCTTTCCAAAGTTGCAGGAGTTATCCAAGGTGTAGATGAAAGCCCAGCAGACTTTCACGAAAGATTGACTGAAGCATACAGAATGTATACTCCCTATGATCCCGAGGCACCAGGAAGTTTATGTATGGTGAATTCTGCTTTTGTAAACCAGTCTCAACCAGACATTAGACGTAAATTACAGAAATTAGAAGGGTTTGCGGGCATGAATTCAACACAGTTACTGGAAGTCGCTCATAAAGTGTATGTGAATCGTGATAATGAAAGACAGAGAGAATGTGATAGAAAGATGAAGAAGAAAGCTGATTTTTTGGCTGCGGCCATAGTTGAACAGAAAAGGGGAGGTGTCCCTAGTCGACGGAGCAGAGGAAGAGGGCGGGGCCAAGGCGGAGGCCGGACCCAGAAGCTAGGCGTGAACCAATGCGCCTACTGTAGAGAAGAAGGACATTGGAGAGATACGTGCCCGCAACTCGAAGACGCCCAGCAAGATGACGACAGCAATCATCAGTGGCGAGAAGAAAGACGAGGCTATCCCCGAAACCGCGGAGGAGCCAATCGAGAACAATTCCAGCGAGAAAGAGGAGGAGGAGCCATTCAAGCATTGGCCACAACAATCCATGATGAAAATGACGTGGATTAGGACAGACCGGGCTCCAAGTTTGCTTTAGGTCTCCAGGAGCCTATGGTCGGAATACAAATAGGAGACCAAGTTATGGACTTTATGGTTGATACTGGAGCACAACATTCAGTAATAGACAAAAAGATAGCCCCATTTTCTACAAAAGCAGTCACCATTATAGGAGCAACTGGTGCCAAAGCTACAAAATCTTTTCTTCAGAATCGTATATGCAGTCTAGGAGGACAGCAAATAACTCATCAATTCCTTTACATGCCCGAATGTCCAGTGCCACTACTGGGACGAGACATGTTAGCCAAACTCCAAGCACAAATATCTTTCTCTGAAAAAGGAGAAATGCAAATGACAGTAAATCCCCAAGCCAAACCAGCAGGAGTAATGCTGCTGACAGTTCCCCGAGAAGAAGAATGGAGGTATTACATTGATGACTCTATCCAAGACACTTATTTTGAACAAACTTTAAAGAACATTCATGCACCACCTGGAGTATGGGCAGAAGGCAGTCCCCCAGGCCTAGCCAAGCATATAGCTCCAGTGATTGTAACCCTCAAGCCTAGTGCTACACCAGTGCACGTCAAACAGTACCCTCTCCCAAGAGCTGCAATTGAAGGCATTCATCGTCACTTGCAAAGATTGCTCGAGTATGGCCTACTAAAAGTATGTCAATCCCCATGGAACACTCCACTTTTGCCAGTAAAGAATCCTGGAACGTATGATTACCGCCCAGTACAAGATTTAAGGAGAGTAAATGATGCAGTTGAAACTATACATCCAGTTGTACCCAATCCTTACACTCTTCTAGGACTGATACCTGCTGAAGCTACCCATTTCACTGTACTGGATTTAAAAGATGCATTCTTTTGCATAAGATTAGCCCCTGTAAGTCAAATATTGTTCGCATTTGAATGGCAGGACCCCACCTCTGGAAGAGGGGGCCAACTCACCTGGACACGATTACCCCAAGGATTCAAAAATTCGCCTACCATCTTTAGTGCTGCACTGAATCAAGACCTTTCAAGCTATCCAGTGGCCCCGGGGAAGAGAGTGCTTCTCCAATACGTGGACGATCTGCTGATAGCTGCCATATCAGAAAGTGAATGTATACGAGCCACCAAAGAGCTCTTGCAGTTACTAGATGAAGCTGGATACAAAGTTTCCAGAGCCAAAGCACAGCTATGCCAAAAAGAAGTGAAATACTTGGGTTTTCGCATTACCCAAGGAAGCCGAAGATTAGGTAGAGAGAGAAAAGAAGCAGTATGTAGAATCCCAACTCCAACAACCAGAAAGCAAGTCAGAGCCTTTCTGGGAGCGGCAGGATATTGCCGAATCTGGATACCCAACTTTGCCCAAATTGCCAAACCACAGTATGAAGCCACAAAAGGAGAAGAGAAGTCGCCACTGGAGTGGGGACTTGAGCAGGATACAGCCTTCAAGAAGTTAAAGGAAGAATTGATGTCATCACCAGCACTTGGACTACCAGATGTCCACAAGCCTTTCCACTTATTTGTACATGAAGCACAGGGAAATGCCTTAGGCATGTTGACTCAGAAATTGGGAAATTGGGAGCGACCTGTAGCATACCTATCGAAACAGTTGGACACTGTGGCCAAAGGATGGCCACCTTGCCTGAGAGCAGTTGCAGCTACAGCACTATTAGTGAGTGAAGCAGACAAGCTCACACTAGGACAGAACATACGAGTCACTGTGCCACATGCAGTCCTTGCCCTCATGGAACAGAAAGCAAATTATTGGCTCACCAATTCCCGAATGTTAAAGTACCAGAGCATGTTATGTGAAAACCCACAGATACAACTAGAAGTGAGTCATGCCTTGAACCCAGCCACCTTGATACCCATCAGTGAAGAACTCCCAGAACATGACTGTATTGAAGTCATGGAAACTGTGTTCTCCAGTCGACCTGACTTGACAGATGTGCCCATAGACAATCCTGACCAAATCTATTATGTTGATGGGAGCAGTCTCATCCTCGATGGACGACGCTGTGCCGGATATGCAGTCGTCACTCAACACGAAGTAGTTGCATCATCAGCTCTAGCCTCAGGCACATCAGCCCAGAAAGCCGAATTGATAGCACTCACCAGAGCATTATTGTTAGGAGAAAAACTTGTGCTAAATGTATATACAGATTCTAAATATGCCTTCACCACTTTACATGCCCATGGAGCCCTCTATAAAGAACGAGGACTCATCACATCTGGAGGAAAGTCAGTCAAATATGGTCCCGAGATATTGATGTTACTTGATGCAGTTTGGGCCCCAACACGTGTAGCTGTCATGCATTGCAGAGGACATCAAGCAAGAAAAGGAGAGGTTGCCCAAGGAAATAGATTTGCGGATGCTTCAGCACGACAAGCAGCTATGACAGGACAGATCACACCACAAGCAATGCCAATGCAGGCAGCATTGTTTCCAGTCCCTCTGAATTTATGGACACCACGATATACCACCAAAGAATTAGATTACTACTGTAACAAAGAAGAGGGAGTACTGAAGGATGGATGGATTGAGCTGCCACCAGAAGAGGGCAGTCAACCCCCTGGACGAATAGTAATTCCTGAACTGTTAGGACCATCTTTTATCAAAGCTTTCCACGAAGCGACCCACTATGGAAAAAGTGCTATGGAAAAAGCACTCAGACCACATTTTTACATCCCTCTATTGACAACTATATCAGCTTCAGTAGCACGTCAATGTCTAACCTGTGCCAAAAATAATGCCAAGCAAGGCCTTATAACGGCACCCCGAGTTCAGTCAGGAGGTGTAACCCCCATGCACAACCTCCAAATTGATTTCACCGAAATGCCAAGAGCCAATGGATACCATTACCTGTTAGTATTAGTTTGTACTTTCTCTGGGTGGGTGGAAGCCTTCCCAACCAGAACTGAGAAAGCCCGAGAAGTTACCAAAGTTCTAATGAGAGAGATTGTCCCTAGGTTTGGAATTCCAGCAGTAATAGGGTCAGACAATGGACCCTCATTTGTCTCCCAAGTTACTCAACAGTTAGCAAAAGCTTTGCAGATACAATGGAAACTCCACACTGCATACAGACCCCAGAGTTCAGGGAAAGTTGAGCGAATGAATCGTACCCTAAAAGCCCAAATGTCTAAGCTCTGCCAGGAGACACACTTGAAGTGGCCCCAAGTGCTCCCAATAGCTTTACTCAGAATACGCTCAGCTCCTGTAAAGTCAACAGGATTTTCCCCTTTTGAAGTCCTGTATGGTAAACCCCCACCAATAGTGCAGGGAATTAAAGGAAGTTTAGCCCAAATTGGTTCAGAAGTAACCAGACAAGAACTCCTAGCTCTTAGTTTTGTTCTGCAGACTCTCCATGCGTGGATCCAAGACCAGTTGCCTATCAACTTGACAGAACCCTTGCATCCCTATCAGCCTGGTACCTCGGTGTGGATCAAAGATTGGAAGAAGACACCGTTGGAACCCCATTGGAAGGGACCGTACACCGTCATCCTGTCTACCCCAACTGCAGTAAAGATAGCTGAGATCGACGCCTGGATCCACCACAGCAGAGTCAAGCCCGCCGCTGATCCTGAACCTGAGCAGTGGACAGCAGAACAGCATCTTGATGCACCCTTGCGAGTTACTCTGAGACGGCAACCAGCAGCTTAGACACTTCATCACAGTGCTTTGCAGTAGCCAAGTCTTTCGAAGAGGATTGCTGTTTTCTATGCAGCAACAGTTTTGTTTCAACGAACCCAATTTGCGTGCGATTTTGCACACTACTTTGATATTACATTGACTAAGCCAGACTACACAACCCAACTGAAATTGCTAATAAGTTCGTAAATGAGTAATCGACAACCTGAGGATCATCAATCAACACTCAGCACCCGTAAAATAGCTTCATTAGCAAACGGGACGAAGAATAAAAGAACGTCGTGATCAAGATCAGCAAGCTGAGGATTCAGAAGAACTCCAATCAACATCAACATGCATCTCTACTTTTGCTTCATCCTGGTTGCCTTCTTTGGAGGTTTTGAACTGACTTATGCTTTACCTCCATGCACTGCTTGCATTACTTCTACTCGAACTGGATTGAAAGTAACTCAGACTTTGATTTACCACTCTTACTATACCTGCAAGGGAAAAGTGACTCGGTGTATTTATAACACCACTGAACTAAATATTTGCACTTATGGCAAAATTAGAGCATGCTATAATCCGCATCAGAATCCATCCTATTACACGTTGGAAATACGATGGAAGGATGCAGATGGACCTATAATAGCTGCTACACCACCGCTTAAGGACATTACTAAACCTGCTATTTTGAATTTTGATGCATGTAATGTCATTAACAGAGATAGTTATTCCACCTGTGGTACTTGGGAGAAAGCGTATCGAAATGACCATAAGTACATGTGTCCAGAGGGTGCCACAGGATGGTGGAAGTGTACAGGTAAAAAGGAACCAGGCTATAGTACTGCACCAGCAGCAGATTACTATTGCCCGTATTGGGAATGTGTTTTTTATGCTACCTGGAATAATGGTATAGTTGATGAGAAGATAGATAAACGAATGGCTACTTTAACTAAGCCAACTACAAGTGATAAATGTCAGAAAGATGCTTGTAACCCTTTGCACTTACGTATACATAATCCCTATGCATGGAAACAAGGATACAAGTTTGGTTTACGTATTGCTGGAGGGGCAATAGATCCAGGAACCATTGTGTATATTAGATTGAATACCCAAGCCCACAAGTCATCTAAATATCATATCCATAACACCTTCTATGAAGCCATGCATGTAAATAAGTTTGAGATCCCTCATCCTTCTCAGAATTTATTTCTAGAATTAGCCGGAGCAGTAGTATCTAGTCTTAAGATCTCAGATTGCTATTTCTGTGGTGGAACCCAAATGGGAGACCAGTGGCCCTGGGAAGCCCAAGAATTGAATTATTCTTTGATATACAATCAGACTGAATTACACAAGACTACTAGTGAATGGGTGTTAGCGCACTCAATCGTTGGACGCCTTTGCTATGCCAGAACTGGACCCCAGTTCACCCAAAAGGTAGGACAGCTGGTCTGTCTTAGCCAGAAGTACTATAATGCCACGACCAAAAAGACGTCATGGTGGTCAGGAATCAGACACCCTGAACCTCTTAACCCATTAGCCAGATTTCCTGAACTTGCAGATTTATGGACTAACCTTGCCAAGGTCCATGCTTGGCAAGCCCCACCTGGCCTATATTGGAT
The DNA here is from genome assembly GCA_033557465.1 of Ichthyophis bannanicus. NCBI lineage: Eukaryota > Metazoa > Chordata > Amphibia > Gymnophiona > Ichthyophiidae > Ichthyophis > Ichthyophis bannanicus. Next base: position 55,063,816 of record CM066044.1, on the reverse strand, counting down.
CTGTGGAAACCGAGCGTATGCACAACTCCCGCCACAATGGGGAGGAGCATGTGTCTTAGGAACCATCAGACCTTCTTTCTTTCTTTTAAACACTGAACATGGAGAACAATTAGGATACCCTGTATACACTACTCACCGACACAAAAGAGCACTAAGACAGAAAAGAGAAGCCTTACAGATAGGCAAGTGGGAGAAGTGGCAGGGTGATGATTGGCCACCAGAAAGAATCATTGAGTATTATGGGCCTGCCACTTGGAATGATGATGGTATGTATGGTTATCGAACTCCAATTTATATGATTAATCGTATTATTCGCTTACAAGCCATAGTTGAAATAATAACCAATGAAACTAGTCATGCTCTTACGCTTTTAGCTAGACAAAGTACTCAGATGCGCACTGCCATATATCAGAACCGCTTAGCACTTGATTATTTGTTAGCAGCTGAAGGAGGAGTATGTGGTAAACTGAATTTAACTAATTGCTGTTTAAAAATAGATGATAAAGGTCAAGTAGTTGAAGAAATTGCTAAAGATATGCAAAGACATGCTTATGTGCCAGTACAAACTTGGCACTCATTGAAATTCCCTAACTGGTTTGCTAACCTTTTCTCCTGGCTGGGAGGATTCAAGACTTTCATTGTCTTGGTACTAATTCTTGTTGTTGTTATCTTCTTATTACCATGTTTAATCCCATGTTGTATGCGTTCTATTCATAATGCTATTGACAGCACAGTAGAGCGGAAGACCGCAACTAAAATAATGGCTTTGTATAAAGCCAGTCCTAGTCGAAATCCTTCAATCATGATGTGATTCTTCTAAAGGTGATTTAATTCTCACACCTTATTAAGTAATAGGGTGAGATTAATCAAAGGGGGGAATGTGGCAGGTGCAGGCCTGTGATCCACAGTGTCTGACATAAGCAGGCAGGCCTAGCTAGCTTGACCTGTAAATGAAGCCTGTGAAGAGGCTCATAGGAATTACACATTCCCCAACATGCTGCTATTGTAGGATAGAACTCTGCAAGAGAACTAAACTAACTTAGGTAAGCAAAACTGAGAGATGGAAAAATACAGAAAAATATGTTTAAAAGTTACTGATAAGAAAAGTACATCTGCAAGGAATATAATTGGGATTGCTGACAGATGAGTTGCAGAGCCCTGCTCCCCTGCATGCACAAATTGGCTCTATGGCCTTGAGAGTGTGAAAGTAACAAGTTGATGAACTGACCATTGTAATTGGGACTAGAAGGGGGGTATGCAGGTGCCATGCCCACTGAAGGAACATAATTGGATAATCTTATCAGTACCGGGACCAATGGAAGGGGTACGGGAGGTACGGGAGAGTACCGGGACCAATGAAATGTTTTTTCTATACCTAGAATGGAACAGAAGTCTATAAAAGTTGTTGTAATGCTAGAAAACTTTGCTCAGCCATTTTGAAATTGACTTGCTTGAGACTTGTGCACAAATAAATGATTTGGACCTTCTGAACAGACTCCTGGTATCATTGGTTTGTCTGCGCTTTGCTGCTACAGGGTGATGTAGGTTTGCTGAGATATTGCCAAGATGGTTCTAGCTACAGTGTTTTGCGCTAGTTGTAGAGGATATAAGGTGCTCTTGGGAAGGCCCTGGTATATGGGGTTGCAGTAATCGAAAATTGGAGTGATTACTGCTTGACAGACTGTGCGGTAGTCCATTGGGGAGAGGAGTTTGCATAAGTTCTTTAGTGTGCGGAGCTAATATAGACAGACTTGGTAATATGGCTTATTTGTGGCTGAAAGTTGAGATCTTGGTTGAACATGATGCCCAAATAATTGATTTGGGTTTTGACTGAGAGTGGTGTTTGTTTATCATGATCATGGGTGGAGGATTGAATTGCTTGTTTCTTGTGATGTGGAGTACTTTTGCTTTGTTGTGCTAGTAAAACGTTTAGTTAGTTAGGCTAGTAAAAAGGTTATCATGGGCCAGCTAGTAACACACTTCACCACCTGTCCTGAATGTATATTTTAGCATCTCTGATTATAGTGATTTGAGTATAATAACCCTGGACCCACTGTATAGGATGCCATTTTATGTGCTGATTTCATACTTGAATGACCAGTATTCCCTAATTTCAGCTAGCGCTTCCTCCTTTGAGTCTGGCCATCCAGTCAGGAATATAAATTTTCAGTATTGGCAAGGTATCATCTCTTGTGGTGTGCTGTATGATCTGTTGCAGCTGATGTCCTGTAATATTCAATTAATCTGCCTAGCTGATTTGTATGGTCAGTTTGTCCTTGATGCATCCAACAAATCTTAAGGTGTCCAGTATCAGTGCTGGACTACTGATGGTCATCTGCAGTAGCTCTCCTGTGTCAGTAATAAACATCTCAGGGCCTGGCTTAAAAAGAACACAAGATTGTAATGTTAGCAATATACTTTGAAGTTGCTTGGGTGCACACAATAAGAGCTAATTATGTCTCTGTCATAGAGATAACAATGAGAGCACTGGAAGGCAAACATAATGCTGAGACATTCCTATTTGGTTTGTATATAATCTTGCTGAGCTGGAGTAAGCACCCTAGATGTATTATGCAGCAGCCAAGTCTATTTTTGCTAGTTATTCTATATCACAATGGGCTTGGTGACATCATAGTGCTGCAATACAGGAGCATCTGCGACCAAGCACTTTATTTCCTGTACTGGCTGGTCATGCTTCAGAAGCCAGTGCCAAACTGCATCTCATGGGCTCACATATCTCAGACAGATGCAGCATGAAATTTGCTAAGTTAGAAACCCAATGAAGTGCTGCACATATTTCACATCTACAGGCAAATTTCTTTACATTGCAGGCAGGTGAAGCTATGCCTTAGCGATCCATTAGGGCAAGGAGCTTGTTGTCATGGTCATCATGCTCTGCCTACTCATTAGAGGAACCATAGCCAGTGATGAGGATGTCATCTGCTATTGATTCAATACTACTGAGCCCAGCCAGATGTTCACGCTGCTTCTTCTGATACACCTCTGGTGCTACAGAGACTACAAATGGTAGTTTCAGCCATATTTCCCTGCCCCAGGGGTTACAAAATGTGGTCATGAGACTGCTTTTCTCATCTAACTTACATTGCAGGAATGCACCACAGGCATCAACAAGTGTCAATAAGCGAACTTTGGACAGTTTGTATAAAACATCTTCGAGTGTTGCCATGATATATTGAGATCTCTTTGGCAGAAGATTTAGAAATTTTGGATCAATACAAAGTCTCAGCTTCTTGGTTATTTTTTTTTACTATGACCATATTGGTTCAGTTACATGTGCAATATGACTATCAGCTTTATGCTTTTCTAAACAGGCTTTCACCTCTGGTTTTATGGCATCTGATATATTATGGTGAAGCACTGGGGTAGAGTTCAAGAACTTCTGGAACAGACCCTACTGGGCAATGAAAAACATTGTCATAGACGCTAACTAGCTCTTGTCTCGACGTTGTAACTGGTTCAGCACTGCAGGAATGGTGAACTGGATCAGCCCAAGGTGCTGCTCATATGGTGAGCCAAACAGCAATGGTTTCTAATTTGCTTTCACTGTCTCAAATTCAAGCTTATGAGTATGTCCATGTATACTGCATTATGTGTGAAAAAGTCTCAAGGATGGCATGAGCTCCCCTGAATATAGATTTAATTTAGTGCCACTTGGTTACAGGGGTGCGCTCGGTGCCAATCTCATTTTACCTTTCAGATACATGACATTCCATACTGTCCCAGAGTCCAGCTGATAAGATTGTATCATATTATTCAGTCAGATTTACAAACCATTTTTGTCAGGTTTTTTTTTTTTTTTTTTGCTAAACACCAGGGCACTCTTTTGAGAAAATTGCATCTGTACTGAGCAAGCCTGTATCCTCTGATATCTTGTCCAACTTATGCCCCTTACTTGCTATTTTCTGCTTGATAGTCACACCCTTGCAAAATGATTTGGGGCCATCACATAGCTGACATGTTTCCCCATAGCGTGGGCAATGTGCTTTCCCTTGCTTATGTGCATTGTCATAGTACTATAATGTAGCATATTTGATTGTAGGTGAGCTACTTTGCTGTTGCTATATGTTGCTTCTGAGGTGCAGGTGCACCAGATTGATGTTACCGGTGAGCATACGTTGCTTGTAGATACTAGAGAGGGTATTGCTTTCTATAGGTCAGAGCTGTTGATCATCTGGACGCCAAGCCTTGATCGACTGGTTGTGCAGAGAATTCCCAAACTATTGAAATTGGTCCTTGATGAGTGATATAATTTCCTTTACCTTCTCTCCAGATTGTTACTCATGCAGGTCTTCTAATAGTCCTGATGCTCTTAGGCACACTATTCTTCTTGCCCCGATAGCCTCTGTCCCAGGAAGCCCTATCATAAGCATCATATGTGCAGCATATAAGGTGATAACATGGAACTTTAATATACTCTTTGTGCCCAGTGTCCAATGCTTATGGATCCCTCCCTGATGGGTAGCTAGACAATTTTGATGTCTTCGACTTTTTTTGGAGCTGCTTCGGTAACTTCTGATTGGTGTGGTTTGAGATTGTGTATGTCCTGCAATGGTCTGCACTTTAGACTTTAGATTTACCTTCCTGGACAGTGCTTCCCCAGACTGGGAGATCTGTCAGATTTGGAGCTGAAGATCCTGAAACATCTGATGAATGTGAATCATGAGAGTATCCCTAGAGTGTACAGATGTATTACAGAGTAAAATCCTGTATGTTATGTGGGAAATAGGGTTGAGATCTTACCAGTTTATGAAAGAATGTAGGATAGGAAGTATCTTCAGATTGGGGCTGTGCTGCCAAGCCTGGCATATTCCCTTCTTCCTAATCCAGTGGACTGTTTGCCTTGCCAATCTACCCTGGCATATCTGTCTGGTCAGCAACGAGGGGTGATGGTTCTCCTGGCAAAAGATTCCCACCCAAAACAAACGGGGATTGGTGAGGACAGGCAATGCTGAGATGGAAACGGCTAGCAACTGAGGAAGAGGAGCTGCGAAGGGCGCATGTTCTAGCAGTGCAGATTTTTGTTTTAATGCATTATTTTCCTTTCCTCAGAAGCAGCTGTGGGCTCAACCAGTTTTCTTGTGGAGGATTGGCATTATGGGGGAGGGGGGAGACATCTTCAGCTCCCCCAGCAATCCAGCATCTCCCCTTCCCTTCCCTAACCCCCCATCAGTAGCCCAGTATTTCTTCTTCCCTATTTCCTCTTCTATCCTGCAACATTGTCCCCTTGTCCCTTCCCCCTGCCATCACTCTACCTCTGTTCCCCTCCCAAGTCATATTTACATCTGAAATAAACTCTATGCAGTGACGGACTTTGCAGGGCTGGGCCAATAACTAGACATTTACCTAGGGAGGCAACTTCTGGGGGCCACAAAGAGCAAGGCATTCAAAGCTAAACAGCCAGGTGTGTGTGTGGATGTAAAGCAGAGTTGCCAAGTTACCCAGTTCCAGGGGTGAGATTTTTTTTTACCAGTTCTGGTTTTACATTTGTATTACAATGCAGTATGGTATTTGTAGTCCCTGATTTTAACCACTGAAGTCACTGCTGCATGTCTCATAATTCATCATGATGAGCTTGTCATAAATCCAGGCGTGGCTTAAAATATCATTCCTGGAAATGGGTGACTTGGCAATTCTGGTACAGCATAAGACCTGCGTAGGGGCACCAATATCTTGAACCAACTGTGGGGCCAGCCCTGGGACCTTGGAGCACTCACATGTGCTCTATGCTTGTTGCATCTGCCCCTTCCAACAGAAACTTCCTATTTGGAGGGGACAGGAACAAGAGTGAACCCAAGTGCTCTAAGGCCCTCCACGGTGCTGAGTCTAGATGTAGCTCAGGAGGAGGACTGGGGGGGGGGGGGGGGGGGTAGCAGGGGAAAGGGTCCTGGCTGTCCTTGCCAGCAAACACTGCAATTCCTCACAGCTCTGGTGACATAAAACCATTGTATTTAAAACAAATTAAAGCATGGAGTTTAAAGAACTTTTATCAATGTCAGCTTCTATGGTTTCAAGGTAATAGTAATGTGCTTTAGGTTTGGCTGTCTTAGTTCTGGTTCAGTAAAGTGGTTTTATGATCTATATATATATATTTAGGTACCCCTAAAGATATCTGATTTTGGCACGGCTTTACTGATAGTTCATCTTTTAAATTTAAAGAAACAAGCATCCACTTCTGTTAGGTAGGGTTTTAAAGGGGGGGTTTTGTGGTCTTTGGTGGCATTGAGATGGTTTAATTGGGTTTGTTAACTGGGTTGGCTCTACTAGTTGTTATTTTAATTGATTCTAATAGTTTTGTTGCCTCGCGGGCCTTTTTTAAGATTCTTTTTTCCTTTCTCTTTTCTTCTTTGGATGCAGTTCCTTGGGGGGATTTTACCTGTTGATCCATTGAATTGCTGCTATAGCTTTGTGAATGTTTCTTTATATATCCCACGATACTGACATTACATTGAAACATAGCTATGTCGAGCTTTTTGTGCTGTAATTTATTTTAAATACAATGATTTGATATGTTGTAATGACTGTTAAATGTGTTTTCTGTATCCATCGTATTGGTGAATAGAGCCTTGCATTTGTGTGATGTTGTTGTTGCTTTGCTTTTCTGCTCTTTGTTGGTTTGGCTGAAGAATGTGTCACACGAGTTCTCTTGACAGAGGGATGCGTGGGTATATGAGCATACACATGGGAATATGTGTCCTCTGTGTCCAGGGAGAGCTTCTTTCAGTTGAAAAATCTCTACAATGAGAGGGCATAGGATGAAGGTAAAAGGAGATAGTCTTCAGCAACAGTGCCCAATTACTCCTGAATTCATCTTCTCTGGGAGAAGACCCCAAATACAGAGCACTCTTTTAAGTCCATCATCAATCAGTGCTGAGGGGTTCCTCCAGTTTAGATGCTGCTTTATTCCTGAAAAGAATATTACAAAAAAATAAACAAATAAAAATGTAATACACACAAATATAATTTGAATGCAGAGCGCAGTGAGATTAAAGCAGCATGACCCCCCCCCTCTGATGCAACTTCCTGTTGGAGGGGGGTCAGAAGCGGCAGGCCATGTGTTCCAAAACACATGGCCTGCCGTGGACACCAAAGCGGTGGCCCAAAGCTGCCGTTTTTAAACATCCACCACTGCCAACCCCCCCAGAAGATGGAATCGGCTGCAGTGGCACAGGGAAGGGAGTGATCCAGCATGGGGAGGGGGTGGCATGGCCGGGGCTCCTGTCTGGGGCAGCAGAAACCCTTGGGCCATCCCTGGTAGCCATATAAATGATAAACAAATACCTTGGCTTAGGAATGAGGTTCATGACTGTCATGGTATGTGCAAAATTAACGCATTTGGAGAAATTGGCCCAGATGATACGAAGTATGCTTAGGTTTATTGACTTTGATCACTAGCGCAGCAGAGCAGTGTACAAAGTTAAAAACATAGCTTAAAAATAAAGACAGAGGAGAATGCCATTTTATTACAGGAGAGATTACAAACACTCACACTGGGGGGGGAGGGGGAGGGAGAGGGGCAAAGGACAGGGAAAGAAATAGAGGACAGTGGAAGGGGGGGTCATCATTGGGAAGCAGGTAAGTTGTGGGCAGTATTAAAGAGGTGGGTCTTTAAAAGGGATCTGAACTTTGAATATGATGGTTCAAGTCAGAAGGCAGGTGGTACTGCATTCCAGAGGTGGGAACAATGAAATAAAAAGCAGAGGAGAGGGTGGATACTAACTAAACTTGTGAGACAGAGACTAGATGTAAGCGATTGGCATGGATATTGCGAAGCATGTGGTGCAGGGAATGAAGGAGCAGAGAATCAGAAAGATGGTGCAGACGGCCTGTGTGTAGTGCATGATGAATTAAAGTAAGCTTGAACTGAAGATGGACTTGAACAGGGAGCCAGTGATAGCAGACCTGGAGTGGAGTGATGTGTTTGAATCGTGAAGGATGGGCAAGGATACAGACTGCAGTGTTTTGAATATGTTGCAGCCAGTGAAGTTGGTGCTGAGGGAGACCAAGAGACGATATTACAATAGTCAATCCTTGACATTACCAGGGTGAGTAGCAGAGTGGTCAGGGATGATGCGGAAAGAAAGGGGTGAATGGTGCGGATCTGACGAAGTGCTAGAAAGGAGCGACGGATCAGGGAAGTGAGCTGGTCATGGAAAGATAAAGAGGAATCCAGTATGACTCCTAGGTAATGAATAGAATCAGCTAGTGGGATAGGCCAACCAGAAAGGACAGGAGCAAGAGTTGGGGGAGGGCTACCAAAAGTGAACCATATTGCAACAGATTTTTTCGGATTAAGATGTTTATGTTTATTAACTTTCTTGATATACCACATCTTCGAAACCAACAGGGTGGTTTACAATGTATCCAAAAAACATAAGGCCATGGATGACCAGGAAACAGAAAAGAACTACAATGCTTGATAAGAAAGCGACAGGCACACAAGACAAGAGAAAGAGACAAAAGAGGTGAGAAGAGGCAAGGAAAAGAGAGAGAAGGAACTAGTAGGGAGAGCTGGGAGGAAGGTCGTAGGCCAGACAAAAGAGATGTGTTTTAAGGAGTGCTTTAAATTTGGGACACGACGGTTCCTGATGGAGGGAAAGAGGGAGGGAGTTCCATAAGGATGGTGCTAGGAAGAAAAAGGCAGAGTTACGGGTATGCTCTAAGTGAGCACATGTGGGGGAAGGAAGCTCAAGACGGTAGATATGAACGGATCAAAGACTGCGAGGCACAGAATGGAAATGCAGAGTTGGCCAGGTAGTGGGGTGTATGAGCATAGATGGCTCTGTGAGTCAGAATTAGGACTTTAAAGATAATGCGCTTAGGAACCGGTAACCAGTGAAGCTGGATTAAATGAGGTGTGGCTCTCACTTCGTTTGCAGCTTGTCGTGCTGTGAGGGCTTGCATGCATCAGTGATGCTGAGAGCTAAACTATCAGTAGTTTAACTACTGGCAGGGTCTTGCAAGATGGACAGGTCTCAGCTGAGGTGCCAGACCAAGACAAACCACCCATCTGGGCAGCAGCAGAATGGGATAGTGTTGACAGCGGAGGATCACATTTTTGTGACAACGGCAACAACACCAAACTTAAACTGCGCGGAAGAAAGGCCCGGCAATCTACTTCTGTATCTTGCCATGAAAACCCAATGGATAGTTACAACAAAACAAATTGTGCTATGGTGCTGGAAGATGAGACCCCCAAGTCGGAAGGCACTCAACTAGCTACTGGGGAAGAGCTGAAGACTTTTCAGAGTAAAGCCAGCATTTATGATGTGGTTGGATCAAAGCCCTCAGGAAGTCTGACTGCTGATGTAGCTGCGCATGAAATGAGAGTCAGAAGCTGTAAAAATGTCTTACACATTGGAACATGGAACGTAGGAAGCATGAACCAAGGGAAGTTGGAGGTGGTCAAGAATGAAATGGAACGTGTACAACTTGATCTGTTGGGTGTCAGCGAACTGAAATGGACTGGCATGGGGCACTTTGCATCAGATGATCACATGGTCTACTATGCTGGAAATGAAAGACAAAGAAGAAATGGTGTTGCATTTATAATAAAGAAACTTGCAAGAACTGTAATGAAATACAATGCAGTCAGCGAACGCTTAATCTCTATTCCTCTAAGAGGATTGCCTATCAACACAACTATAATTCAAGTATATGCCCCAACAACAGCTGCAGAAGAGAATGAAATTGAAGAGTTCTATGAACAAGTACAAGCTTAAATTGACAGAACATGCAAACAGGATATCCTGATAGTCATGGGTGACTGTAACGCAAACGTTGGCAACAAAGAAGAAGGCTTTGGAAAATATGGACTTGGCAACAGAAATGAAGCTGGAGAAAGACTGATAGAATTCTGCAAGACCAATGATCTATTCATCTCAAACACCTTCTTCCAGCAACACAAGTGGCGACTGTACACATGGACTTCACCCAATGGATTGTATAAAAATCAAATTGACTACATCTGTGGAAGTCAACGATGGAAAAGCTCTGTAACATCAACAAAGACAAAACCTGGAGCTGACTGTGGTACAGATCATCAACTGTTGCTGTTGTTAAGTGCCGTCGAGTCGGAGTCGACTCATGGCGACCCTCTGGATAGCTATCCTAAATTGTGTTCGGTCTTCAGTCAGGCGGCTCATTGTTTGCAGACTGGTACCCGTAGCTGCTGTTATTGTATCGATCCATCTCATTGCTGGCCTTCCCCTTTTGCGTTGACCTTCTATCTTCTAAGCATGATGTCTTTCTCTAATGATCTCTCTCTCCGCATGATGTGTCCAAAGTATGAAAGTCGAAGTCTTGTCATCTGAGCTTCTAAAGAAAGCTTAGGTTTTATCTTCTCTAGTACAGACTGGTTTGTTCTTCGGGCAGTCCATGGTATACACAGTATTCGCCGCCAGCACCATAATTCAAAGGCATCAATTTTCTTCCTGTCTATCTTTTTCACTGTCCAGCTTTCACATCCATATGATGTTATTGAAAATACCATGGCTTGAACAAGTCGAATCTTTGTATGAAGAGAGACATCTCTGCTATTGAGAATCTTATCTAGGTCTTTCATAGCCATTCTGCCAAGAGCAATGCGTCGTCTGATTTCTTGACTGCTTGTTGCTTCTTTATTGATAGTTGATCCAAGTAGGTTAAAGTTATTCACAATTTCAATTTCTTCTCCTTCGACGATGAACCTGTTGATTATGCCAGTTGTCATGATCTTTGTCTTCTTTACATTAAGGTGCAGGCCCATTTTGAGACTATGTTCTTTGATTGTGAGAAGCAAATGTTTCAGATCATCTTCACTTTCCGCCAGTAATGTGGTATCATCAGCATAGCGAAGGTTGTTGATGACTCTTCCACCAATCTTCACACCTCTGTTGTCTTCATACAATCCTGCTTCTCTGATGATTTGTTCTGCATATAAATTAAACAGGTAGGGGGAAAGTATGCAGCCTTGTCTTACACCTTTGCTTATTTTAAACCATTATGTTTCTCCTTGTTCCGTTCAAACTGTTGCTTCTTGATCATCATCTACTAGTACGCAAACTCAAGCTAAAGTCATCATCATCATCATCTGTCTTGAAGGACTAGAAAAAGGGACTGTTACTTCTGGAGAGAGATCTGCAACTGTGAGTATATACTTCTGGTAATTTTCTAAAAGGAATTCTTTGTATTAAAGCTAATTAATCTGTGAATTCACTATTTTTGTTAAATCAGTCAGAGCCTAGTAGAAGCAGTTTAAGTTTAAATTTAAAACACAGAGGAGAACTTTCTGGTTACATTTCATATCCAGCAGAGAGCTTGTAGTTTAAATTTAATAGTCACTCAGGGCCTAGCATCAGCAAAGTACTTTTAGCTTAAATTTAAAACACAGAAAAGAGCTTTCTGGTTAAATTTAGAACCCAGCAGAGAGCTTGTGGTCTAAATTTAATAGTCACTCAGGGCCTAGCATCAGCAAAGTACTTTTAGCTTAAATTTAAAACACAGAAAAGAGCTTTCTGGTTAAATTTAGAACCCAGCAGAGAGCTTGTAGTTTAAATTTCATAAGAAGTTAGAGCCTAGCAGCAGCTAAGAGCTATAATTTAAATCAAATCAAAATATAGCTTACCTCAGCAGCACAAGACAGGGTAGTGTGTAGCAGCCCTCTTTTAATAAGTGTTATTTCCCTCCCTCCCTCCCCACACCCACCCACCCCTGGGATAATTGTAGCTTTATAGGTACTTACACATCTTAAAAGACAGGAGGTGCTCTCAGGTGAAGCTCATTACCCAAATCAGTCATACACTAAGGACTTGAGATTAGTTAAGCTTCAGGTGAACAAGCTATATTACACGTATTAGGTACAGTTTTATTAGTATAAATATCCACAGCAACCCTTAGTAAGTAAAGAACTTAGATCTAAACACAAACTTATAACTAAGATGCAGACAGCAGTCCAGGAGCGGGATGAGGGCTTTCCAGTCTTTTGCATTGAGTGGCACATGTATGATTTTCTCCCAGTTGGTGAGAGGTCTTACGTGTGCACTAGGTGCAAGGAGCTCTTTGCTCTCAGGGAACAAGTCCGTTCTCTAGAGGCTAAAGTAGCAGACTTGGAAAGCATAAGAAAGACAGAGAGGTACATAGACGAGACCTACAGGGATATAGTCCTGAAGTCCCACCTCCAGTCTGGCAGCATCCCTGTTGCCATGGAGGAGAGAGGTCACGTGACAGGAGAGCATCACCCTGGTGTGGCAGGAAGTGATCCTGTAACTAGGACCTGTCCTCCAGGTGATGTAAAACCCTCTCGCATGGAGGAAGTTTCTCCAGGGCCATGTACCCATGAGGGAAGGGTTAGGACAGCCGTTATAGTTGGTGATTCGATCATTAGGCATGTAGATAGCTGGGTGGCTGGTGGACGTGAGGATCGCCTGGTAACATGCCTGCCTGGTGCGAAGGTAGCGGACCTCATGCGCCACCTAGATAAGGTCTTAGATAGTGCTGGGGAGGAGTCTGCTGTCTTGGTACATGTCGGTACCAATGACATAGGAAAATGTGGTAGGGAGGTTCTGGAGGCTAAATTTAGGCTTTTAGGTAGGAAGTTGAAATCCAGAACTTCCAGTGTAGCATTTTCTGAAATGCTTCCTGTTCCACGCGCAGGACCCAAAAGGCAGGCAGAGCTCCGGAGTCTCAATGCGTGGATGAGACAATGGTGCAGAGATGAGGGCTTTGGATTTGTTAGGAACTGGGGAACATTCTGGGGAAAGGAGGGGCTCTTCCGAAGGGATGGGCTTCACCTTAACCGGGATGGAACCAGGCTGCTGGCATTAACCTTTAAAAAGGAGAGAGAGCAGCTTTTAAACTAGATATTAGGGGAAAGCCGACAGTCGCCCAAGAGCGGATGGTTCGGAACAATGTATCTTTGAAGGATACTACCAAAAGCAGAGAGGTTCCACAAAAGAGTAAATTAGCCCAAATGCCCTCAAGTATGGAGCAGACAGAGCTTAAAGAGCCCAAATTACCCATGTCTAACAATAGCCAAATTAATATGAATAAAATACATTCTCTAAAATGCTTGTATGCAAATGCTAGAAGTCTAAAAAATAAGATGGGAGAGTTAGAATATATAGCAGTAAATGAGAGGTTAGATATGATTGGAATATCAGAGACATGGTGGAAGGAGGACAACCAGTGGGACACTGTGATACCTGGGTACAAACTATATCGTAATGATAGAGCTGATCAAATTGGTGGAGGGGTTGCTCTCTATGTTAGAGAGGGCATTGAGTCAGAAAGGATTAAAGTTTTGCAGGAAACAAAATCTGCTGTAGAATCTATATGGATTGAAATTCCATGTAAAAGGGGGAAGGCAATGGCAGTGGGGGTGTACTATCGAGCGCCTGGCCAGAATGACCAAATGGATGATGAAATGCTCAAAGAAATCAAGGAAGCTAACAAACGTTACAGCACAGTAATAATAATGGGTGATTTCAACTACCCCGGTATCGACTGGGTCAGTGTCACGTCAGGGCATGCTAGGGAGATAAAGTTCCTAGATGAAATAAATGACTGCTTCTTGGAGCAGCTGGTTAATGAACCGACCAGAGGGGAAGCCATATTAGACCTAATCCTTAGTGGAACACCAGATCTAGTGCAAGAGATAAGGTTGTTGGGGCCACTTGGTAATAGTGATCATAGCATGATTGCCTTTGATTTAATTAGTGGAGGAGGGATAGTAAGGAAATCCACAGTACTACCTTTTAACTTTCGAAAGGGAGACTATGATAAAATGAGGAAAACAGTTAAGAAAAAACTAAAAGGAGCAGTTGCAAAGGTTAAAGACGTACATCAGGCTTGGCTGTTGTTGAAAAATACTATCTTGGAAGCCCAGACCAGCTGTATTCCACGCTTTAAGAAAAGTGGAAGGAAGTCCAAAAAACTGCCAGCATGGTTTAAAGGTGAAGTCAGAGAGGCTGTTGTTGCCAAAAAAGCATCTTTCAGGAAATGGAAAAAAGAGCCAAACGACGAAACCTGGAAACAGCACAAGCACTGGCAAGTCAAATGCAAGGCATTGATAAGGCAGGCAAAGGGAAAATTTGAGAAGAAGCTTGCTGTGGAAGCAAAAACGTGAAGTAAAGACCTTTTCAAGTACATTCGTAGCAAAAAAACTGTGAGAGAGTCAGTTGGTCCATTAGATGAAAAAGGGGTTAAAGGAGCACTAAGAGGCGACAAGGCGATAGCGGAGAGACTGAATGAATTCTTTGCTTCGGTCTTTACTGATGAAGATGTAGGGATGTTACCCATGACTGAAGTGGTATTTAAAGGTACGGAAGAATTGAAGGAAATATCGATACATCGGGAAGATGTATTACAACTATTAGATAAGCTGAAGAGTAGCAAATCACCTGGGCCGGATGGTATACATCCAAGGGTGTTGAAAGAACTGAAATATGAGATTACAGACCTGCTATTAGTAATCTGTGAACTATCATTAAAATCATCTCTAATACCTGAAGATTGGAGGATCGCCAATTTTTAAAAAGAGTTTCAGGGGTGATCCGGGAAACTACAGACCGGTGACCTGACATCAGTACCGGGAAAAATGGTAGAAACCATCATAAAGAATAAAATTACTCAGCATGTAGATAGTCATGACCTAATGGGAGACAGCCAACATGGCTTTAGACAAGGAAGATTTTGTCTTACTAATCTGTTATGTTTTTTTGAAGGAGTGAATAATCAGGTGGACAAAGGTGAGTCGGTTGATACTGTGTACCTGGACTTTCAGAAAGCCTTTGACAAGGTCCCTCATGAGAGACTTTTGGCAAAACTAAAGAGTCATGGGATAGGAGGCAGTGTACTATTGTGGATCAGGAACTGGTTAAAAGATAGAAAGCAGAGGGTAGGGCTAAATGGCCAATTTTCCCAATGGAGAAAGGTGAATAGTGGTGTACCCCAGGGATCTGTGCTGGGTCCGCTGCTTTGACATATTCATAAATGACCTGGAAAGTGGAATAACGAGTGAGGTTATCAGATTTGCAGATGACACAAAACTATTTAAAGTTGTTAAAGCCCAAGAGGATTGTGGAAAATTGCAAGAGGATCTTGATAAATTGGAAGACTGGGCATCAAAATGGCAGATGAAATTTAATGTGGACAAGTGCAAGGTTATGCACCTAGGGAAGAACAACCCAAACTATGGTTACACGATGCAAGGTTCCACATTAGGAACCACCACCCAGGAAAAAGATTTAGGCGTCATTGTGGATACCATGTGTAATGGGGAAGAGATATCCTGTGATGGGAAAACAGAGGAACCTAAATGCAATAGGCCTGTTTCTAGCAGGAAGGAAGAGATCAGGACTCCCAGTTGCCAAGGGCAACACAAACATTCCCAGCCACGAGGGCAGGAACCCCGCCCAGCTGACAAACAATCCCGAGCTCCTAGGTCTAATAGCTTTCACCTGGGAGGGGGAAGGGCCAGATTAGATCCCCAGCAAACATATAAGAGACGTTCACTAGAGTTTGAGAGGAAGGAAGGGGAGGAGAAGGAAGCAGCTGCAGCAGATGCAAAGAGAGAAAGAACCAAGAGTGACAGAGTTCTAAGGAGCAACGTAAGAAGCAGGAAAGACGCTGTAGATCAGAACCAGCTGAAAGGTGTGTGTAAGCTGAGGTCTGGATCTTGGAGGCAACGTCTGCCCTGGTGTGAAAGAGAACCTTACGTGAGTGATTCAGTAGATTCTGATACTGATTGGGAGAGAGGAAGGCAGAAAGCAGCTGACAGTGATAATTGGAGGAGAAAGGCACAGAAACCTTCTAACCAAGCCTCCAAGTATTTACCTTATGGTGAGAGTAGCATAAGAGAGAAAATACCAGTGAGGATAACTGGGAAGCATTTACAAGTACAAGGGAGTGAAGGACCTACAGTGCAAGACATTTGTATGTCTGAAGAGGAGGGTGAACAGCCAATATGCAGAGAGAAGCCTCTGAGGTTTAAACCCCGTCCTAAAGGAGCAGTGCACAGACCTCCCTTTGCCTCAAAGCCAGAAGGTAGGCTAATTAACCCTTGTAAAGGTGCTCATAAGACTTTCTCTCGTAGAAGCTATAAAGGATATAATTCTCCTGTGAACTATGTACAGAGATATGCTGAGACTGATCCTTATCTGTTAGAGGAAATATTAGGGAAGTCTCAAGAACTGGCAGAGGAAAATAAGCTGCCAGCACTTTATATGCAGCAGACGTTTTATTCAGATGATTGTCAGAGTGAGTCTATGATAATTGATCCTCCAGAAGCTGAATTATCTGACAATCAGATGGACTGTACATTAGCTGTATTAAATGATGTGATTTCTCTGTGCTGAAGCCAAACAGTTTGTGGAAGTTTTCTAACTGCCTGTTAAGAAGCACAAGACTTTACTTTTTCTTACTTTATGCCAGAGTGCCTGGCTTATGTTCTTTTGTTATCCTGTGTTTGAATCCAACCCCGGGAGGGGAATTAAAAGCCTGTTTTGACCTTAACCACTCGACCCACGACTATCACTTATTGAAAGGCCCACAACTACACTCCTAAACCTTTCAATAAAAGGTCTCCAAGCAGCCTACCCTGTATGCTAAGGCTACAGGTGGACCAATTGGTGACACGTTAAAACCCTCGGCCCAGTGTGCAGCAGCGGCCAAGAGAGCAAATAGAATGCTAGGCATGATAAGGAAAGGAATGGAAAATAAAACAAAAGATATTATAATGCCTCTATATCGTTCCATGGTGAGACCGCACCTTGAATATTGTGTGCAATTCTGTTCGCCGTATCTTAAAAAGGATATGGCGATTTTAGAAAAGGTTCAGAGAAGAACCACCAAAATGGTAAAGGGGATGGAAGGATACTCCTATGAAGAAAGGCTAAAAAGGTTAGGGCTCTTTAACCTGGAAAAGAGACGGCTGAGGGGAGATATGATAGAAGTCTATAAATTAATGAACAGAGTGGAACGGGTAAACGTAGATCGATTGTTTACCTTATCAGAATATAGAAAGACTAGGGGACATGCAATAAAGCTACAGGGTAAACTATTTAAGACTAATAAAAGAAAATATTTTTTCACTCAACGTGTAATCAAACTCTGGAATTTGTTACCGGAGGATGTAGTAAAGGCTGTTAGTGTAGCTGGGTTTAAAAAAGGTTTGGACAAGTTCCTGGAGGAAAGGTCCATAAACCATTTTTAAGAAGGGACCCAGGATATCAATGCTTGAACCAATACAAGCATTGTGGAACCTGTGTCCCTTGGGGAAACTGCTAGGTACATATGACCTAGATTGGCCACTGTTGGAAACAGAATACTGGGCTTGATGGACCTTGGTCTGACCCAGTATGGCATATCTTATGTTCTTATCTTATGTTCTTATCTTGATCATCAACTACTAGTATGCAAACTCAAAAGCTAAAGTTGAAAAAGAGCAAACCACTCATGAATGCAGCAAAATATGACCTTGAGAATATACCACTGGAATTTAAAGACTGCCTGCAAAATCGATTTGCTGCTTTAGATACAAATGACAGAGTTCCGAAAGAGTTATGGAATGACATCAAGAAGGTTGTGTTGGAAGAAAGCGAGAAGTCTCTACAAAAGGTGAAAAAGCAAAAACGGCCAAAATGGATGACGGAAGAAACTGAAAATTGCCCAGAAACGCAGAGAAGCTAAAGCCAGAGGAGAAAGAAAGACAATCGCAGAACTCAACAGAGATTTCCAACGTGCAGCAAGACAGGACAAGGAAAAGTACTACAATGACACTTGCAAGGAAATAGAAGCAGAAACTATTAGAGGAAGAACAAGATCGGCTTTCCTAAAGCTACGAGAGTTAAAGAAAAAGTTTCAGCCTCGAATTGGAATGTTACAAGATGCTCAAGGTTCTATGTTGAATGATGCTGAGAAGATCAAGAAAAGGTGGAAGGAATATACAGAGTTTTTATATGATAAAGATCAAGTGGACCAACAGCCGTTTCAACCTGTACCTTATGATCGGGAACCATTGGTGATGAAAGAAGAAGTTGAAGTAGCATTGAAAGCCTTATCAAAGAACAAAGCACCAGGTATTGATAGCATTCCCATAGAAGTATTGCAGCAATCTGATGCAGCTGTTACCATACTTACAAGGCTCTGCCAAGAAATATGGAAGACAACATCATGGCCAACTGACTGGAAAAGATCTGTGTTTATACCAATACCAAAGAAAGGTGATCCAACTGACTGTGGAAATTATCACACAATCGCTCTGATCCCACATGCCAGCAAGATTCTACTGAAGATTATTCAAAAGAGACTACAACCATACCTGGAACAAGAACTACCTGAAGTGCAAGCAGGGTTCAGGAAAGGGCGAGGAACGAGAGACATCATTGCGGATGTGAGATGGATCCTTGAAAAGACTAAAGAATACCAAAAGAATATCTATTTGTGCTTTATCGACTATAGCAAGGCTTTTGACTGTGTAAACCATGAGAAACTCTGGGCCACATTAAGAAGCATGGGTATACCAGAACACCTGATCGTTCTCTTGCGCAATCTGTACATTGATCAAGAAGCAACAGTTCGAACGGAACAAGGAGAAACAGAATGGTTTAAAATAAGCAAAGGTGTAAGACAAGGCTGCATACTTTCCCCCTACATGTTTAATTTATATGCAGAACAAATCATCAGAGAAGCAGGATTGTATGAAGACAACAGAGGTGTGAAGATTGGTGGAAGACTCATCAACAACCTTCGCTATGCTGATGATACTACATTACTGGCTGAAAGTGAAGATGATCTGAAACATTTGATTCTCACAATCAATCAAAGAACATAGTCTCAAAATGGGCCTACACCTTAATGTAAAGAAGACAAAGATCATGACAACTGACATAATCAACAGGTTCATCGTTGAAGGAGAAGAAATTGAAATTGTGAACAACTTTAACCTACTTGGATCAACTATCAATAAAGAAGCAACAAGCAGTCAAGAAATCAGACGACGCATTGCTCTTGGCAGAATGGCTATGAAAGACCTAGATAAGATTCTCAAGAGCAGAGATGTCTCTCTCCATACAAAGATTTGACTTGTTCAAGCCATGGTATTTTCAATAACATCATATGGATGTGAAAGCTGGACAGTGAAAAATACAGACAGGAAGAAAATTGATGCCTTTGAATTATGGTGCTGGCAGCGAATACTGTGTATACCATGGACTGCCCGAAGAACAAACCAGTCGGTACTAGAGGAGATCAAACCTAAGCTTTCTTTAGAAGCTCAGATGACAAGACTTCGACTTTCATACTTTGGACACATCATGCGAAGAGACAGATCATTAGAGAAAGACGACATGCTTGGCAAGATAGAAGGTCAACGCAAAAGAGGAAGGCCAGCAATGAGATGGATCGATACCATAGCAGCAGCTATGGGTACCAGTCTGTCAACAATGAGCCGCCTGACTGAAGACCGAACACAATTTAGGATAGCTATCCAGAAGGTCTCCATGAGTCGACTCCGAGTCGACGGCACTTAACAAACAACAAGTAGTTGAGCCAGTAGGAAATGCTGGAGAGATAGCATTGAGAGGGGCAAGGTCGGGTGTGACTGGATTAGTGTGATAAAATAAAATAATATCATCGGCATAATAATGGGCTGAGATGCCATGTTGTTGTATAAGGAGAATTAATGGAATCAAAAAGATATTAAACAGAAGAAGGGCTAGTATTGAACCCTGGGGAACACCACAGAGAAGAGGCAAAGTGGGGGATGAGGAGGTACCAAAAGAGACAGAGAAAGGAATGAAACCAAGAAAGTACCGTACCTCAAGACCAAAGTCAGAGAGCCTTGAGAGAAGAGTGACGTGATCCACAAGATCGAAAGCAGAGGAGAGGCCCCAAGAAACTGCAATAGAGAGATCCCCATAGTCATGAAACTGATGAAGCTCGCTCAGAAAAGAAAAGCTCCTCTCCCTTACCTCATCATTCAACCTCCAGCTTTGCTCTACTGCCCCTACTCACCAGCAAGGCCACTGCCTTGACCTTGTATTCTTCTCTAATTGTCTACCCTCAAACTTCTGTACCTCACTTCTCCTATTATCAGAACATCACCTGCTAAGCTTCACTCTTCACCACCTCAACCTCGCCCTGTTTCCTCCATCCTCTTCAGAAATCTTAATGCTGTTGACCCATTGGCTCTCTTTCTCCACTGTCTCATCACCTCTTTCCTCCAGTATGTCATCTGAATCTGTTGATGAGGCAGTAACTTCCTATAACACTGCACTCTCCCTTGCTCTGGATGCTCTTGCTCCGTCCATGCCACGTTCTGTGAGGCGTACTGTATCCCTACCATGGCTGTCTTCCATTACCTGCTATCTATGTTCCTGTGCCCACTCATCTGAGCATGATTGGCTCAAATCCCACACCCTTGTGGACTTTCTACACTTCAAATTCATGCTTTCCTCTTTCCAGTCAGCCATAGCACTTGTCAAATAAGACTATTACATCCATCTGACTAATTCTCTTGCCTCTGACCCTCACTGTCTCTTTACAACTCTCAGTTCTCTCCTCAAGGTGCCTCCGCCTATGAGCCCTTTCTCCCTTTCTGCCCAAACCCTGGCTGACTACTTCCATGACAAAATCCACAAGATCACACTCCAATTCCCTACGAGGTTAGCTACTCCCCCCTCTTCACTCCCACCTTCCCCCCCCCCCCCCCCACTTCTGCTACCCTTTCTTTCTTTTCTATGATCTCAGAGGAGGAAAGCATTCACTTTCTTTCCTCATCCAAATTACCTGCTCCTCTGATCCTATTCCCACCCATCTCCTTAGTTCCATCTCCTCCACTGTAGTCCCTTCCATCTCTCATATTCTCAACCTATTGCTCTCCACTGCAACTTTCCTGCAGCCTTCAAGCCTGCTATGGTCACTACTCCCTTCAAAAAACCCTCATTAGACCCTACCTGTCCTTCTCACTATCGACCCATCTCCCTCCTCCCCTTCATTTTTAAACTACTTGAACCTGCAGTTAACTGCTGTTGCCTTGACTTTCTATCCTCTCAAGCCCTTCTGGATCCTCTACAATCTGGCTTTCATCCTCTACATTCTACCAAAACGGCTCTTGCCAAAGTCTCCAGTGACTTGTTCCTGGCAAAATCCAAGGGCCTTTACTTGAACCTCATCCTTCTTGACCTTTCTGCTGTTTTTGACACTGTTGACCACAAACTTCTCCTTGATACCTTGTCCTCACTTGGTTTTAAGGGCTCTGTGCTATCCTGGTTCTCTTCTTATCTATCCCATCGCGCTTTCAGTGTTTGCTCTGGTGGATCCTCCTCTATTGCTATCCTGCTCAGTTGGTGTACCCCAAGGATCGGTCTTGGGTCCACTCCTCTTCTCTCTTCCCATGGCTTTCAGTACCATCTTTACACTGATGACTCCCAGATCTACCTCTCTATACCTGAAATTGGAAATCCAGACCCGGATCTCTGCCTGCCTTTCTGACATTTCTGTTTGGATGTCTCACCGCTGCTAGAAATTGAACATGGCCAAAACTGAGCTTCTTATTTTTACCCCTAAACCCTCCTCTCCCATTTCTCAGTCTCTGTGGATAACTCTCTACTCCTCCCTGTCTCCTCAGCTCGCAATCTTGGGGTCATCTTTGACTCCTATCTCTCCTTCTTCACACACATCCAACTGATAGCTAAAACCCGCCATTTCTTTCTCTACAATATCAACAAAATTTGCCCATTCCTATCTGAACACCTTATCCACTCCTCAGTCACCTCCCGTCTAGACTATTGTAACCTGCTCCTTGCTGGTCTCCCTCTAAGTCATCTCTCTCCCCTTCAATCCGTTCAACATTCTGCTGCACGGCTAATCTTCCATCAGCCTTGTCATGCTCATATTACCCCTCTTCTCAAGTCTCTTCATTGGCTTCCTAACCGTTTCTGCATCCAGTTCAGACTTCTCCTTTCACTCTGCAGCTCCTCACTACCTCTCCTCTCTTCTCTCCCTACATCCCCCCTCGAGAACTCCGTTCTTCTGGTAAATCACTCCTATCTGTGCCCTTCTCTTCTATTGCCAACTTCAGACCACTCCTTTCACCTTGCTGCTCCTTATGCTTGGAACAAACTACCTGAGTCTGTATGTCAGGCGCCTTCTCTGACCCTTTTCAAATCCAGGCTGAAAACTCACCTCTTCACTGCCGCTTTCGGATCTTCACTCACCTGATGTCCTTTGTGTTTCCATACCATTCCCCCTAGCTGTATCCCATGTCTACAGCTACTGTGTTATCTGTCTCGACTAGACTGTAAGCTCCGATGAGCAGGGACCGCCTTTTACATGTGTCTGTGCAGTACTGTGTATGCCTTGTAGCACTATACAAATGTTCAATAGTAGTAGTAGAATAGTTGCTATGCCATGTCCACGGTGAAAACCAGATTGGCGAAGGTGAAGGGTGTGAGTAGAATCCAGATGGAAAGAGCGTTGAGCAAAGACCAATTTCTCAAGTAAGTTGGAGAGGAAGGGGGAAGTGGAGAATGGGCGACAGTGGGCAGGAACGGAGGGACCAGAGGACGAATTCTTCAAAATAGGATGGATGATAGTGTGTTTCCAGGATGCAGGGAAGATACCGGTGGATAGACTATTATTGAGAATTGATAAGATTAGGGATTGATTCTGTCCCAAAGAACCTATGAAAAGCAATACAGCCCAGCCAGGTTTCTCTAAGTCTCTCCACATAACCCATTGATTAGTTTCTGCCTCCAAACCATGTGCTGTCTGGGCAATAAAACAAGATGGTTATGGTTATGGTTTTAGGTATTTGATATACCGCCCTTTACTAACGCATCAGAGCGGTTTACATGCATATACTAACAGGTACTTGTTTTATTCCCTTGTCCCCGAAGGGCTCACAATCTAAGTGTACCTGAGGCAATGGAGGGTTAAGTGGCTTGCCCAAGGCCACAAGGAGCAGCCATGGGACTAGAGACCCCAGTCCCTCCGGCCCGAGGTTACTTGTCCCTGTGTGGGAATTGAACCCCTGGCCCTCCAGCCTGAGGTAACCTGCCCCAACCACTGAGCCACTCCTCCCTGTAACAGAAGGAGCTTTGCAACTCTTTCTGGCATTGCCACATAAACTTAGTCCCAGTAACAAATAGCAATGAGAGAAGTAATCAATGAGAGAAGTAACACAGTAAATGACGGCAGATAAAGACCAGCATGGTCCATCTAGTCTGCCCAGCATGATGCCAAGAGTAGGTGCACCTGCCACTCTGTGCAGGCCACCCCTCCCCACGTCCCTATTTAGGGGTGAACCCACCACTCCATGTAGGACACCCCTATTTGTTAAGAAATTAGATGGTTCAGTTTATTTTGATTTTATCCTGTTGCTGTAAAGGGATCCACTGTGTCTGTCCCATGCCATTTTGAATTCCGTCACCGTGTTTGCCCCCACTACTTCCATCGGGAGGGCATTCCAAGCATCCACCACCCTTTCTGTGAAAAAGTATTTCCTGACATTGCCTTTCAATTTACCACCTCGCAGCTTCATGTTATGCCATCTAGTTTTACAGCTTCCCCGTCTTTGGAAGAGGTTTGTTCATTATTTCCCTTTAAGTATTTAAAGGTCTGAATCATATCTCCCCTGTCCCTCCTCTCCTCCAAAGTGTACATATTTAGGTCTTCAAGTCTCTTCTCATAAGGCTTCTGACGCAGGCTCCAAATCATTTTGGTCACCTTCCTCTGAACAGTTTCCAGGTTTTTTACATCCTTTGCAAGATACGGTCTCCAAAACTGAACACAGTATTCCAAGTGAGGCCTCACAAGTGACTTGTACAGTGGCATAGGTACCTCTTCCTTTCTGCTGGTGATTCCTCTTTGTATGCAGCCCAACATCCTCCTGGCTTTTGCCACCGCCTTGTCGCACTGTTCTGCCACCTTGAGATCTTCAGAAATAATCACACCAAGGTCTTTCTCCTGATCTGTGCATACTAACCTCTCGCCCCCTATCACATACATTTCCCTTGGATTTCTGCTACCCAAGTGCATGACTCTGCACTTCTTTGCATTAAATCTTAATTGCCAAGCATTAGACCATTCTTCCAGCTTTTGTAGATCTTTCCTCATGTTAACCACTCCCTCGGGGGAGTCAACTCTGTTGCAAATTTTCGTGTCATCTGCAAAAAGACATACTTTTCCATTCAGCCCTTCAGCAATGTCACTCACAAATACATTCAACAGTGCTGGGCCCAGGATCAAACCCTGGGGCACCCCGCTAATCACCTTCCCTTCATCCGAGTGAGCTCCATTTACCATCACCCTCTGTCATCTGTCGGTTAACCAATTTCTGATCCAATTTACCATCTTAGGATCCATCCCCAAGCTACTGAGTTTATTGATATGCCTCCTATGAGGAACAGTATCAAAGGCTTTGCTGAAATCCAGGTAGATGACATCCATCGCATGTCCCTGATCTAGCTCCCTGGTCACCCGGTCAAAGAACTCAATCAGATTTGTTTGGCAAGATTGTCCTTCGGTAAAACCATGTTGCCTCGGGTCTTGCAACCTGTTGGTTTTGAGAAAGTTCATTATTCGCTCTTTCAAGAGCGCCTCCATTACTTTTCCCACCACCGAGGTAAGGCTCATGGGCCTGTAGTTTGACACTTCTTCCCTGTCACCACTTTTGTGTAGAGGTATGACATCAGCCATTCTCCAGTCCTGAGGAACCACTCCTGTTTCCAAGGATCTGTTGAAAACATCCTTTAACGGCCCTGCAAGAACCTCTCTGAGCTCTTTCAGAATCCTGGGATGTATCCTATCCGGTCCCATGGCCTTGTCCACTTTCAGTTTTGCAAGTTGTTCTAACACATCATCTTCTGTGAATGGTGTGGTATCTACTTCATTCCCATTTTTATAATATTTGGGAGTCACAGGTAGTCCTTCTCCAGGACTTTCTTTAGTAAAAACAGAGCAGAAGTATTCGTTTAGCAATTTCGCTTTTTCAATGTCACTTTCCACCAGTCCGTTCGCAGCACTTCTGAGTCCTGCAATTCCACCTCTGATCTTCTTCCTTTCCCAAATATACCTGAAGAAGGTTTTGTCGCCACACTTGACATCTTTAGCCATCTTTTCCTCTGCCTTTGATTTTGCTAGCCTTATTTCTCTCTTTGTCTCTTTGAGTTTGATCCTATATTCATTTCTGTGTTCCTCTGTTTGAGAGCTTTTGAATCTTGCAAAAGCTGTGTTTTTTGCCTTTATTTGAGCAGCCACTTCTTTGGAAAGCCAAATGGGTTTTCTTCTCCTCTTGTTTTTGTTTACTTTTGTTACATATTTATTTGTTGCCCCTTTTATTGCCACCTTTAGTTTAGCCCATAGCAATTCCACTTCCCTTATCACCTTCCACCCTGTCAGCTCCTCCTTTAGGTACTCGGACATTTTATTGAAGTCAGTGTTTTTGAAGTTTAGGACTTTGAGCTTGCTATAATTGGCTTGTACCATGGCTTTTATCTCAAACCACACCGTGTGATGATCGCTGCTGCTCACAGGGGCACTCACCCAGACATTCGACACGCTATCACCTTTGGTGAGCACTAAATCCAGCGTTGAGCTTTCCCTGGTTGGTTCCATCACCATTTGTCTAAGTAACGCATCTTGGAGAGCATCCACAATTTTTTTGCTTCTTTCCAGCTTTGCAGGAGTAATCCAATCCACATCAGGTAGATTAAGGTCTCCCAATATGATTGCTTCCCCTTTTGCGGCTATCTTGGCAATATCTATAATCAATTTGTTATCTATCTCTTCAATTTGTGTTGGAGGTCTGTAGACTACAGCAGTATGGATGACAGTGCCATCTCCTCTTTCCAACATAATCCAGAGTGCTTCTTCTTTTCCCCATGCCCCCTGCATTTCAGTAGCTTTAATATTGCTTTTGACATACAAGGCTACTCCTCCTCCTCTTCCATTTTCTCTGTCTCTTCTGAATAGATTATAGCCAGGTATGGCTATATCCCAATCATGCAATTCGTTTAGCCATGTTTCTGTAATGGCTACAATGTCCAAATCTGTTTCCACCATTAGGGCTTCCAGGTCCGGAACTTTGTTGGCTAAGCTTTGAGCATTTGTGCTCATTGCTTTCCAGCATTTACCTGGCTTGTGTGTATTTAGCATTGATTTTGTTCTGCCTACATCTTTCCACTTGTTTTTGATGTGTGGTTTAAAAGTGTGGCTGTTTCTGATTTTAATCTGTTTTTGCAGGGGGTGACGTCCAGAGCTTGACCTTCTACATCCATCACCCCCTTTTTCTAGTTTAAATGCATATCTACATATTGCTTGAATTTTTCACTTAGGATTCTTTTCCCTGCGACAGAGAGATGTAGTCCATCAGCACAGTATAGTCTCTTGTTGTTCCATCTGTTATCCCATTCGCCAATAAATCTGAATCTTTCTTGTTTGCACCACGTCTGGAGCCATGTATTAAAGCTGTTAATGTGATCCAGCCTTTTTGCCCCCTTACCAAGCACAGGTAGAATCTTTGAGAATGCAACAGTGTTAACAATGGGCTTGAGGTTCTCTCTCAGAGACTGGAAGTCCTTTTGGACTGTAGAGGCACTGCTTCTAGCCAGCTCATTTGTGCCCAAGTGGATAACAACATCAAGTTTGGAGTGTTCACTTTCTGCTCTAAGTACTTCAACAATGTGGTTTGTGTTCTTGCTGACTGAAGAGCCTGGGAGGCACTTGACTATCTTCTCTCCTTTGAACTGTGTTCCCAAGCTGATGCCACTGATGATGGAATCACCAAGTAGTAGTAGTTTGCTGTTTGGTGAGGTTTTCGTCATATTTGGTCCTTTAGCAGGAGATTGGGCATTGTCTGTCTCATTTAAGGGCCCTTCAGTTTCTTTGGATTGGGCATCCTCATTCGCCAAGGCAGAGAAGGCATTATGCAGGGATATCTCCTGATGCATAGGATGCCTCTGTGTCACAGGTCGCAGTCTACCAGAACCCTCTGTGATCCATTTGTTCCTGGGGTGTTTCATTCTTTGTGGGAGCGGTAGTGGACTTTGTTTAGTTTGTATCTTAGAAGAGGTGCGCTTCATTGCAGCCAGTTCCTTCCTCATTTCCTCATCCTCATTAGCCAAGGCAGAGAAGGCATTATGCAGGGATATCTTTTGATGCATAGGATGTCTGTGCGTTACAGGTCTCAATCTACCAGAACCCACTGAAATCCATTTGTTCCTGGGGTGTTTGATGCTTTGTGGGAGCGCTGGTGGATATTGTTCAGTTTGTATCCTAGAAGAGGTGCGCTTCATTGCTGCCAGTTCCTCCCTCAATAGGGTCACCTCCTTATGCATGGCAGCTAGGTCTCCCTTAGTAGAGTCAGTTCTTTATGCATGGCAGCTGACCTGAGGCACATAGGACAAGCTCTGAGGTTCAAAATGATTCATCTTGGAATGAAAGTACTACAGTTATTGCACTGAATAGATGACATGCTGAATAAGCAGTCCTAGAAGGAGAAGAGGAAGAAGAAAAAAGGAGGAAGAAGATGTGGGCTCTAACCCAAGTTAAAGGGATAGATGGCAACGTATGCGAGTACTATATAGGCAATGCAGCCCCTGGGGTGGCTGGGGCGAGGGGTAGGGTGGACGGGAACCTAAGTGTCTCTGGCCAGTAGGCTGTTCCTGAATAGGGGGCACCCACAGATATCTGCTCCAAGACTACCCAGAAAAGCAGTAAGTCAGATTATCCCCAAGATTAATTTATAAGCACAGTTAATCTTAATATCAGCAATTCCCACAAAACAGACAGTTAAACTCTGAAACCAGCAGAGATGAGAGAGAAAATTAGAGTCTTAGCTTTGTGAAAGATCCACAGCTCCTGCAGCCGGTCTCAGATTCCCAAATGCCCTATCAGGGCATTAGTCCTTTCTGTAGCTTTCAAATGGAAATCCTCCATCATAGCATGTTTCAGTCTTCAAATTAGAAACAAAAATCACCTTTATGTTTTCTACTACATTGGACCTCAACAATATACTTGTCTAATGACAAACCTCTTTCAAGCTTCTCCACTTGAGTGTTTATCCTCTCTATGGAACAGTCTTCCCCAGACCTCTGTTCAGAACTCTCCTTTCCCAAATTAAAGACAGCTTAAAGCCCACTTGTTCCGCAAAGCCTTTGATCTCCCCCCCCCTTCCTTTCCTTTCCCAGCTGCTCTTGCCCGTCCCCCCACCTTTTGTGCTTCTCCTTCTTAACCCTCCCTCTCCTTTTACCCATTGTCTTTGTGCGCTCTTTTTTACTTTCCTATATTTTACTGGCATTACTTTTCCTTTTTTTTGTGTTTATATTATTTTTGCCCCATTTCATTGTAAACCGCTCTGACGTTTTGCTAATGGTGGTATATAAATTTTAATAATAAAATAAATGATTTTGCAGTTCTCCCTCTCTCCCTTCCTCCCAAAGTTAGGTGGGAAAAACAGTTACATCTATCGGCTGTTGTCCATAACCTTCTTGTTAAACTAGCTTCAACCTACCACAACACCCTCAGCTTGGGATTATGTCCTGCATATCCAAGGAGAAATTGGAGTTACCTGTAATAAGAGTTCTTCATGGACAGTAGGACAAATCAGCCACACAATTCCTCCCACCTTCTTCTTACAGTTGAAGATGTTCACAGTTATGACCCAGACTGGAAGGGGGAGTACTCTTCGCATGCCCAGAAAACCTTCTAAGTTGTTCTGGGCTCTGAGAGAGCATGTCTGGGCTGGTGCCATCATGGTAACATCACCTATGTGTGGCTGATTTGTCCTGCTGTCTATGGAGAACCCCTGATAACATAAGTAAATCTGTTTTCTCTCATTGCTCCCTCCCCTTAACCTCTGACTAACACTCTGCTTTCCACATACTCTGGTAAAGAAAGAGAACCTTAACAATTTTCAGTGCACATACACTGTCCAACCAGAGCTGGCCCCTGGGCTTGTGCAAGCTACTGGGTGCTTGAGACAAACCTTCAAACTTATACCTCCTGCTTGAGATTCTGATAATTAAAATTGACAATCAAGATCATCTGAACACATGTAAAAATGCATAACTGGACCTTGTACTCTTTAAGGTTAAAATTAGTCCTTACCTGTTAATTGTCTTTCCTTGAGTCCCTCCAGTCTATGTGGAATTGGAGTATGATCTTGTGCATTTTGTCATGGAAATAGTCAGCTAGGATTTGGGCAGAAAGGGAAGGAGAGGTCAGAGGTGGAGGCACCTTGAAGGGAGAGTTGAGAGTTGTAAAGAGACGAAGGTCAGAGGCAAGAGAGTTAGTCAGACGGACATAATAGTCTGGTTTCGCAAGTGCTATGGCTGACTGGAAAGAGACAAGCATTAATTTGAAGTGTAGAAAATTTATTTATTTGGACAGTTTTCTATACTGCCCCCTTCCAGAGATCAGGGGCTGTTTACATGGAACAAGTTAAACAGAACAGAATTGAATTATATATTGTAACTCAGAAATAACTATGAACATTGAATCTTGTTAAGTTATATACATACATTGTAACATAATGAAACAGTGAAAACACAGGTCTGCGACTAAAAAGCTGTTTATTTTCATCTGGTTTCCATGTATTTTGGTGTGCTGAAAACAATAAAATATTGAAAAATCTCCTAGATGTCATGATTTGCAACAACATGCAAAATTGTCTTCAAATTTATCAATTTTTTTCAAATTACTTTTCAATGCCTCGTTGGAGTTGGGAGTGGTGCCAAAGGACTGGAGAGAGGCTCATGTGGTGCCTTTACACAAAAGCGGAAGTAAGGATGTGGTTGAAAACTACAGGCCGGTTAGTTTAACTTCGGTGGTGAGTAAATTATTGGAAACGCTGCTGAAAGAGAAAATAGTGAGGTTTCTGGAGTCCAGCGGATTACAGGATCTGAGGCAGCATGGATTCACCAGAGGCAGGTCTTGTCAGACAAATCTGATTGATTTCTTTGACTGGGTTACCAGGGAGTTGGACCGAGGGAGAGCTCTAGATGTGGTGTATTTAGATTTCAGTAAAGCCTTTGACACTGTTCCTCACAGGCGACTTATAAACAAACTGAGCACCCTAGGGATGGACCCTAAAGTTACTGCTTGGGTTAGAAATTTGTTGGGTGGGAGGCGACAAAGAGTACAAGTAAATGGAGCTCACTCTGAGGAGAAGGATGTTACCAGTGGTGTGCCCCAGGGATCTGTCCTTGGTCCGATTCTTTTTAACATCTTTGTTAGTGATATAGCCGAAGGGCTGTCGGGTAAGGTTTGCCTCTTTGCAGATGATACCAAAATCTGCAATAGAGTAGACACCCAGGAAGGTGTAGATAACATGAGGAGGGATCTAGCTAAGCTTGAAGAATGGTCTAGAATTTGGCAGCTGGGATTTAATGTTAAAAAATGTAAGGTCATGCATTTGGGCTGCAGCAATCCAAGGGAGCAATACAGTATAGGAGATGAAGTACTTTTGTCCACTAAAGAAGAGCGGGACCTAGGCGTGGTTGTGTCTGATGATCTTAAAGTAGCTAAACAGGTAGAAAAGGCGACGGCAAAAGCTAGAAGGATGCTTGGGTGCATATGGAGAGGAATGGCTAGCAGAAAAAAGGAGGTGATAATGCCTCTGTATAAGTCTTTGGTGCAACCTCATTTGGAGTATGGTGTGCAATTCTGGAGACCGCACCTTCAAAAGGATGTGAACAGGATGGAGTCGATGCAGAGGGTTGCTACTAAAATGATTAATGGGCTTCATTAAAAAGCATATGAGGACAGACTTAAGGATCTTAATATGTACACCTTAGAGGAAAGGCGGGATAGAGGTGATATGATTGAGATGTTTAAATACCTCCGTGGCATAAATGTTCAGGGAGAGAGCCTTTTTCAATTGAAAGCAAGTTCTGCTACGAGGGGACATGGGATGAGGGTGAAGGGAGATAGATTCAGGAGTGATATGCGGAAATATTTCTTTACGGAAAGAGTAGTGGATCCATGGAATAGTCTCCCAGTGGAGGTGGTAGAGATGAGGACAGTAACTGAATTCAAAAAAGCATGGGACCAACACAGAGGATCTCTAAAGGTAAAAAGTAGACTGTTGTAGTTGTTATGGAAGGACAGACTAGATAGGCCATGTGGTCTTTTTCTGTCATCATGTTTCTATGTTTCTAATTAATTCAAATTACTATTAATTAATTCACATAAGTGCATTTAAGATATAAAATGCCAAAAAAACCTTAAAGGGGTTGTCCGAGTTATGTAAAAAAAAATATAGCACTGTAAATCTGATGGTCAGCAATATATACATAAGCTAAGCAAATTTTAAGTCCGTGCTTCTAATGGTAGAAGGGGTTAATCTTTCCTGAAGAATCCAGTGGGAGGGAGACACAGGGCAGATAGCAGCAGCTCCGGTCAGCGCAGGGGGGCGTGGCCAGCACTGTGACGTCTCGTGTACAGACACAGAGCTGCTCTCTCCTGCATGCCACATTTGTGCACGAATCATCATCAGGTTCTTGGTTCTAGGCTGTTCACACTTTTTCATCGCAATTCGTGTTAGCTCGTCATTCTTCAACCGTTATGTTATGGCTCTGCGAAAGTGTATTAATTCGCCAGACAGTTTCTGTTTCATCTGTGGTGAATATACAGTGTTGAAGCAACAGCAGAATATTACAGACTTTGTGAAAAAGTATACTTTGCATACTTTGGACTAAAAATTGGAGATCAAGATAAAGTCTGGGCGCCTCATAAAGTGTGCAAACGGTGTGTTGAGGACCTCCGAAACTGGTTCAAGGGTAAGAAAAAATCTTTCCGTTATGGGATCCCTATTGTATGGCGAGAGCAAAAGAACCATAGTGACGACTGTTACTTTTGTTCATGCGATGTGAAAGGGTTTAATTCCAAATGGAAGCATTCCATTTCATACCCCAATCTTCACTGGGCAATTTGTCCCATCCCCCATGGCACAGATATACCAGTACCCAAGCCCCCTGCTACCTTGGAAGAGATACCTAGCTCCGATGAAGGTGAAGTCATACCTGAACCAGATGATGAATCAAGTTCTGACTTTGAAGATGATACAAGACCAAAATTGTTTTCTCAGGAGGAGATGAATGATTTGGTAAGAGACTTGAATCTTCCCAAAGATGCCGCTGAGTTACTCGGATCAAGGCTGAAAAGCAGGAATTTATTGTTGCCAGGAGTGTCATCTTCATGGTTCAGACATCGTGAAAAGGAGTTCATTCCTTACTTCGCCCAGGAAGACAAGTTGGTTTATTGCATCGATGTCGAAGGTCTGATGGGTCAATTTAAAATCCAATATGATTCAGAGCAATGGTATCTTTTTATAGATTCTTCAAAAAGAAGTCTCAAAGCAGTTTTACTCCACAACGGTTTTTACGTTTACATACCTGTAGGTCATTCCGTACACTTGAAGGAAACCTACGAGAACTTGGAATTGGTTCTTCGTAAACTTAAATATGAAGACCATGGTTGGCAAGTGTGTGGGGACTTGAAGGTCTTGTGCATGCTGCTCGGGCAACAAGCTGGGTATACCAAATATCCTTATTTTCTGTGTCTATGGGACAGTCGAGACCGACAAAATCACTGGACCAAGAAGAGTTGGCAGCCGAGGGTGCTAACAGTAGGTGAAAAAAATGTCCTCCGAGAAACTTTGGTACCTTCCCATAAAGTTCTTCTACCACCTCTCCACATAAAATTGGGATTGATGAAGCAATTCGTAAAATCACTTCCAAGAGATGGAGAATGCTTCAAATACTTGGTCACCAAGTTTCCAGGCCTGTTGGAGGCAAAATTGAAGAAACATGTGTTGGTCGGACCAGACATTAGAAGGCTTATAGTTGATCAAGAGTTTGTCAATACCATGACGGATCCTCAAAAAGAAGGGTGGCTTGCATTTAAAGAAGTCGTACAGAAATTTTTAGGCAATAACAAAGATCCTCACTACAAAAAGATCGTCGGACAAATGCTGAAAGCATTTCAAGCTTTAGGTTGCCTGATGAGTTTGAAAGTGCATTTCCTCCAGTCCCACCTTGACTACTTTCCTGAAAATTTGGGAGCTGTGAGTGAGGAACAAGGTGAATGATTCCACCAAGACATTAAAGAGATGGAAAGGAGATACCAGGGAAAACGGAGCATTACAATGATGGCAGACTACTGTTGGATGCTTCCGAGAGACATTCCAGATGCTACTCAAAAGCGTAAATGCACCAAGAGGAGCCTCAAAAGGAAGAAGAATCGAGTTTAGTGTGTGTAGGTGAGCTCATTTCAGTTCAAAAAAGGATTTTAATGAAAATATTGTAATAAAACTTTAATTTTATAAGTCTATTGCCATTATTTTGAGGTATTGCCTTATTTAACATAGTTACCTAAATTGTCAGGAAACGTGATGTCCTATGACAAAATGGAGGTCATTTTTGGATTCAGCGCACCAAAAAACATAAAGATTACATGGAATAACCAAAACAGCTCTCGAAAAAAAAATTTTGCAGATCTGTGAAATCTGCAAGGTTGCGAGATTTGAGCCAAAAGTGCTCAACTGAACAGGCACAGGAACGTAGATAGCGAGTGGAAGACAGCCAGAGCTGGGGTATAGTACGCCTCACAGGACGTGGCATGGGCGGAGCAAGAGTATCCAGAGCAGAGGAAAGTGCAACATTATAGGAAGCTACCGCCTCATCAACAGACTTGTGGAGACAGTGTAGGAGAGAGCCAAAGAGTCAACAGCATGAAGATTTCTAGAGGTTGGAGACAGGGCAAGGTTGAGGTGGCAGATGATGAAGAGTGAAACTTAGCAGGTGGTGGTCCAATAAGGGAAGAACTGGGGTACAAATGTTTGAAATGAAGCAATTAAAGAAGACTACAAGGTTGTGGCAGTGGTCATGATGGTGAGTGGGGGCAGTAGAGCAAAGCTGGAGGTCAGATGAGGAGGTAAGGGAAAGGAGCTTTAAAGCATAAGGGTCAGAGGGGTTATCAGCATGAATGTTAAAATCCCCAAGAATAAGGGAGGGGAAAGATGAATCCAGAAAGAAGGAAAGCCACAAGTCAAAATCATTGAAAAAGGTAGAGGTGGACTTGTCAGGAGGTCAATAAATAACAGTTAACTGGAGAGATAGTGGAGTACAAAGGCAGATGAAGGGGTTTCAAAGGAGGGAAAGGAGTGAGACTGAAGCAGTAGGAGGGGTTATAATTGGCAGGAAGAAGACAGTAGAAGCCCAATACCACTACCATGGCCAGTGGGACAAGGCATGTGGGAGAAATGATAGCTGCCATGATAGAGAGCAGTGACTGACGATGAGTCTTCTGGGAGGAAGAGAAGTGATGCCAAACTGTTCTTCCTCATTCGGGAAGTCCTCCCCCCATCAATGATGGCCTTCTTCGTAATCTGTTCTTACTTTAACAGAGCCGCACATGCCTCTGTCCAGGACCTGAGACAAAAAACAATACCGCAAACAGGGAGGATCCTAGACTGGACTGACTCAAGAAAAGACAATTAGCAGGTAAGGACTAATTTAACCTTCCTTATCATCCCTTCAGTCCAGTATGTGTGGGATGTACCAGAGCAGTAACTACACTTCAGAGGGACCCGTGAGTCTCTCTCAAAGCACAGAAACTCCAAAACGTGCGTCCACTGATGCCTGAACATTCAGTCAATAATAGAAAGTAAAGGTATGAAGCGCTGCCCTCATCGCTGCCCTGCAAATGTCCACTGGTGGAACCAAGCTATGCTCCGCCCAGGAAGTGGCTTGAGATCTGATCAAGTGAGTCCGCAGCCCAACCAAAGCCTCCTCCAAGTAGGCTGTGGCAATTGCTTCTTTCAGTCAGTGGTCCACGGACGTCTTAATAGCAGCTTCCCTCGCACAAGAGCCACCAAACAGCACAAAGAGCCTATCCGTTTTGTGGATAGCCGCTGTACACCTCAAGTAGCGGCACAATACCCTGTGTAAGCCCAACAGATGAAGCTGTTGATCGTCCTCCGATGCTGCCAAAGGAGGAAAAGCTGGAAGCAAAACTGACTGATTCAGGTGGAATTGGGAAACCATCTTGGGTAGAGAGGAAGGAACCGGTCGCAAGCCCACCTTCTCCTTAGACAGGGTCAGAAAGGGTTCTCTGCATGATAAAGCCAGAAGCTTGGATATCCACCGCACCGCACATATAGCCACTAAAAACACACTCTTCAATGTAAGGTCCTTAATTGAAGCTCTAGCCAAAGGCTCAAAGGGAACAGCTGTTAATGCCGTTAGGATCAAGTTCAAATTTCAAGGCGAGATGGTAGTTCGCATCAGAGGCCATACCTGCTTCACCTCTCTAAGGAAATGGCTTACATCTAGATAGCCACAAGGGAGCAACCCTGCATGCACCCTCTAAAACAGGAAAGGGTCACCGTCTGCACCCTCATAGAGTTCAAGGCTAATCTCTTCTCCAGCCCTGCTTGCTAAAAGGAGAAGATATCCAGAAGAGAGGAGGTCAAGGTGGAAAGAATTTGGGCAAAACGCTAATCTTCACAGATACGCCAGACCCACACAGAAGCAATGGAGATAGATCGCTTTATGGCCTTTAAGAGAGTAACTACCACTGAGGGAGAGTAGCCTCTCCATTTCAAATGTGTCCTTTCAAGAGCCAAGCCATAAGCAAGAATTGATAGACTTGAGGCATTAAAATTGGCCCCTGTGACAGCAGATTCATCCTGTCCGGGAGTTGCCATGGCTCAGCAATCAGGAGCCAGATCAAGTCGGCATATCACGGCTGATGAGGCCAATCTGGGGCAAAGTTGATTACTGTCCTGCTGTGCCTTTCTATGCATTGTAGCAGGTGACTTATGAGTGCCCATGGAGGGAACACAAACAGTAGCCCCTCCGTTGGCCACTTCTGTGCCAGAGCTTCGAGCCCTTCGGACATGTACTCTCTGCATCTGCTGAAGAACCTGCTCACCATGGCATTTGCTCGCAAGGCCATCAGGTCCATGACTGGCATCCCCCAACACATGGTGAGCTCATGAAAAACTGCTGCATTCAGCTCCTACTCGCCCAGATCCAAGCAGTGTCAGCTGAGGAAATCCACCTGAATGTTGTCCTTGCAGGTGACATGTGCTGCAAAGAGAGCCTGCAGATGCTCTTTCACCCATAGCATAGCGGCTGAATCTCCTCTGCCAGTTTCAGAATGCCTGTGCCTCTTTAACGATTGATGTATGCCACTGTGTTTGCGTTGTCAGAGCAAACTCAGACCGCTCATCGCAAATGCTAAGGATGGAAGAACTGTAGGATCAATTGAACAGCACACATTTCCAGATGACTGATGGACCAAGCACTCTCCTCCGGGGTCCATTGTCCTTGCATGACCTGCGACTCACAATGTGCTCCCCAGCCTGTGAGACTCGCATTGGTTGTCACCAGAACCTAGTCGGGTAACTCTAGTGGCATTCTCACTGAGAGGTGCTCGGGCTGCAGCCATCAGGCTAGGTGAACCTGCATGCCCAATGGACAGACCAACCTCACTGACAAGGAGTGGCACTGGGGAGACCAATGGGATAGCAGCACTTGCTGCAGGGGTCACATGTGAGCCTGCGCCCAGGGCACTAGGTCCAACGTCCCCGCCATGGACCCCAGTAACTGGAGGTAGTACCATGCTGACAGAGCACCCATTGCCAGAAACCTCTTCACCTGTTGCATTAGCTTCTGGGCCCTGTCTTCCAGCAAGAGAACCAGCCCCACCTTGGTATCGAACTGTGCTCCCAAGTATACCAAGCTCTGGACTGCAGTCAGCTGACTCTTAGTCGAGTTGACCACCCAGCCCAACTCCTGAAGCATCTCTACAACTCTCCAAGTGGCAGATACACTCTCCGACTCTGACTTTGCTCATATCAGCCAGTCGTCCAGATATGGATGTACCAGTATGCTTTCCTTCCTCAGAGGCACGGCCACCATCACCACCATTATTTTGGTGAAGATCCATGGGGTGGTGGCTAGGCCAAATGACAAGACTCAAAACTGAAAGTGCCCCATGGGCAACATGAACCAGAGGAACTGCTAATGGTCCAGACAGATCGGGATGTGGAGATAGGCCTCTGTGAGATCCAGCACAGTAAGGAATTCCCCCTTCCTCACTGCCGTGATGACGTTTCCATGTGGAAATGCAGCATGTGCAGTGACAGGTTTAGCTGCTTGAGATACAGAACAGGCTTGAAAGACCCTTTCTTTTTGGGAACCACAAAATAAATGGAACATCAACTAAGCTGTACTGGTCTTTCGGTACCGGTACTTCTGCCCGCAAATGGAGCAGGCACCGAAGCATATCGTAAACTGTCTTCCTCTTCGGAGGTGCCTGACAAGGCAACTACACAAAGGCCTCAGTCAGAGGATGAGCAAATTCCAGTGCAAAACCTTCTCAAATGATCTCCAATATCCACTGGTCGGAAGTTATCATGGCCCAGGCAGAATAGGACTGATGTAACCAACCTCCCACCGGAATTACTGCCGCCTGGGCCCATCTGACATCATTGGGTCTTTTTGGTGGAGGCTGGAGGGGTGGAGTAATAACCCCTACTGGCTCCCCAATAGCCATGAAAGTGCTGTCCCCTTTGTGGGTAGCATCCTTGCTGATATGAAGCAAAGCGTGAGGCCCTAAATCTCCGAAATTCCCTTGACTGGCCTCTGGAAACATTCCCTTGTTTCTGACCTTTAGGCCAGTCCTCTGGTAATCAGGATCCTATGGATTCCTCTAGATCTTTGCTCTTCGGGGAGGCCTTGGATAAGCTTGTCAATCTATCCTTTAAGGCATAAGTTTTCAACCCAGTACTCGGGGAACCCTAGACCAGTCAGGTTTTCAGGATTCCCGCAATGAATATGCATAAGATAGATTTGCATACAATGAAGGCAGAACATGCACATCTTTCTCATGCATATTCATTCTGGGAATCCTGAAAAGCTGACTGGCCTAGGGTTCCCCGAGGACTGGGTTGAAAACCCCTGCAAAAAGGAAGCTTAAGAGTCTGGTTTTTGAAGAGACATCAGCCGCCTAAATTCTCAACCAAAGAAAATGGCAAGCTGCAATGATAGATGCCATAGTCTTAGATGAGAAACAAAGGTTTGAGATTTCTTTGTTGGTTTCTGAAGCAGCCCAAATGGGTTGGATTACCCACAAAGAGCGACACTTTTTGGTGGTGGCTAATCCTAACATTCCCATAATTTACACGGTTCCCAAAATCTATAAATCACTTGATTCACCTCCAGGAAGACCCATAGTGTCATGCCGTGGCTCCATTTTGGAACCTCTGTCGCAATTTTGTGACATTTTTTTGAAACAGGAGGCTTTTTTGGTTAGATCTTTCATTAAAGATTCAACATATTTTTTGAGTGAGTTATCATCTTTATCTCTACCGGAATCAGATTTCTACCTGGTGACTCTTGATGTGACTGCCCTATATAACAGCATTGATCAGACTGAGGCATTATCTCTATTACATACTCTATTTTGTTATGCTCCTCCACGTATTCCTAAATCTTTTTTATTAGATTTAATCAGGTTGGTGATCACACGCAATTATTTTTTGTTTGAAGGGACCTATTTTTTGCAAACAAACTG
This sequence comes from Ichthyophis bannanicus, assembly GCA_033557465.1. Classification (NCBI taxonomy): domain Eukaryota; kingdom Metazoa; phylum Chordata; class Amphibia; order Gymnophiona; family Ichthyophiidae; genus Ichthyophis; species Ichthyophis bannanicus. The sequence goes on along the minus strand of CM066044.1, from coordinate 55,025,233 downwards.
TATTGCTATGAGTGCGATGGTGGCACCATCTATTGCCACACAGTACAAAACGTAGGCAGGTGTAGGTTCTCACCAAAACTTTATTGATCCATACATGTAAAGGGAGACCTGACCCGACACAGGCCGTGTTTCGATAAAATCTTCCTCAGGGGTTGGCTCACCTTTATGCTAAGAACACATCATAAATAAATTAAAACCACAATATAAAAAAACAAAGATACATTGAATAAAACAACATGAAGGAACACGATAAAAACTGAATTATAAATAAATAAATAACAGGTTTAAAAACAATGTACAAAAACCTATTATTCAAAAACTCATATCAATATGTGTCACGACCAAATAAATATGAAGCATAAATAAAGAATAATAATTATTGGTCAAAACTAATTAAAACTTAAAATAAACATAAATATGATATATAAAAAACATTAATATTAGCAAATACATAACGTCCAAACTTGTAAAAAAGGTGGTGGCTTATTATAAGTGATAATCATGCTACGTAACTAAAAATACAACGAAACATGCAAATGTGGCATGAAACATAAGCCATAAAAAACTCATAGAGGAGGAGAGCAAGGGGCAGGAATGACCCGAACGCTTGACATCCAAAATTTAAAAATGTTTATTGTGAATAATACTCGTATCACATACGTAATAAGACATATAAATCTGTCATAAAATATAAATAATAAGCTGTAAAAACTATAAAAAACATATAAAAAAAACCCGAAGGGGAAAGAAAACAAGGAGCAGGAGTGAACCAAATTTACCTGAAAAGACCGTACTGGAATGTATTGGCACAGTTGAAATATACTAAAACTGATACTACCTTTTTCAGCTGGAGGGTGTGAGAGAAACATAAAAAATGTTTTAATAATTTTATCCAATGATGCATTATTTACTTTCAAAAAAATTTTAATGTTGAAAATCTCAACTCATTTCAAGTCATAACTAAACACTTCCCAATCTTAAAAATGTAGGGCATAGTGGCAACATTTTAAAAAAACATGTGTGCACTAACTAAAACTAAAATATAACCGTTTAAAAAGGGGGAAGTATGTACGAATGTTATTTTTTACCAAACTATGTGAACACATCTAAAGAATTAAATTGGCGTTGAAAACAAAAGATTGTATCTAAATTTCAGAAAGGGAAGTAATGATCACCACTATTATACAAAGGGGTCTGTTTACTAAAAGGCCGGTGGTGTGCGGTCCGCGGTACCGAGCGGGTGCCGTATAAGGAGTGGGCGTTCCGTCGTGAAGAACAGAAGCTGTGATTGACAGATGCGCTAAGGTGCGCGGCGCCCGTGTGGTTAGTGCCCTGTGACATTACGGAGTTTGATCTGGTGCACATGGATCACACTGCTCACGGTTTTTGGGCTTCCACTATTGTGCTGCACATTGCTGACGGAAACGGTTTCTTTTCCCTGCACAGCACCTCTAACGCGAGTGTTTCACTGGCGTTAAATTTCTTTTGCAGATTCGGGCACGCTCCTGTGCGGCGAGTCTCTCCCCTCCCACATTCCGCCCACTGACCCCGTCTCTCCGCCCCTAGGGGGCCTTCCTCCGCCCTCATTTCGCCTTTGCACGCCTCTTTCGCACATTACCGCCCCGCAAATGTGCGCGTTGTCGGCGCACGCTTGCGGGACCCGTTAATGTGCCGCGCACTCGTACGGGGCGCTTAAGAGCACTTAAATACATCTTTTAGAGCGCTCATGTGCGCCCCGTACAAGTGCGCCGTTTAGTAAACAGACCCCAAAGTGCACTGCTTCACCACACTTAGGGGTCTGTTTACTAAACGGCGCACTTGTACGGGGCGCACATGAGCGCTCTAAAAGATGTATTTAAGTGCTCTTAAGCGCCCCGTACGAGTGCGCGGCACATTAACGGGTCCCGCAAGCGTGCGCCGACAACGCGCACATTTGCGGGGCGGTAATGTGCGAAAGAGGCGTGCCAAGGCGAAATGAGGGCGGAGGAAGGCCCCCTAGGGGCGGAGAGACGGGGTCAGTGGGCGGAATGTGGGAGGGGAGAGACTCGCCGCACAGGAGCGTGCCCGAATCTGCAAAGAAATTTACCGCCAGTGAAACACTCGCGTTAGAGGTGCTGTGCAGGGAAAAGAAACCGTTTCCGTCAGCAATGTGCAGCACAATAGTGGAAGCCCAAAAACCGTGAGCAGTGTGATCTATGTGCACAGATCAAACGCCGTAATGTCACAGGGCACTAACCACACGGGCGCCGCGCACCTTAGCGCATCTGTCAATCACAGCTTCTGTTCTTCACGACGGAACGCCCACTCCTTATACGGCACCCGCTCGGTACCGCGGACCGCACAACACCGGCCTTTTAGTAAACAGACCCCTTATTCTTAGTGGTAACTACTTTGGGGTCTGTTTACTAAACGGCGCATATGTACGGGGCGCACATGAGCGCTCTAAAAGATGTATTTAAGTGCTCTTAAGCGCCCCGTACGAGTGCGCGGCACATTAACGGGTCCCGCAAGCGTGCGCCGACAACGCGCACATTTGCGGGGCGGTAATGTGCGAAAGAGGCGTGCCAAGGCGAAATGAGGGCGGAGGAAGGCCCCCTAGGGGCGGAGAGACGGGGTCAGTGGGCGGAATGTGGGAGGGGAGAGACTCGCCGCACAGGAGCGTGCCCGAATCTGCAAAGAAATTTACCGCCAGTGAAACACTCGCGTTAGAGGTGCTGTGCAGGGAAAAGAAACCGTTTCCGTCAGCAATGTGCAGCACAATAGTGGAAGCCCAAAAAACCGTGAGCAGTGTGATCTATGTGCACAGATCAAACGCCGTAATGTCACAGGGCACTAACCACACGGGCGCCGCGCACCTTAGCGCATCTGTCAATCACAGCTTCTGTTCTTCACGACGGAACGCCCACTCCTTATACGGCACCCGCTCGGTACCGCGGACCGCACAACACCGGCCTTTTAGTAAACAGACCCCTTTGAGTGCCGATGTTTCTGCTAAGCTGATGTAATATTTCTCAATGGTGTAAAAATGAAACTAACTATTGTGTTCACATAGTTTGGTAAAAAATAACATTCGTACATACTTCCCCCTTTTTAAACGGTTATATATTTTAGTTTTAGTTAGTGCACACATGTTTTTTTTTAATGTTGCCACTATGCCCTACATTTTTAAGATTGGGAAGTGTTTAGTTATGACTTGAAATGAGTTGAGATTTTCAACATTAAAGATTTTTTGAAAGTAAATAATGCATCATTGGATAAAATTATTAAAACATTTTTTATGTTTCTCTCACACCCTCCAGCTGAAAAAGGTGGTATCAGTTTTAGTATATTTCAACTGTGCCAATACATTCCAGTACGGTCTTTTCAGGTAAATTTGGTTCACTCCTGCTCCTTGTTTTCTTTCCCCTTCGGGGTTTTTTTATATGTTTTTTATAGTTTTTACAGCTTATTATTTATATTTTATGACATTTATATGTCTTTTTACGTATGTGATATGAGTATTATTCACAATAAACATTTTTAAATTTTGGATGTCAAGCGTTCGGGTCATTCCTGCCCCTTGCTCTCCTCCTCTATGAGTTTTTTATGGCTTATGTTTCATGCCACATTTACATGTTTCGTTGTATTTTTAGTTACGTAGCATGATTATCACTTATAATAAGCCACCACCTTTTTTACAAGTTTGGACGTTATGTATTTGCTAATGTTTTTTATATATCATATTTATGTTTATTTTAAGTTTTAATTAGTTTTGACCAATAATTATTATTCTTTATTTATGCTTCATATTTATTTGGTCGTGACACATATTGATATGAGTTTTTGAATAATAGGTTTTTGTACATTGTTTTTAAACCTGTTATTTATTTATTTATAATTCAGTTTTTATCGTGTTCCTTCATGTTGTTTTATTCAATGTATCTTTGTTTTTTTATATTGTGGTTTTAATTTATTTATGATGTGTTCTTAGCATAAAGGTGAGCCAACCCCTGAGGAAGATTTTATCGAAACACGGCCTGTGTCGGGTCAGGTCTCCCTTTACATGTATGGATCAATAACGTTTTGGTGAGAACCTACACCTGCCTACGTTTTGTACTGTGTTGCTGGTGTTTGCGTGGCAGTGTGCTGTCCTTGGCACCATCTATTGCCACACTTTACATGGCCTATTTGGAGGAATAGTTTATTTATCTCTCCCTTTTCTTTTGTTCATGTGTTATTTTGGAAGCGGTTTTTGGATGACATTTTCTTTTTGTGGACATCCATTTACATAGAGTTAAAGTATTTTGTTTGATGGTTGAATTCCATCAAACTGAATATAAAGTTTATTGCACATATACATCAACACACCATTGATTTTTTGGATATTACTATATTGAGGGACGCGGATGGTTTAAAAACGACTCTGTTCAGGAAACCTGTTCAGAGAAACAGTTTCTTGTGTTACCATAGTTTTCATCCTGGCCCACTTCGTTGGGGCCTTCCGTTCGGCCAATTTTTGAGGCTTCATCGTCTTTGTTCTTTTATGGCGGATTTTAAATATCATGTCACGAACCTGAAATCTTGGCTTTTGGTTTGAGGCTACCCTAAGGGGATCATAGATAAGGCCTATTGTAAGAACATAAGATATGCCATACTGGGTCAGACCAAGCTCCATCGAGCCCAGTATCCTGTTTCCCACAGTGGCCAATCTAGGTCATACGTACCTAGCAGTTTCCCCAAAAGACACAGGTTCCACAATGCTTGTATTGGGTCAAGTAGTGATATCCTGGGTCCCTTTTTAATAATGGTTTATGGACCTTTCCTCCAGGAACTTGTCCAAACCTTTTTTAAACCCAGCTACACTAACAGCCTTTACTACATCCTCCGGTAACAAATTCCAGAGTTTAATTACACGTTGAGTGAAAAAATATTTTCTCTTATTAGTCTTAAATAGCTTACCCTGTAGCTTCATTGCATGCCCCCTAGTCTTCCTATATTCTGATAATGTAAACAATTGATCTACGTTTACCCGTTCCACTCCGTTCATTAATTTATAGACTTCTATCATATCTCCCCTCAGCCGTCTCTTTTCCAGGTTAAAGAGCCCTAACCTTTTCAGGCTTTCTTCATAGGGGTATCCTTCCATCCCCTTTACCATTTTGGTGTCTCTTCTCGGAACCTTTTCTAATAACACTATATCCTTTTTAAGATATGGTGACCAGAACTGCACACAATATTCAAGGTGCGGTCGCACCATGGAACGATACAGAGGCATTATAATATCCTTTGTTTTATTTTCCATTCCTTTCCTTATGACACCTAGCATTCTATTTGCTCTCTTGGCTGCCGCTGCACACTGGGCCGAGGGTTTTAACATGTTATCCACAATGACGCCTAAATCTTTTTCCTGGGTGGTAGTTCCTAATGTGGAACCTTGCATCGTGTAACCATAGTTTGGGTTGTTCTTCCCTAGGAGCATAACTTTGCACTTGTCCACATTAAATTTCATCTGCCATTTCGATGCCCAGTCTTCCAATTTATCAAGATCCTCTTGCAAATTTCCACAATCCTCATGGGTTTTAACAACTTTAAATAGTTTTGTGTCATCTGCAAATCTGATAACCTCACTCGTTATTCCCTTTTCCAGGTCATTTCGTTATTCCCTTTTCCAGGTCATTATCATAGGGCATGTTATGTTCATCATGAGTGGCTAATTGGGGATAACACTCTGCCTGTGCTGGCCACTGCGGACGGATCTGTGGTTGGAGTATTACCTTACATGCAACATACGACCATGATAGCAAAACCTTTAAGATGACATTGGCCGGTTTTGAGCCTACATCCTTGTTTTGCTAAACTTTAATGATTTGCTGTTTCTCGAGGTTCTAATTTGAGGGACATTTTGGTCAAATCCATGTCCCCCATTAATAGACCTGTTTCTCCTACTTTGATGGTCTCGTGTCACTCACCATGTTGCAGTTGCCAATTTTGTTCTTTGACCTCTCTGGTCTCACTTGGGCTGACCTGGTTTTGGAGCATTCATTTGATCGTCATTGGACCACCTATTGTAAATCCACTTTTGTGGTTTATGTTTTGCAATGCTCATGTGCATTACTATATGTGGGCTGTACTATTTGTTCCACAAAGCTCCCGTTTACAGTTTTTAGAGCCACGATGGATTTATCGATTGGATACCATACACCCTCATGGCTTAAACCGGGAGATCAATTGGCTCAGCTTGCTTGAATATCTTCCAATGAATGGAGGGTTTCCTTGATGATGGTGGGGTTTCCCCTTCCTTCATTGGTGGTTCTGTTTTGAGTGACTGGATGATTCAGCTAATTACACTCACAGTTGCCCTTTAGAAAATCCAGGGTGTAACGCGGTGGCGGTTTATGGCAGTTTCTTCATTGTGAAAGGCAGGAGCACAGCACTTGATACAGGGAAGATTTCACCCGAAACGTGCACGTCGTGCATTTTCCTGACTACATTCCACTCATGGATTAGACTGCTTTTACAGAGCTAAGTACATTTATACACTTCAATGTTCAACGAATCGATTATGATTAAAATGGACACCACCGGTTTGTGCAGGTGAGTTTGTCTACTTCCTTCCACTGGTGTAGTCCGACAAAAAAACATAATAGTTTTTGGAGGCACAACTTTAGGTGACTATTCTTTCATTTCATAGTCTTAGATGAGGCTTGCACCAAATCATAGAAGGCATCTGCCAGGTAAGCTGAGACTGACTTCAGCTTGGCTGCCTCCTATCCTGCCACCTGTTGATCACTATCCACCATAACACTATCCATCCTACACATAACAACAATCCAGAACAAAGGATCAAAATGTGAAACACTGTATTCTTGTCAAATATCAAATCTTGATGTAACCTATTCAATGTATATATAATTTGTATAATTATGTAGATAGTTACCCCCAGTTCGCACCCAGTTTATCTTCCCTGTTATCTGTAAACCTAGATCAGTCATGTATTGACAGGTATATTGTTGTTAATTGTAAACTGCACTGATGATGAATAGTGCGGTATATAAAAAATGTTAAATAAAATAAATTAAAATAAAAAAAGGTTGCTGTCCTCTAGTGGGATTTGAACCCCCGACCTTCCGGCCTGAAGTACCTTGCCCCAACCACTAGGCCACTCCTCCACTCCACCCACTGGAGTAGGATGTCCCCCTTGCTGAAGGAATCATCCTGCAGAGTGTGAGATACCCTTGGTAAAGAAAATACCACTTATTCTGGAGGCGATGCAACACTTGCTTACTGCCTCTTTAAACAGTATGCCTTATGTAAAGTCAACACACAATAACTCCATCTCACATATATACAGTTACCTATTTCAATGTTTCAAATATGTATATAGTTTCCCCCGTTATCCAAGTTGATTGCTCCTGTTCATTGTAATGACCTGACTCTTGTTTATTGTCGGACACTGTTTGTTTTATGTAAACCGCGCTGATCGCAAATAGTGCGGTATATAAGAAATGTAAAATAAATAAATAAATAAAATGAAATCTGGGGAAAAAACCCTTCTGGCCCCCTGCGATGAAACTGGTGCCTGTGATTTTTTTTGCCTGCTTCTTGTCATGCATTCCCTTATCTGGGAGTGAAATGGCTGCGATTCTCGCCAAAATTGCAGAAGCCATTGACCCAGACCCATCTACACCTGATAGTGCCAATTTCTCTGCCATGCTTGGAATGTGTCAAAAATCAAAAGGCACACGCTCCCCGTGGAAACCCAGACCGGAGCTAAACACAACATTTTATCCCCCCTCCCCTCTGCCGAGCCTAGTGTTGTCAAGACCTGCCCTGACACTGAATGCCACTAGAAAAACACTGAGGCCAGAGGGGAAAGAAAGTAAACACAACCAAACAGCCCCTGATGCTCTGAGAATTCTCTCACCCTTAAACAGCCCTGTGGAGCTCAATCGTCCAAACAAAAGAGAAATGCTTACCACGTTCAAGAGGTTTTGTTTCATTTACCATTCCCGCAGCTTCCCAAACGTAGTTTGCTGTGGAACTCAATAGGAAAGGGGCTCACCTGACCCACTCAAGGGTCCTGTGACACTGGAGGCACACTCTGTAATGCTATCTGCCCCCACAGCATCAGTTATATGTATAGAGATGTCCAACCAAGCACAACTTTGGTTATCCCCCTTATCTTCCTTTTTGGGAAACTCTTCTTACTGATCTAAGTCCTTTCAGTGGAGGCCACCACAAAAGCTCTTCTCCAGTTGCTGGGGACTGAGATACTAGCTCCTGGAACTGAAGAGGGACATCAGAATTCTGTTGTGACATCAGAATTCTGACATGCTCAGTCCCCAGCTGCTGGTGGAGAGAGATAACTCACACGTACTGGAATGGGCTGGAAGGACAATAAGGAAATATTAAACTCTGTTTTGTATGTATGCGTGTGCCCACTCTCCTTGCAAGTAAAAGAAAGGTGCTGATGGCAATTTCAGCTTATGTGGCTCACAGGATGGTTTGTTTTGCTTTGATTGTTGCTGCTCTTTGATGCCCCTCAGAAGCAGTTACCCTAGACAACAGTCTAGTCTGCAATTACAGTCCTGCTGATTCTGTCTCCAACCTAAGTCTACTCTAGACCAAGACCAGTAAGCCGCAGCTGCCAAAAAACGGAAGTCCGGCCGGGCCACCCCCCACGACAGCACAACAAATCGCTGGCCCAGAGCAGGCCTGCAAAGAGCATGCGCAACAGTCATCGCTACAGAGCCAGAAGCGCTGGTTGGTTCATCGCCCGTGATGACGTTATGTGCGGGTGCGCATGCGCGGAAGAGTGTTGCACTCGCTCCTCTAATGCCCGGTAGCGTGTGGGAGCCAAATTGTCAACGGCAGCGAGGTAAACGAAAATAAATTCCGTTGTAGTTTACAAAGGAGCCGCCGGTTTCGCCTCGTCGGATTAGGCCGTGCGGTGGCGGAGCTGCCTCTTGGCTGTTCGGTCCGGCCTGTCCGCGAGTCCCCCGCCGGCTCCAGGGCTAGCGCGAGCGCTGGCAGTGACAGTGGCTGCTGCAGAGGCCGCTCGCTTTCTCTCTTTCCCCGACGCTGGCGGCAGTTTCTGCAAATGGATGAGGTCTGCACGCGCCATGACAGCCGCGAAGCTCACTCTTAAGCCGGGGTACGTGGAGTGTGAGCTCAGCCTCTCCGATTTGCTGCTAACGCTCGGCGTAGAGCTTGCATCGTGCCAAAGAGAGCCGCCTAGACATAACGTATGGGGAGCGTTGTTTGGAAATAATTATTAATGAAGTCTGTGACACCCATCGCAATGGGGGTTGCTTCTCCTTTCTGAAGTTCTTGTATATCCTTTATTCCTCTTTTTTGCCTCTATTTCCCCCCTCCCTTCTGTACCATCTGCTTGGAACAAGAGGAAAAGAGAGTTACGGTCCTTCCAGAAGTGCTGCACGCTGCGGACCGAGCCTCCCAGCGCCAACTCTGCAGGTACGCTCTGCTAGGGGCCAGGAGAAAAGCTTTTTTTTCTTTAGTTACGTGCTCGGTACAGTATTTTCTCTTTCTGTTAATGGGGGCAATTTGGGGCTTTTTAGTTATTCCTCTCAACATCTTCCCTCCCTCCTCCGCAGCCAGAAGATCAGTAGGCAACCACAGTTTTTCCATCCTTACATGTGGAGCATAATTATACGGGTGTGCCTAGCTGAACTGCTATCTATAGAGCCTATGTTTAAGCTTATCTGATAAAACAGGTGCCTAGTTGCCTTTATAAAATATCAGTGTGATTGGCAGATATTTATTTTATTTATTCATTTATTTATACTTATATACCTTACTTTTACAATCAACGCGGTTTACATGTTAACAACATAATACAATATCGTTTCAATTCAATCTTCTTATTAAAACTTACCACAATATCATTTATCGTTTCTTTAAAATTTGATATACCACCCTTGGCACTAGCATACAGAGCAGTTTACAGCAATCACTTATACACTTTTAAAATGAACACAGTAAAAACATGCTTTAAAATAGGGATAGAACATAACATATGCCCGTTATCCATGATTACATAGAACAAAAGATGAAAAAACATACTCCAATAAACAGATACAACATATTACAGATAGTTGTCATGATTACAAAGATTTGATATGACAGAAGAAACATCAACGTTCATATATCTCCTACTTCTTCCAAACTGAATGCTTTTTTTAAACACATTTTTCAAGTGAGTTTTGAAAGAGCGTAGAAAGGCATCCAGCCATATGTATCCTAGGAGGCACAAATCAATCATCTATGAAGGGTGGTTAAGAAAGTTTTAATAAACATAAATAATGATGATAAATTGTAAGCCCTGCGTAAAGTGGATTCAAGGAACATAAACGAATATTTACATTCTGCAGCTGAAATGCCAGCAGTTGGGAGCAAAACAATAGGATGCAGGACTCTATATCACACGTCTTCCATTTTTTTTTATCTAAGATCACTGGCATATTTTGCCGCCTTATTTTGGGTGGTGGGAGGGGGAGCAAAGGGTAAGTAAGTCTTCCTGACGGTGGGGGCAGGGGTACCAGATCACTATTAGTGCCTGCAACATTTGGGGGGGCTACTGCCCCCCCCATGCCCTCTTCAAACTACACCTATGTCTAAGATGGATTTCATTTGATTGGATTCAAACTATATGAATTAGAGGCATATCTAATCTTACATTTAGAGGAGTAATTTAAAACAATACCCAAGTCTAAGGCAGTAAATCAAAAATTTAATCAACATTACATTTTAATGCCAGACAAATTACACCTACAAGATTTAGTTTCAAAAGAAACATCAAGTAGCTTTCGTATAATACAGCCCAGAAATGTTTTACCTTGTGACGAAGAAAATAATTTAAAAAGCCAATTGTGATCTGATTCTAAGAGCATTATTATTGAAAGAGTAGCCTTCACAGTTATCTCTGGCAGTAATTCTACTGACAAGTCAACTAAATAAGAATCGGGTTTGGTTTTTTGAAGGTCCAGCTTTTCTCTATTGGGGCTAGGAAGTTCGGGGGCTTAAATCCCACTAGAGGACAGCAACCTTGGGCCGGAAGGACTGGGATTTCTAGTCCCACAGGCAATGTTCCCTCTAATTTTTTGTAGGCTGTGTGCGCATAAAATATCAGCTGTGCAGCTTTTGAAGGAAGGTTAAATTTTTGTGCGCCACATAACGACACTCGGACTTATATACTTTAAAATTTGACTACACGTCAGAATACAGTATGTAAACCACATTGATTGCACTAGAAAATATTGTAGAACTTGTGAAAACCGTAAATATACAACAACTTTTAAATTTTAAGACATCTGTGTTGTTTTCTATCAGAATCAGAACCGTAATTTTTGTGCGCTCTGTTATAAAGTATGTGCGCTCGCTCGGCAAGGTGTGTGCGCGCGCACACGCGCACAGCTTAGAGGGAACAGTGCCCATAGGTGCTCCTTGTGGTCTTGGGCAAACCACTTAACCCTCCATTGCCCATGTTCCCTGTAAAATAGTTATCTCCAAGTTATAATGCCCTGTTCAATGTAATATCAGTTTGTCCAATGTAAGCCGCCTTGATATCATGAAAGGCGGTATATAAGAAATGTTAAATAAGTAGGTAAATAAGCTAAAAGTATAGGAGGGTGATTCTGGAACTTCTAATACTTGGCCCAAGTAACTTTAAAAACATTTTTTAATGCAGAAACATTAGTGAAGTATAGGAAAATTCAATATCCGTATAATACAATGTTTAGAAGCATATTCAGTGTTCTCTAATTTAGATGTAGACTCCTCTGCAAATCTTTTGAATAGTAATATAAGTTGCTTAAACTCGTCCTTAACAGTAGCCACATCTTGAGTGAACATTTCTACTTTTTGCTTGCATGATTGCAATCTATTTTCAAACTTCATAACCACACCAGATTGTACATCCAATCTAGTAATTGCTAAATTCTCCAGATATGAAAAGCTTTTAAGATTAAACTTAACTTTAACTTTAACTTTATTCCATACTTGATAGACCGCTTACGTTAAAAACATTAAAGCGGTGTACAAACAAAATAAAAAGGCAGCACTGCAAACTACGGAAAAGGAACGCCAAAAATAATAGAAAAGAAAGAAAAGCACAGCAACTGTACAGACAATAATACTTGATCGATCTACAGATAAGTCTTGCTCTCAGTAAATAAATTTGACTGCAGGGGGTTTTCTTTGACCCTTCTGGATGCATCAACAAATATTGAAGTGTCTGAATCTGGAGGTCAGGTGTTGAGGGGAAATGGCTCCTTGGTGCCTTGCCCAGGTAGGTTAGTTGAGGAGCAGATTCAGAAATAAGGATTGGGGGAGGGTCCCTTTTGTATGATCCCTAGAGTTAGACTCTGGTGTTTGAGAGCAGAGCTTGCCTTCCTACCTCCCTCTACAAGTGTTTGAGGGGATTGGCCAACAGGGAATTGGGGGAGGGGGGGAAGGGGGGGGGGAGGGGGGGAAGGGGGGGGGGGGGTCTATTCTCCCCTTAGGGGGAGGGGCTCTTCTCCTGAAGTAGGAGAGAGGATGGACCTGACACCCATCTTAACTGTGGCTGGCCGGTGTAAAGACTCATGTGAAGTAAGAATTTCTTCAGCTCTTCAGGAAGTGGAGAGTAGGACCCCAATTAGGTCCAAGAAAAGGGTCCATATCTCCTGATCCCATTTCCAGGATTAGGAGTCACCAACTTTAGACCTATTCCTCCAGGAGGCTGAGACGACTGCCGATGCAGAGAGCTCATTGGTCTCTCTCATCTCTTGCCATCCTTAAATGGATAACTGTACCAAATGATTGGGATGTTTTAATCAGTGTGGCTAAGAGGCCCATGGGTAAGTATGCCAGCTACAAGTAAGGATCCCTGTCATGCCCTTCGGGGGGAAGGGCATGACACTGGGTGCTATTGTATTTTTTTCACAGATGTAAGGGGGGGGGCCCTTACATCTGTGAAAAAAATACAATAGCACCCAGTGGCCCTGTCATGAAGTGGCAGGGCTGCCTATGCCCAGTACCTCAGTTGGCAATGCATGGCTCTGACATTGTTAATCTTCAACATTAACATCTGCAGGTAGGGTATCTGTAGGCACTTGGTGCTTTCATCACTAAAAAATAAAAAGTGGGTGGGGGAGGGGAGTACTCTGTCATGTTTTCAAGAGATATCCAGTGCTCTGGAAGCTGAAGCTTCCTGGCGACTGGAATGAATGGCCATGTTTCTTAGCCTGATCCTCAAGTGGAAATTTCACCTGTGTTTGCATTATGATAAGCTGCACAGTCAACTCCTGTGGACAGATAGAGGTCGGCATTCTTTTGCCTTGTGGCCTGTTGAGAGATGCTGGATAATGACGAGGAAGTGGCTGTCAGGGTAACTTTAATTGCATCCTTGGCACTCCCAGCTGTTCTGGTCAGGAGATTCTTTGGTCAATGCTATTGTCTTTGCTTGCTGACCAATATTGGCATGTGTACTAAGAATCTGTTGTGCCTGGAAAATTATAGGCTGCACCTAGAAACTCCAAAACATTAAGATTAGATATGTAAAGAAGTCCACTGATGGTTCAGGGCAACTTTGGTAACTTGGCAGTGCCACTGTATTCTCTCACTGATCTTGTAGTTTGCCTTGCAAGATTCCTTGGGAAATTATAATTAATTTAACAAATGGAGGTTTTTTTGTATCCTTGATATGAAGAGCATGGGTTAAGGGCTAAAATATTTGTGCCCATGAACAAATGCTCATGTAATCTGAGATCCTTTCTCCTAATATTTGCATTTTGTATATCGACATAAAGGATATTTATGTGAAGAGGATAAGCATTCCCATAATAGTACTTTGGATGAAGGGTTTTTTTATGTGGTTATTGCAGGATCCCTGGCAGAATGCAAATATCTGTCTAATATCTTATCTGCTTATCGATTTTTGTTTTGGGATGGCAACAGAGAAGTTGGTCAGGGCATGGGTGACTGGCCTCTCCCTCCCTCCCCCTCTCCAAAATCTGGTGCTTATGTATCTTTGCTTTTTGTGGGGTTTATTTTCTCTCCTTTGGACTTTCTGAGCTGGATTACATCTCAGAATGCTCCAACAACATAACCACTGACGAGACAAAAACAGACCTACACTCAGGCACTCCCTCAATGATCATAGATTTTTAAAGTCTTCTCTGAGATAAACTGTAAATAGTTCACAACTATTGTTGTCAATTGTATATAGTTTCCCCTGTTACATTCCCAAGTTACAGACCCTGTTACAATGTATGCAAAAGATCCTGTTCTGATGCAAGTTTCTGTTATTTGTAAACCGCACTGATACCAAATAGCGCGGTATATAAGAACTATAAATAAAAATAAATCTTTGATTTCAGGAGATGCTGAGTGAGGAGAGTAGTGGAGAGAACAGCATTGGCCCAACAGAATTGTCAGACGAGATCCTGTTGCACATCCTGAGCTACATCCCCAGCACTGATCTCATCTTGAATGTCAGGAGGGCTTGCAGGAAACTTGAAGCTCTCTGCCTTGATAAGAGTCTGATTCAACGTGTGCTGCTTCACAAGGAGTATCAGGTGAGGAGGTCCCAGGTAAACTCTGCATGGTACAATTCTTTTGTGCTCCATAATAAACTATATATTTGATTTAGTAAATTTAGACTGTAAAAGACATGCAGAGAATAGGAAGTTGTGATTTAAGGCTAGGTACTTGTGATCTGGATTGGCCACTGTTCGAAACAGGATGCTGGGCTTGATGGACCTTGGTCCGACCCAGTATGGCATATCTTATGTTCTTATGCTTTAATATGTGATTAAAGGAGAAATCAATGTAGTGTAATATTGTAGATAGGGACATAAGGTCCATTTAGAGCCTGACACAGGTTTGTTTCTGCATTGCATGTCTTTGGAAGGTGGGGAAGCTTAGTATATCAGGCTCCAAGTCTACGTACTTGGACTATCTGCTTTAACACCTTTTCTTATATGCTATAAAAAAAAAGTAACAATAATAAGAAATGACTATACCCCTTAATTATATACAAATCAATATTCAAATGCCACAGTTGGTGGTTTTAACACTGGCTGTGGCACTTAAATTATTCATACATGGAGAGGAGTGAGCACCGTCCCTCCACAGATAGTGACTGAATGTCAATGCTTATCTGTTTTAGCTAAGCAATTTCATTTAGAATAGCTTTTATGCTGTCCCAAACTAAACCACATGGTGATACTCGGCTACATATCCATATAGCTAACAACTGTATATGCACACTTATTTCAGGGTGGAGTGAGGGCGTTTTGCCTATCTGGATCATGCCAGGACAGTCTAAGAATTCTCAGCAGCACTATGTTGCTCAAAATTCATGGATAGGGCGTTAGACGTATAGCTGCTGCTGCTATATGAATAAGTGATTTTGCATATTGGGCTGATATATTTTTAATTCCCAATGATTTGTTTTTATTTAAAGGTTTTGAACTCTTCTTACTGGGTTGCTTTAATAAATCTAAATGGATGAAAGTGGTGCTAGGTTTGAACCCTGTCAAAACTCCAAAGGAATCATTTATTGTATTTTCTTTAAATTTTATTATATATTCAATATGGACAGACAGAGTAAGGTGCAATAAGACTTCAAACAATAATTAAAATAGGTATGTAACAAACAATTACAGCACTTCGCATATCAACCAAACATAAAGGCTCTAAGAACTGCACATCAACCACACAGACTGAAAAAGCTCCTGCCTTATAAAACCTGGCAAGTTCATGAATTTCTTTTTTTGCCAACTGCGGAGTAAACTTGGAAGGCACTTTTTAGATAGTACTTGAAGATTGGAATTGAGATGTTGAGGTCATGCTATAGACCATTCCATTGGTATTTTAGAAAAGGCTTTGTTAAATGTGGTGCCTGTTCTAAAATATGCAGAAGTGCACATGTATTTGCTGGTACGTGGACTTGGAACTCTATATGTGGGGGGAACTCGGTAACTTCCACAGTTAAGTGCTGTAACTTGCAAGTGTATGCTTGCCATTTTGCAAACCTGCACATATAAATGCCACCCATATAACTACAGATGTCACTATTTTTATCTAATTTCATTTTGGAGAGGGACATAAAACAATGGGGGGGACTAAGGAGTTAACCCCCTCCCCCTTTAATCCTTCCTATAAAGGACTGGCCAAAACATACTACTTACAATTTTAAAGCTGCCTGACATGGACAATTCCAGTCACACATGTATATTACATATATGAAATGGGGATACACTTTAGATTTTTGACCCACCCAGGTCATACTCTAACCACACCCCCTTGCAATTTATATGTAATAGACATCCACATGGAAATTCTGCCTTTTCTGAAGTCACCATTTACATGTGGATGCCATTTACATGCCTGACTTTGCAGGTGGAAATTGCGACTAAGGCTTGTAAAATACCCCCCATTGCTGTTTGAAAGCAGGTTGCATGACCATAATAAGAGTATCAAATGTAAAAGCGGGGGATAGTGCTGCTGAATATCAGCACAGTCTGTATTTAAAAGAGAAAAATAAAAGCCTAGTGTAAAACCAGGATGGTCTACGGGTGGATCGGGGGCAGTGCCAATCACTATCTAGTTAGCAGCAATATTCAGCCACTAACTGGATTAGCTCTTTTAGCCAGTTAAAGTTAGGTTATCTCAATAGCTGGCCTGGGGTGGAGGAGTAGCTGCCTAGTGACTAAAGAAAACCAGGCTTCAAAATCCCGCTGGCACTCCTTGTGGCCTTGGGCAAGGCACTTAACCCTCTTTTGCCTCAGCTATAAACTTAGATTGGTAAGCCCTATTGGGACAAGAAAATACCTACTGATTGTAAGTTGCCTTGAACTATTGGAAAGGCATGAGCTAAAACACTAAATATTTTGATCTCCGGTTAGTGGCTGAATATCATTGCTAATAGATTAGCAATGCTGCTGTCCATTGAGCCCAGATATTCAGAACTGGTGAGAAGGGACTGTTATATGTGCATGTTCAGCACTGCATATGCTTTGTAGTGCTATATAAATGCTTAGTAGTAGCAGGAGGATGCCGGATAAGGTTTGGCGCTGAATATCCAATATTAATTAAAGCAGCAGTGCCTAGGCACTTTTAGATGGCCTAGCCATCGTCACTCAGCCCCATTATTATTATTCAGTCTTTTAACTCTAAAAGAAGGAAGTAGTACAGCGAAGAACTGGGCAACTTGCCACTTCATCTGTATGAGTAAACTGAGAACTACCAAACCAGAAGGGGAAGAGTCATAATTGCCAGAGTAAACTATGCATGAGCTGTTCATAGATTCAGACTTAAATGAGCACAGTCAACTTCCTACTCTGCTCTAATTTTTTTAATCCATTGCCCAAGCGTGACCTTAATTCAGCAAGGGACATATATATTAGAGCAGGAGTTCTCAACACAGTCCTCTGGACACATCTAGCCATTTGGTTTTCAGAATAACCAATAAATATGCATGAGAGAGATTTTCATTCAGTAGAGGCAGAGCATGTGGATTTTTCTCATGCATATTCATTGCGGTTATCCTGAAAACTTGACTAAGTTCGTGTTGAAAACCTCTGTTAAAGGGAAACCTGGAAGTTTACTCTTGAAAGAACATTCTGTGGCTTCTTTCTCAGTAGTCCAGCAGGCTACCACTCTTTCCATAAAGAGAGATTTCTGCATATTACTCCTGAGTCTGTCTCCTTTCACTCTCATCCTATGTCCCCTCGTAGCAGAGCTTGCCTTCGGTTGAAAGAGACCCTTCTGTGCATTTATGCCACAGAGGTATTTAAATGGCTCTATCATATTGCCCCTATCCTGCCTTTCCTGTAAAGTATACATATTGAGATCTTTACGTCTGTCCTCATATCTTTCATATCGAATACCTCTAACCATTTTAGTAGCCACTCTCTGCACAGACTCCAACCTGCTTATATCTTTTTTGAAGGTGTGGTCTCCAGAATTGCACACTATACTCCAAATGAGGTTGCACCAGAAACTTATACAGAGGCATTATAATATCATTTTTTTCTGCTGGCCATTCCTCTCCCTATGCACCCAAGCATTCTTCTAGCTTTTGCTGTCGCCTTTTCTACCTGTTTAGCTACTTTAAGATAATCAAACAATCACACCCAGGTCCCGCTCTTCTTTTGTGGATAAAAATACCTCACCCCTACACTGTACAGCTCTTTTGGATCTTTGCAGATTGAATGCATAACCCTTCATTTTTTAGCATTAAATTTCAGCTGCCATAGTCTAGATAATTCTTCAAGCTTAGCTAGATCCCTCCCCATGTTAGCGGCGACTCCTGGATGTCTACTCTATTGCAGATTTTGATATCCACAAACAAGCAAACCTTACTCAATAGTCCTTCCGCAGTATCACTAACAAAGATGTTAAACAGAATTGAACAGAGGACAGATCCCTGCGGCACACCTCTGGTAAACATGACCCACTGGTCTGAGAGAAAAGCCTAGTCAGAAAGTAGATGTATTTAAACCTTTTCATCAGTTACAAAAAGTAGAACGCTTTCTGCCAAAATGTTTGTTAGTGGGCAGTGCCAATGCATATACAGTATTTCTAATTCTCTTCCACTCTTCATCAAAACAGAGAAAATGATGACAGATAAAAACCATATGGCCAATGTAGTCTGCCCATCCATAACTATTTCTAAGCCCTACAATCTCTTCCTCTCCCTTAGAGATCCTTTATGCTTGTCCCGTGTTCTTTATTAAAATCTCACCACATGTATTAGCCCTAGATAGTATAAGAGATCAAAGGAAAGCAGGTTTGCCAAATGGCTACCATTCTGAGCAGCATTATTTTTAAAATAATTATCTAAACATTAACAAGGAAAGAGAACATGACGACAGATCAAGACTATACAAGCCATCCACTCATGCTCAATTTTACAATTTTTTTCCTCCCTCAGAAATTATTCAGTTCTTATGATTTATCTTAATTTAAGAACACATGGGATAAGTTAGGCTTTATCCTTCCTGTACTTCTGTCCTGCTCACTTATTTTGCTAGAAAAGCATGCATCTGCAGCTTGAGATGTGTTCTGTAGTTTCCCCAGGTTCCTGCTGTCCAGCTTTGTAGCAGTGCTCTGTATGACGCAGTGGACCATTGCATGGTAGTTTTTGTTTCTAGTAAAATAACCATAACTGCACAGCTAGTAATAAACCTTCTTTTATTTAGCAACTGAGTAAAGCTGACAGGTTTCTGAGTTGTTTTCAATGAAATCTTGGCTTGTAAATGTATATAACATTCAGGAAACTATTTTGCAGAGTTCTGTTTTCAGCTTCCTCCTTTGAAGGATATCCAAATGTATAGTTTTTGTACTACAAAACCTTAAGAGGTGGAGAGGAATGGGTGAGCTTAGATATAATGGAGTCTTGAAGTTTTTCATTCAAAGGGTAAAGTCAGTGGAGTAATTTTTTGTTTTGCAAACCAATGATCTTTTACTGAAGAGTAGATATGTCCACTAAGCATTCTTTTATTTACAGTCTAGTAAAATTAAGGGGTTTTGTTTTGGACTTCTCAGGCTGCTTTTAGAACTTACTCCTTTGATTATGTGAATCAAGATCATGCAGTACTTTTGTATGCTGTCACATTACCTTTATTAACTGCCTTATGTCTTTTCAGAATGATAAATATGCTTCTGAATTTGTGCACTTAACAATGTATGCTTTAATGCAGATGAAGCAAGACCATGTCCCCTGTTTACTGGTAGTTTTAGATGAACAGTCACTGATAGGAGATAATGTTAACTTCACAACTCTTGTGATTAGAGAAGTAATTTCTATTCAGTTTTTCACTGAAACTGTTTTTGTGTGTGAGGCATGCAGGCCAGCGACGACCATGTGAAGCAGCTGCTGAGAGAGATAGGAAGCGAGATCCAAATACTGGACATCAGCGGTTGCTATTGGTTGTCTAGTCTCACCATTGACCATGTGGCACGGTGCAAGAACCTGGTGAAATTGAGCTTGTCTGGCTGCAGCCTCACTTCCATCCGCCTTTCAAAGATACTCTCAAACCTGAAGCACCTCCGTTCACTGGCAATTGATGTTTATCCTGGCTTTGATGCTGGCAAGCTGAGCACTGAGTGTAAGGCCACACTCAGCAGTGTACTGGAGCTCAAGCAAACACTCTTCACGCCATCTTATGGGGTAGTACCTTGCTGCACCAGTCTTGAGAAACTGCTGCTATACTTTGAGATCTTCGACAGGACACGAGATGGTGATTTAATGTCTGGCCAGCTAATGGTTGGCCAGAGTAATGTTCCCCATTACCAGAATCTCCGATTGTTTTATGCAAGGCTGGCTCCTGGCTACGTGAACCAGGAGGTAGTGAGGTTATACTTGGCTGTGCTGAGTGACAGAACTCCAGAGAATCTCCACGCCTTCCTAATTTCTGTTCCTGGCAGTTTAGCAGAGAGTGGAGCTACTAAAAACCTTTTGGACTGCATGGCCAGAAATGTGTCTCTGGATGCTTTGCAGTTACCCAAGTCCTGGATAAATGGCTCTTCTCTGCTTCAGCACATGAAGTTCAGTAAGCCTTTCTACTTCAGCTTTAGCCGTTGCACACTGTCCGGCAGTCAGCTCATCCAGCGAGTTATTAATGGCGGCAAAGATCTTAAAAGCTTGGTTAGTCTGAACCTTAGTGGTTGCATTCACTGCCTGTCTTCAGACTCTCTGTTCCGGAAAGCAGACGACGACATTGATAGTAGCATTCTGGAGACTTTAGTAACCTCTTGTCCTAAGCTTAAACATTTGAATCTTTCTGCTGCTCATCACCACAGTTCAGGAAGTTTGGGGAAACATTTATGCCATCTCCTGTCACGTCTTGGGTTTCTCCGCTCATTATCTTTACCTGTTTGCGCTGTTGCTGATGCTACTGGAAATAAGGGCAAACTTTCTTCACAGACTGTGGCTAATGCAGTACCTTGTGGATTTGGAAAAAAAGTTCGAATTGGTGTGCAGTCCTGCCACAGGAACACTTCTGAGCAGGATAACGCAAAGTTATCTATTTTCTGGAGCTTTCTGGGTAACAGCCTGTTTTTGGAAAGCCTGGAGTTGCTTGGGTCCAACTTTTCCTCAGCCATGCCACGGAATGAACCAGCGATTCGGAACTCCCTTCCCCCATGCAGCCGATCACAGCAGATTGGAGATACAGAGCTGGCTGCTATAAGTCAATTGGCAGTCTTAAGGAATCTAACCTTGGCACAGCTTCCTGGAGTCATGACGGGATCTGGGCTCATCAGCATTGGTTTGAAATGCCAACAGCTACGGACACTATCCCTGGCAAACCTGGGCATGATGGGAAAGGTGGTCTACATGTCTGCCTTGTGTGAAATGCTCAAGCACTGCAAGCAACTAAAAGATCTCAGGTGAGGACAAGCTGTACTACCATCTTTCCCCCCTCCATTGGGCAGTGCATTATAGATATGGTAGACTATAGAAAGAAGGTTGGGATAAGTGGTTTATTTAGCCTGTTTGCCTTATATTTAAAAGTGGAATAGGCTGTGTATTGGTATTGCACATGGGAAATTTTAGTTTGGCTATTATTATTATGCAGGAGTTTAAAACAATTCATTTCACTACTCCTGAAATAATATTGATAATTCCAAGCCTTGCTAACGGCTGTCACACACAGCACAGGTAAAGTAAGGTGTGACTACTCTAGCCAGGTGAAGCTTCAACTCCATTTCTTAGATCTATTTGAGGTTTTATTTCTTTTATATATGTCCTTTTTGTTTTGCTTAAAATTTTGAGAAATGTAAATGTTGAACTAAAAGCAACTGGGTTTAATTTATGAAAAGAACATTTACAGGAAGACGTAGACCCTTGTTTATATAAGGTGGTGGTTGGTGGCTTTTTTTTTTCTTTTGTGAAAACCAGAGCAAAGGGGAAACACAATTTGAGGAATACAAGTGCTGTATATTTGAGAGAGAGAAATGTTCTGAAGTCCTGGAATGGATAAAGTAATCTTGCAAACCTGAAGAGGGCTGGTAAAGCATTTTAAAAGGTCTTTTTTACTGAAAAGTGTAGAAGCACATTTTGTATTGTGAAGGGCTGGTAGTTCTAAAATTTGCTGTCAAAGATAAGGAGAGGAGGGGAGAAAGGGTTTAATTGACACAAAACTCTAAATTAAAGTGATATTAGTTTTTCAGTAAAGTTTGAGGTTCCTTTTTGTACCTTTATAATAAGGGTGGAAATTCTATTGCAGATACTTGTGTACAGTGCTGAAGGTCTGTTTAGAAGTGCTGATAGCTTTCTCATTCATCTATGGGTAATCCCCCTTGGCCCATTTTCCAAAAACTTCTGAAATTTGAATGATGCTGCACAGCTGATATCCACAGCCTACTTCTGTCCACTCTGGAATTTGCTATACTTCTGCTGTTTAAAAACAAGAGATTTGATGTGGAAAAGTTCATTTTCTCAAAATTCATTGGTAACCGTGAATGGATGGGCAAGCTTGGCAATCCCAAGCTTTGAATGCGTTTCAGTATAGTAGTTAGCCACAGAGAGCTTGAACATCCCTGTGTGCCTGCAAGCCAGTGTTTCCATTTCAGAATCTTCTGTGGAACCAGTAGCAAGTGATCTCATTCACCACACACATTTGTGTCCATAAGATATATGAGGAAAAGGAATGTACTGCAATATCAAAATAAGATTTTGTCCTCCTCCTCCTCTATGCCCTTTCTAGAATGGGAAAGAAAATTCCTCATTTCTTGCATGTCTTTTCTTTTAACACTCCTAATCAGATATTTCAGTTCAATTAAAGTACTTGAAAAACGTTTGCGCTAAACCATGAGAGTCAGCAGGGAGATAGGTGAAAGAATTTCAATAAGTTATCTATCTGATTACATTCCTTGTGAGAGAGAGGAGAAGATAAATGGGCAGACATATTTGTAGAGAGACAACAGGGAGGAAAGCAGCTCAAATTCAAGAGCAGAGCAAATTACCAAGAAATACAAATACAAGCACAAACAGCAAAAGGTGCAAAGAAAATTCTGAGTAATCACAGAGCTAGGAAACATGTGGCTCTTACTTACAACCAAGGTAAGCTCAAAGTCTACAGCCTTTCTGAATGACCCTGCATTTGGCTGATATCTAAAGCTAAGCAGGGTCGGACCTGGCTAGTACTCAAATGGCAAACCACCTTGGACTACAAGGGGCTGCAAACTTGCTGTGTAATCTACTTCCGATCACACCGCCTAAGAAACCCAGAAGCTAGGTTGCCAGGGTCAACATTGACTCCATGGCACAAATTCAGGCCAATGCGGAAAGCTGGTGAAAAATAGTGGTGCCTGGCCACACACGGTGCATCCTGGGAGTCTGATCCCACCAAGGGGATGCACTGTGTGGGGTCAGGCACTGCTATTTTTCAAGATGACAGCATAGGAGCAGGAGCGCATAGCAGCGCTCCCACTCTTTTTTGTAAAGCTACTGGGAGGGGGATGGGTGATTCAGGGCTGCTAGCCCACCAGGGATTATTTTTGGTTGGGTGAGGGGGGCGGGGCTGCTGGGCTACCAGGGATTTGTCTTATTTTTCTGGACTTTTATACCACTTTTCACAGGTCAAAGCAGTTTACAAACAACTCAGTTATAATAAAAACATTAACTATGCACAAATAACTATTTACATTGATTTGTATATGTTGGGGTGCATGAATGTACATGTTGAAGTTTTGTTAAGGTGAAGCGTAGAGGGGTCTGATGGGGTAGCTTGACTGGGTGGGATTATGTTACAGGTCCATAGTGTTCAATGAACAGATGAGTCTTCAGATGCTTCCTGAATGTTGAAAGGTCTTTGCTTCTGATTGTGTTGGGGAGAGAGTTCCAGAGGGTTGGTACATATAGTTCAAATGCTCTTGAGCAAGCCTGTTGGGTGCTCTTTGTTTCTGACTGTGGGACGATAAGGGTGTGTGTTTTGGATTGGCAGCTGGCTCGATTGGATTAAAAGGGGTGAAGGAGGCTGAGAAGGTGGGAGGAGGAGAGACCAGTTATGGTTATTAAAATTTGATATACTGCCCTTCGATACACCAGAGCATTTCACAGTAATAATCTAGGAAATATAAGAAGCGGAAAAGAATTCCATTAAAAACAGAAAAGAAATGACAGCAAGGTAAAGGAGGGGAGCTAATCCTCAAAACAGTCACTAGGAGGTCAACTGAAACACAGCCTGAAATATCTTCAAGGCATTTTCAAACCTGGGATGAGAGAGCTCTAGCCGGATATCAGCTGGCAACAGATTCCAGAGGTAAGGGGCCAGGAAGTAGAAGGCAGCATGTCTAGTGGATTGAAGGCGTGCCTGGGATGACGAAGGGAGATAAAGACTGAGACTAAGGGGTCTGTTTACTAAATGGCGGTAGCGGACTCCATGCGATATCGGCATCGTAGCCCCATTGATTTCAATGGGGCTGCGGCTCCGATATCGCACGGAGTCTACTTCCGCCGTTTAGTAAACATACCCCAAAGAGAATTATGTAATATTCTGGGAGGTGGGATGAAGAGAGAGGACAGATAACACGGAATCTCAGAATGGAGAATTTTATGTGTGAAGACAAATTTATACTTGACACGGTAGGAAACTGGCAATCAATGAGAGTGAATAAAGAGAGGGATTACATGGTCAAACCTAGTAGCATGAAAGAGCAGACAAATGGCTGTGTTTTGAATGGTTTGCAGACGTGTGAGTTGAGCTTGAGAAAGCCCTGTGTAAATAACGTTGCAGTAGTCAATTTTTGAAATTGCCAGTGAAAGAAGTAAAATGTGTAAGGAGGCATCAGATAGGTAAGAGTGGACTGAATGAATTTGCCGAAGAGAAAAGAAGCACCTTTTTGTATCTGAATTAATATGATCACAGAAGGAAAGTTGAGTATCAAGAAAAACTCCAGTGTTGTGAAGTGACTGGGAGAGAGGACTAGAATAACAGTCTGATAGGGGAAACATTTGGAGAATTTAGATAACCTGTTAGCCACAGTGCAGAGATTTTAGTTGGATTTAACTTCAGGTAGTTGTGGCAAGACAGTTGTTTGTTTTTTGGGTCAGTTTCTCCATATGGGTTAGTTTTGCGGATACTATGACAGTCGTGAACCTCATGTCTAAGCCAGAGTATGTGGAGTAGGCAAGACGAGGAAGGTAAGACAATGGTTTAGCTTGGTGAGATCTGGGGTGTTCAGGTCTGTATGGTATAAGAATAGGATGTCATCCGCATAGTAATATGTAATAATGAATACGACTGACAAGTAGGGCAAGAAAGATATAAATAAGAGGAGCTAATACAGAGCCTTGTAGGACTCCACAGGGAGGATGGAATTCTTTAGAGTTGGAACCCTGAGAAAACACTTTATAGGCTCTGCCAGAGAGGAATGTATGGAACCATTGTAACACAGTCCAATGCACACCTGCTGAATGTAGACGAGATAGTAAATGAGAGCAATTTATTCATTCGAAAGCACAGGATAGATACCAATAGAGAGACATTACCTTGGTCATGAGATTGCTGAACTTCATTTAGCGTTGACAAAAGAATTGTTTCGGTGCCAAAACCTAACCTGAAACCAGATTGACACTGGTATAAATAGTTCGTCGGTTTAAGATGATTCTTTAACTGGTGGGAAAACAGTGCTTTGTGGATTGTCATCAGTGGTTTATTTAATAGGTTTTATATACCACTTTATTTCAATCAAAGCAGTTTACATTGAAGCTTAAACTTGGTATTTTGTATTTGATGCGACTGCTGAGGGGAAGCCAGTGGAGTTGCTTGAGAATGGGTGTAATTTTGTTCTTGTTTGGGAGCTGCCAGAAGGGTACATGTGGCGGCATGAAGCGCCAAGCGTAATGGTAAGGTGGCTGATTGTGGGAGTCCTTGATAGAATTGCAGAAATCAAAGATTGGGAGGATTACCATTTGGCGTGCTGATCTGAAGTTGGGGGAGGGGAGGCCAGGATTGGGCGGAGGCGTTGGAGGGTGAAGTTCTTGTAGTAGATTGAGAAAGCACCTGATGCCCTCAAATTACTGTCGGGGATATGTGCTAAACCTTTAAGCCACTTCAGCACCAATATCTCTACGCCTGGTCTTAAGGCTGGTTATACTACTACTACTATTCAGCACTTATAGAGCGCCACGCATGCAGCGCTGCACAGCTAACCTACAGGAGGTAGCCAACATACAAGAGACAGTCCCTGCCCGTCAGAGTCATGCTCATCAGAGCTTACAATCTAGTTAGAACAATACATGAATTAGAACAGTACAGAGCATTAGTCAGTTCTGCGCAAGGTATGGTGTGGTACAGTTTGGTCTATAGTTTCGTCATAGACGTTGACGGGGGTTAGGGTAAGATGAGGAAGGAGTCAGGATCTGAATGCAATGGTGAAGAGGTAGATATTCAACCTGGATTTGACGAGGGCCAGGGAGGATGCCTGGCGCAAAGACGCAGGTAGGCTGTTCTAGGCGTAAGGTGCAGCAAGGTAAAAGGAGCGCAGTCGGGAGTTTGCGGTGCAGGTGAAAGGCATTGATAGAAGTAGTTTGTTAGCGGAGTGCAAATTTCAAGAGGGGACATAGGGAGAGAGAAGAGATGAGAGGTATTGAGGGGCCATAGAGTGAATGCATTTTTAGGTCAGCAGGAGAAGCTTGAATTGGATGCGGAGTTGGACAGGGAGCCAGTGAAGCGACTTGAGAAGAGGAGTAACGTGGGCATGGCAAGGCTGGCAGAAGATTAGTCAAGCAGCGTGATTTTGTATAGATTGGAGAGGAAGGAGGTGGCTCATGGGGAGACCAGCGAGGAGTAGGTTGCAGTAGTCAAGGTGAGAGGAGATTAAGGAGTGGATAAGTGTTTTGGTAGTGTGTTCAGAGAGGAGGGGGCGGATTTTGCTGATGTTGTAGAGAAAGAAGCTGCAGGTCTTAGCTACAAGCTGGATATGAGCAGAGAAGGAGAGAGAGGTGTCAAAGATAACCCCTAGATTGCAGGCCGAGGGAACAGGAAGGATAGTAGATCCATCCACATGGATTGAGAGGGGGGAAAGTGGGGGGGTGGAGTTAGGTGGGAAGACAAGGCTTTCAGTCTTGGCCATGTTCAGTTTCAATCGGCGATGAGACATCCAGGCAGCGATGTCCAGAAGACAGGCAGAGATCTTGGACTGGGTTGCCGGAGAGATATTAGGTGTAGAGAGGTAGATTTGGGGGGAGTCTGCATAAAGATGGTACTGAAAGCCATGGGAGGAGATAAGCACGCCAAGGCCTTGGGTATAGAGAGAGAAGAGAAGGGGGCCCAAGACGGATTCCTGGGGTAAACCTACATGGAGCAGGGTAGGGGAGGAGGAGGAGCCACCAGAGCATACACTGAATGAGCGATGGGAGAGGTAGGAGGAGAACCAGGATAGTACAGAGTCCTTGAAGCCAAGCGAGGATTGGGCGATGAGGAGGAGGTTGTGGTCAACAGTGTCAAAGGCAGCAGAAAGGTCAAGAAGGATGAGGACAGAATAGAGGCCCTTGGATTTAGCCAGGAGCAGGTCATTTGTGACTTTTGTGAGTGCTGTTTCAGTGGAGTGTAGGGGACGGAAGCCGGATTGAAGTGGGTCCAGGGGGGCCTGGGAGGTGAGGAAGTCAAGGCAGCGACGGTGGACTGCTCGTTCTAATAGTTTGGATATGAAGGGAAGGAGGGAGATGGGTCGATAGAAGGGCATGTCGGATCATGTGAGGGTTTCTTGAGGAGGGGTGTGACAACAGCATGTTTGAAGTCAATGGGGACAGTTGCAGTGGAGAGTGAGAGGTTGAGCATATGAGTGATGGAGGGGACAATGGAGAGGGGGATGGAGCGTAGGAGATGGGTGGGGATAGGGTCTGATGAACAGGTGGTGGGTTTGGAGGAGGACAGGAGTGTGGTTTCTTCCTCAGAGATCGGAGGGAAGGAGGAGAGGGTGGCAGAGGGAGTATGGATGGGGGAGGAGAATCAGGGGGGGAAGGTAGATGGGGGGGGGGAGATAGGGAATTGGTGGGTGATAAAATCCTTTACGTGTTTCTCTGCATTGGGCACAGACAATATTAGCATGCCATTTTAATATGTACAGCTCATTTCCATATAATTTAAATACCCCTGGCGTTGTGTGCGTTAGCTTTTCCTTTGCTGTTTATGTGCATGTCCATCTCTTTGCTGCATTTGTCTGTCTGTGGCAGTAATTTGTGCCTAAAAGTGGCATTATCTGTGCTTAAAAGCTGTGCTAATTTTCTGCATAAGCCCAGAAAGAAAGAAAAGTCACTTGGGAGACTTTCCCAAGATCAGTCACAAAATCTCAGCAGGGTGTTCTCTCCTCCTTCCAGCACGAACAGTTACACAACAGTTGCCTGAGAGAACCAGCCAGGTTAAACTTCCCAACTATGTACTAATGGTGTCTTGATTCTGATTTGAGTTGGCAGTGCAAAGGGACAGGAGGAGACTGCTGGGTCAAAAAACAGTTTTTATGGGAAAAATGTCTGCAGATTTAAAAAAAAAAAAATTCTAGAGAATTTTGCAATTCAAAAAACAATGGAAAATCTACATCTCTGATTTACAAGTACTAAAATATATTTAGTTAGTGACCAAATCAGCTGCTAAATCCATCAGACTCTGGAAGATGTTACAGCAAATTGCTCTTCCTCTATTTAGCTTGTGGTTTTTGCTAAGTGACAATCTCATTGACCAGTGTCTTCTGCATTCTGAACAAGCTTGAGAGGTTCAGAGGACTTCTATTTTAGTGGAATGTGTCTTGCAGTAAGCTCTTGCTGGCCTGCTCTAAGTACCTCTCTGGCCAAGACCCCAAAGCTGGGGAGAGGGATGGAGGAAAGTTGGTCCTTTCTTGATAGTGCCTTGGGATATCAATGACTTGTATCTTAGTCATGCTTCTTATTTATTTATTTATTTTTTATTTAACAGTTTCTTCTATACCGCCCCTTCCAGAGATCAGGGGCGGTTTACATTGAACAAAAATTAACGTACTTCCGTATATTTTACATGGAACATGTTTTAACTATATACACGTTTTGTTACATGGAACATATTTTTAACGTTAACAATAACACTTTTTTAAAAACCTATGTACAGGTTATGAAACATGGAGCATAACATAGTTAATTAACGGTAGTTATTTACATAAGTGATATAGCCGTCAGTTTGGGTAAATCTTTTGGATGTTGTGTATAGTAAGGTAAGTATCTTTCTTTTGTTAGTCATTTGTTCTGTCTTGAGGACTGTGGATATTTTTTTGTGATTGTCTTGGAGAGGTTTTTTGTTGGTAGGGGATCTCAAAGTGTTTTGTAAAAAGGTATGTTTTTAATTCCTTTTTGAATTGGTGGAGATCCTTTATCATGCGGAGGGTTAATGGAATTTCATTCCAGAGGGTAGGGGCAGCAAAGGAGAAGGCTCTATCGCTGCTTGTTGCTTTGGTTTTTCTGAAATTTGTCTTTATGTTGAGGGAGTGGGTTGCGTTCTGTCTGCGCGTTCAAGTTTCTGATGGGGGTTGTATTAGTGTAGATAATTGTGAGGGAGAGATGTTATTAATGAGTTTAAAAGTAGTTAGGAGGATTTTATATTTTATTCGGCTGCATATGAGGAGCCAATGCAGGTCTAAAAGTATTGGGGTCACATGGTCTGTTAGTTTAGCTTTTGTAACCATCTTGGCGCATATGTTTTGGGCCCTTTGGAGGAGGTATATGCTTTTTAGTGGTAAGCCGTTTAGGAGACTATTACAGTAGTCGAAGTGGGGGTGATGAGGGAGTTGACTACTGATCTAAAATCATGTGTGTTGAGTAGGGGTCTCAGATGTTGTATTGTCTTGAGTTTATAGAATATGTTTTTTACTGTATGTTTTATGTGTGGGAGCATGGTGAGTGAGTGGTCCAGAATTATTCCAAGGTACTTTACCTCCTTTTTAACAGGTATTGGTGTGTTACTTATTGTGATTGTAGTAGGGTAGTTATAGTCGGTGTCAGGTTTTCTCGTTATGAACATTGCTTCTGTTTTTTTGAGATTGATGCTTAGGTGATTGTCTTCAAGCCATGTGGTAGTCTCACTCATGCACTGGAGTAAGCCATCATATTTGGGGTTGTTGGGGTTTATGGGGATGGCAAGCATGATATCATCCGCGTATATGAAATGGTTGATTTTATACTTCTTGAATATGTTTGTAATTGGCTGGAGGTATAAATTGAAGAGGAGGGCGGAGAGGACTGATCCTTGAGGGATACCTTGACCTTGAGGGAAAGTTTCTGATGTTTCTTTACCTAATTGTATCCGTATTAATCTTTGTGAAATGTATGATTTGAACCATTCAAGGACTGTCCCTCCTATTTTTAAGTTTTTTCTAGTCTGTTGATGAGTGTTTTGTGATTGATGCTGTCAAATGCAGCGGATAGGTCTATGAAGAGGAGAAGGAAACCTTTGCTATTTTCATTAGTGCCTCTGATGAGGAGGTCTGTCAGAGCGATTAGGAGGGTTTCAACTCCATGGGAGGGGCGGAATCCAAATTGATGCGCATCAAGGAGTTTGTGCTCATCTATGTAGTCCTGTAGTTGGAGTTGTATGTTTTTTTCTATTATTTTGGCGATTAGAGGTATGCTAGCTATTGGCCTGTAAGAGTTGGGGTCCTTTGGGTCAAGTTTATTGTTTTTTATTACGGGACGGATCGAGGAGAGCTTTAGGGCGTTGGGCATAGTTCCTTGTGAGAGTGATTGGTTTACTATGTGTTGGATGTTTTCTGCAAGGAAGTCCTTAGTATACTTGATCCATGACACCGGGCATGGGTCAAGCGGGGAGGTTGTGGTGTTGATCATTGTTATAATATTTAAGGATGTGTTTTCGTTCAACCTTGTGAAAGGTTGTCCATTCATAGTTACTGTCCTGTATATATTCTATCGTGGTGGTTGGAGAGTAAGGTTTTACCTTTAGTTTTTCAGCAAAATGAGATGCTAAGGTTTGTACGCTTATAATGTCTTAGTTCGGTTCTGGGTTAAGTGGTTTTGTTAGTGTTTTTACGATTGAGAAGAGTTCTCTTGGTCGGTTGAGAGCAAGATTTATTAATTTGGAGTAGTAGTCTCTTTTTGAGTTGTTGATTGCATCCTTATATTTATTAAGTAAGGTTATATATTTGGTTTTGTTATCGTGTGATTTTTTTTTTTCTCCAGGTTTTTTCTTGTTTACGTAATTGCTTTTTTAGCAGGGCGATGTCTTTAGTGAACCATTTTTGTGATTCTTTCTTTTTCTTCTGGATTGTTTGAGTAGGTGTAGCTGCTTCTTGGATTGTTTGGTTCCAGTTCTCTATAGTTAGGTCGATATCAGATAGGCTTGTGGTGAGCTTAGGTAGTACCTTATCAAGGAATGTATCATTGTTGAAGCGGGTAAAACGTGAGTGGTGAGATGTTGTGTTTGGGGACTGTAATGTAGTTTGTGCTAGTAGGTGAAAGGTTATCAGGTGATGGTCAGACCATGGTACCTCTGTAGTTATTGGGGGAGAGTATAGTTGATGTAGGTTGAAGGGGGTAGGGAGGAAAATTAGGTCTAGTGAGTTTCCTTTATTATGTGTGGGGGTAAGGACTATCTGGTTATATCCCATGTGGGTCATTGAGTCTATGAAGTTGTCTTTTTGGTATTGGTTTAGGGATGGGAGGTTAAGGTCACCTAGGATTATATGGGGTTTTCTCTGGGATGCTGTGCATGCGAGTTCCTATACTGAATATTCAGATTTAAAAGTAGCTGAGACTAGATGCTTTTAAAATAGCCTAGCTACCACCACTGATGTCCCTCCCTATATAACACAGATTCAAGACAAAGGAAAATCCAAGACTTAAAATCTACAATCCAAATCAAAAAGCATTTAGTGACTACAGAAATGGGGAGTTAAAGAACAATCTTCAGCTCTCCCTCTCTCACTGTACCTCGGATAAAATGTTAAATGGTCGAATTTAAGTTTTGGGCAAAAGCTCAAAGAACAATGCCAGTAAATCTACATACACCAAGTTTTACCCCAGGGATTTAATTTGCTGCAACATAAGCCAAGGAATTAAAAAGACGTAGGTATTTGATACTTTAGAGGCCCAATTCATTCTTATTGCCTACTCTTCTGTAGGTTTAGGATCACCGTATTCCTTTGTTTAAATTCAGTCGTTGCAATGAAAGCATCTCTGTAGGAGCTGCTGCAGTGTGACTAATTGAACATTTGTTGGAGGCTGCCCTGGTTTGGGAAATTACATAACTTACAGAAAATCCAATGAGTCCTTGGCCCCCAGAGGGGCAGATTTTGACATTTCAACCTGATTCATTAAGGTGCTGCTTCCATTCTTTGTCTATGGGGAAAAAAAATGAATTGGGCCTCTAAAGTATCAAATACCTACGTCTTTTTATTTCCTTGGCTTATGTTGCAGCAAATTAAATCCCTGGGGTAAAACTTGGTGTATGTAGATTTACTGGCATTGTTCTTTGAGCTTTTGCCCAAAACTTAAATTCGACCATTAACATTTTATCCGAGGTACAGTGAGAGAGGGAGAGCTGAAGATTGTTCTTGAACTCCCCATTTCTGTAGTCACTAAATGCTTTTTGATTTGGATTGTAGATTTTAAGTCTTGGATTTTCCTTTGTCTTGAAT
The DNA here is from genome assembly GCA_033557465.1 of Ichthyophis bannanicus. Classification (NCBI taxonomy): domain Eukaryota; kingdom Metazoa; phylum Chordata; class Amphibia; order Gymnophiona; family Ichthyophiidae; genus Ichthyophis; species Ichthyophis bannanicus. The sequence goes on along the minus strand of CM066044.1, from coordinate 54,992,623 downwards.
CTGTGTTAGATAGGGAGGGACATCAGTGGTGGTAGCTAGGCTATTTTAAAGCATCTAGTCTCAGCTACTTTTAAATCTGAATATTCAGTATAGGAACTTATCCAGTTTCCACTGTTGAGTGTCTCTTTATTTTTTATTTATTTAGTATTTAGCTCATGCCTTTTTAGTAGTAGATCAGGGCAAGTTACAATCGGGCACCAACGGGCACAGGAGCACCGCGCCTCCACCACCGCTGAACTCTGTCTGATCGGGGTTGAGCCAGGGAGCGGGAAAGCAGTCTCCTCCCCGCTCTGGTGCACAAGCCCAATCTAACATTGGGCACGCCTGGCAGGCCCACACCTTTTAGCGGGGAACTGAGGTGGAACAAAAATTCCTACCATGGACCATCTCACCATCTGCTTCGAAAATTACAGCCAAAATGCCAGACAACCTGCTCTGCAGTAATTTAATTGCTATAAGCTCTAAATGTTACACACAAACCCTGCCTGCGAAGTACATAGGACTGCTGACACTGGACTGAACTCACTACTGTATCCTTCCAAACCTGGCACTGAATACTTGCTCACCGTCACTTAAATTCATATTTGTTATCTTGCACCTTCTAATCAGCATTGCCTATTCACCCTCATGTACGTTCTCTTACATATTCGGTGTATGTTAACAACCAATAGTCATTCTATCTGTGCTATCCCCAAGCAAATCTAATTCTGTGTCTCTAGCTATACCTCGCGACTGCATAATCATTACACTGGTATAAGTATAACCCAGCCTTAATTAGAACAAGCCCAGAACACAATGGATACCAAAATAATGATGATGTATACCATATACTTGCTACTCATAGCCACTCGTATACTCAAAGCCCTCTCCCTCTCAGAGGATCCCCACCAATCCTTCCCCATACCCACCCACTATCACTCCTACTGATTCATAGAATCCCCCTTACAGAGGGTCCCCCCTTAACCATAAAAGACACACATCTTCAAACACACCCCAAAACAGCACACTACCACTTACCCACCTAAGATTTCTCCTAATTAATGCCAGATCTACTGTATAAGAAACAAAATCCCAATCATCCTTGACCTCATCACAGATGAGAAACCAGATATTCTATGTATCACAAAAACTTGGCTCTTGGAAACCGAAGATATCCTCCTGAATCGACTAAAAGTACAAGGTAGTTTTCTGCATCGGCCTGTAAGTTTGTACCTGAGGCAGTGGAGGATAAAGTGACTTACTGAAGATCACAAGGAGTGTTGGTGGTATTTGAGCCCTGGTCTCTCTGGGTCACAGGCGTTAGCTTCTAGGCTACTCTTAAACTGGGTCAGACCAAAGTCCATCAAGCCCAGTATCTTGTTTCCAACAGTGGCCAATCTAGGTCATACGTACCTAGCAGTTTCCCCAAAAGACACAGGTTCCACAATGCTTGTACTGGTTCAAGCATTGATATCCTGGGTCCCTTCTTAATAATGGTTTATGGACCTTTCCTCCAGGAACTTGCCCAAACCTTTTTTTAAACCCAGCTACATTAACAGCCTTTACTAATCCTCCGGTAACAAATTCCAGAGTTTGATTACACGTTGAGTGAAAAAATATTTTCTTTTATTAGTCTTAAATAGTTTACCCTGTAGCTTCATTGCATGTCCTCTAGTCTTTCTATATTCTGATAACGTAAACAATCAATCTATGTTTACCCGTTCCAATCCGTTCATTAATTTATAGACTTCTATCGTATCTCCCCTCAGCCGTCTCTTTTCCAGGTTAAAGAGCCCTAACCTTTTTAGCCTTTCTTCATAGGAGTATCCTTCCATCCCCTTTACCATTATGGTGGCTCTTTGAACCTTTTCTAATAACGCTATATCCTTTTTAAGGTACGGCGACCAGAATTGCACACAATATTGAAGGTGCAGTCTCACCATGGAACGATATAGAGGCATTATGATATATTTTGTTTTATTTTCCATCCCTTTCCTTATGATACCTAGCATTCTATTTGCTCTCTTGGCCGCCACTGCACACTGGGCCAAGGGTTTTAACATGTTATCCACAATGACACCTAAATCATTTTCCTGGGTGGTGTTTCCTAATGTGGAACCTTGCATCTTGTAACCATAGTTTGGGTTGTTCTTCCCTAGGTACATAACTTTGCACTTGTCCACATTAAATTTCATCTGCCATTTTGATGCTCAATCTTCCAATTTATCAAGATCCTCTTGCAATTTTCCAAAATCCTCTTGGGTTTAACAACTTTAAATAGTTCCTTATCGTCACTCCAGTCCAGTCCCTTTACTTCTGGGTTACGCAACCCTTCCAGCAGCTTGGAGGCTGAGCCCAACCTTTTTGGGGATGGAGCGGTATAAATACCACTGGGACCACCCACCAACTCCAGTATTCTCAGCCTCCAAGTAGCTGGAGGGTTCCGTAAGCCTGGGGCTTACTGGAGTCCTACCTTTATCTATTCCATTTAATTTGGCTTTAATTTGGTTTTAATTTGGCTTTATTTCTTTATTTTACCTTTATTTTCCTTTTGTTGGTTTTTTTCTGGGGCTCTGCTCCTTTAAGTACTGTCTGCTCTCTCCATCCTCCCTCCCCCCCTCCCCTCTTCCCTGGGACGGGCCTCGGAGGTGATTCTCTGCCTGCAGCTTCGTGGAGGTTTTCTGTCCTGCCCGGCTGCCGTGTCTCCAGCTTCTGCACCTCTCCTTCGGATTCTCCACAGCACTGACTTGCCTCGCGCCGAAGCCCTTCTGGTGGATGAGCGCTGGAGGCTGCGCCGCTAGTCAGCGTTGACCGCCGGACCCGTCCCGAATCGGAAGGACGTGGAGGCGAGGCACACTGTTCCCGGTTCCTGCGGGGTGCGATTAAACAGCGATTAATCGGCGATTGCACAAAGAAATCAGTGGGCTTCAGCTCCGGAGTGCAGGACTGCGCCACGAATAGGCTCGTGGTCCCCCGTTCAGGCTCCACGTGTTGAGGCCTACCACGTGTAGAGCCAACGGGCGGTGTTCGCTGAGTCGGGCCCAGGATCCACATACAGACAGCCTTTAAAACCGCAAGTACCTCTGTTAGAGGAAAAGGAGTTTAAGCTAGTTACTTTTAATTTAATTTCAATTTAATTTCAATTGTATTTTCAGGTTTAATGCAAGGTTAATTCTATTCTTTTAGTGCATTTACTTCATTTAATTCATTTAATTTCGAACTGATTTAAATTTCCTTTAACTACCACACTAAGGGCTCTTAGTGTTCCTTCCCGGGGGAAATATTGTTTTTTTGAGTGCGCTCAGTGGGAAGTCCCCAGCACTTAAGTCATGGCGACCAAGCCTCGCTGCCCTTCCTGTGGAACACGCAGGGGCACCTCCGCAGAGGCAGGAATCTGCAAGAGCTGTGCCGCAGTGGCTGCCTCAGTGGAGCAGGAAATTAACTTGGCCATGACACAGCCTTCTCAGGGGTCAGGAGACCCTCTAGAAGGGGAAGGGGGGTCCCAGTTCCCTCTCTCTACACCCTCGGATCTGCCCACTCCTCCTCTGCCTCTTTCGCCCCCCCCCCACTGGTGCAGGGGGGGCCGGAGAATTTTTCTCCCCTGACTTCATCCTCTTACTTCACAAGGCCTACTGCCTGCGTAAGCAGGGCTTAGGGACAGAAGAGGCTGGTCCGTCAGCGGACGACAAGTCAGCTAGATCTATGAGAGCAAGCAATCCGGAATCCGGTATTCCTCCTAAGCGTCCCTGTCTTGGTTGTGAGGAACCCCTAGCGTCCCTTAGGGTACCCCGGAGGAGGATAGCTCTGATAAGGACTTGGACGAGGAAGAGGAGGAGCTTGAAGAAGGGGAAATCCCGGAAGAAGATCAATCCCGGATAGTTCGAGTTTTTCGTCGAGAGGAGCTCCCGGCATTGATTAATGAGTCCCTGAAAGTTCTCAATGTGGCCTCAGACACGCCAGCACAGGAAGAGGCGTTGGAGGATCCCTTAATCCAGGCCATTAGGAGATCCCAGAAGGTTTTCCCTGTCCACAGGGTCGTGCGTCAGATGATCCAGGAAGAATGGGATCAACCAGAGTCAAGCTTAAGGGGAGTCCGGGCCATGACTCGCCTATACCCTCTTCCAGAGGCAGATAAAGAGCTGCTGAAATCTCCCAGGGTGGATGCAGCGGTATCGGCAGTTACTAAGAAGACGACTATCCCAGTTGAGGGCAGTACGGCCTTAAGAGATGCTCAAGACAGGAAGTTGGATACACTCCTGAAGCAAGCCTTTGATGTAAGCGCTCTCGCCTTGCAGGCCTCCGTGTCAGGAGCTTGGGTGGCTCGGGCCTGTTTAAGGTGGGCACAACAGCTCCAGGCAGAGGGCTCAACGGGCGAAACACAGGCCAACTCGGCTAGGGTGGAATCCGGAGCAGCCTACTTGGCGGATAGCCAGTATGACCTCATCAGAAGCCTAGCCAAGAACATGGCCTCGGTGGTGGCGGCTAGGCGTTATCTGTGGCTACGGAATTGGGCAGCTGATGCTTCCTCGAAGGCACGCCTGAATCGACTTCCCTTTAAGGGGAAGCTGTTATTTGGTGAGGATTTAGAGAAGTTAGTAAAGGACCTGGGTGAGTCTAAGGGAGGCAGGCTCCCGGAAGATAGACCAAAGCAAGGGCGCCCCCTAGCCCCAGTGCGTACCCAGCCTAGGGACGCAGAGGTTTCGCCCAGCCAGGTCAAACACTTTTCCCAGGGGCCGTTTTCCCTCGAAGGGACAAGGTTTCAGAGGGTTTCGAGGAGCAGGTCGAGGTTTTGGGGCATCCTCCTCCTCCTCGGGACCTAGAAAACAACAATGAGATGACGGGGGTCTGGGAGGAAGGGCGGACGCCTAAGGCTGTTTCTTCCCGCCTGGTCCCGAGTCACGTCCGATCAATGGGTCCTAGAGGTGATCAGAGAAGGCTATGCTCTCGAATTTGCAAAACAAATACTTCCAGCCTTTGTTCAGTCTCCCTGCGGTTCTCCTACAAAGAGGGCGGCGATAGAGGCAACTCTCGCTCGCCTAATAGCGCTAGGGGCCGTGGTCCCAGTACCACCAGACCAGTGCGGCTCTGGTCGGTACTCGATTTACTTCGTAGTACCAAAGAAGGAAGGGTCTTTTCAACCGATCCTGGATCTAAAACAGGTCAACCGCTGCCTCAGGGTACCACATTTCCGGATGGAGACCCTACGTTCAGTCATAGCAGCCGTGAGGGGCGGGGGGAGTTCCTAACGTCCCTCAATTTGACAGAAGCCTACTTGCATATCCCGGTCAGGAAGTCCCATCAACAGTTCCTGAGATTCGCAGTGCCAAGAGGCCACTTTCAATTCCAGGCCCTACCCTTCGGCCTAGCTACGGCTCCCAGGACGTTCACCAAGGTGATGGTGGTAGTAGCGGCCTTCCTTCGGAAGGAGGGAATATTAGTGCACCCTTACTTAGACGATTGGCTGATCCGGGCAAAGTCGGAAGAGGAAAGTCACTCGGCGACGACCAGAGTGATCCAGGTTCTAGAGGAGTTGGGGTGGGTCATCAATCGTGCAAAGAGCAGGATGACTCCCTCCCAGGAACTCGAGTACCTCGGAGCAAGATTCGAAACCAACAGGGTCAGAGTATTCCTGTCACGGACAAGATCAAGGGAGCTAAGGCTTCTAGTCACGCAGTTTCTAGGCAGACGAAATCCCTCGGCGTGACATTATCTTCAGGTTCTGGGAACAATGGCGGCTGCGATAGAGGTAGTGCCATGGGCCAGGGCCCACATGCGGCCGTTGCAGCGGGCGCTATTACGTCGGTGGTCTCCCCAGCATCATCCTCTGTCAATGCAGTTACCTTGCGCTCCGCGGACCAAACAGGCTCTCCACTGGTGGCGGTGCCCAAGGAATCTGGATCGCGGGATGCCCCTTGAACCTCATCAGTGGTTACTATTGACGACGGATGCCAGCCTGACAGGCTGGGGAGCGCACTGCGAGGACCAGTTCGTCCAGGGCCGCTGGACACAGTTGGAATCGCAATGGCCCATCAACAGACTGGAATTGCGGGCCGTCACCCTAGCGCTCAAGGCTCTCGAGGCCTTAGTGCAAAAAAGAGCAATTCGCGTTCTCTCCGACAATGTCACCGCGGTGGCCTACATCAACCACCAGGGAGGCACCAGCAGCCCCGCCTTGGAGAAGGAGGCGGACGCTCTATTCCAGTGGGCTGAGGTCCGGCTGCAAGCGCTTTCAGCTCAGCACGTGGCGGGCGCGGACAACGTCACAGCCGATTTCCTCAACAGGTGCAAGATAGACCATGGAGAGTGGGAACTGGAACAGGAGACCTTCAACCAGATAGTGGCCCGATGGGGACTCCCAGTCATGGACCTCATGGCACGGTTCTCGTCAGCCAAGGTGGACAGATTCTTCAGTCGGCGGAAGGAAAGAATGTCCGAGGGCTTAGATGCCCTGTCCCAAAAGTGGCCTTCGGAAGGTCTTCTCTATGTATTTCCCCCTTGGGTCCTGATCGGAAAGGTTCTCCAGTGGGTGGAGTCCCACCAAGGATTGGTAATCCTCATAGCCCCGGATTGGCCTCGCCGCCCCTGGTATGCGGATCTGGTGAGGATGATCGCCGACCAACCTTGGCGGCTCCCTTGCAAAAGGGACCTGCTGAGACAAGGCCCGGTTCGGATGCCTCACGTGGATCGATTCTCGCTTACGGCCTGGCTATTGAAAGGGCGCGGCTCCTAAAACGAGGCTATTCAGGAGCAGTAATCTCGACGCTGTTGAATGCTAAGAAGCGCTCGACCTGTCTATCCTATGTAAGAGTTTGGCGCATCTTCGAAGCCTGGTGTGCGGAGCACTGTCGGAAGCCCCTTTCGGCCTCAGTCCCGGAGGTTCTGGAATTCTTGCAAGCAGGATTTGACAAGGGTCTGGCACACAGCTCCTTACGGGTCCAGCTGGCTGCAATCGCTTGCTATAGAGGCAAGGTCAGTGGCAAACCCCTAGGGGCCCACGCGGACGTCTCCAGGTTCCTAAGGGCGGTTAGACGGCTCCGTCCTCAACGGAGGTCAGTCATCCCCCCTTGGGATCTTAACCTAGTGCTAAATGCCTTGATCGGGGAACCCTTCGAGCCATTAAAGAGGGCCTCCTTAAAGGATTTAACCCTAAAGACAGTTTTTCTGGTCGCCATCTGTTCGGCCAGGAGGGTTTCGGAATTACAGGCGCTGTCATCTCAGCCCCCCTTTCTGTCCTTTCTCAAGGACAAAGTGGTTCTGCGCACGGTTCCTTCCTTTTGCCCAAAGTTATCTCTCCCTTTCATGTGAACCAGACAGTTACCCTCCTGGCCTTCTCGGCCGAGGGGCATGAAGGTAGGGATAGCAAACTTCGTCTCCTAGACGTCCAGAGGGCTTTGAAACGTTACCTATCTCGCACAGCGCCCTTCTGGAAGTCCGACCGACTATTCATTCAGTTCGGGGGTCCGCACAAAGGGGAGGCGGCGGCCAAGGCCTCTATCTCCAGGTGGATCAGAGAGGCGATTGCTTCCACCTACATCCTGAAGGGGAAGCAGGTCCCAGTGGGTCTGCGTGCGCACTCCACTCGGGCTCAGGCTACCTCTTGGGCGGAATTCAGCCTAGTTCCCCCGCTGGATATTTGTAGGGCAGCGACTTGGTCCTCTCTGCATACCTTCACCAAGCACTACAGGCTGGACATGCAGAGTTCAGCGGACGCTCGGTTTGGTCTAGTGGTTCTTCAGTCCAGTATGCCGGATCCCACCCAGGATTGAACTGCTCTGGTACATCCCAGAAGTAAAGGGACTGGACTGGAGTGACGATAAGGAAATAGTAATTAGATCTTACCTGCTAATTAGTGTTCCTGAAGGAACGACAGTCCAGTCCCTGATCCCACCCGGTTCCGGCGAACGTTAAGGCCTATTGTTCATTGAAGAGCATCGGACCGAGCGTAGGGCCGGTTCGGCATGAAGGAGTGCAGGAGAAAGCCGGCTCAGGCAGACTCAGGTAACCCCCTCCGCCCGTTGCCATTCCTCCTCTCCTTCTCCTATGCCATCCGAAAAAAAAGAAAAAAAAAAAAAAGTTGATTGTTTAATAGTCCTTTGAGGTATGGTGTTATGTAGGTTGTTGATGGAAGTTCGTTATGTCTGCTTTATCATTCGAATACTGGAGTTGGTGGGTGGTCCCAGTGGTATTTATACCGTTCCATCCCCAAAAAGGTTGGGCTCAGCCTCCAAGCTGCTGGAAGGGTTGCGTAACCCAGAAGTAAAGGGACTGGACTGTCGTTCCTTCAGGAACACTAATTAGCAGGTAAGATCTAATTACTATTTGTGTCATCTGCAAATTTGATAACCTCACTCGTTATTCCCTTTTCCAGGTCATTTATGAATATGTCAAAAAGCAGCAGTCCCAGCACAGATCCCTGGGGTACACCACTATTCACCTTTCTCCATTGGAAAAATTGGCCATTTAGCCCTACCCTCTGCTTTCTATCTTTTAACCAGTTCCTGATCCACAATAGTACACTGCTTCCTATCCCATGACTCTTTAGTTTTGCCAAATGTCTCTGATGAGGGACCTTGTCAGAGGCTTTCTGAAAATCCAGATACACTATATCAACCGATTCACCTTTGTCCACCTGTTTATTCACACCTTCAAAAAACATAACAGATTAGTAAGACAAGATCTTCCTTGTCTAAAGCCATGTTGGCTGTCTCCCATTAGGCCATGACTATCTCCATGCTGAGTAATTTTGTTCTTTATGATTGTTTCTACCATTTTTCCCGGTACTGACGTCAGGCTCACCGGTCTGTAGTTTCCCGGATCACCCCTGGAACCCTTTTTAAAAATTGGCGTTAATTGCACTAGGGACCATAAAAGAGGTGGAGGAGTATTTGCAATCAACAAAGAAGAACTAAAATTATCTACCAGCAAATGTAATAACCATGATGGACTAGACAGCTTAGATCACTCCGCTCTGTTTTGTCCTCCGAGTCCCTTATTACCTTTTTACTGGCCCTGGTTATGTCCAGATTGGACTATTGTAACGTGGTTTTTGCTAATCTCCCTTCCTACCAACTCCAGCGTTTACAACTTTTACAGAATACAGCTGCTCGACTTGTCACTTTTGCCTGGAAATCTGACCATGTAACACCTCTTCTTTTTCAACTTCATTGGTTACCACTCCGTTTTAGGTTCAAATATAAGCTTCTCATCCTAGCCCATAGAGTCATCCATACATCAAATCTTCTATATCTAGCAAACCTTGTCACCCTTCACACCCCCTATCGCCAGCTCTGTACATTGCATGCCAATCAGCTGTTTCTCCCTCCCCCTTCACAAGCCCATTTAGAACAGACACGTCACGCCGCATTCTTTTTCCTTGGACCTTCACTTTGGAACTCTTTACCACCTTTTCTCCGGTTGGAACCCTCTTACCATAATTTCAAAAACCTATTGAAAAAACGTTTGTTCCAACAGGCTTATGACCTCCCTCCCTATAGTCTTGTTTAGTTATTGTTTTTCTGTCTGTCTAGTGGCCTCTTTGGTCAGTCTTTCTTTTTATTTTATTGGAGTTCCTTTCTTCTGGCGCTAGCATATATTTTTTTATTGTAAACCGCTCTCATGTCTCGACAAGGGCGGTACATAAAGTGTTAAATAAAGATAAAGATAAAAGATAAAGATAGACATTCTTAATATAGAAAACAGAAACTTAGCAATATGCCTTTTGTACAGATCCCCCCATACCTAATAACCAACATATCACAACAATCCTTGAATCAGCCTGCGCTGCTGCTATACGGAAGCCTCACATCATACTAGGTGATTTTTTTTTTTCTCCCGACACACACGCACCTTCATAAATGCAATGGAAGAGATGGGCTTTCAACAGATACAATGTCCAACCCACAGCAAAGGCAATACACTTTAGTTGTGTGTTTTAGCATGGACACCAGATCAACACCCAACCCACACCCCCTCTCCAAAAAAAACCCTTCGCAAATTCCTTGGACCATTTCCTAGTCCGCTTCTCCATAACATTACTGATACTCACCTTCACATGCCATCATGTAAGATCCACCAAAATATGCGATTTAGACCCTTTGACAGGGACACATTTATAAACTCCACCATACAGCAACTAGATTCATCATCAAATGACCTTGAGGAATTGCTCATAAAATGGAACTTATCAATCGCCACATCAGCCAAATCACTACCCAAACCTTTCAAACCTCTCTGCAGACTGCCTGAATATTGGTATACACCTGACTTAGCCAAGATAAAGAGAGATCTCAGAAAAATAGAATGTAAATGGAGATCGAAAAAGACCATAGATTACAAAATCCGATACATGTTCACGCTTAACACCTATAAGGATGCAATAAATAACACAAAAAGAACCTACTACACAAGTTCTAAGTGAAGCCACCAACTGCCCAAGAGAACTGTTTGAAATTGTAAAATCAATAACCAAATCCTCTAACGACAGCTCAAAATACCAAGCCAACCTCAAATTCTAGCAGATTACTACGCCAACAAGCTAAATCCCAAGGGCCTGATTGACCTCCCCTGCTTAACAACTCAACCAGTCAATACCAATGAATGGCAGTCATTTAACACCATTGACTTTAGAAATATACATAATTTCGAAACTCAATACAACCATCTCCTCACTAGAATCCTTGCCCTGTCACTTGGATCAAAGCAACCAAAAAATGAAATATCCCCTTGCCTAGTAAACATTATTAATCAATCCCTTTAACAGGGAAAGTTGCTCAAACTATCCACAACTCCCATACTAAAGCACAAACTACTCAACAAAGATGAACCATCTTCATATAGACCCATCGCCAGTATCCCCTTTGTAGCTAAAGTCATTGAAAAAGCGGCTCAACTAGAGCTCCAAGACTTTGTTGACTCTCAAGCTGTGCTAGACAAACAGTATGGTTTTTGTCCATTCCATAGAGTTGAAACGCTCCTACTTACACTATTCGATACCCTCATACAGGGAATAGACAACTCAAAACAAGCATTCATTCTCATTTTTCTGGATATTACAGCTGCTTTTGACAATGTAAATCATAACACCCTCCTCTCTAGGTATGAAAGGGCAACTTCTCAAATGGTTCAAATCCTATATATCTGACTATTCTCAATATGTGCAAATTGAACACAAAGCATCCTCGACCTTCCACCAAAACCAGGGAAATCCCCAAGGCTCTGCCCTCTTTGCCTTGCTGTTCAACTTATATATCCAACAGATTTGCTCCATATTTAAACACAAAATAAGATACAACATATATGCAGACAATATTATGGTGTACTCCACATTAGACATACTCAACCCCACATATCACAACCTAGCAACCTGCCTAACTGAAGCAGAAAGCTGACTTCAATCAAACAACCTGAGTATCAACCTTAAGAAAACAGAAGTCCTGTTTACATTGAGGTACCCAACCTCACCCCTCCAACTACATTCAGCTTAAACACATCTCTCCCTTTAAAACAAGAAGTAAGATACCTAGGTGGTGTTATAGACAAAACTCTCAGCATGGAACCCCACCTGAAACAAACAGAGCCATATTCTACAGATTAAGGATTATCCAATAACTCAGACCTCTTGTCGATCTATCTGACTTCAGAACGGTTGTCCTGACCCTCATTTTGACTACTGCACCAGCCTATTACACGGTTTACCAAAAAAGACTAAATATACTACAAATGTCACAAAATGTCACAGCCAGAGTTACGTTTAAGGCAGAACTGTCTGACCACATCACTCCCATCATGTATTATTGGCTTCCAATAGCTAGCAGAGTAAAGTATGAATTCATAATGATAACCTTCAAGCTAATCAATAACATAGCACCCTCTCACCTCTCCTCTCTGATACATCTACGACTAGACACCAGAACCAGTAGAAGTAAAAATCGGAACACCCTCACAGTACAAACCTCAGTCCGCAAGACCAAACAAATCACCAGCAGCAGGGCCTTCACATATATAGCTCCCCATACTATGGAACGCCCTCCCTGTAACCTTAAGAACAATGGAAAGACCTTCAATCATTCCACAAGGAGTTAAAAACTCATCTCTTTATTGAATACTATGGCAATCACTCTCGCAACCCCAACAGCCCACAAGCTTCAAACTCTACTCCTAGCACAGAACCCCCCGCCCTCATGCATAAACAGCCTACATATCGTCACAACATTTAAACTGATGTATATAGCTCATATTCATATTGTACATGAAAGCTTTATTTGACAGAAGTAATACAGTTTGGATAGTTATATAATGTACATAATTCTAATGTAAATAGTTAATTGTCATAATACAGTTTCAGTGTTCCATGTAAAAGAATTTTCATTTGATCTCTGGAAGGGATGGTATAGAAAAATGTTTTAAATAAATAAATTACTGCAGGTATTTCCCTGTCCTCAGAGGACTTATGATCTTTAGGTTGTACTTGAGGCAATGGAGGGTTAAATGACTTGCCTAAGGCCACAAAGAGAGTCAGTGGGATTCAAACCCTGGTCTCTCTGATCCCAGGTTGCTGCCCTAACCATTAGGCTACTCCTCCACTCTGTTTGCCAGACAGCAGCGTTGCTATCCTCTTATCAGCAATATTCAGTCACTAACCAGATAGCAAAAATCAATTAGGACAGCTATTCAGATGACCTTACTTCAACTGGTTAGCTTTCTGGTTAATGGCTTCATATCACCGTTAACCAGATAGCGATTAGCACCACCCCTGATACTCCCACAGACTGCCCTGGTTTTATCTGGTTGTTCGTCACACAGTTTGTAGGGATATTTGGCAGCTGAATATTGGGCTCGGCATGTTTTAGCTGGCTAGCAGGTTTGCTAACAAGCTAAAATGCTTTGACTATCGGCCACATGCTTTATTTTCCTGTCTCGATGAATGACGTGCTTCAGGCCACAGAGGATCTGTGGAGGAAGCCAGGTTTGAGCCATGACTATGTAGGCTCTCGGCCTGTTGCTCTAATCACAAGCTGGGGTTGGTCAAAATATGGCTCGTGTGCTAAACCCAACTGCCAGCTTCTTAACTTCAGCTCACTTTGTCTATTCCCTTTGGTCCACAGACACTTGCTGTTGCTTCCGCTGCCATCACCAAGAGGACAACTGAATCAGGAGCGCACTAGCGCCCCTGCCGGTTCCTCTGCTGATGACATCACCTAAAGCCTGGAAGGTCCACTTTTTAATGACATGTGGATGGATATTGGCGGGTCATTAAAGGCAGGTACCCAGGTCTCCAGGTCATGATTTGACAGAATGACTGCCAATGCTCCTGTCTCATCTTTCCTCATAGCGAAAAGCACTGACACAGGTGGTAATGGTGTTTCCACTGACGGAATTACTTGCACCATACCAGCCTAAGAGTAGTAAAGGACTGCATGCTGCTCTAGTCATATCTTCTCAGTGAGGTGCCATGCAATAACTTAAGGTTTTGGCTGGTTGGAGGAATAGGTGGAAATTCCTCAGTTGGTCTCTTTGGACTTAGCTTTAGACCTCCACTGGGGTCAGAAGGGAGACTCTCTACTGTTCCGCCAGCCTGGTCATGACCCCCAGTGCAGTCCAGAGTCAGTTTGCCCACCCACTGCAGACCGCTAATCCTCAGCATTCTGAGTTGACCAGTAATATACTGCTTTTGGCATAGCTTTGTTGTAGTCTAAAAATGATCCATTTGGTTTTGCAGTGCGTTTTCATAGTGCTCTGTGTGCCGTTGAGTCAGTGCTGATCTCTGGTGGCCCAGTAGCCCTTGGGTTTCTTGGCAAGGTGTGACCAGAAGTAGATTGCCAGGTCTTTCTTCTGAGGTAATGGGAGGTAAAGTCAGAAGAAGCACCAGTGGGAGTTGAACCCTGGTCTCTTGGTAACCAGGACACTACTCGCATCTAGGCTACTCCTTCACTTGTATAATACAGAGAATAACTTATTCATCAAAAATCTCCCAATTACATTTTATAATGTAATCTATGGCTAGTATTATTTGAATGATTTTGATGGTCCTATAAAATGTAACTGGGATTTTTTTGATGAATAACTTGTTTTTTTAGCTCCATATGGTAGGACTTTTGTATTCTTGTTTAAATAGAATAAACACTCTTTCCCTACTGCAAGTTCCAGCTGAGTATTTAGATTTTGACTTGTTTCATTTTTCCAGGCTTGAACAGCCATACTTCAGTGCAAACAGCCAGTTTTTCCAGGCGCTGAGCCAGTGCTGCTCTCTCCAACGTCTCTGCATCGTATCTCGGAGTGGAACCTTTCATCCAGATGCAGTAATGGCATTCATGGACAGTTGCCACAAGGTTGTGGTTTGCCATATGTTTACAAATGACACTCTCACAGCCTGCAAAAACCTTCAGCAGTCTATATTACGAAGGTGAGTGTAGGAGGGGGGCATTTCCTAGAATACTGATTGCTTGAGAATAACGTGCCAACAACCTACAGAGCTCAGATATGACCTAGGTCCAATATATATGAACAACAGATAACGCCACAGGCTCTGAAGTGGCAATTTTGTATGACCTGATATGAAAGCAAGCACACTTCCGTCTGAGGACAGACATGTCAAGCATGCCACAGAAGTGAAAATCAGTGAGTTTGTTTCAAAATAGCTTTGGGGTATGTTTCAAGTAGTTACCATAATTTATTTAATTCGGAGCATGTGCCAGCTATGTCTTTGTGGGTTTTTATTTTTTAGTTCTTTAGGGTGAAATGGAGGGCAAAACTGATTCCCTTGTGTTAGATGGCAGGCCTCAATGGGTCACGATTTCTCCCAGTTGGTTGTCCCTCAGAGTCCTATGAATAAACCTTGATGGACTGTAGCATGTTTTTATGGGCTCTTGATTTCTCACTTCAAATCAATGTGGCGTAGGCGGTGCTCCTGCTTTGATAGATACCAGGAGGGGGTTCTGGGGCCACTAGACTACCAGTTTAGGGGTGTGTGTGTGTTTGTGGTTTTTTTTTTTTTTTAAGTGGGGTGGGGAGTGGTGGGATCAGGCTGCTAGACCACCAAGGGGTGACTTTCTGTTGGGCTACCAGCCTCTGACAGTATCTTGATGGCATCAGCTTTTCCCAATGCCATGATTCCCTGCTCCCCCCCCATGCCATCAAAATCCTGCTGTGGGCATGCGCTAAGAGGTTTAAGCCACCTCGGACCCAGAGTGGTGCTAAAGCTAGTTGCAGAATCCTCTATGCCTGTCTCTGCATTGGGCATAGCAATCGGTTGCCTACCAGATTATTATGTGCAGCTCATTTTCCTAAAATTTAAATACTTGAGGCGTTAATTGGGCACTAGTTTTTTTCCCTCACCATTTGCGCATGCGTCTGTCTCTTTTCTGCATTTGGATGTTAGCTTAAACATGCTGTTTTCAGTGCTTAAATGCTGTGCTAGTTTTCTGCATCGGCCTGTAAGTTTGTACCTGAGGCAGTGGAGGATAAAGTGACTTGCTGAAGAGCACAAGGAGTGTTGGTGGTATTTGAGCCCTGGTCTCTCTGGGTCACAGGCATTAGCTTCTAGGCTACTCCTCAACTCCACAGAAATGTTTAAATGGTGGAATTCGGAGATGTTACAACAGAAAAGGAGACAGCTGCCTAGGCTGTCTTCACTAGGAATAATTTTATAAGAGAGCACATTGTTGAAGTCCAAAAAGGCATCTTTTCTCCTCTCCTGCTAGACCACTCCAGACAGACAGGTTATGTTCCCATTAGATGGAGAAAGAAAAGATCCAGAATTTCCCAGTGATGACATCACTGGTATAAGGAGAGGTGCAGCTAGAGGCCCTCCTAGGTGTCTTTCTCCAGCAGGTGGTAGAGGCTTCAGGGGCCACAGTCTTCAGACTCTTCTCCCCAGTGGAGCTGGCTTCAGAAATCTTAGGGCATCGGGCTACAGCTCACTATCCCTGGTTGTATGAGCCCTACTTGGTGCCAGCGGCAGAGTTTTGGCTGTTCCCCTGTTGACAGAGCATTAGTGGCTGGCCTGCCTTCTACCTGTAATGTGGTTGAGGCTCTTCTCCTTATACCCCCTCCTACCCCACCCCCTCAACAGGTGAGAGCCCTGGTGGGTTTAGGTTTTGGGGGGGACTTGATAAGGGCCGGTACTACAATGCTTCCTTTCTCTCCCCTCTTGCCTGATTTTAAAAAAGCAAAGCAAAACACCCCAAAGCAAGGTGTATAGCGGGCCAGAGGACCTTGCCATTGGTGTGGATGGGTACAGCCACAAGTCCATGGGTGTAGTTTGGGGGATGAGCCCTCCTTCCCCAAACGAGTTGCCCCAATGGCTGCAACCCTTTGCCTACCCACAGGTATCTGATCTCCTGCTGGTAGAGGAGAAGGGGAATCTCTTCTCTTCTGTTCACGGGGGATGGGATCACTATGATCGCTGCCTCCCACATCTCTTCTTCCCATGGGGATTTCATCTCTTTCAGGCAGAAGGGAAGGGATAACTGCAGGTGCGACAAAGACCCCCTTCTATCTGCCCATGGGAGATTGGATCCCAGCAGGCAGATGAGAAGAGGAAGGTTGCCGTTGTGACCTGCAGCAGGAAGGATGCTTGGGGGAGGAAGTGAGGTATCTTATGTTATGTTCTTAAAATTTAAAGGGCCAGTGGTCTATTTAGAAAAGGGGGTTGGAGGGAGAGATTTTTAGGGCAGTGGATGGGAGTGCTAGGGTGGTTAGTGAAGAGGTGAGAGTCTGAAAGATAGCAAAGGAGGGAAGCCAGCAGGAAAGAAGTAAGGGGAAGGTGCGTTCCCTTTCCCCCAAGAACACAGAAGCATCCTGTCCCCACTAAGCACACACACCACACTCGGGCACCCCACCTCTGCATGCTACACACACACACTTCCCTTTCCCCCAAGAACACAGAAGCATCCTGTCCCCACTAAGCGCACACACCACACTCAGGCACCCCACCTCTGCATGCTACATACACACTTCCCTTTCCCTAGAACACAGAAGCATCCTGTCCCCTCTAAGCACACGCACCACACTCGGGCACCCCACCTCTGCATGCTACATACACACACTTCCCTTTCCCCCTAGAACACAGAAGCATCCTGTCCCCACTAAGCACACGCACCACACTCAGGCACCCCACCTCTGCATGCTACATACACACCTTTCCCTTTCCCCCTAGAACACAGAAGCATCCTGTCCCCACTAAGCACACACAGGCACATGTACTTAACAGTTACAGCTTCAGGTATTATCTCTATTCTTGTCTGAGAATGGTGCACAGTATAGGAAATCTGGCACTGGTCTCGTGAGGCCAACATGAGAGACAATTGGGGTGTGTGTGAGGAGGTTGCAAGCATTAGCTCCGAAGAAGTCCACTGTCCAATATTTATGGTGCTGCCCTTTTTTGGGTAGGTTCCTTATTGTGTTAATTTTAGAGGCTGGTGCCATTATAATATGGTAGGTTTGCATTATAGATCTTCGGTGACTTTTGTAAGGTGTTAACAGCCTGTTCAGTTCCAGACAGATTGTAAATGATAACACTGGAATCAGATTTTTTTTCCTTGTATTTATTTTTATTTATTTACATTCTCTTATATACTGTGCTGTTCTGCATCAGTGCGGTTTACCTGAAATTACATTGAACAGGGCATTATAACTTGGAGAGAATTATTTTTACAGGGAACATGGGCTATGGAGGGTTAAGTGCCTTGCCCAAGACCACAAGGAGCACCTGTGGGACTATAGAAACCCCAGTCCTTCCAGCCCAAGGTTGCTGTCCTCTAGTGGGATTTGAACCCCTGACCTTCCGGCCTGAAGTACCTTGCCCCAACCACTAGGCCACTCCTCCACCATGTTGGGTTCTATGGTGAAATGTCCTAATTCTGCTCTGTGCCTACTGTAGGTTTCACTGGCGCAAAGTAGATATTCAAAAAGAAAAAGAGAACCATAGCAGTTTCTAACACCAAAACAAAATTAGTTATAATTTATTTTGGTGGTAAAAACTGCTCTGTGGTTCTTTCTTTTTGTCCCTTGGCATATGAGCACCTTACATCTCCTCTGTTTTTGGGGAAAATATATATAATATAATTTTTAGTCTGAGTGTGTCAGAATAAATAAACTGCTACAGTTTTGCTGCATTTTAATTATATAGCCAGGGAATGTATTCCTTTCCTTTTTTTTTTTTTTTTTGCAAAGCCACTGAAGCAGAATCTCTGCTCTCTCTGAGTATCTTGCCTATTTTATATACTGACTTCCAATCCATCTAGGTTTTTGTTTTTGCAGTGGTGACCAAGTAAACCACTGTTCCTGTAGAGGGCAGGGCTGCCATTTTGTGATCATCAGGATTGGAAGATGGAGGTGCTCTTGGTTGTCTTTGGCTGCTACTTTGGACAAGTGCTAATAGAGGAAACAGAAGGGTCTCGGGCCTCCGTGCTTAATATATGTGGTGCTCTCGTGGCCAGTGTCCTCCTGCGTTGGGTCAACCCATATGGAGTCGTTGGTAGCCTTTTTAGCAGACTCTTCCTATGACTGATCTGTCTGTCCACTTGGGCAGTGGCATCTGCCACAGCGGCCTGATTTTGGCTGTGGTTGCATCACTGGGTGTCCAACACAGCTTCTAAGACTGTCAGAATTGCCATTTCAGGGAAAATTGTTTTCTGGGGATGATGTCAGGGAGGCTAGGCTTTAAAAGCTTCCCAAGGATAAGCTCTGGAATACTTCCAAGGGGCTTAGTGCCCTGTTGGGGTCACGACTCCCATTTTGCCTTTGGCTGATCAAGTGTTTGTCTTGGACAGGACAGTTTCACTGCAAGGCCCAGAACTTTCAGGGGGCCTGTCTGATCTAAGAATGCTCTCTTGGGCCGTGGCTGGTGGAGCTTGTTCCATGCGGTGAGGAAAGGTGGGTTCATGCCAAAATGGAGGTGGTTGACAGTCCTCGCCAAAGGATTCGAGTGTGTCTAGATCACATCCGACTGGTGGGCCCTAGAAATCATCTCCCTGGCTGCTGCTCTCATCAAAAGGAGAGCAGTGGAGTCCATCGTGAAGAGGGTGCTGAGGCTGTAGACCATTGTCCCAGTACCCCTGTCCAAATGGGTAGTGGGGAAGGCAGGTAGTCTCTCTGTCATTGTCCCCAAAAAGTATGGTTCCTTCACCTGATCCATGACCTTAAGGGAGTCTATCTTGTCTGTGTGTCCCATTTTTTCAGAATGAAGATTTTGCGTTCCATGATCTTTCCATGAGGAAGACTAGTTTCTCATGTTACTCCACCTGCCTGACTTGTACTTCCATATTCCCATTCACGATGATCAGTGCTTTGAGGTGTGTGTTCTTTGGCAGATGTTTCCAATTTTGTGCCATGCTCTTTGCTCTTGCCATGGCACTTGGGACCTTTACCAAGGTGTTTGGTTGTGGCAGCAACACTGCATCAAGGGCATATGGGTTTACCTCTACCTAGACAACTGACTCACCCAGGCTGAATCCGAATGGGACAGTTGCTGGGTGTTAGCCTAAGTGGTGCAGGTCTTAAAACACCTGGGCTGAGTTGTGAATTGGGCCAAGATTTGCCTGACTCCCTCCCAATCTCTGGAATATCTAAGGACGCTTTGACACCAGTTCTGGGAAAGTGTTTTTGCTGGAAGATTGCTTCCAGAGATTTGCTTGTAGATCCACCAGTTACAGCCCCAGAAGGTCCCCAGGGTTGTGGAATTACCTTCAGCTTCTGGGTTGCATGGCTGTGACCTTGGATTTAGACACAGACCCACATCTAGATCTCGTGGCTATCGCAGTGGTTTCTGATTTTGCGGGACTTCAACCTTAGTCTATCACTGGGGTCTCTGGTGAAGCGGAGTCTAGTATGATGGATCCATCCCAATGTCATGCTGAGAAGGGTGGATCTGGAACCCCTGTAGTGCATTCTTTTGGCATCCAATGCCATCCTGTTGGCTGTGGAGTCTATTGTCCAGGGCAAATGGTATATGATATGGCCATTCCAACTGGTTAGAGGCCAGTGCCTTTTATTTGATATTGTGGCATTTCCATCCTTTAGTGCAGGGAAAGGAGGTGTGGGAGCTCTAGAACATTGCAAAAGTGGTCACATATGTCAATATATTATTTAGCTATTTTTATATAACGCTAAATCTACAAGTCTAAGCAGTTTACATAATAACCAGATGGCCAACATGGTTTTACATATAATATTGTTATAAGGTTATAATGTTCTAACTATTGTCATAACACTAACATAGAGCTAGTTAATTAAGGTAACTTAATACGTTCACTATTTTCAGCATTAGGAGGGGGTCTGGGTGGGCAGGAGGAGGGTGGAGAGTAGCTGGGTGGTGCAGTTGTCTGTTCTGCAGTGTGGGGGAGGGCAGGGAACCTACAACCCTGAAGTGGTTACAGAGATGCAGCTGCTGTCTCTGGGCATCTCCAGATTTCAGTGGTGCACTTAACTGGAATCAGCAATGTTGAGGGCATCTTCTAAGTCGTCACATTCTAGTTCCAGCTAGGGACCTCCACCCCCCACCCCCATCACGGACTTCATGGTGACTCGCCAAAATGCCAAAGCAGTGCAGTTCTAAAGTTGTTGCAGAGCGTTGGAATCCAGCAGGATTGATGTGCTGGTACAGAGTTGGCTGACAAGGTCTTTGTCTTTATCTTTCCCTCGTGACACCTCGTCGGCAGAACAGTCTGGTGGACAGAGGGTCATACAGACCTGGTCATTCTAGTGGGTCCAAATTGGCCGCTGAGGTTGTGGTATGCAGACTTCTGCCATTTTGCTGGTGGATGTCACCTGCTTCCGCTTCTGAGAGAGAGAGGTTCCCTACGGTAGGGATCCATGTTCATGTATGGTCCAGACCCTTTCTGGCTTATGGTGTGGCCATTGAAAGGCAGAAGCTTTGCTAGAAGGATTGTTCTGCTTCAGTGATCACCTTGCTCAGGTCTCACCACATGTTCCCTTCACAGGCATGTGTATTCATTTTTTAGTGGCTGTTCAGATGCTGGTGTATTGGTCAGAGCTTGTCCCCATGGCAAGCAGACATTTGTCAGTTTTTGGCCTTTCACCAGGGGGTCCTGGGTAGGGGTTTGGCCTTTTAGTTCCTTGTGGATTCATGTAGTAGCTTTATCCACCTTTTGGCCAAGTGTAGGAACTTTCCTTTGCCACCCACCCGGATGTTTCCTTTTCTCCAGGACCAAGCAGGAAGTCAGTCCTCACATATGGGTGTCATCGACGCCGATGAAGCCCTAGCGGAGCATTTCCCCAGCTTTCCATGAAAGCCTTTGGGAATGCAGGCACGCATGCGCGGTTCCCTTCCCGCCTAAAGGTGCCATCTTACCTCAGTCTCTCTTTTTCCGAGAAGCCCACCGGAAGTGTGTCCTGTCATCCCGGATAAAAGTTGGATTTTTTTTCGGCGATTCTCGCTATTGTTTTCTTCCCGGTTCGACGCCAGTTCCCCTCCCGCCGGGTTCGGTAAACCGGTATCGAGCCCGTTTCTACTATTTCCTGGTACCCAAAAGAACCGGTGGCCTTTGACCTATTCTGGACCTCAGGAATCTCAACAAGTTCCTAGAGAAAGAAAAGTTCGAGATGCTTACTCTTGGAACACTTCTGCCCTACCTCCAGCAGGGAGATTGACTATGCTCCTTGGATCTAAAGGATGCGGATACTCACATCCTCATTCATCCAGACCACAGAAAGTACCTCAGGTTCATTGTGGGAGGAAACCATTATCAGTACAGAGTACTGCCTTTTGGCCTAACCTATGCTGCCAGGGTCTTTACCAAATGCCTGGCAGTGGTGGCGGCCTACCTGAGAACTCAAGGCATCTTTGTCTTTCCTTATCTGGACGACTGGCTCATAAGAGGTCAGACGTGCCAGGAGGCCCGACAGGCCACCCTCAGGACTATTGCTCTTCTTCAAAGTTTGGGGTTTGTATTAAACTTTGCAAAGTCCACTTTGCTCCCCTCCCAGAACTTGGAGTTCATAGAAGCAAGGCTAGACTCTCTGCTGCAAAGGCATGCTTGCCAAAGGACAGAGCTCAAAGACTCATAAACTTAGCAAACCAGTTTCTCAGCAGGTCACTGGTCTCTGCCAGACTCTGCCTGAGGCTTCTAGGCCACATGGCTTCGACAGTGCATGTGACCCCCAATGCCAGGCTCCATATGAGGCCTGCACAGTGGTGCCTTCGGAGTCAGTGGTCACAGGCCACAGGCAACCTCAGAGACAGGATAAGGGTGTCCAGACCTTTTCTGGACTCCCTCAACTGTTGGTTTCACCCACCCAATCTACTGAAAGGGGTGCCTTTTCAAATTCCTGTGTACACAGTGGTACTGACCACAGATGCCTCCCTGCAAGGCTGGGGGGGGCTCATTGTCTGAACAAGTGCACCCAGGGCCTGTGGTCTCCCTGGGAGGCTGCACAGCAGATCAATCTCCTAGAACTCAGGGCTATTCGATTAGCACTCAGAGCTTTCTCTCTTGCCCTGGCTCATCAATCTGTCCTGGTTCAGACAGACAACCAGGTAGCCATGTTTTATGTGAACAAGCAAGGCGGAACTGGGTCCAGGCTCCTTTGTCAGGAGGCACAGGACCTTTGCTCATTTGTCCTCAAGCACAACATACTCCTCAAGGCTGTATACCTTCCAGGCCAGGAAAATTACCTGGCCGACAGGTTGAGCAGACTTCTTCAGCCCCACGAGTGGCAGCTGCATCCTTTGGTAGTTCAGAAGATCTTCCTGAAATGGGGTCTTCCCTTAATAGATCTGTTTGCCAGTCCACTGAACAAACAGCTGCCTCGGTTCTGCTCCAGACAGCCGCATCCACTGAGGGTAGCAGACGATGCTTTTCTGATACCATAGTCTCGGGGCCTCCTGTATGCGTTTCCTCCCATGCCTTTGGTGACCCGAACTCTGTTCAAAATTCTTCAGGACAAGGCCTCAGTCCTGCTGGAGGCTCCCAGGTGGCCGAGACAGCCTTGGTTTCCACTTCTGCTTCAGCTGGCAGTGGATCCCCCACTGCCTCTGGGGTTGCAACCCGACCTTCTCTCTCAGGATCAGGGTTCCCTTCTGCACCCCAATCTCAAAGCTCTCAATTTGATGGCCTGGAGGCTGCAAGGGTAGTTTTGGCTCACTGGGGCCTACCTCAGGAGGTTATCCTAGCCTCTAGGAAAAAGTCCACTAGGAAAACCTATGCTCTCAAGTGGAAAAGGTTTTCTGTGTGGTGTCAGCTACGTGCACAAGATCCTTACTCCTGTACTGTACCAGTAGTGCTTCAGTACTTACTGCACTTATCCAATCAGGGACTTAAGTCCAATTCTGTTCGGGTCCACCTCTCAGCTTTAGCAGCTCACCACTCACTGGTGGAAGGATAGTCTCTCTCGGTTCACCCCTTGGTGTCCTGCTTTCTCAGAGGCTTGCTTTTGCTCAAGCCTCCAATCTGTCCTCCTGCTCCTGAGTGGGAGTTGAATGTGGTCTTGCAGCAACTGACTTGCCCACCTTTTGAGCTGATGGCTACTTGCCCACTACGCTTCCTGTCCTGGAAGACACTCTTCTTGATAGCCCTAACCTCGGCCAGGCGAGTGAGTGAGCTTCAGGCTCTTGTCTGTGACAGGCCTTACACTCGCTTCTATAGGAACAGGGTAGTCCTTAGGACTCATCCAAAGTTCCTCCCTAAAGTTGTCTCCTCTTTTCACCTCAACCAGGAGGTGGTTCTTCCAACATTCTTCCCTAGGCCTCATGCAAGCCAGGCTGAAGCAGTTTTGCATACCCTGGACTGTAGGAGGGCCTTATCCTTCTACCTTGACCGTACGCAGGGGCATAGAAGGGCTACTCAGCTCTTCGTGTCTTTTGACCCTAATAAGTTGGGGTTGGCGGTGTCAAGCGTACCTTGTCCATCTGGGTAGCTGACTGTATCACCTGGGCTTACAGGGCGGCTGACCTTCCTTTGCAGGGTCGGGTCACGGCCCACCGTGTCAGGGCAATGGCTGCCTCAGTGGCTCATCTCCACTCTGTACCGTTGGTAGACATCTGCAGGGCTGCAACTTTGTCTTCAAGCCAGACTTTTGCGGCCCATTACTGTCTGGAGAGGGAGTCCCGTAGAGACAGTGCTTTTGGCCAGGCAGTACTCCGGAATCTCTTTGAGGTATAGGCAACTCCTGCTCTCCTGCCCTCTGTTGGGCTACCGGTGGAGGTTGTGTCAGTGAAAAGCCTTTCTTTGCTGCTGGGACTAGAGGGAGTTCTCTTGTTCAGCCTGGGTTCCTCGGTAGCCCAGAGCTAGGGAGTCACCCATATGTGAGGACTGACTTCCTGCTTGGTCCTGGAGAAAGAGTGGTTACTCACCTGTAACAGGTGTTCTCCAGGAGCAGCAGGAATCAGTCCTCACAACCCTCCCTCCTCCCCTTGGAGTTGCAGTTGTACATAGTTTTATTTTTACCTTTTGTGTGCTGTTCTTAGCTATGTGATTTGACTATAAGATGGCACCTTTAGGGGGGAAGGGAACCGCGCATGCGTGCCTGCATTCCCAAAGGCTTTCATGGAAAGCTGGGGAAATGCTCCGCTAGGGCTTCATCGGCATCGATGACACCCATATGTGAGGACTGATTCCTGGTGCTGCTGGAGAACACCTGTTACAGGTGAGTAACTACTCTTTCTTTCTTTTCTCCTTTTTTCTTTTTTTTTTTTGGGGGGGGGGGGGAGGGAGGGGGGTTGTTAAGAATTTGCTTTCCCCACCCCCATCTGTCTGTCCATCTGATGATCCTACTGTGGGATCTTGCTTTGGTCATACAGGTCCTGGCATGCCCACCCTTTGAGCCTTTAAAGCAGGCTATTTTGGAAGGACCTGTTCTTGAAAGCAGTTTTCCTAGTGTGTGTTTGTGCATATTTTGGAGCTGCAGGCCTTGTCCTTAGGGACCCGTATCTGTGTGTGTTTTTTTTTTTTGGGGGGGGGGGGTATTTAATCAGACTGACCATCCATACGTTTCCCTCATTTTTGCTGAAAGTTTTGTGTCAGCCTTTCATATAACCCAGGTGGTCTTGTGCCAGGCTTTTTGCTGGACCAGTGCCAAATGAGGGTCTCAAGTCTTTGGTTTCTTGATGTCTGGTAGATTCCTTCTCCAAGGTGATTAATGGTTGTCGGACAGGCTGGCTGTTCCTTTTTTTTTTTTTTTTTTTTTTAAGACTCTGAAAGGCCAGATGGGCGTCTAAGTCAAACTTGGTGAGGTGGATTTGGGAGGCGATTGTTTTCAGCCTATTTGCCAAGAGGTAAGGTGGTGCCGCCTGGGTTCCATGCACATTTAACCAGGGCTCAGGCATCATCTTGGGTGGAGTCCAGGTTGATGTCTGAGGATATCTGCAAGTTAGCCACCTGGTTATCCTTGAGCTCTTTTGCTGAGCACTGCTGTCTCGACTTTACTGGCCAGTAAGGATTCGGCCTTTGGGGCAGCAGTGCTTAAGGCAGCAATGTCTGTCCCTCCGCCCTCCAACTACCCAAGCTTGCCCTAAACAGGGAGGAAATTAGGGCTCCTTGGTCAGTTCCTTCTATGGTCAAGCTTTCATTCCCTCGGTGGTTCTTGCTTGATTTGTTACTGATACTGAGGAAGACTGCTATTACAGGTTGAAGAGCCCTGCTTGCCTTTGTGTTGTCTATATCAGTGCCTGATGCAGAGTTCTGGTAAGAGTTAAATACTTGCTCATGTTTGTTGCAAGTGGAATTGTGGGGTTTTTTCCCCCTCAGTTTACTGCGTGGGAAGTTTCATCCTGGCTTCTGTGCTGCACCAAGTGATGATATCCCTGAAAGTTGTTCTCGTCTGCCTCCACTGTTGGCAAGAGAGTATTACCCATACATCTGGACTTGGAACCTATGTACATTTTATAAAATAGACTCCTAGAACCAGCCCCAGTAATGGTACAAATTCTACTTGCTCTGAAGAGTGAACATCTTTTAAGAGGTTAATAGTTCACTGTTATATCTCCGTTATTCTTAATCACATTGTTAACCAGGTTGTATGACCCCATTTACTGATTTTACCCTGTTATCCAAGTTTTATTCCCCTGTTTACTGTAACTCAGACGCTTGCTTATGGTGCTGAATTTTTGTTTGATGTAAACCGCGCTGATGCCAAAGAGTGCGGTATATAAGAGATGTAAATAAATAAATAAATAAATAAGAGTGTAAATTTGTGCATGCACGTTTTATAAAATATATGCATATCTTGCAACTCCACCTAGGCTGCGACCAGACTATGTCCTGGGAACACCTGTGCATGGCATGTGTATAAAGTATGCACAATCTTTTCTGTGTGCATACTTGTGCATATTTTATATGGACACAGTTTAGTTTTTGTTTTATAATTACGCCCATTGTGTGTGAATTTTCCAGTTGGCCAGTAAATGAATAGCCAGGTAAATAGTTGCTTCTCCATTCCCTTGGTAATGTAAAAATGTAAAAAGCTCAGATTACACTCCAAGTATACCTCCTGGAATGTAAATTGTACTGAATGTATATAGTTGCCATGTTATCTGTAAAAAGTTCACAAATGTTCCATGTAATATGACTAGGTATGCATTTTACCATACCCTGTAAACCACTGTTCATTGTAAACTGCACTTGATCCATGGGAAAGCGCGGTATAGAAATGTTTGTTAAATAAATAAATAAATATTCCTGGGCAGTAACAGTAAATGTTAAAAAATTGAATAAAAATGAAAAGCATTGTTCTGGTAGTAATTTTGAAAGTGAAGATGGTCATAGAGTGAGGCTGTGAATATATCTTCTTTAGAGTTGGTAGGAAAAGATCTGAATGTGCTTTGGCTGGAAGAGAAGAGTGTATATTCCAACACTGTTGTAAATGGTGTAATCTGCCTCTCTGCAAACTGTGTGCAGTTACTTAGTCTTGGAGATTCTGCATCCCAGATCAGTTGGATTTATGTAAATCTTTGAGAAGTTCTAGGCAACTAGCTTCTCTACTTGTGATTTTTGTGGTCTGAATCTTGGATGTCCTGTTTTCAGTCTTTCACTTTTAATGGATTATAATTATATTAATTGAACCCTTTTGACTGAAGAAGAGTTCTGCAGAGTTTTTGAAACTCTTCAGATAAAGCCATACATAATCTGTCTCTCAAAGACATAAGTATATCTAATTCTTAACAAAAACGCATCTCTGAATTTTGCTTCTCGTGCACTTTTATGATGCATGTCCTTCAGTACATACATAGACACACTTAGCAGTCCATCTGATTCTAAGCTGTGATACAGACAGTGATTTTATTCCAGGGAGGTGATACCTTGAGGGTCATAAACTGTTATTCTCCTGGAGAGAAAGTTGATTGTGACAGAATATTTTGTCTTCCCCAGGGACCTGCCAGAAACAACTGAAGGCTAATATAATGGAACACTTTTTGACTTAAGCTAATATTTATTTATTTATTTATAGTTTTTATACCGCACTCTTTTTCATCAGCGCGGTTTACATTAAACAGGAATACTCATTGCAATCAACAGACTGTGGTGAGTTTACATATAACAGGAGAATACAACTGGGATTTTAACTTATGGAAACTTTGTACATATTTGTAACATGTAAAGAACCTATATACACAGGATAGAATTTCTTATATGCATATGAAACTCTTAGTACTGTACAGCAGCTAAATTGTGCACAACTCAAACCATTCCCTTTAAACAGTATGCTTATGAGGTGCTGTCCCAGCTTTCTAAACAGAAGAGCATCTGCCTGTTGGCTCTGAGGTTTGCATTCTGTAAAGCTGCTTAATTATCTGCATCTCTACCTAGCTGTCATACCCACATACATTCCTACTTGCTGTTTATTTTGTTTCCTTCAGTTTTCTTCCACTAAGAAACAGTGGCATAATCTATTCCTGGTTGTTTTGAAAAACTACAATATTATGTCTTTACCTAAACTGTGAACCTCCCTCCAGGGTAGTTTATCATGGCCTCTCTAGCGGGGAACTAGGTTAATTAATCACATGACTCTCTTCCTGGATGTCACTGTTAATCAGTACATGGTGCTCAGTGACCCTCTTAACTTTTTATGCCACACGGTGGTGGTCTGCTCAGAAACCGAAATGCTTGTTCTAATTTCTTATTTAAAGGTTAAAATCAAAGCACAGTTGCATGTGGCCCTTATGAGGATCATCCTCTCATGGCTGGGTTGGTTAGTTGAACTGGTTGAGGAGCTGTGTAGTACTGCTGTCATCCAGTGTGCTTGGGATCAGCCTTTCCTAAAGATGTCCACTAGGTGTAGCTGTAGTTTATAGAAATAATCCTTAACCGTCTTTGCTAATTTGTAGAGATACAAGGAAGCACATATGCACAAGCTTTGTTACTGTGTGCCTAGATTTTTCCAACCAACCATACTCTCTCTTTAAACAGATGATTCTGTTTTCTGTAAACATGTTTTCAGTGCTTAAGAGTACTGGGCAAATTTATGCATAATTTTAATCCATACTTCAGCTGCTTTAATGTGATTGATTTTTCTCTATATCCCTGCTGGGACATCTTGGCTACCATTTGAAAAAAGCCCTGTTGTTCCAATGCAAGGTTTCAGCTGTATGGAGTATATATATGTCTTGGAGAGATGCTGATTAGGTGGGGAATACTGTATGTTATAAGCCTTCAGTTTAGCTTGAGCAAATTTTAAGTGTTAATGTACAGGCTGCTTGCGCTTAATCTGCTTCTCTTGTTGCTGAGATTTTAGGGGACTGGATGGCTTGGGGAAATGTTAACAGTGTTACAGAGCCTTTCACCTCTCTAGGCTGCAGGTTCAAATCCCAGTTAGGTTGGCCTATGTGAAGTGAGATATCCTAGGGACCATAGTAGAAATGTTCACATTACAGCTCCTGAATCTGTGAATTCTTCTTACTATTGGCTTGAGACTAGGCACCATGAAAAGGAGCATAGATTTAATTAAGAAACTTTTTTTTTCTCAAGTTTGCATGATTCTAGTTTCCAGGATAGCCTTATATCAATCAGAAGAATATGGTTTAAGAGCTGGGTTAAATCATATTTATACGAGAACTAGATGTGTCTGCAGCTGTCGAAGACTGGGGTTGGCAGCCCCTGTCAGCTGTTTTCTTTTATTAAAGAAATGTGAGTTATTCTGGTACTTGGAGGGACTACTAATGGAAAGCCCTGCATCTCTCTTTGTAGTAAAGGGAATCCTAGTGGTTCATTCCCCGCCCCCCCCTCCCCGTGACTTTTTTTTTTTTTTTTTTTGAGAAATTGGCTTTCTGGGCAATATTTCAGACGTTTCCCATTTTGCTAACATTGGCTTTCTTATGGGATTTATAATGTTTGAATAAATTTAGTCTGAGAGAGTTCAGTCTCCCTAAGGTACATATCTTACAAGAATGTGCTAGCAGTCCTTGGGGCCACTGTATCTAGCTGTTGTGATAATTTGTGGCGATTTCAGCTTGAATATGCCACACTTGTTCCTCTGCAATTGATATTCATTAAAGGAAAAGTTGGAGATTAAATTCTGAAGTGTTTTCAAAGTCTGCCGCACAGGGTGAAGTGTAAAGAACTGACATAGATCAGAACTCAAGTGAGGTACAATATATGCAGCAGCCCAGTCCTCATGTAGAAAGTCAGTAAGAGATAACTAGGAGTTGCAAAAGCTTGGAGAGAGACTACCACAAGTTTTAAAATAAAGTAAGTAAAGGAAATATAGGATTTTATAACAATAAATCAACCTATCCCTCTTTGTCTCCTTCAGTTGAACAACCATGGTGGGGAAAAAGAGTGAATAAGGAATGTAGTTACCTCTTGCTGAAGAGCTCTTAGGATAGAGTTAAAACAATGTGAAGAGAGTCTGCAGCTCTGATGCAGCACATGGGTTGTCATGGTTGCTACAAGGATGGCCCAATTAGTAGGCAAGACTAGGCGGTCACCTACGGCAGCAGCATTCACAGCAAAATAATAGATTCTGGAGCCACACAAACTCTAAGCCATCAGTGCATTTTTGCCTAGGGAGAGCAGAGACGCACATACATCCAGAGCAAATGTAATATTTTAAAGTTTGACATCCAATTATTCATTTTTCTAGGATTATTGTTGGAAAGGTGATATTTGTTGACTTTAATTATCAAAATCTTGAGAGTGTGTATGTGTGTAAGGTTGAAGGTTTGCCTAGGGCGCCCACTACCTTGCATCAGCCCTAGGAAGTTAGTTGGGATAAGCAGGAGAGTAGAGACACAAGGGTGATTTTTATAGCTGGTTACCTAGGTTATAAGTCCAGGTATGCCTGTGTGTGTTGTCTATTCTGAGATTATTTTGGTAAATATTGTCTTTTCCATTATGTTACCTATGTATTATATGAATTTTAACTGTAAGCTGCTTTATTTATTTTATTTATTTATTTACATTCTCTTATATACCGCGCTATTCTGCATCAGTGCGGTTTACATTGAACAAACTGAAATTACATTGAACAGGGCATTATAACTTGGAGATAACTATTTTACAGGGAACATGGGCTATGGAGGGTTAAGTGGCTTGCCCAAGACCACAAGGAGCACCTATGGGACTAGAAACCCCAGTCCTTCCGGCCCAAGGTTGCTGTCCTCTAGTGGGATTTGAACCACCGACCTTCCGGCCTGAAGTATCTTGCCCCAACCACTAGGCTACTCCTCCACTCCAGACTTTAGAGTCTTCATTGACCATAAGCAGGCTATCAAATGCCAGTAATAAATAAATTTTTCCATATTGTCCTGTTAGACCAGTCCAGACAAATGAGTTGTGTATCTCTATCAGCAGATTGGTGGAGACAGAGAACTGATGAAAAGCCCAGATGTCACTGACATCACTTCCATACCTCTTTCTGCCTCAGCCACCAGAGGTGTCCTCAGTATTTCTTTGTCTCCAGCAGATGGTTGGTAGATTTTCTCCTCTCTATAGAAAATCTGAAGATTTGAGAGGAAAAGATTGATTAAACACTCGTGAATGACCACCTTGAGGGTGACTCACTTGAATGCGATGTGGGAGGCTCCACTAGACCATGGCCTTTTCGATAGCTATAGGAGGAGGGAAAATTTTGGTTCAGCTCCACCTGCTTATCATAAGAGCCTGTTTAACAGACAGAAATTGAAAGAATTTGGAAGAGTGCAGCAGCCTCACACAGTCTGTGTCCCCTCTCTGCTTCCCCCCCTGCTCTCTCCTGAAGATTGCAGAAGGCTCTCGGAGGGTTCTGCCTGCTATCCCCTTTAAATACAATGCTGCAAAGTCAGTGAAACAGTTTCAAGGGAGTAGAGCCGAGTCCAGCACGGATTCCCTGCCTGTGGCTCTCGGGGTGATTTCCCCACCTTTACCTCCTCATTACCCTTGTTGGGGGCTTCTGATTCCGTCTGTCTGTAACGCAATTTGAGGTGGACTGCTGGCGACCATTGGCACAGTATGGAGGTTTCTGTATGTGTTAGTAGCATTTTTACCTATTGTGTGCCTAGCAGTCACACCTCCTAGTGCGCGTTTTGCCCAAGTGACTCCAGCGTGCGCATTCTACCCTTGCATCTGTAATGCACATTGCAGTAAAAGTGCAGATAATGCATCTCCTTTTGGGCCACCATGACCTTAGCGTGTGCTGTTATGATACTTTCCTTAACACTCTCTGTTGTCTTCCAGGAAACGTTGTTTGACTTAATGGCAAGTGAGGTGCCTCATCTCTAGATTCTGGACTGCTCTTCTTGCATGGCAGTTTGTGAATCATCCCTGGAGGGCTTGTTCCCCTTGCTCAGCCTGGAGATGCAGTTATTCCAGCTTTGTCTGCCTCAGGGCAGGTGGTGACGGATGGCATTGTGGGTAAGGGTATCCAGCTAGCCGGAGGGTTGGGCGATCGTGTTGTGAGCCGCTCCTTGTCCTTGGGGGGGGGGGGGTGGTCTGTAGTGGCTAAGCCCCCCCCTGGTGTTGGGGTGTTATTTCCAAGAGGAGAGTTTCCAGACTCTGGATTGTCCTCCCCAGGATTCTTTTCATTTTTGCAGCAGGCCTAGTCCTTCTGACGTAGAAATTCAGATCCTCTGGGTGTCCCTGGGCACAGTCTCATGAGGGGCAGGCCGAGAGTGGAAGTCCTGTTCGAACATCTTTGGCTAAGCATCCATGGTAAAGGGTGCCCTCTGTAGATGGGGATCAGCTGGGATCTTTTCGAGATTTGGAACTGGGTTCTGATGTGGATGAAGAAGTACTCCTGCCTTCAGAGTATTATGTAGAGACCGATGTAATCCACTGATTCTCCAGGACCAAGCAGGAAGTGAGTCCTCACATATAGGACATATGGGTGACGTCGGCGCCGATGGAACCCCCGTGCGGAGCATTTCCCCAGCTTTCAAAGAAAACCTTTGGGAATTGCAGCGCGCATGCGTGGTCCCCTTCCCGCCCAAGGGTGCCATCTTGCTCAGTCTTCTTTTTTCCGCGGAGCCCGACGGACGTAGTTCGTTTTTCGCTGAGGAAAAAGTTATTTCCCTGTTTTTTCTTTTTTTCCTTCGGTTCAACGCCGGATCCTTTTCCTGCCTGGGCCCGATACGCCGGTATCGAGCCCACTCTCTCTCTTTCGTTTTTTGTCCTTTGTGACTAGCGTTTGCGCCATTTTTCTTTTTTCACTGGCAGCCTTGTCTTTTGACCTCGCAGGGGCCCTTTTTCCCCCGATGGCTGCCAGCGGGTTAAAAAGTGTGATCGGTGTAAGACACTTATGTCTCTTACTGACATACATGACTGCTGCCTCTGCTGCCTCGGACCCGATCATGACCCGATGATCTGTGGTCCGTGTGGCAAAATGTCCTCGAAGGCATTGAGGAGTCGGCAGCACCAGAAGGATAGGATCTTCTCTGACTCCGCGTCCGGACGGGCCCGGACCTCGTCAGAGGCCTCGATGTCTCGGGACTCCGGCCCCGAGCAGCGTCGGGGTTCCTCTGAGCGGGGGTCTCCTTCGCGGGAACAGCGCAGGAAGAAGAAACCCGCGAGGGCGGCATCAGTGGACGCTCCTGGTTCCTTGAGGGCCAGGTCGCATAGCCCCAATAGCCGTCCCGGGTCTTCGGAGTCGGAGAGGCCTGCCAAGCATCCTCGTATTGAGATGGAGTCTCCTGGACACGTGAGTGCTGTAGTCCTCGTGGACTCTCCTTCAGGGGAGCCGACGTCGGGCCCGACGCTGTCGGGGCCCGAGTCGGGGGCTGCTGGGTCTCCTGAGCTCGGACTCAGGTTGACGGCCTTGGAGAGCAGCCTCGCTGCCTTCATGGAACAGCAGCGGGCATTGATCGCCGGTTTCACCGGTGCATCTGCCCCGACCACCGGGACATCGACCTCCAAGTCGACCCCGGAGGCCGAGCCGATCCTCGAGTTCATGCGGACTCGAGTCGATCCTCGGCCACGGTCTCCCTCGGCCTCCCATTCGGGACCGAGGTCATCGTCCGCCGGTACCCTCGGCGTCGGGGCGGATGGCATCGGTGCCCGCCTGACCGGAGCCGCTTGATTCTTCCTCCGAGGAGTCGGGCTGGGAGACGGAGGACAAAGAGTCACCCGACACTTACCGGACTCGGTGTGTCCCATCGGACTTGCCGGAGTCCGAACCTCGGAGACGATCCCCACCGGAGGATACCCGGTTCTCGGACTTCGTGCGGGATATGGCCAAGACCTTGGCCTTCCCCGCGGATCCGGAGGAGGAGCCTCGAGCAGAGGAGCTCGAGACCCTCCAGTATGACGTTCCCCCGAAGGAGGCCTTTACTGTACCGGTTCCTCCGATGCTGGAGCGGCTGCTCTTCCGCATGTGGGAGACCCCGGCCTTGACGCCGGTGTTAAGCAAGTGGGTCGATTCCATCTATCGAGTCCGCAAGAGCCCCGGGTTCCAAAAGGCACAATTACCGCACCACTCCATGGTTGTGGAATCGGCCATGCATCGACTGAAAAGTCAGAAGATGCACTCCTTGATGCCTCCCGGCCTGGAGGCCCGGAACCTCGATGCCCTCGGTAAGAAGTGCTTCCAGGGCTCTATACTTGCTTGCCGTGTCCAGACATACCAGCTCTACATGGCATTGTATCTCTGAGACCTGGCAAAGGAGATTGCCGGGTTCTCTGCTGGTCTCTCCAAGGAACCTTTGCAGCGGTTCCAAGCCTTGTCCACTGGTATTCGAGAGTGCTTGAAGTTTATCTCTCGAGCAGCCTACGATGGCTTCGAGGCTTTGGCCCGAGTAGCCGGGGCCGGCATCAGTGCCTGCCGACAGGCTTGGCTACAGTCATCCGACCTCGAGCCATGGGTGCAGGACAAGTTGGTCGATGTCCCCTGCCGAGGTGAAAACCTCTTTGGCAAGCCCATGGCTGAGAAGGCTGCAGAACTCGAGACCAAGACTCTGACCCGGACTAGGCTGTCCAGAAAAACCTCTGCCCCTTCTCAGAAAAAGAAGGGCTCGGGGAAAAAAAGACCGTTTACCCGAGGAAGTCATCTGCCTATAAACAATACCCTCATTATCAGGCCTCTGCAGCTCCCCAACAGGGTCAGCAGGCCAAGGGGCACGGTCATGGGCCCCGTAGGCAGAAGGCCCCCAAGCCACCAACACCGGCCCCTGCTCAGCAGGTTGGGGATTTTGACTCAGAAGGCATAGCCTCTTCTCCTCAGCTGACTCACATCAGCACAGGAGGCCGGCTGGCCCACTTTGCCCACAGGTGGTCAGCCGTCACATCAGATACCTGGGTGCTCCATATAGTCCACAAGGGCTATCTTCTCCATTTTCACCAGGTACCTCCCTCCTATTTTCCAGGGGAGCCTCCAAGACTCCCTCTGCACAGGGACCTACTCCTTCAGGAGTTAGCAAGTCTGCTAAAGGACCAGGCTGTGGAACCGGTGCCCCACCACCTGAGAGGTCACGGCTTTTATTCCAGGTACTTTCTGGTACTAAAAAGAACAGGAGGCCTCAGACCCATCCTAGACTTGCGCAACCTCAACAAGTTCCTGGAGAGGGAAAAGTTCAAGATGCTTACCCTTGGAATCCTGCTGCCCTACCTCCAGCAGGGAGATTGGCTATGCTCCTTAGATCTAAAGGATGCTTTTACTCACATCCTTATTCATTCAGACCACAGACAATATCTCAGATTTGTTGTGGGGGGAAACCACTACCAGTACAGAGTACTACCCTTTGGCCTAACCTCCACTCCCAGGGTGTTCACCAAGTGCCTGGCGGTGGTGGTGGCCTACCTGAGGCTTCAAGGCCTTTTTGTGTTTCCATACCTGGACGATTGGCTCATAAGGGGCCAGTCTTCCCAGGAGGCCAGTCAAGCCACCCTTCGCACTGTGGCTCTGCTTCAGCACTTGGGGTTTGTCATAAACTTTGCAAAGTCCACTTTGCTCCCGTCCCAGAACTTAGAATTCATAGGAGCAAGGCTCGACACTCTTCAGGCGAAGGCTTTTCTGCCAGTGGACAGGGCCCACAGGTTGATGGATGTAGCCAGGCAGTTTCACAGCAATTCCCTGGTCTCCGCCAGGCAATTCCTGAGACTTCTCGGCCATATGGCTTCCACGGTTCATGTAACCCCCAATGCCCGCCTGCACATGCGGCCTGTTCAGTGGAGCCTTCGCACTCGGTGGCATCAAGCCACAGGGAGCCTTGCAGACTCGGTGAGAATATTCACCCTGCTCGTCTCCTCTCTACAATGGTGGCTTCATCTTCCGAATCTGGTACTCTGAGTGGGTTTTCAATCCTCCCCTCCGCATTCTCAAGTGCTGACGACAGATGCTTCTCTTCAAGGTTGGGGAGCACATTGCCAAGGGGCATGTACTCAGGGTCTCTGGACCCCTTGGGAGGCTGCTCAGCAGATAAATTTCCTGGAGCTACGGGCAATACGCCTAGCTCTGAGAGCCTTCTCCCACCTCACATCTCACCAGTCTTACTGGTCCAGACGGACAATCAAGTTGCCATGTTCTACGTGAACAAACAAGGAGGCACGGGCTCCTTCCTTCTTTGTCAGGAGGCACGACGACTGTGCTCTTGGGCAGTCAATCACGGAATCCTCCTCAAGGCTGTCTACCTCCGAGGTCAAGAAAATTACCTGGCGGACAGACTGAGCAGGATCCTGCAACCACACGAATGGAGATTGAATCCGTTGGTGGTTCAGCAGATCTTTCTCAGATGGGGCCTCCCCACCATGGATCTTTTCGCCAGTCCTCTGAACCGGCAACTCCCGAGATTCTGTTCCAGACAACCGCATCCTCTCAGAGTAGCAGCGGATGCCTTTCTGATTCCGTGGTCCCAAGGCCTACTGTATGCGTTTCCTCCCACGCCACTAGTGTTCCGAATGCTGTTCAAGGTCCTCAAGGACGGGGCTTCAATGATTCTGATAGCCCCCAGGTGGCCGAGGCAGCCGTGGTTCCCACTCCTGCTGCAACTGGCTGTGGACACTCCTCTTCCTCTGGGTATTCAACACGATCTCCTGTCTCAGGACCAAGGGTCTCTCTTGCACCCCAACCTCCTGTCCCTTCATCTGATGGCCTGGCTGCTGAAAGGGTAGTCCTGGCTCCCCTACTACTGCCTAGAGAGGTGGAAGACGTAGTCTTAGCCTCTAGGCGGCAATCCACCAGGAAATCCTACGCTCTTAAGTGGCGTAGATTCTCCGCATGGTGTGCTCAGCACAGCGAGAATCCCTTCTCGTGCTTGGTAGCGGTAGTATTGCAGTATTTGCTTTACCTCTCCAATCTAGGCCTTAAGTCCAACTCTGTCAGGGTTCACCTCAGTGCTCTCTCAGCGCACCACTCGCCGGTGGACGGGAGGCTCGTTTTCTCAGAGGCCTCCTCCTGCTTAGGTCTCCTTTGTGTCCACCAGCCCCTGAGTGGGGATCTCAATGTGGTCTTACAGCGGATTACTTGTCCGCCATTTGAACCTATGGCTACCTGCCCTCTCCGTTTTCTCTCCTGGAAAACCTTGTTTCTGGTAGCTCTTACCTCTGCTAGGCGAGTGAGTGAACTTCAGGCACTAGTGTCTGATCCCCCTTACACTAGGTTCTAAAGGAATAGGGTAGTCTTACGGACTCACCCGAAGTTTCTCCCTAAGGTTGTCTCCCCTTTTCACCTCAATCAGGAGGTGGTTCTTCCGACCTTCTTTCCCAGGCCGCATGCCAACCAGGCTGAGATGGTCCTGCATACCCTGGACTGTAGGAGGGCATTGTCCTTCTACCTTGACCGTATGCAGGAGCATCGAAGGGCTGTTCAGCTCTTCGTTTCTTTTGACCCCAATAAATTGGGGTTACCTGTTTCCAAGCGTACTTTGTCCATATGGATCGCTGACTGTATCGCCTGGGCTTATGGGGCAGCCGGCCTCTCGTTGGAGGGTCGAGTCACGGCTCATCGTGTCAGGGCGAAGGCTGCGTCAGTGGCTCATCTCCGCTCTGTTCCGTTGGCAGACATCTGCCGGGCCGCTACTTGGTCTTCAAGCCAGACTTTTGCGGCCCATTACTGCCTTGAGAGGGAGTCCCGCAGGGACAGTGCTTTCGGACAGGCAGTACTCCATAATCTCTTTGGGGTTTAGGCAACTCCTACCCTCCGGCCCTGGTGTTGGGCTACCGGTCGGGGGCGTTCTCAGAGAAGATTCCTTCCTTACGTACTGTCACCACCAGGTGGGCTGGCTGCTGCCTAGGGCTAGCAGGTCTGGGTCTGATGGTGGTTAATGAAAATAAAGTAGTTGTAGACACGAATGATAAGGTAAATTAGGATTTATTTCCCCTCCCGGGGTTGGATTCTCCATATGTATAACACAGCAACTTAGGACACATAAACCATATTTTCTGGTATAATATAAAAGGAAACAGAAAAGCTTCTTCTTGCTTCTTAAAGTAAACGGTAATTGTAAAGCATATGAAAACTCAGCACACAGCTCCTCTATGTACAAACAGGCACTCTTCACATATAGTGTTAGCTTCCAGCACTATACAGCCTCTGTTTAACAAAAAGAGGTTATTCTATCAGAGAATGTTAATGTACAGTCCATTGGGTCTCCGAATGAGCATTCACTGAGACTAT
The DNA here is from genome assembly GCA_033557465.1 of Ichthyophis bannanicus. Classification (NCBI taxonomy): domain Eukaryota; kingdom Metazoa; phylum Chordata; class Amphibia; order Gymnophiona; family Ichthyophiidae; genus Ichthyophis; species Ichthyophis bannanicus. The sequence goes on along the minus strand of CM066044.1, from coordinate 54,954,673 downwards.
CAGTGATCATGGGTTCATGCAGGTTCTCAGAAAGACCTGAGTTTTCCTGGCTACAAAATGTCTAAGTTACCTTGTAACGTCTCCTCACAGAGCCTATCTGGCCAGCTCCCTCTAGGGCTGGAATAGCTGCTGCTGTACTTCTCTGTGTCTGGGAGAGAAGGAAGCCAACCATTCAGGGTTTCTAGAATCCAACTTCTTGTAGGTGTTTCTACCTTTGGGATATTTGTTGGCTCTAGCTTCAGGCTTTGGCACTGAGTAAAAGTATTCCTCTCTCTTATCAGCACAAGGTTTAGCTCTGCTAACTTTCTTTGAGGTTTAGGAATTTCTAACACCTCTTCCTCTGTCATGCAAATATCTTCAATGGCATACCTTTCTCTTTCAGGGACTTTTAACTGCTCTCTCTTCAGCTCTCCAGATAAATCCCTCGGCTGGGTGTTACAGCCCTGCCTCCACCTAGGATTTCTCACACAAGGCTTCTCAGTATTAACCCTGTAGGTATTCCTACTATCAGTATATTCTCTTAGCTCTCTGCCAGAATCACTCTCAAGGTTACAGCTTTCAGATACATACTGTTTGGGTTTCTTAGGCTTCCATTCACACCAGCTAGAACGTTGCCTCTGAGTTTCAAACGGCTTTAATTCAGCAGAACACTCACAGCTGCTCTCTGACCTCACTGCTCCTAGCTGCTTTCTCCTGAGGTATTCTGGGTAGCTTCTGGGTTGAACTCTTCCTGGTTCCTGAACTCTTCCTGGTTCTGAATCTGAATCACCTCCTGGGTCAAACTCTGAAGCTGAAACTCCTCCTGGGTAAGAAGATAACCCCGAATCTCCTCCAGGGTAAGAACCTGGAACTGGAACTGAAACTGAACCCGAACCCGAAACTCTTTCCTGCGTGACTCTTATAGTGGCTAATAGCCCTCCCTCTATCCAGGTGCAAGCTATTAGGAACTGGGGAATGTTTTTCAGCTGGGCGTGTTTGCAAACCCCGTGGCTGGGTTTGTTTATGTTGCCCCTGACAACTACTGCTCACATGGCTTGTCTTCCTGTCAGCTTCTAGGCTAGAATTCACTGAATCCTGTGTTTTTAGGGCAGAGAATGAATCTTCCTCATCACAGTACTGACGAGCTAGAGGGTGCTCATTTTTTCCGCTTGAGTTCTCCGGTAGCCTTAAGCTGGGGAGTCCCATATGTGAGGACTGACTTCCTGCTTGGTCCTGGAGAAAAAGTAGTTACTCACCTGTAACAGATGTTCTCCAGGAGCAGCAGGAATCAGTCCTCACAACCCTCCCTCCTCCCCTTGGAGTTGCAGTCATATGATTTATTTTTGCTATTTTGCTGTCTTTTAGCTATGTCATTAGACTGAGCAAGATGGCACCCTTGGGCGGGAAGGGGACCGCGCATGCGCGCTGCAATTCCCAAAGGCTTTCTTTGAAAGCTAGGGAAATGCTCCGCACGGATAAATGGCAGATCCAAATGGCATCCAAATGGCAGATGAAATTTAATGTGGACAAGTGCAAAGTTATGCACCTAGGAAAGAACAACCCACACTATAGTTACACGATGCAAGGCTCCACATTAGAAACCACCACCCAGGAAAAAGATTTAGGAGTCATCGTGGATAACATGTTAAAACCCTCCGCCCAGTGTGCAGCGGCGGCCAAGAAAGCAAATAGAATGCTAGGTATCATAAGGAAAGGGATGGAGAATAAAACAAAGGATATTATAATGCCTCTGTATCGCTCCATGGTACGACCGCACCTTGAATATTGTGTGCAATTCTGGTCACCGTATCTTAAAAAGGACATAGAGTTATTAGAAAAGTACAGAGAAGAGCCACCAAATTGGTGAAGGGGATGGAAGGCTACTCCTATGAAGAGAGGCTAAAAAGGTTAGGGCTCTTTAACCTGGAAAAGAGACGGCTGAGGGGAGATATGATAGAGGTCTATAAATTAATGAATGGAGTGGAACGGATAAACGTGGATCAATTGTTTACGCTATCAGAATATAGAAGGACTAGGGGACATGTAATGAAGCTACAGGGTAAACTATTTAAGACAAATAAGAGAAAATATTCTTCACTCAACGTGTAATCAAACTCTGGAATCTGTTACCGGAGGATGTAGTAAGGGCTGTTAGTATAGCTGGGTTTAAAAAAGGTTTGGACAAGTTCCTGGAGGAAAGGTCCATAAACCACTATTAAAAAGGGACCCAGGATATCAATGCTTGACCTAGTACAAGCACTGCAGAACCTGTGTCTTTTGGGGAAATGTTCTTATGTCGACGCCACCTATATGTCCTATATGTGAGGACTGATTCCTGCTGCTCCTGGAGAACACCTGTTTCAGGTGAGTAACTACTCTTTCCAGGAGGAGGAGCTGGCGGTGTTGATTGCCAGACTTTCATCCACCTTGAGCTTGGCAGATGCACCAGGTACAAAGCAGGAGCTGAAAGTGCATCCACTCCTGCAAGGGATGCAGAAATCCACTACTGTCTTCTCATCCCTGAGGGCACTCAAGGGCCTGTTTCAGTCAGAGTAGAAGTCCCCTGATTCCTCGCCTGTAAGGCTGGGTGTATCAGAGGAGGCATGCTCTCCCAGAGAAGGAGTGTGTTGTGTGATGATTGATATTCCCAAAGGAGATGCACAGGTCATGGCAGTTACAGGCCACCATTCCTGTAGAAGGCAGATCAGCCTTAAAGGATACTCTGGACCAAAAGGTGGATTTGCCGTAGCAGTTGCTGTTCTTCAGTTGGCGGTATGTGCAGGCCCTGACATCTTGATCCCTGCTCCAGTGGATTTAGTCTCTTCCTCCGGATGATTCTATCCTCCTTTCGGAGTCTGCTATGGCATTTTCTGATGCCATGTATGGCCTGGTACCTCTAGAGGCCAAGGGATTGTACTCTGTCGATGGCAAGGCATTGGCTTGGCTGTGACATGGGGCAGCGGTCTCATCTTCCAAAACCTGGTTGCCCATCTGGCCTTAGAGGGCCGCTTCTTTTGAGTCCGAGAACTCTGCTTCCACCAGCCCCAATAAACTCATATAACCCGTTTTCTGATATCACTTCCATTTCGGTATCCATTTCAAATTTCTAACCTATAAATGCATTCACTCTATTGCCCCTCGTTACCTCTCCTCTCTCTCTTCTCTCCCTACACCCGTCCTCATGAACTCCGCTCCTCCTCTGGCTTTCTTCTCTCTATGCCATTTTCTTCTACTGCCAATTCCAGACTTCAGACTTTTACCTTGCTGCTCCTTATACCTAGAACAAACTTCCTGTATCTTTCACTTCCTCTTCAGATCTGTGCTAAAGGCTTACCTCTTTGAGGCTGCTTTTGGATCCTAAGACAGTGAGAAGTACAGTGATGAGATGCTTCTTGAAATATCCAAGCTCTCCAGCAGAGGTGAAAATGCGAGCCTACAGAAGGACGAAGGTTGGACACAAGTCACCAAGGCCTACAGAATCACCAATCCTATTCCTCCAGCCCTCAAATTTAAGAACCAGTATGCAGCTCTGGAAGTGGAAGAGGCGAAGACATCTCAGGAAAGGGAAGAACCAGAGCTTGAGCACCCCAAAGTTTTTGCCAGGAAAGGGGAAGTGCTACTGATAGGGGATTTCAATATGCCAGATGTTGACTGGCGCATCCCAGCTGCGGTGTCATCTAAAAGCAAGGAGATCATGGATTCTTTACAGGAAGACGTATTCAGGCAACTGGTAACAGAATGGACACGTGAAGGGGCCATACTGGATTTGGTGCTTACCAATGGGGAAAGTGCTTCTGATGTTATAGTGGGGGATCATCTTGCATCCAGTGATCACCAAATTGTGTGGTTCACTATCAGGATTAGGGCTGATTAAAAATCCATTCAAAAGCGAGGTTCTTAGACTTTAGGACAACTAACTTTGCCAAGATGTGCCTATACCTCAGGGAGTTATTAGCACGATGGGAACAGCTGGGGGATGTAGAAAAAGTGGGTAAAACTGAAAGGGGATATTTTAAGGGCAGCCAACCTTTTTGTTAGAATGGTAAATTAAGGTAAAAGGAAAATAAGGCTGCTGTGGTTCTCAAGAGGTAGCTGCAAGACACTTAAGCTGGCTTTAACAGATTTTGCAAAAGGACAGTTAATAAGAGGGGAGAGGACAGATTGGAATGTAGATCTTGATAACATACTGATGGGCAGGTAAGCCCTCACATATGGGTGACATCACTGACTGAACCCGTGCGGGATATACTCCCCAGGTTTCAGAGAGAGTCTTTGGGAAGTCAACCATGCATGTGTGCCCATCTTCCTGCCCAAAGGGACCATCTTATCTCAGTCGTCTTCTTTCTGCGGAGCCTTCCAGACGTCCATCTGTGTCCTGGAATTTAGTTGATTTTTCTTGGCTGGTTCCAGTCTTTCCTTTCTTTTTCGTAATGTGTGGGCTTTTTTTTTTTTTTTTTGTGTGTCTTCCTGCACAACTCCGGAAGCATCGTGCTTTGGCATCGCATTTTTTAGGATTTTCTTTTCCTTTCTTATTTTTTTGGTGTGCAGGATTTTTTTCTCTTGCTCCCCCCTGGTCGACTAGGACGTTGGAGTTCTTTGAAGCAGTCTTCTGACTATGTCAGTGTCACCCATTGGCTTTAGGAAGTGCTCCCAGAGTGATCAAACCATCTCCATGATGGATCGCCACAACTGGTGTTTTCAATGCCGGGCCCAACCACGAGCCCTCAACATGTGCTCTCTGTTTTGCAGATGACGTGCAAAGGGTTGAAGGACAGGGAACAGCAGTCGTAATTGCTATTGGGTTCTAAGACTTTGGCATCGACCTCTGCATTGACCCCTGCTTTGACACCCTCAAAGGCCCCCACTGATGCTTGGGCTTTGTGCAGGGGTCGGGCTCATTCAGAGCCAAGAGGTTGCGGGGCACCAGAACGGTAACTGTCAAAGAGGAGTGCCCCCAGAAGGAACAGTCTTTGGCCTTTGAGCGTCAGAGGGCGATGCAGAGTCCAAGGCTAAATCCCAAGGACATTGACATCGCAGCACTCGATGCAATTCGGAGTGTGAGAGCTGGAGGAGGGGCCTGCATGGGATTCCTGAGGCTGTTACCATCGGAGTCCCTGCTGAGGGAGCCAGCATCGACACTGACTGTGGTGCCTATTTCACTGGCATTGGAGACCTTGCTCCTTGCAGAGAGGATGCAGGCTTTGGAGCATAGCCTTGCTACCTTCATGGTTCAACAGGATCCCAAGAAACTGGTCACCTCTGGTTCTTCGACACCGGTGATGGCCCCGCCATCAGCAGGTGCCTCATCTGCTAAAGTGCAGCCCATTTTGGAGACATTTGCCATCTCAGGCAGTTCCTGTGAATGTTCTCGCTCCCGTTCTCAGAATGGGAGACTGAGGAGCAAACGGCAGAGATACTCCGGCACCATGACCTTCCCTCCGATCCCTCACTCCCACTCGAGCGCAGGAGGTCTCCCCCAAAGACCTCTCCTCTCCTTCCTTGAGTTTATTTGGGACATGGAAAAGGCTCTTCCTTTCACCATAAAGGCAGAGGAGGAGCTTCGAGCACAGGAAACTGGATATTCTCCAGTACCTGACTTCCCCGAAGGAGGCCATCACAGTGCTGATGCATTCCATTCTTGAACAACTTCTTTTTCGAATGTGAGAGATGCTGCTTATGGTGCCTATGGTCAGCAAGTGCCTCAACTCCCTCTATCTGGTGTGCATGAGCCCTGAATTGAAAAGGCACAATGACCTCATAACTCCATGGTGGTGGAATCGGCCATGTGCTGGATTAAAAGATCCAAGATGCACTCCTTGGTGCCCCAGGTTGGGAGGCACAAACCATGGATGACTTTGGCAGAAAGTGCTACCAAGGCTCGATGCTTGTGGCCATAATCCAGGCATACTAATTGTACCTAGGTATGTACCTGCGGGACCTAGCAGGAGAGCTGGTTGGGTTTCCGTGGGCCTTTCTGGAGAACACTTCGAGCTCTTTAGGAGCCTGGAGGGGAAAAATAGAGTGCTCCAAATACATCACCAGGGCTGCCTATGATGGCTTTGAGTCCGTGGCCAGGGTGGCTGCAGTGGACATTAGTGCCTGCCACCTGGCATGGCTACAATCCTCAGAGCTGGAGCAATGGGTTCAGGACAAGTTGGCTGATGTCCTTTGCTGAGGAAAGAATCTCTTCGGCAAACCTATGATTGAGAAGGCTGCTGAGATGGAGCAACTTACCATGACCCGCCTTTCGAGGAAGATTGCTGACCCTGCTCGAAAGGAAGTCTCTGGTAAAAAATCTTTTTACCCAAAGAGAAGGTACTATGGTATGTACACCCCGCACCTTTCATACCAACAACCTCAACAGGGGCAACAGCCTAAGCCTCAGGGTCAGATGCAGTACCACAAGCCTAAGAATCCCTAAGCCCCAGCCAGCACCACAGCCACAGCCTGGTGAGGGTTTTTTGACTCCTGCATGAGGACTATGGTCTTCCTTCCTTTCCTGGACTCTGTTCCACCTCCAGGCAGCAGGGCAGCTGGTATACTTTGCTCACAGGTGGCCCATCATAATCTCCGACACTTGGACCCTCCAGGTGGTTCGTGAGGGATACCGGCTGAATTTCCAACAGCTTCCTCCCACCTTTTTTCCAGAGGCGTACCCTCTCCAGCAGCACCATCGTGTGCTTCTCTAATGGGAGATCCCAGGCCCTCTAAGCAGATCGGGCTGTTGAACTCATTCCACAGTCTCAAGTAGGAAGAGGGTTCTACTTCTGCTACTTCTTGGTCCCCAAGAAAACCACCCGCTACAAATCCATTCTGAATCCCCACAATCTCTATCGCTTTCTGGAAAAGAAGTTCAAGATGGTTGTCTCCTTGGAACATTGCTGCCCTACCTCCACCGGGAAGATTGGCTATGCTTCTTGGATCTCAATGATACCTACACGCATATCCTTATTTACCCCATGCACCATCGGTACCTCTGATTCATGCTCAGCAGAGAGCATTATCAATACAGGGTGCTACCCTTCAGCCTTGCCTCTGCCGCACAGGTTTTCACAAAATGCTTGGCAGTCATCGCCGCTGCCTTCCTTCGGACCCAGGACATCTTTGTCTTCCCCTTCCTGGATGACTGGCTCATCAGGGGCGCAATGCCAGAAGAGGTCCTGAAATCCATGACCCGCACCATTCAAGCTCTGGAGCATCTGGGGTTTGTCATCAACTACCCAAAGTACCACCTGCAACCTTCTCAGCACCTAGAGTTCAGTGGAGCTCTCCTCGACACTTCTCTGGCTCGACACTTTCTCTTGGCAGCCCAGGCCCAGTGCTTAGTTGCCCTGGTGCATGAGGTCCAACGTTGCTTGTTGGTCACAGCTTCACAAATGCTGCACCTCCTGAGTCACATGACCTCCACATTCCAATTCACCCCCTTGGTCCACCTTCACATGCATCAGGAGCAGTGGATACTCTACATGCAGTGGCGTCAGGCGACCGGCCGTGCCTGACAGTATCATGGTGATACTGCCGCTTAAGGAATCCTTCTCTTGGTGGCAGGACCAACAGCACCTGCTTGCGGGCCTTCCTTTCTAGTTGCTGCCGCATCAGAATGTGCTGATGACTGACGATTCCAAGCTGGGCTGGGATTGCACACTTGGATGGCCTGCCCACATAGAGTCTGTGGATGATAGCAGAGAACCTCCATTAAATCAATTTCCTCGAGCTCCAGGCCATTGCCAATGTCCTGCGAGTGTTCCAGCAACAGCTGTCCGATCAGATCATTCTTATACAAACTGTCAACCAGGTGGCCATGTTCTGCATCAACAAACAAGGCAACATGGGCTCCTATCTCCTCTGCTGGGCAGCAGTCTGTCTCTGGAAGTTTGCCTTCATGCACAGCATGCTCCTCCAGGCGATTTATCTTCTGAGGAGCTCAGTGTGTTGGCGAATCGACTTGGCAGAGTTCTCCAACAGCACGAGTGGTGTCTCAACACCCGAGTAGCCGACTGCATCTTTCAGATGTGGGGCACCCCATCCATGAACCCTTTTGCCACTCCTCGCAATGCCAAGCTGCTGCAGTTTTGCTTCAGGGTCCCTTGCAGCAATCGGATAGCCTCCAATAACTTCCTTTTGGATTGGAGTGACTGCTTTCTCTGTGCCCACCCACTGACTCGGTGGCCAAGACCCTCTTCAAACTTTAGGCGGACAAAGCCACATGATACTCGTAGCGCTTTGTTGGCCCAGACAGCCCTGGTTTCCCCTACCGCTTCAACTCTCCTGGAGGCTGCCAGTTCTTCTCAGCTATGCCCCGGATCTGCTAACTAAGGAAGAGGGGACCCTCCTCCATCCCAGTTTCAAATCACGGACCTAGGAGAATTCTGCTGTAAACTGAAAACCCTCCTTTTCCTGGAGCACTTTGGACCAAATTCTTAACTATCTACCCATCATACCTGGACTATGTTCACACTGAACCCCACTCTGCCATGTAAATAGTTCTCTTCACATAGGTAATAGTAAATGAAATTAGACAATGTTCTATGTAATGTTCTTGTTTGATTTGTTCCATGTACACCGCTGTGACTTATAGATACGATTATAGCAAAGTTGCTAAATAAGTAAATCCCTATTGCTCATAGCTTGGATTCTGAGCAGATAGCTCTTGCAAACTTCAGCTTACTGATAGATGTTGAAGATATTCTACTTGCCTCCAACAAGGACTCCACCATATGCACCTATGCTTTTAGGTGGCACAGATTTTCACTCTGGTGTGCGAGCAGGGCTTTAGACCCCTTCTCTTGTTCTGTGGAGATGGTACTCCTTGCTCCATCTCTCTAACTCTGGATTGAAATCTAACTCTGTCAGAGTACACCTTGGTGCTCTGGCAGCTTACTGCCATGCAGTAGCTGGTAAGCCCCTTTCCGTCCATCCTCTCATCGGGCAGTTCATGAGGTGTCTCTTGTCCTGTCCCCTGATCCGGCTGCCGCTGGTTGCATGGGACCTGAATGTTGTCCTTGGCCAGCTGCTCACTTCATCCTTCAAGCCACTTGCCTCCTACCCTCTCAGATTTCTTACCTGGAAGGTTCTTTTTTGTTGCACTCATTTCGGCATGCAGAGTCAGTGAGTTACAAGTGCTAGTAGTGCATCCAGCATATACCAGCTTTCACAAGAACAGAATGGTCCTTCAAACTCATCCCAAGTTTCTTCCTAAGGTGGTGTCTGCTTTTCGCCTCAACCAGATTGTGGTCTTGCCCTCCTTTTTTCCCAAGCCTCACACCAGCAGGGCTTGAGGTCTCCTTGTATACTTTGGATTGTAGGAGCGCTGGCTTTCTATCTGGAACACACCAAAGCCCACTGCTGCTTCACCCAGCTCTTTGCCTCTTTTGACCCCAACTGACTGGGTGTCGCTGTCTCCAAAAGCACCCTCTCCATTTGGGTGACAGACTGCATTTCCTTTGCTTATGCCTAGGCTGGGTTCAATTTGGACCGCCATGTCATGGCACACAATATCCGAGCTATGGCATCTTCTATAGCCAACCTCCGCTCTGTCTCCGCAGTAGAGATTTGTAGGGCTGCTACCTGGTAGTCTGTCCACACTTTCACAGCTCACTACTGCCTGGATGCAGATTCCTGGTGTGACAGCACCTTCGACCAAGCCGTACTCTGGCATCTCTTTGGGAACTGATGCAACTCCTTTCCACCGGCCCTTCTGTCCATCCAGGCTACCATAGAGTTGAACTGATGTTGATGCCTCTGCTCGATGCTGGCCATGTTTTTCTGCTATACTTCCCCGTTCGTTTTTATCTCCAGGAACAAGCAGGAATGCAGTCTTCACATGTGGGTGACATCGGCATGGACAGAGCCTGGAACAGGAGCACTCCCCAGTATCCAATGGAATGCTTTTGGGAGCATTGCGCCGTGCATGCATGTCTGCCTTCCTGCCTTCCCAGTAATTCTCCTTAGTCATCTTTATTTTTTCTGCAGAGCCATCAGGACCTTGTTCTAATCTCATTGCAAAGAGACGTCTTTAAAAAAAAATTTCGGTACCTACCTGGTACTTGCAGTTTGCCTTCCCGTCACCTGGAGCAGTCCTGCATCATTCCGGTGCTAATTTCCTTTTTCTTTTTCAAATATTTTTTTTTCATCATATTTTTTCACGTTGGGCTGCCATTATCCAATTTTATTTGGCCTCCGTTCTTTTTTTCAAAAATGGAGAAACCCCTCAGTGGGTTAAAAAAAAGTGTACTAAGTGCTATAGCACCATCTCGGTCACCGACCAACACGACTGGTGTTTAAAATGTCTAGGCCCCTACCATGACGTTTCTTCCTCTGCATCCTGTAAGAACATGGCTGCAAGAGGGCTCAAAAACCGAGAACAACAGAAAGTTAAGCTGTTTTGGTCAGACTCGGCCCTTTCGACACACTCCTTGGGAGCCTCCACACCATCGACGTCGTCACATGCTTCCCATTCATCCTCAGCGTCAAAGCATAGCAAGAAGCATTGCTTGTGGTCTCCATCAAACAAGGTATCGAAGACATTGGCATCGAAGGGTTCCCGTTTCTCTCTGTTGACCTCTGACTCCAATGCTCGTCATCGGCACAGTCATTCATCAGCAGATCCAGACTTAGGCCAAGCAGCCCTGGTGGGAGGATACCCCTTCCAAAGCCGCAGAGGGGCTTGGGGATGCTCCCAGGACTATGTCCTTGGAGCCCCCAATATCTTGCTCGGGGATGGTGGCTCAGGCTTCTGGGCCAGAAGTCACACAGTCCTTTCCAGTCTCCCTCAATGAATGGGTCCAGGCCATCGAGCGGAGTCTGGTTATGATCCTGGCAGCTGATGTGCTGGGGTCTTCTAGGCCCTTGGGTTATACCTCTGAGCTCACTGCTCTGGTGCAGTTGCTAGATGTCTGTGCTCCTGGTGGTTCCGGAGCCCTCGCTGAGGTATCTGTCCCACCATGCCCAGAACCTCCACCAACCCCAGTTCATTCTGGGGCATCGTGTACTGTGCTTTTTGGTTCTGAGACGGTTCATCATGGTTATCGACCTTCAACATTGGGGACCAAGCATCATTGGTACGAGGTACCGACAAACATTATTTCAGTTTCCTATTGGACACAAACTCGATATCATCAGACTCGGAACCAGAATCTGTTACCTCTGACACTGTCCGGGACGTTCCATCAGATTCTTCTCTGCCATATGAGAAGTGTCGGCCTCCACCTAAGGTCTTCATCAAAGACATGGCGGCAGCCCTCTCAGCCTCTGTAACAATGGAACCAGAACAGAGAGCGGAGGAGTTAGACATCCTTCAGTATCCCTCGACACCAAAGGAAGCAGCTACCTTTCCTATTCACAACATCTTAAAAACGTTTGATGACTCTAAGGTGGGAAGCATCACTGTCCACTCCTGCCATTAGCAGAAGATTGGATACCTTGTATTGACTCCCTCCTTGCTCAGGCTTCAACAAACCACAACTATCACACCACTCCATAGTAGTTGAGAAGAATTAAAAGTTCCAAGAACCATTCCTCGGTTCCTCCAGGCAAGGATGCTAGGACTCTTGATGTTTTTGGCAGGAAAGCATTCTAAGCTGTCATGTTTGAGGTAGAGGATAAACTCCTACATGCTCTGTATGAGCATGTTCTTAAGAGATGTCTCCAGGGACTTATCTGAGTTCAGCTCCTTTATCTCAGAAGACACATGGGCCTCTCATAAGGCTCTGGTGCTTCATGTTCAGAACACCTCCAAGTTTTTCACTAGAGCAGCTTTTGATGCCTTTGAGGCTGCCATCAGGATAGCTGCGGCCTGTATTGGGGCAAGGAGGCCTGCATGGCTGCAAGCCTCAGATCTGGAGCAATGGGTGCAAGATAAACTCAACATTCCTTGCAATGGAGAAAATCTGTTTGGGAAGGGCTGGTGTGAAAAGGCAGGTGAGATCGAAATAGATGATCTAATCATGAAACACTTTTCCAGAAACACCACCACGAAAAGGCAAATAATCACGTAAAGCAACAAACCCAGTACAGAGCGTGATTATAAAAGCAGAATTTATTAATTTATTCTTGGGTTGGCAGTAAGAATAAATTAATAAATTCTGCTTTTATAATCACACTTTTCCAGAAAGACAGCTGATCAGAGCAAGAAGACTTCTGCAAAGAAGCACTTCTGCTCTAAAAAGAGGAGGTATTATCCAGAAACATGGTCCTCATCAATCCAGGAAACCTAAAGCTCAGCCAATTCTACAACTTCAGCCTCCGGCAAGCTTTTGACTCCTTTCTAGAGGGCATAGCCAGTCGGCTCTCCAACCTCTCTATATTCAAATCAGAATATAGCATACTTCAGCAGCACAAGACGGGTTACTGTGTAGCAGCTCTCTTTTAATAAGTGTTCTTTCCCTCCCTCCCTCCCCACACCCACCCACCCTGGGATAATCGTAGCTTTATAGGTATTTACACATCTTAAAAGACAGGAGGTGCTCTCAGGTGAAGCTCATTACCCAAATCAGTTATACACTAAGGACCTGAGATTAGTTAAGCTTCAGGTGAACAAGGTATATTACACGTATTAGGTACAGTTTTATTAGTATAAATATCCATAGCAACCCTTAGTAAGTAAAGAACTTAGATCTAAACACAAACATAAAACTAAGATGCAGACAGCAGTCCAGCAGCGGGATGGGGGCTTTCCAGTCTTTTGCATTGAGTGTCACATGTATGATTTTCTCCGAGTTGGTGAGAGGTCTTAAGTGTGCACTAGGTGCAAGGAGCTCTTTGCTCTCAGGGAACGAGTCCGTTCTCTAGAGGCTAAAGAAGCAGACTTGGAAAGCATAAGACAGACAGAGAGGTACATAGACGAGACCTACAGGGATATAGTCCTAAAGTCCCACCTCCAGTCTGGCAGCATCCCTGTTGCCATGGAGGAGAGAGGTCACGTGACAGGAGAGCATCACCCTGGTGTGGCAGGAAGTGATCCTGTAACTAGGACCTGTCCTCCAGGTGATGTAAAACCCTCTCGCACCGAGGAAGTTTCTCCAGGGCCATGTGCCCATGAGAGAAGGGTTAGGACAGCTGTTATAGTTGGTGATTCGATCATTAGGCATGTAGATAGCTGGGTGGCTGGTGGATGTGAGGATCGCCTGGTAACATGCCTGCCTGGTGCGAAGGTAGCGGACCTCACGCGCCACCTAGATAAGGTCTTAGATAGTGCTGGGGAGGAGTCTGCTGTCTTGGTACATGTCGGTACCAATGACTTAGGAAAATGTGGTAGGGAGGTTCTGGAGGCTAAATTTAGGCTTTTAGGTAGGAAGTTGAAATCCAGAACTTCCAGGGTAGCATTCTCCGAAATGCTTCCTGTTCCACGCGCAGAACCCAAAAGGCAGGCAGAGCTCCAGAGTCTCAATGCGTGGATGAGACAATGGTGCAGAGATGAGGGTTTTGGATTTGTTAGGAACTGGGGAACATTCTGGGGAAAGGAGGGGCTCTTCCGAAGGGATGGGCTTCACCTTAACCGGGATGGAACCAGGCTTCTGGCACTAACCTTTAAAAAGGAGAGAGAGCAGCTTTTAAACTAGATATTAGGGGAAAGCCGACAGTCGCCCAAGAGCGGATGGTTCGGAACAATGTATCTTTGAAGGATACTACCAAAAGCAGAGAGGTTCCACAAAAGAGTAAATTAGCCCAAATGCCCTCACGTATGGAGCAGACAGAGCTTAAAGAGCCCAAATTACCCATGTCTAACAATAGCCAAATTAATATGAATAAAATACATTCTCTAAAATGCTTGTATGCAAATGCTAGAAGTCTAAAAAAATAAGATGGGAGAGTTAGAATATATAGCAGTAAATGAGAGGTTAGATATGATTGGAATTTAAGAGACATGGTGGAAGGAGGACAACCAGTGGGACACTGTGATACCTGGGTACAAACTATATCGTAATGATAGAGCTGATCAAATTGGTGGAGGGGTTGCTCTCTATGTTAGAGAGGGCATTGAGTCAGAAAGGATTAAAGGTTTGTTTGCAGGAAACAAAATCTGCTGTAGAATCTATATGGATTGAAATTCCATGTAAAAGGGGGAAGGCAATGACAGTGGGGGTGTACTATCGAGCGCCTGGCCAGAATGACCAAATGGATGATGAAATGCTCAAAGAAATCAAGGAAGTTAACAAAAGTTACAGCACAGTAATAATAATGGGTGATTTCAACTACCCCGGTATCGACTGGGTCAGTGTCACGTCAGGACATGCTAGGGAGATAAAGTTCCTAGATGAAATTAATGACTGCTTCTTGGAGTAACTGGTTCATGAACCGACCAGAGGGGAAGCCATATTAGACCTAATCCTTAGTGGAACACCAGATCTAATGCACGAGATAAGGTTGTTGGGGCCACTTGGCAATAGTGATCATAGCATGATTGCCTTTGATTTAATTAGTGGAGGAGGGATAGTAAGGAAATCCACAGTACTACCTTTTAACTTTCGAAAGGGAGACTATGATAAAATGAGGAAAACAGTTAAGAAAAAACTAAAAGGAGCAGTTGCAAAGGTTAAAGACGTACATCAGGCTTGGCTGTTGCTGAAAAATACTATCTTGGAAGCCCAGACCAGCTGTATTCCACGCTTTAAGAAAAGTGGAAGGAAGTCCAAAAAACTGCCAGCATGGTTTAAAGGGGAGGTCAGAGAGGCTGTTGCCAAAAAAGCATCTTTCAGGAAATGGAAAAAAGAGCCAAACAACGAAACCTGGAAACAGCACAAGCACTGGCAAGTCAAATGCAAGGCATTGATAAGGCAGGCAAAGGGAGAATTTGAGAAGAAGCTTGCTGCGGAAGCAGAAACGCAAAGTAAAGACCTTTTCAAGTACATTCGTAGCAAAAAACCTGTGAGAGAGTCAGTTGGTCCATTAGATGATAAAGGGGTTAAAGGAGCACTAAGAGGCGACAAGGCGATAGCGGAGAGACTGAATGAATTCTTTGCTTCAGTCTTTACTGAGGAAGATGTAGGGATGTTAGCCATGACTGAAGTGATATTTAAAGGTGCGGAAGAATTGAAGGAAATATTGATACATCGGGAAGATGTATTACAACTATTAGATAAACTGAAGACTAGCAAATCACCTGGGCCGGATGGTATACATTCAAGGGTGTTGAAAGAACTGAAATACGATACTGCAGACCTGCTATTAGTAATCTGTGAACTATCATTAAAGTCATCTCTAATACCTGAAGATTGGAGGATCGCCAATGTAACACCAATTTTTAAAAAAGGTTCCAGGGGTGATCCGGGAAACTACAGACCGGTGAGCTTGACATCAGTACCGGGAAAAATGGTAGAAACCATCATAAAGAATAAAATTACTCAGCATGTAGATAGTCATGACCTAATGGGAGACAGCCAACATGGCTTTAGACAAGGAAGATCTTGTCTTACTAATCTGTTATGTTTTTTTGAAGGAGTGAATAATCAGGTGGACAAAGGTGAGTCGGTTGATATTGTGTATCTGGACTTTCAGAAAGCCTTTGACAAGGTCCCTCATGAGAGACCTTTGGCAAAACTAAAGAGTCATGGGATAGGAGGCAGTGTACTATTGTGGATCAGGAACTGGTTAAAAGATAGAAAGCAGAGGGTAGGGCTAAATGGCCAATTTTCCCAATGGAGAAAGGTGAATAGTGGTGGACCCCAAGGATCTGTGCTGGGTCCGCTGCTTTTTGACATATTCATAAATGACCTGGAAAGTGGAATAACGAGTGAAGTTATCAAATTTGCAGATGACACAAAACTATTTAAAGTTGTTAAAACCCAAGAGGATTGTGTAAAATTGCAAGAGGATCTTGATAAATTGGCAGACTGGGCATCAAAATGGCAGATGAAATTTAATGTGGACAAGTGCAGGGTTATGCACCTAGGGAAGAACAACCCAAACTATGGTTTCCCGACGCAAGGTTCCACATTAGGAACCACCACCCAGGAAAAAGATTTAGGCGTCATTGTGGATACCATGTTAAAACTCTCGGCCCAGTGTGCAGCGGCGGCCAAGAGAGCAAATAGAATGCTAGGTATGATAAGGAAAGGAATGGAAAATAAAACAAAAGATATTATAATGCCTCTATATCGTTTCATGGTGAGACTGCACCTTGAATATTGTGTGCAATTCTGGTCGCCGTATCTTAAAAAGGATATAGCGATTTTAGAAAAGGTTCAGAGAAGAACCACCAAAATGGTAAAGGGGATGGAAGGATACTCCTATGAAGAAAGGCTAAAAAGGTTAGGGCTCTTTAACCTGGAAAAGAGACGGCTGAGGGGGGAGATATGATAGAAGTCTATAAATTAATGAACGGAGTGGAACGGGTAAACGTAGATCGATTGTTTACCTTATCAGAATATAGAAAGACTAGGGGACATGCAATGAAGCTACAGGGTAAACTATTTAAGACTAATAAAAGAAAATATGTTTGCACTCAATGTGTAATCAAACTCCTGGAATTTGTTACCGGAGGATGTAGTAAAGGCTGTTAGTGTAGCTGGGTTTAAAAAAGGTTTGGACAAGTTCCTGTGGGAAAGGTCCATAAACCATTATTAAGAAGGGACCCAGGATATCAATGCTTGAACCAATACAAGCATTATGGAACCTGTGTCCCTTGGGGAAAGTGCTAGGTACATATGACCTAGATTGGCCACTGTTGGAAACAGAATACTGGGCTTGATGGACCTTGGTCTGACCCAGTATGGCATATCTTATGTTCTTATGTTCTTCCCCTTGCACATTCTAGGGAGATGGACCATCTGTGGGCAAAATTTGTCAATCACCCTAGAACCCTGGACCTTAGTTTGTCAGTGTGGGCTATCAGCTGAAATTCAAGGCTCTGCCCAACTCTTCCCTTCCCCCCCCCAAATTTCTTTGTGAGCGAGGCCCATATTGATTTTTTATTTATTTATTTAGTATATATTTGTATACTGCTGCTTCCAGCGATCAGTAGCGGTTTGATTACATGTATGAATTTGTCAATCATGACAGGAATTTTTGCGGTATACACACATTGATTTGAAGGGAGAAGCACAGCACACGGTGAAGGATCTCGAACACTCCACGCTGCTACTGCAGGAGATCAGGTCTCTAACATCTCAAGGAGCTCTCAGATATCCCTCCACCACAGCAAGACCTGGCGTTCTATTTCTGACACTTCCTCATTCCAGAAAAGACAAGAGGCTTCAGACCTATCCTCGACCTGAGAAATCTCAACAGATTCCTAGTGAGGGAAAAGTTCAAGATGATCTCACTGTGCTCACTTCTCCCCTATCTTTAGCAAAATGATTAGCTCTGCTTTCTGGATCTCAAGGATGTTTACACCACACTTCTTGATCCACCCACTGTACAGACAGTATTTCAGATTCATCTTCCAAGGGCACCACTGTCAATATCATGTTCTTCCTTCCTTTCAGATGGGCTTTGGCACCAGGGGTCTTCACAAAGTGTCTTGCGGATATAGTAGCCTACCTGCATACCTTGTGGATCTTAGCTTCCCTTACTTAGACGACTGGCTCATCACAGGAGATACCCCTTACATCACTTCACCAGACCATTCTGTAACATCTGGGATTTGTAGTAAATTACCCAAAATCCCACTTGACTCCAACCCGAACTCTGGAGTTCATAAGAGCTTGTCTAGATACGAGAGCTCAGGCCTACTTGCCAGAAGACTGCCTTCATCACCTAGTTACCCTGGTGACCCACTGCCAACAGCAGGCAACCCTCATAGCTCGAGACATGCTACAAGTGTTTACACACGTGCACAGCACAGTGGACTCTGAGTAGTGGACGCAGTTGATGGGTCATCTCTCAGACAGGATCGCCATTTTATCTCACCTGGTGAACTCCCTCCAATGATTGCGAGCAGCCTAAAACCTTCTCGTAGGATTACTTTTTCAAAGGTCTATACTACAGTATACCCTGACCACCAATGCTTCCAAGCATGGCTGGGGAGCACATATCTGAGACCTCATCACACAGGGCCAGTGGACCCCTCGGGAGGCCTCTCGCCACATAAATCTCTTGGAGCTCTGGGCAATTGCAAATGCCCTCAGTTTTTGTCCCCATCTAACAGGGCAAATGGTACTTGTTCATACTGAAAATTAAGTTGCCATGTTTACATCCACAAGCAGGGAGGGAGGTACAGGTTCTCGCCTCCTGTGCAACGAGCAAACCTGTCTTTGGGATTTTGCGATATCCCACCACATTCATCTCCAGGCTGTTTATCTCCCAGGGGAGGAGAATCAGTTAGCAGAAAGACTCAGCCAAGTTATTCGTCCACACAAATGGATGCTCCATCACTGGACAGCATAACGCTTATTCTACTTATGGGAGATGCCCATAGTCAACCTGTTTACTTCTCCAGTGAATGCCCAGCTGCCTCGCTTCTGTTTAAGGATACCCTCTCCACACAGCGAAAGCTTGGATGCTTTCCTCATTCATTGAGGGTAAGGTCTGCTTTATGCATTCCCGCCAATTCCTCTCATTCCGAAGACGCTTTTCAAGTTACAATTGGACAGGGCAAAATGATTATAATCTCCCAATTCTGGCCCCATCAACCATGGTTTCCCCTATTTCTTTGTCTGACTCTGAGTTAACCTCTCCTATTAGGTTGTGCACCTGACCTGCTCTCACAGGACCAGGGGAGACTGCTTCATCTCAGCCTTAAGATTCTGCACTTGATAGCATGGCTGCTGAGTGCTTCATCCTCTCTGATCTTGGGCTCTCAGAGGATGTAACTCAGGTCTTACTGGTTTCTAGAAAAAATTCTACAAGACCTACCTATGCCTTAAAGTGGCACAGATTTTCCCTCTGGTGCTCCCAGAAAGTTCTCAATCCTTTCACGTGTGCAGTAGAACATCTGCTGCAGTGCCTTCTTGCAACCTTTTCCCTCTGGACTGAAAACTAATTCTGTTCAAGTTCACTTGGGTGCAATTGCAGCCTCTCACCACACAATTGGGGATCACCCAAGCTCTTCTCATCTGCTGGTAGGGCAGTTCATGCAGGGGCTTCTTTTAACAAAGCCACCAGTACACTCCCTGCTGTAGCATGGGACTTTAATGTTATCCTCACACAGCTTTTAAGGCCCCCCCCCCCCTTGAGTCCTTGACTACGGCTCCTCTCAAGTTTCTCACATGGAAAGTTGTGGGGTTTTTTTTTTTTTCATTGCTGTAACCTCAGCATATAGGGTCAGTGAGTTACAAGTTACAAGCTCTGGTGGACTATGCCTCTTACATTCGCTTCCACGATAAGGACATCCTCAGGATGCATGTCACGGCACACAATGTCCGAGCCATGGCTGCTATGGTAATCAGCCTTTGCTCTGTCTCGCTTTCTGAGATCTTCCAAGCAGCCATGTGGTCTTCGCTACATACCTTTACTGCCCACTATTGCCTTGACAAAGACTCCGGTCGAGATGCTCTATTCGGAAAGGTCATCTTAAGGAACCTTTTTCAGATTTAGAGCAACTCTGTCCATTGTCCATCTTCGACTACTCTGAGGAGTGTGCCCAAAGGGCTGAGTCTGATGGATCCCTATTTTATCCTGTTTTAGTTCCGGTCTCCTCTCCCCTTCTGGGTAGTCATGGGCTAGGGAGTCCTGTATGTGAAGACTGCATTCCTGCTTTTTCCTGGAGATAGTGTAGTTACTCACCTGTAACTGGTGATCTTCGGGATCAGCAGGAATCGGTCTTCACAACCCACCTACCTCCCCTCTGAGTTGTCGTCATTCCATTTTTCACTTACCTTTTCTTTTACAAGGTTTTCTCCGCTATATACTTGACTGGGGAGAATTACTGGGAAGGCAGGAAGGCAGACATGCATGCATGGGGCGACACTACCAAAAGCATTCCTATTGGATGCTGGGGAATGTTCCTGTGCCGGGCTCTGTCGATGCTGATGTCACCCATATGTGAAGATTGATTCCTGCTGTTCTGGAGATCACCTGTAACAGGTGAGTAACTAGTTTCCAGTAGCCACGCAGGGCTGTTTTCAGGTTTTTCTTTCAGTAGTCTGTAGCTTGGGAGTTCCATATGTGAGGACTGACTTCCTGCTTGGTCCCAGAAAAAGCATAGTTACTCGCCCATAGCAGCTATTCTCTGGGAACAGCAGGAATCAGTCCTCACTACCCTCTCTCCTCCCATTGGAGGAATTTCCTTTTTTTTAAGCTTTATTAAGCTATGTCATCATACTGAGGTAAGATGGCTCCTTCGGGTGGGAAGATGGGCATGCACGCATGGTCTACTTCCCAAAGGCTTTATCTGAAAGCTTGGGAGCATTTCCCATGCTGGTTCCATCGGTGATGTCGTCCGTATGTGAGGACTGATTCCTGCTGTTTCTGGAGAACACCTGCTACAGGTGAGTAACTATGCTGTATGAAGGGTTGAGAGGTAGCTTTCCTTTTGTGGGCAGAGAAATGGATTAAGTATTTGAGGGTCATTTTGGGAGTGGATAGAAGGACTTTGAAATTAATTAGAGGGCCCTATTTGATGTGATTAAAGAGGATCTTGGTTACCTGACATAACTTCTATATCACCTGATTTGGCAAAATGTTAAGTGCTGTCAAGTCTGCGTCGACTCATGGTGACGCTCTGGATACCGGTAGTTGACCTAAAATGTGTTCGGTCTTCAATCAGGCGGCTCATTGTTGATACAATAGCAGCAGCTATGTGTGCTACTCTATCAATCCATCTCATTGCTGGCCTTCCTCTTTTTATGTTGACCTTCTACCTTGCCAAGCAGCATGTTTTTCGTCAACAATCTTTCTTCGCATGATGTGTCCAAAGTATGAAAGTCAAAGTCTTGTCATCTGAGCTTCTAAGGAAAGCTTGGGTTTGATCTCTATTTACTGATTGGTTTGTTTTTCAGGCAGTCCATGATATACACAGTATTTGTCACCAGCACTATAATTCAAAAGCATCAATTTTCTTCCTGTTTATTATCACTGCCCAACTTTCGCATCCATATGACGTCGTTCAAAACACCATGGCTTGAACAAGTCTAATCTTGTATGGAAAGAGACATCACTTCTCTTGAGAATCTTGTCCAGGGCCTTCATAGCCATTCTGCCAAAAGCAATGCGTCGTCAGATTTCTTGACTGCTTGTCCTTTCTTTATTGATAGTTGACAACTTTAACCTACTTGGATCAACTATTTCAATTTCTTATTGATTTTTGCCAGTTGTCAGGATCTTCGTCATCTTAACGTTAAGGTGCAGGCCCATTTTAAGACTGTCCCTTGATCTTGAGAAGCTAATGTTTCAGATCATCTTTGCTTTCAGCCAGTAATGTGGTATCATCAGCATTGCGAAGGTTGTTGATGAGTCTTCCACCAATCTTCACACCTCTGTTGTCTTCATAAAGTCCTGCTTCTTTGATTTGTTCTGCATATAAATTAAAGAGGTAGTGGGAAATTATGCAGCCTTGTCATACACCTTTGCTGATTTTAAACCATTCTGTTTCCTTATCGTTCTTCCTGTTTAGTCCTCCACCTGTGGGTAGTGTACCTCCTCCTGCAGCTTGAAGACTGGGCATGTCAAACACGTGACATCTCTGGATGTAGCCTGCTGGTCTCTCCCATCAGCCGCAGTGTGTCCAGTCTTCATGCAGCAGGAGGACGTAGTGAGCCTAGGTGCTGGGCTCACTAGAGGAACAGATAAGGAGCAGTTAGGGTAGCAGTAGCATAGGTTTATGCTTTGATTTGGATTCCCTTAAATTTTATTACTTTGTGGTTCTGGGACTTAAAAAAAAAAAAAAAAAAAAGACCTCTGCAATTGTGTCGGTTCCTGCTTGCCCTCTTATAAGTTGGCTTCCGTCTCTCTCTTCCCCCTTATCAGCTCTCTCTTCCTTGCTAGTACGAGGGAGAGCTCTGCAAGTCAGTGAAACCAGCCATCGGCAGTGATTGGAGCTGACACATTCCTTCCGAATCACTAAGTTTCCTGGCAGTGTGTTTGCCAGGCGGCGGTGCGCTCATACTCCTGCTGAGCGGAGCCGTGTGGGCTGGACCTCTGTGACAGCGGAGAACGCCGGTAAACATGGTTTTGAGGTCAGCTGTAACGCAGAGAAAGAAACTTGGCAAGCAGGAGGAAGGTTAGTAGGGGCCAAATAGGTCTCGGCGATTTTGGTGCCATTTTTGAGCTGAAGACAGCGGTGGCCATTTTGAGAGCGTGGTCGTCGCGTGGCAAACGTTAGTGCTGGGGCTTCCAAGGCTACAAAGCTCTGTTTCTCTTTCCCCTTCCGCGGATTTCGTGTGCGGTGGTTTTTATTTTGGGGGTCCTTTGTGCAGGGGGTGGGGGGCGGTCTACCCCTGCAGGATTGCTGGAAAGATAGCCTAGAGGAGTTCCTAGGTTAGTTATTAGGTGAGGTGATTCTGACAATTACACTTCAGCCCTGTTTGGCTGGGGGGATTTAAAAAAAAAGGGAAAATAATAAGCACAACAGTGGTTTCTTGGATAGGGGTGTAGCTTATGGCGGCACGCCCTCTGTGCGTAGTCTGTAGTACCCGGAGAGGTGCTATTGCAGAGTCTGGAATCTGCCGGGGTTGCGTGGCAGTGTCCACCAGTGTGGAGCAGCAGATGGAGGTCAAGGTAGGAAAGGAGCTGCAAATTGTGGCAGCTGGAGCGGAAGGGGAGGTTCAGCCGACCCCTTCCCCAGGGGCAGTCCATGAAACTCCAGTTGGATCGTCGGGGGTACCTCCGGCTGGGGGTTCGAACCGCAACTTGGTGATTTCTGCCCGAACTTTGTCCTGCTCAAGCAAGCATCAGGCATTCTGCTTAAGGCGACAGGGAAAAATGCAGGAACCATTGCCTCTGCTTGCGACGCCACAGCAGCAAGGAACAGCTGATGTGGGTTGTAGTGCACCGAAGCCACCAGAGGTCTAGGCCTCGGGAGCTTTCACCCTCTGATGTGGAGTGGCAAGACCCAGAGGAAGAGCCTGAAGTAGGTCTGGAGGAATTGGAAGAAGGGGAGATTCCGGAACCGGAGGATCAGGCGAAAATCATTCAGATATTTCGTAAGGAGGAGTTGACAGCACTGATACGGAATCCCTTCAAACGCTGAAGCTGGCCACGGTGCAGCCAGTAGAAGAGGACAGTGAGGAAGATCCGATTATAAGTGGTGGACCAGATGATCCAGGGGGAGTGGGACCAACTGAAGGCTGGACTCAGAGGGATCAGGACTATGAGAATAGGCTATATCCCTTGGCAGATAAGGATAAGGAGAGATTTCAGACTCCATGGATTGACGCGGCGGTGTCCACGGTAACTAAGAAAACCACTATCCCAGTGGAAGGTAGTGCAGCTTTAAAAGATGCACAGCATAGAAAAGTGGACTGTTTGTTGAAACAATCTTTTGAAGCAGACGCTTTGTCATTGCAACCTGCCATTTGTGGAGCATGGGTTGCTCGAGCTCTTCTCCGATAGTCCCAAAGTTTGCATCAGTCGGCCCTGTTGGAGCAAGAAACTTTGAGAGAATTGGACCACCTAGAGTCCAGCTCGGCTTATCTGTCGGATGTCCATTATGACTTGATCAGAGCATTGGCTAATAGTATGGTGTCGTTGGTTGCTGCTTGCAGATCCCTGTGGTTGCATAATTGGGCGGCCGATGGGTCTTCTAAGGTGCGTCTCAGTAAGCTTCCATTTAAGGGCAACTTGTTGTTTGGAGAGGATCTTGACTAGTTGGTTAAGGATTTAGGGGAGTCTAAAGGTGGAAGGCTTCCTGAGGATAATGCCTAGGCAGGGGAGGTCTGTGCCGGCCTTAAGAGGTCAGTTTAGAGATTTTAGGAGGTTTCAGACTTCTCGCTTGGGTGGATTCCAGAGAGGAAGATTTGCTTCTAGAACCCAAAGGTTTTGTGGGTTTCGAGGAGCAGGTAGAGGTTTTGCAGCAGCAGCTTCATCCTTAACTCAAAAGCCGCAATGAAGTGAGGCGGGCCCCGGTAGGAAGTAAACCGATAGGAGGACGGCTTCGTGGGTTTCTTCCTGCCTGGGCCCAAATAACGTCAGACCAGTGGGTATTGGAGATAATTCGGGATGGTTATGCGCTGGAATTTGCAAAGCCAGTCCAGGATTGCTTCGTGATGTCCCCCTGCAGGGGGCAGTGGAAAACCCTGGCGGTACGATGCACGCTAGACCAATTGTTGCAAATAGGGGCGGTCGTCCCGGTGCTGATAGAATACGGCAGATGCCAATTACTCAATTTATTTTGTGGTACCAAAGAAAGACTGATCTCTTTGCCCTATCTTGGATCTAAAAGAAGTGAACTGCTGTTTACGAGTGCCGCATTTCTGGATGGAGACTTTGCGCTCCATCATTGTGGCGGTTCGCCAAGGAGAGTACTTGACATCCCTCGATCTTACAGAAGCGTACTTGCATATTCCTATCAGAGCAGGCCATCAAAGGTTACTGTGTTTCGCGTTTCTGTGGGGGCACTATCCGTTCCAAGCGTTGCCTTTCGGGCAAGCAACAGCACCGCAAACTTTCACCAAAATTATGGTGGGGTCGCAGCAGCGTTATGAAAGGAGTGGATTCTGGTACATCCCTATCTCGATGATTGGTTGATTTGAGCAAAATCAGAGGCCGAGGTTGTGTAGGTAACGGACAAGGTGGTGAAGTTCTTGGAGAACCTCAGTTGGGTTGTCAATACGTCAAAGAGCCACTTGGTGCCATCCCAGGATCTCGAGTATCTGGGGATGCGCTTCGACACGAAGAAGGGTACAGTGTTACTGCTGAATCGACGAGTGCAACTCTTGAGTTTGTTAGTTTTTGAGTTAGTAGTTTGTGTCCACAAAATGGACACAACAAACTACTAACAGAGCTTTTGTGTCCTATGCTCCCAAATGCTGGAACAAACTACCTCCAAACATCAGATCAATCAGGGATATCACCCAATTTAGAAAGTCCATCAAGCACTAATTATTCACTCAGCACTACAGGCTACCATACACACAATAGAAACCGGCCCCCACCTCACTCAGATAACTCCTACACATAACAACAACCCAGAACAAAAAATCAAAACGTAATAACACTGTATTCTTGTCAAACTCAAATTTTGATGTAACCTATCTAATGTATATATAATTATGTATAATTATGTAGATAGTTATCCCCAGTTTACACCCAGTTTATCCTCCCTGTTATCTGTAAACCTAGATCAGTCATGTACTGACAGGTATGTTGTTGTTCAATGTAAACCGCACTGATGATGAATAGTGCGGTATATAAAAAATGTTAAATAAATAAATAAATTGAGAGCATTGGTCCGCCAGTTCCGGGCCTCCCTGGCACCTTCGGTCTGGGATTACCTTCGGGTGCTAGGGACAATGGCGGCAACATTGGAAGCGGTACCATGGGCCAAGTTTCACATGCGACCTTTGCAGTGAGCGCTACTCCACCGCTGGTCTCATTAGAACAACTTGTTGAGCAAGCTGCTTTCCTGTCCTCCCGAGGTCAGGCGGTCTCTGCGGTCGTGGCTGATGCCGTCGTCATTGCGAACAGGGATGCCCCTGGAGCAGCCGGAATGGTTGCCATTGTTGACAGACGCAAGCCTCGCAGGTTGGGGAGCACATTGCAGAGATCTCTTCGTGCAAGGCATTTGGACGGTTCAAGAGAGTACATGGTCGATCAACAGGTTGGAACTCAAAGCTGTGATGCTAGCGCTGCAGGCCTTCGAGACTACGGTGACGGGAAGAGCAATTCGAGTGCTATCGGACAACTCCACAACAGTGGCCTACATCAGTCGACAGGGCGGTACAGGCAGTGTGACCATGAAAAAGAAGCGGAGGCGCTTTTCACGTGGGTAGCGCATCGACTGCCAGCGATTTTGGCAGCTCACATTGTGGGAAAGGACAATGTGATGGCAGATTTTCTCAGCAGAGTCCAAGTGGATGCAGGAGAGTGGGAGTTGCATCCAGAGGTGTTTGCACAAGTGGTGTGAAGCTGGGGACCGCCGATTATGGATCTCATGGTGACCTTTCGGTCAGCAAAAGTGTCCCGTTTCTTCAGCAGATGGCGAGAGAGGATGTCGGAAAGCATCGACATGCTCATGCAGCGGTGGCCTGTGTCAGGTCTCCTATATGTGTGTTTCCCCCGTGGGCGCTCATAGGCCGGGTGGTGCAACGCATCAAGGCTCATCGGGGGAGAGTGTTGCTTGTGGCCCCGGATTGGCTAGGGCGGCCGTGGTATGCCGATCTTGTCTAGCTGCTCGACGGGGAGTCGTGGAGGTTACCAGTGTCAGACAGTCTGTTACTACAGGGGCCGCTTCGGATGCCCCAAGTGGATCGGTTCTCGCTTACGGTTTGGCCATTGAAAGGGCTAGGCTAAGGAAAAAATGTTACTCTGGGGCAGTTATCGCAGCCTTACTCAAAGCAAGGAAGAAGTCTACGTCTTTGGTGTATGTTCATGTATGGCGTGTGTTTTGAGGATTTGGTGCTCCAGTAGGCAAGTTTGCGCGGCGACTGTTTCGGTGCCAGAGGTTTTAAGCTTTCTGCAAGAGGGGTTCGAGAAGGGCCTGGCGGCCAGTTCCGTAAGAGTGCAGTTAGCAGTGCTGGCATGCTATCGCGGCAAGGTGCATGGAGCCTCGCTGGGTGCCAATGCTGATGTGGTGTGTTTTCTGAAAGCGGTAACCTGGTTGCGACCCTCACATAGAATTGTGGTGCCTCCGTGGGATCTCAATTTGGTCTTAGGCGCGTTGGCTAAGGAGCAGTTTGAGCCATTGCACAAGGCGTCGGTCAAAGATTTAACGCTGAAGATGGTGTTCTTGGTAGCTATTTGTTCAGCGTGGTGAATTTTGGAGCTAAAGGCGTTGTCTTGTAGGGAACTGTTTTTGTCCTTTTCCAGAGAAAAAGTGGTATTGAGGCCGGTTCCCTCCTTTTTGCCTAAAGTGGTTTCCCCGTTTCATCTAAACCAGACGGTGTCTCTTCCAGTTCTGGGTTCTCTTGAGGGAACTTCAGCGGACAGAGGATTGCGCCGTTTGGATATAAAGCGAGTACTGCAACAGTATTTGAAGGTTTCAGAGACCTTTCGCAGATTGGATAGTTCGTGGTGTTTGGCGGTTCCCGCAGGGGGGAAGCGGCTGTGAAGGCTTCTGTTGCTCGATGGATTAGAGAGGCGATTGCTTCAGCATATCTTCTGTGTGGGCGAGAGGTGCCAGCAGGTTTAAGAGCTCATTCGACCAGAGCACAGGCAACGTCTTGGGCGGAGCACAGTTTGGTCCCACCAGGAGACATTTGCAGGGCGGCCGCCTGGTCGTCTCTTCATACGTTCAGTAAACACTACCGCCTGGATGTGATGTCAGCACAAGATGCGGTATTTGGGGGGGGGGTGCTGCAAGCTGGCTGGAAAGGCCCCTCCCATTAGTTACTGCTCTGTTACATCCCACAGGTGGAGGACTAAACTGGAGGAACGATAAAGAAATTTAAATTTCTCCAGGACCAAGCAGGAAGTCAGTCCTCACATATGGGTGACGTCGGTGCCGACGGAGCCCTCGTGCGGAGCATTTCCCCAGCTTTCAAAGAAAGCCTTTGGGAATTGCAGTGCGCATGCGCGGTCCTCTTCCCGCCCAAGGGTGCCATCTTGCTCAGTCTTCTTTTTTCCGCGGAGCCCAACGGACGTAGTTCGTTTTTCCCCGAAAAAAGTTGATTTTTTCTGTTTTTCTCTTTTTTTCTCCGGTTCGACGCCAGATCCTTTTCCCGCTCGGACCGATACACCGGTATCGAGTTCTTTTCTCTCTCTTTCGGTTTTTGTCCCTTGTGACTGGCGTTCGCGCCTTTTTTTCTTTTCCCTGGCAGACCGGTCTTTTGACCTAGCAGGGACCCTTTTTCCCCCGATGGCTGCCAGCGGGTTTAAGAAATGTGATCGTTTGTAAGAAACGTATGTCTCTTACCGACACACATGACTGCTGCCTCCGTTGCCTCGGACCCGATCATGACCCGATGATCTGTGGTCCGTGTGGCAAAATGTCCTCGAAGGCGTTGAGTCGGCAGCACCAGAGGGATAGAATTTTTTCTGACTCCGCGTCTGGCCGGGCCCGGACCTCGTCAGAGGCCTCGACGTCTCGGGACTCCGGCCCCGAGCAGCGTCGGGGTTCCTCTGAGCGGGGGTCTCCTTCACGGGAACATCGCAGGAAGAAGAAACCCGCGAGGGCGGCGTCGGACTCTCCTGGTTCCTCGAGGGCCAGGTCGCATAGCCCCGATAGCCGT